>OU611991.1:18090343-18783015 GCA_914767915.1 Agriopis aurantiaria | reverse complement strand
GATTGGTGCCAAAAGCGCACCATCAGCTGCGCCTGAAGCGGGGGCTTCAGTAATCGAACATAAATTTTCACCTTTTCATACAAAATTTTTACACGCAACAGTAAAAAACTGATTTTTTTTGGCCTTTTTTCCATATTTTCACATAACTTTGGTGTATTTTTTCATAGTTTCAGGATCTTTTTGATCGATTTCAGCGATCTGTCACTCGGACACGCTCCTGTGTAGCTCATTCGAGCGTTACCGGCAGCGTGAGAGGCGAGAGATCGCAAGAATCTATTAAAAACTATAATTTTCATACTTCGTATAATCTCAGAATCCACCTAAGGGGTGACGATATAAAATAAACTCAACGATATTTCTATTGAAAAGTTTTCTTTAGTATTGACTGTGATACATCGTTGGAAGCGCACGCGCGACCGCTACTCGACTCTGAAATCAAAATTTCATTTGTTAAATTTGACAAAATTTTTATTTGCAAAAAACCAAATTTTACATAGTTTTTAAATTTTTAAATTTTTAAACTTACCTTTTCGTTGACCTGGGACCCGCCGCTGGACGCACCAGCAACCGCACCATCCGGAATCTGCAACAAACAAAAAATTCATTAGTAAAATTTCATAATATAAGCGTTTTTTTAGGAAAATCTTCAAAATTTTTACTCTTTTTCGGCCATTTTTTTGCATTTTGTTTGCAAACCGCACATCCGATTGGTGCCAAAAAGCGCACCATCAGCTGCGCCTGAAGCGGGGGGCTTCAGTAATCGAACATAAATTTTCACCTTTTCATACAAAATTTTTACACGCAACAGTAAAAAACTGATTTTTTTGGCCTTTTTTCCATATTTTCACATAACTTTGGTGTATTTTTTCATAGTTTCAGGATCTTTTTGATCGATTTCAGCGATCTGTCACTCGGACACGCTCCTGTGTAGCTCATTCGAGCGTTACCGGCAGCGTGAGAGGCGAGAGATCGCAAGAATCTATTAAAAACTATAATTTTCATACTTCGTATAATCTCAGAATCCACCTAAGGGGTGACGATATAAAATAAACTCAACGATATTTCTATTGAAAAGTTTTCTTTAGTATTGACTGTGATACATCGTTGGAAGCGCACGCGCGACCGCTACTCGACTCTGAAATCAAAATTTCATTTGTTAAATTTGACAAAATTTTATTTGCAAAAAACCAAATTTTACATAGTTTTTAAATTTTTAAATTTTTAAACTTACCTTTTCGTTGACCTGGGACCCGCCGCTGGACGCACCAGCAACCGCACCATCCGGAATCTGCAACAAACAAAAAATTCATAGTAAAATTTCATAATATAAGCGTTTTTTTAGGAAAATCTTCAAAATTTTTACTCATTTTCGGCCATTTTTTGCATTTTGTTTGCAAACCGCACATCCGATTGGTGCCAAAAGCGCACCATCAGCTGCGCCTGAAGCGGGGCTTCAGTAATCGAACATAAATTTTCACCTTTTCATACAAAAATTTTACACGCAACAGTAAAACAAAACTGATTTTTTGGCCTTTTTTCCATATTTCACATAACTTTGGTGTATTTTTTTCATAGTTTCAGGATCTTTTTGATCGATTTCAGCGATCTGTCACTCGGACACGCTCCTGTGTAGCTCATTCGAGCGTTACCGGCAGCGTGAGAGGCGAGAGATCGCAAGAATCTATTAAAAACTATAATTTTCATACTTCGTATAATCTCAGAATCCACCTAAGGGGTGACGATATAAAATAAACTCAACGATATTTCTATTGAAAAGTTTTCTTTAGTATTGACTGTGATACATCGTGGAAGCGCACGCGCGACCGCTACTCGACTCTGAAATCAAAATTTCATTTGTTAAATTTGACAAAATTTTATTTGCAAAAAAACCAAATTTTACATAGTTTTTAAATTTTAAATTTTTAAACTTACCTTTTCGTTGACCTGGGACCCGCCGCTGGGACGCACCAGCAACCGCACCATCCGGAATCTGCAACAAACAAAAAATTCATTAGTAAAATTTCATAATATAAGCGTTTTTTAGGAAAATCTTCAAAATTTTTACTCTTTTTCGGCCATTTTTTGCATTTTGTTTGCAAACCGCACATCCGATTGGTGCCAAAAGCGCACCATCAGCTGCGCCTGAAGCGGGGCTTCAGTAATCGAACATAAATTTTCACCTTTTCATACAAAATTTTTACACGCAACAGTAAAAAACTGATTTTTTTGGCCTTTTTTCCATATTTTCACATAACTTTGGTGTATTTTTTCATAGTTTCAGGATCTTTTTGATCGATTTCAGCGATCTGTCACTCGGACACGCTCCTGTGTAGCTCATTCGAGCGTTACCGGCAAGCGTGAGAGGCGAGAGATCGCAAGAATCTATTAAAAAACTATAATTTTCATACTTCGTATAATCTCAGAATCCACCTAAGGGGTGACGATATAAAATAAACTCACGATTATTTCTATTGAAAAGTTTTCTTTAGTATTGACTGTGATACATCGTTGGAAGCGCACGCGCGACCGCTACTCGACTCTGAAATCAAAATTTCATTTGTTAAATTTGACAAAATTTTATTTGCAAAAAACCAAATTTTACATAGTTTTTAAATTTTTAAATTTTTTAAACTTACCTTTTCGTTGACCTGGGACCCGCCGCTGGACGCACCAGCAACCGCACCATCCGGAATCTGCAACAAACAAAAAATTCATTAGTAAAATTTCATAATATAAGCGTTTTTTTTTTTAGGAAAATCTTCAAAATTTTTACTCTTTTTCGGCCATTTTTTTGCATTTTGTTTGCAAACCGCACATCCGATTGGTGCCAAAAGCGCACCATCAGCTGCGCCTGAAGCGGGGGCTTCAGTAATCGAACATAAATTTTCACCTTTTTCATACAAAATTTTTACACGCAACAGTAAAAAACTGATTTTTTTGGCCTTTTTTTCCATATTTTCACATAACTTTGGTGTATTTTTTCATAGTTTCAGGATCTTTTTGATCGATTTCAGCGATCTGTCACTCGGACACGCTCCTGTGTAGCTCATTCGAGCGTTACCGGCAGCGTGAGAGGCGAGAGATCGCAAGAATCTATTAAAAACTATAATTTCATACTTCGTATAATCTCAGAATCCACCTAAGGGTGACGATATAAAATAAACTCAACGATATTTCTATTGAAAAGTTTTCTTTAGTATTGACTGTGATACATCGTTGGAAGCGCACGCGCGACCGCTACTCGACTCTGAATCAAAATTTCATTTGTTAAATTTGACAAAATTTTATTTGCAAAAAACCAAATTTTACATAGTTTTTAAATTTTTAAATTTTTAAACTTACCTTTTCGTTGACCTGGGACCCGCCGCTGGACGCACCAGCAACCGCACCATCCGGAATCTGCAACAAACAAAAAATTCATTAGTAAAATTTCATAATATAAGCGTTTTTTAGGAAAATCTTCAAAATTTTTACTCTTTTTCGGCCATTTTTTGCATTTTGTTTGCAAACCGCACATCCGATTGGTGCCAAAAGCGCACCATCAGCTGCGCCTGAAGCGGGGCTTCAGTAATCGAACATAAATTTTCACCTTTTCATACAAAATTTTTACACGCAACAGTAAAAAACTGATTTTTTGGCCTTTTTTCCATATTTTCACATAACTTTGGTGTATTTTTTCATAGTTTCAGGATCTTTTTGATCGATTTCAGCGATCTGTCACTCGGACACGCTCCTGTGTAGCTCATTCGAGCGTTACCGGCAGCGTGAGAGGCGAGAGATCGCAAGAATCTATTAAAAACTATAATTTTCATACTTCGTATAATCTCAGAATCCACCTAAGGGGTGACGATATAAAATAAACTCAACGATATTTCTATTGAAAAGTTTTCTTTAGTATTGACTGTGATACATCGTTGGAAGCGCACGCGCGACCGCTACTCGACTCTGAAATCAAAATTTCATTTGTTAAATTTGACAAAATTTTATTTGCAAAAAACCAAATTTTACATAGTTTTTAAATTTTTAAATTTTTAAACTTACCTTTTCGTTGACCTGGGACCCGCCGCTGGACGCACCAGCAACCGCACCATCCGGAATCTGCAACAAACAAAAAATTCATTAGTAAAATTTCATAATATAAGCGTTTTTTAGGAAAATCTTCAAAATTTTTACTCTTTTTCGGCCATTTTTTGCATTTTGTTTGCAAACCGCACATCCGATTGGTGCCAAAAGCGCACCATCAGCTGCGCCTGAAGCGGGGCTTCAGTAATCGAACATAAATTTTCACCTTTTCATACAAAATTTTTACACGCAACAGTAAAAAACTGATTTTTTGGCCTTTTTTCCATATTTTCACATAACTTTGGTGTATTTTTTCATAGTTTCAGGATCTTTTTGATCGATTTCAGCGATCTGTCACTCGGACACGCTCCTGTGTAGCTCATTCGAGCGTTACCGGCAGCGTGAGAGGCGAGAGATCGCAAGAATCTATTAAAAACTATAATTTTCATACTTCGTATAATCTCAGAATCCACCTAAGGGGTGACGATATAAAATAAACTCAACGATATTTCTATTGAAAAGTTTTCTTTAGTATTGACTGTGATACATCGTTGGAAGCGCACGCGCGACCGCTACTCGACTCTGAAATCAAAATTTCATTTGTTAAATTTGACAAAATTTTATTTGCAAAAAACCAAATTTTACATAGTTTTTAAATTTTTAAATTTTTAAACTTACCTTTTCGTTGACCTGGGACCCGCCGCTGGACGCACCAGCAACCGCACCATCCGGAATCTGCAACAAACAAAAAATTCATTAGTAAAATTTCATAATATAAGCGTTTTTTAGGAAAATCTTCAAAATTTTTACTCTTTTTCGGCCATTTTTTGCATTTTGTTTGCAAACCGCACATCCGATTGGTGCCAAAAGCGCACCATCAGCTGCGCCTGAAGCGGGGCTTCAGTAATCGAACATAAATTTTCACCTTTTCATACAAAATTTTTACACGCAACAGTAAAAAACTGATTTTTTGGCCTTTTTTCCATATTTTCACATAACTTTGGTGTATTTTTTCATAGTTTCAGGATCTTTTTGATCGATTTCAGCGATCTGTCACTCGGACACGCTCCTGTGTAGCTCATTCGAGCGTTACCGGCAGCGTGAGAGGCGAGAGATCGCAAGAATCTATTAAAAACTATAATTTTCATACTTCGTATAATCTCAGAATCCACCTAAGGGGTGACGATATAAAATAAACTCAACGATATTTCTATTGAAAAGTTTTCTTTAGTATTGACTGTGATACATCGTTGGAAGCGCACGCGCGACCGCTACTCGACTCTGAAATCAAAATTTCATTTGTTAAATTTGACAAAATTTTATTTGCAAAAAACCAAATTTTACATAGTTTTTAAATTTTTAAATTTTTAAACTTACCTTTTCGTTGACCTGGGACCCGCCGCTGGACGCACCAGCAACCGCACCATCCGGAATCTGCAACAAACAAAAAATTCATTAGTAAAATTTCATAATATAAGCGTTTTTTAGGAAAATCTTCAAAATTTTTACTCTTTTTCGGCCATTTTTTGCATTTTGTTTGCAAACCGCACATCCGATTGGTGCCAAAAGCGCACCATCAGCTGCGCCTGAAGCGGGGCTTCAGTAATCGAACATAAATTTTCACCTTTTCATACAAAATTTTTACACGCAACAGTAAAAAACTGATTTTTTGGCCTTTTTTCCATATTTTCACATAACTTTGGTGTATTTTTTCATAGTTTCAGGATCTTTTTGATCGATTTCAGCGATCTGTCACTCGGACACGCTCCTGTGTAGCTCATTCGAGCGTTACCGGCAGCGTGAGAGGCGAGAGATCGCAAGAATCTATTAAAAACTATAATTTTCATACTTCGTATAATCTCAGAATCCACCTAAGGGGTGACGATATAAAATAAACTCAACGATATTTCTATTGAAAAGTTTTCTTTAGTATTGACTGTGATACATCGTTGGAAGCGCACGCGCGACCGCTACTCGACTCTGAAATCAAAATTTCATTTGTTAAATTTGACAAAATTTTATTTGCAAAAAACCAAATTTTACATAGTTTTTAAATTTTTAAATTTTTAAACTTACCTTTTCGTTGACCTGGGACCCGCCGCTGGACGCACCAGCAACCGCACCATCCGGAATCTGCAACAAACAAAAAATTCATTAGTAAAATTTCATAATATAAGCGTTTTTTAGGAAAATCTTCAAAATTTTTACTCTTTTTCGGCCATTTTTTGCATTTTGTTTGCAAACCGCACATCCGATTGGTGCCAAAAGCGCACCATCAGCTGCGCCTGAAGCGGGGCTTCAGTAATCGAACATAAATTTTCACCTTTTCATACAAAATTTTTACACGCAACAGTAAAAAACTGATTTTTTGGCCTTTTTTCCATATTTTCACATAACTTTGGTGTATTTTTTCATAGTTTCAGGATCTTTTTGATCGATTTCAGCGATCTGTCACTCGGACACGCTCCTGTGTAGCTCATTCGAGCGTTACCGGCAGCGTGAGAGGCGAGAGATCGCAAGAATCTATTAAAAACTATAATTTTCATACTTCGTATAATCTCAGAATCCACCTAAGGGGTGACGATATAAAATAAACTCAACGATATTTCTATTGAAAAGTTTTCTTTAGTATTGACTGTGATACATCGTTGGAAGCGCACGCGCGACCGCTACTCGACTCTGAAATCAAAATTTCATTTGTTAAATTTGACAAAATTTTATTTGCAAAAAACCAAATTTTACATAGTTTTTAAATTTTTAAATTTTTAAACTTACCTTTTCGTTGACCTGGGACCCGCCGCTGGACGCACCAGCAACCGCACCATCCGGAATCTGCAACAAACAAAAAATTCATTAGTAAAATTTCATAATATAAGCGTTTTTTAGGAAAATCTTCAAAATTTTTACTCTTTTTCGGCCATTTTTTGCATTTTGTTTGCAAACCGCACATCCGATTGGTGCCAAAAGCGCACCATCAGCTGCGCCTGAAGCGGGGCTTCAGTAATCGAACATAAATTTTCACCTTTTCATACAAAATTTTTACACGCAACAGTAAAAAACTGATTTTTTGGCCTTTTTTCCATATTTTCACATAACTTTGGTGTATTTTTTCATAGTTTCAGGATCTTTTTGATCGATTTCAGCGATCTGTCACTCGGACACGCTCCTGTGTAGCTCATTCGAGCGTTACCGGCAGCGTGAGAGGCGAGAGATCGCAAGAATCTATTAAAAACTATAATTTTCATACTTCGTATAATCTCAGAATCCACCTAAGGGGTGACGATATAAAATAAACTCAACGATATTTCTATTGAAAAGTTTTCTTTAGTATTGACTGTGATACATCGTTGGAAGCGCACGCGCGACCGCTACTCGACTCTGAAATCAAAATTTCATTTGTTAAATTTGACAAAATTTTATTTGCAAAAAACCAAATTTTACATAGTTTTTAAATTTTTAAATTTTTAAACTTACCTTTTCGTTGACCTGGGACCCGCCGCTGGACGCACCAGCAACCGCACCATCCGGAATCTGCAACAAACAAAAAATTCATTAGTAAAATTTCATAATATAAGCGTTTTTTAGGAAAATCTTCAAAATTTTTACTCTTTTTCGGCCATTTTTTGCATTTTGTTTGCAAACCGCACATCCGATTGGTGCCAAAAGCGCACCATCAGCTGCGCCTGAAGCGGGGCTTCAGTAATCGAACATAAATTTTCACCTTTTCATACAAAATTTTTACACGCAACAGTAAAAAACTGATTTTTTGGCCTTTTTTCCATATTTTCACATAACTTTGGTGTATTTTTTCATAGTTTCAGGATCTTTTTGATCGATTTCAGCGATCTGTCACTCGGACACGCTCCTGTGTAGCTCATTCGAGCGTTACCGGCAGCGTGAGAGGCGAGAGATCGCAAGAATCTATTAAAAACTATAATTTTCATACTTCGTATAATCTCAGAATCCACCTAAGGGGTGACGATATAAAATAAACTCAACGATATTTCTATTGAAAAGTTTTCTTTAGTATTGACTGTGATACATCGTTGGAAGCGCACGCGCGACCGCTACTCGACTCTGAAATCAAAATTTCATTTGTTAAATTTGACAAAATTTTATTTGCAAAAAACCAAATTTTACATAGTTTTTAAATTTTTAAATTTTTAAACTTACCTTTTCGTTGACCTGGGACCCGCCGCTGGACGCACCAGCAACCGCACCATCCGGAATCTGCAACAAACAAAAAATTCATTAGTAAAATTTCATAATATAAGCGTTTTTTAGGAAAATCTTCAAAATTTTTACTCTTTTTCGGCCATTTTTTGCATTTTGTTTGCAAACCGCACATCCGATTGGTGCCAAAAGCGCACCATCAGCTGCGCCTGAAGCGGGGCTTCAGTAATCGAACATAAATTTTCACCTTTTCATACAAAATTTTTACACGCAACAGTAAAAAACTGATTTTTTGGCCTTTTTTCCATATTTTCACATAACTTTGGTGTATTTTTTCATAGTTTCAGGATCTTTTTGATCGATTTCAGCGATCTGTCACTCGGACACGCTCCTGTGTAGCTCATTCGAGCGTTACCGGCAGCGTGAGAGG
Organism: Agriopis aurantiaria; assembly: GCA_914767915.1. Lineage (NCBI taxonomy): Eukaryota > Metazoa > Arthropoda > Insecta > Lepidoptera > Geometridae > Agriopis > Agriopis aurantiaria. The sequence goes on along the minus strand of OU611991.1, from coordinate 18,774,350 downwards.
CGAGAGATCGCAAGAATCTATTAAAAACTATAATTTTCATACTTCGTATAATCTCAGAATCCACCTAAGGGGTGACGATATAAAATAAACTCAACGATATTTCTATTGAAAAGTTTTCTTTAGTATTGACTGTGATACATCGTTGGAAGCGCACGCGCGACCGCTACTCGACTCTGAAATCAAAATTTCATTTGTTAAATTTGACAAAATTTTATTTGCAAAAAACCAAATTTTACATAGTTTTTAAATTTTTAAATTTTTAAACTTACCTTTTCGTTGACCTGGGACCCGCCGCTGGACGCACCAGCAACCGCACCATCCGGAATCTGCAACAAACAAAAAATTCATTAGTAAAATTTCATAATATAAGCGTTTTTTAGGAAAATCTTCAAAATTTTTACTCTTTTTCGGCCATTTTTTGCATTTTGTTTGCAAACCGCACATCCGATTGGTGCCAAAAGCGCACCATCAGCTGCGCCTGAAGCGGGGCTTCAGTAATCGAACATAAATTTTCACCTTTTCATACAAAATTTTTACACGCAACAGTAAAAAACTGATTTTTTGGCCTTTTTTCCATATTTTCACATAACTTTGGTGTATTTTTTCATAGTTTCAGGATCTTTTTGATCGATTTCAGCGATCTGTCACTCGGACACGCTCCTGTGTAGCTCATTCGAGCGTTACCGGCAGCGTGAGAGGCGAGAGATCGCAAGAATCTATTAAAAACTATAATTTTCATACTTCGTATAATCTCAGAATCCACCTAAGGGGTGACGATATAAAATAAACTCAACGATATTTCTATTGAAAAGTTTTCTTTAGTATTGACTGTGATACATCGTTGGAAGCGCACGCGCGACCGCTACTCGACTCTGAAATCAAAATTTCATTTGTTAAATTTGACAAAATTTTATTTGCAAAAAACCAAATTTTACATAGTTTTTAAATTTTTAAATTTTTAAACTTACCTTTTCGTTGACCTGGGACCCGCCGCTGGACGCACCAGCAACCGCACCATCCGGAATCTGCAACAAACAAAAAATTCATTAGTAAAATTTCATAATATAAGCGTTTTTTAGGAAAATCTTCAAAATTTTTACTCTTTTTCGGCCATTTTTTGCATTTTGTTTGCAAACCGCACATCCGATTGGTGCCAAAAGCGCACCATCAGCTGCGCCTGAAGCGGGGCTTCAGTAATCGAACATAAATTTTCACCTTTTCATACAAAATTTTTACACGCAACAGTAAAAAACTGATTTTTTGGCCTTTTTTCCATATTTTCACATAACTTTGGTGTATTTTTTCATAGTTTCAGGATCTTTTTGATCGATTTCAGCGATCTGTCACTCGGACACGCTCCTGTGTAGCTCATTCGAGCGTTACCGGCAGCGTGAGAGGCGAGAGATCGCAAGAATCTATTAAAAACTATAATTTTCATACTTCGTATAATCTCAGAATCCACCTAAGGGGTGACGATATAAAATAAACTCAACGATATTTCTATTGAAAAGTTTTCTTTAGTATTGACTGTGATACATCGTTGGAAGCGCACGCGCGACCGCTACTCGACTCTGAAATCAAAATTTCATTTGTTAAATTTGACAAAATTTTATTTGCAAAAAACCAAATTTTACATAGTTTTTAAATTTTTAAATTTTTAAACTTACCTTTTCGTTGACCTGGGACCCGCCGCTGGACGCACCAGCAACCGCACCATCCGGAATCTGCAACAAACAAAAAATTCATTAGTAAAATTTCATAATATAAGCGTTTTTTAGGAAAATCTTCAAAATTTTTACTCTTTTTCGGCCATTTTTTGCATTTTGTTTGCAAACCGCACATCCGATTGGTGCCAAAAGCGCACCATCAGCTGCGCCTGAAGCGGGGCTTCAGTAATCGAACATAAATTTTCACCTTTTCATACAAAATTTTTACACGCAACAGTAAAAAACTGATTTTTTGGCCTTTTTTCCATATTTTCACATAACTTTGGTGTATTTTTTCATAGTTTCAGGATCTTTTTGATCGATTTCAGCGATCTGTCACTCGGACACGCTCCTGTGTAGCTCATTCGAGCGTTACCGGCAGCGTGAGAGGCGAGAGATCGCAAGAATCTATTAAAAACTATAATTTTCATACTTCGTATAATCTCAGAATCCACCTAAGGGGTGACGATATAAAATAAACTCAACGATATTTCTATTGAAAAGTTTTCTTTAGTATTGACTGTGATACATCGTTGGAAGCGCACGCGCGACCGCTACTCGACTCTGAAATCAAAATTTCATTTGTTAAATTTGACAAAATTTTATTTGCAAAAAACCAAATTTTACATAGTTTTTAAATTTTTAAATTTTTAAACTTACCTTTTCGTTGACCTGGGACCCGCCGCTGGACGCACCAGCAACCGCACCATCCGGAATCTGCAACAAACAAAAAATTCATTAGTAAAATTTCATAATATAAGCGTTTTTTAGGAAAATCTTCAAAATTTTTACTCTTTTTCGGCCATTTTTTGCATTTTGTTTGCAAACCGCACATCCGATTGGTGCCAAAAGCGCACCATCAGCTGCGCCTGAAGCGGGGCTTCAGTAATCGAACATAAATTTTCACCTTTTCATACAAAATTTTTACACGCAACAGTAAAAAACTGATTTTTTGGCCTTTTTTCCATATTTTCACATAACTTTGGTGTATTTTTTCATAGTTTCAGGATCTTTTTGATCGATTTCAGCGATCTGTCACTCGGACACGCTCCTGTGTAGCTCATTCGAGCGTTACCGGCAGCGTGAGAGGCGAGAGATCGCAAGAATCTATTAAAAACTATAATTTTCATACTTCGTATAATCTCAGAATCCACCTAAGGGGTGACGATATAAAATAAACTCAACGATATTTCTATTGAAAAGTTTTCTTTAGTATTGACTGTGATACATCGTTGGAAGCGCACGCGCGACCGCTACTCGACTCTGAAATCAAAATTTCATTTGTTAAATTTGACAAAATTTTATTTGCAAAAAACCAAATTTTACATAGTTTTTAAATTTTTAAATTTTTAAACTTACCTTTTCGTTGACCTGGGACCCGCCGCTGGACGCACCAGCAACCGCACCATCCGGAATCTGCAACAAACAAAAAATTCATTAGTAAAATTTCATAATATAAGCGTTTTTTAGGAAAATCTTCAAAATTTTTACTCTTTTTCGGCCATTTTTTGCATTTTGTTTGCAAACCGCACATCCGATTGGTGCCAAAAGCGCACCATCAGCTGCGCCTGAAGCGGGGCTTCAGTAATCGAACATAAATTTTCACCTTTTCATACAAAATTTTTACACGCAACAGTAAAAAACTGATTTTTTGGCCTTTTTTCCATATTTTCACATAACTTTGGTGTATTTTTTCATAGTTTCAGGATCTTTTTGATCGATTTCAGCGATCTGTCACTCGGACACGCTCCTGTGTAGCTCATTCGAGCGTTACCGGCAGCGTGAGAGGCGAGAGATCGCAAGAATCTATTAAAAACTATAATTTTCATACTTCGTATAATCTCAGAATCCACCTAAGGGGTGACGATATAAAATAAACTCAACGATATTTCTATTGAAAAGTTTTCTTTAGTATTGACTGTGATACATCGTTGGAAGCGCACGCGCGACCGCTACTCGACTCTGAAATCAAAATTTCATTTGTTAAATTTGACAAAATTTTATTTGCAAAAAACCAAATTTTACATAGTTTTTAAATTTTTAAATTTTTAAACTTACCTTTTCGTTGACCTGGGACCCGCCGCTGGACGCACCAGCAACCGCACCATCCGGAATCTGCAACAAACAAAAAATTCATTAGTAAAATTTCATAATATAAGCGTTTTTTAGGAAAATCTTCAAAATTTTTACTCTTTTTCGGCCATTTTTTGCATTTTGTTTGCAAACCGCACATCCGATTGGTGCCAAAAGCGCACCATCAGCTGCGCCTGAAGCGGGGCTTCAGTAATCGAACATAAATTTTCACCTTTTCATACAAAATTTTTACACGCAACAGTAAAAAACTGATTTTTTGGCCTTTTTTCCATATTTTCACATAACTTTGGTGTATTTTTTCATAGTTTCAGGATCTTTTTGATCGATTTCAGCGATCTGTCACTCGGACACGCTCCTGTGTAGCTCATTCGAGCGTTACCGGCAGCGTGAGAGGCGAGAGATCGCAAGAATCTATTAAAAACTATAATTTTCATACTTCGTATAATCTCAGAATCCACCTAAGGGGTGACGATATAAAATAAACTCAACGATATTTCTATTGAAAAGTTTTCTTTAGTATTGACTGTGATACATCGTTGGAAGCGCACGCGCGACCGCTACTCGACTCTGAAATCAAAATTTCATTTGTTAAATTTGACAAAATTTTATTTGCAAAAAACCAAATTTTACATAGTTTTTAAATTTTTAAATTTTTAAACTTACCTTTTCGTTGACCTGGGACCCGCCGCTGGACGCACCAGCAACCGCACCATCCGGAATCTGCAACAAACAAAAAATTCATTAGTAAAATTTCATAATATAAGCGTTTTTTAGGAAAATCTTCAAAATTTTTACTCTTTTTCGGCCATTTTTTGCATTTTGTTTGCAAACCGCACATCCGATTGGTGCCAAAAGCGCACCATCAGCTGCGCCTGAAGCGGGGCTTCAGTAATCGAACATAAATTTTCACCTTTTCATACAAAATTTTTACACGCAACAGTAAAAAACTGATTTTTTGGCCTTTTTTCCATATTTTCACATAACTTTGGTGTATTTTTTCATAGTTTCAGGATCTTTTTGATCGATTTCAGCGATCTGTCACTCGGACACGCTCCTGTGTAGCTCATTCGAGCGTTACCGGCAGCGTGAGAGGCGAGAGATCGCAAGAATCTATTAAAAACTATAATTTTCATACTTCGTATAATCTCAGAATCCACCTAAGGGGTGACGATATAAAATAAACTCAACGATATTTCTATTGAAAAGTTTTCTTTAGTATTGACTGTGATACATCGTTGGAAGCGCACGCGCGACCGCTACTCGACTCTGAAATCAAAATTTCATTTGTTAAATTTGACAAAATTTTATTTGCAAAAAACCAAATTTTACATAGTTTTTAAATTTTTAAATTTTTAAACTTACCTTTTCGTTGACCTGGGACCCGCCGCTGGACGCACCAGCAACCGCACCATCCGGAATCTGCAACAAACAAAAAATTCATTAGTAAAATTTCATAATATAAGCGTTTTTTAGGAAAATCTTCAAAATTTTTACTCTTTTTCGGCCATTTTTTGCATTTTGTTTGCAAACCGCACATCCGATTGGTGCCAAAAGCGCACCATCAGCTGCGCCTGAAGCGGGGCTTCAGTAATCGAACATAAATTTTCACCTTTTCATACAAAATTTTTACACGCAACAGTAAAAAACTGATTTTTTGGCCTTTTTTCCATATTTTCACATAACTTTGGTGTATTTTTTCATAGTTTCAGGATCTTTTTGATCGATTTCAGCGATCTGTCACTCGGACACGCTCCTGTGTAGCTCATTCGAGCGTTACCGGCAGCGTGAGAGGCGAGAGATCGCAAGAATCTATTAAAAACTATAATTTTCATACTTCGTATAATCTCAGAATCCACCTAAGGGGTGACGATATAAAATAAACTCAACGATATTTCTATTGAAAAGTTTTCTTTAGTATTGACTGTGATACATCGTTGGAAGCGCACGCGCGACCGCTACTCGACTCTGAAATCAAAATTTCATTTGTTAAATTTGACAAAATTTTATTTGCAAAAAACCAAATTTTACATAGTTTTTAAATTTTTAAATTTTTAAACTTACCTTTTCGTTGACCTGGGACCCGCCGCTGGACGCACCAGCAACCGCACCATCCGGAATCTGCAACAAACAAAAAATTCATTAGTAAAATTTCATAATATAAGCGTTTTTTAGGAAAATCTTCAAAATTTTTACTCTTTTTCGGCCATTTTTTGCATTTTGTTTGCAAACCGCACATCCGATTGGTGCCAAAAGCGCACCATCAGCTGCGCCTGAAGCGGGGCTTCAGTAATCGAACATAAATTTTCACCTTTTCATACAAAATTTTTACACGCAACAGTAAAAAACTGATTTTTTGGCCTTTTTTCCATATTTTCACATAACTTTGGTGTATTTTTTCATAGTTTCAGGATCTTTTTGATCGATTTCAGCGATCTGTCACTCGGACACGCTCCTGTGTAGCTCATTCGAGCGTTACCGGCAGCGTGAGAGGCGAGAGATCGCAAGAATCTATTAAAAACTATAATTTTCATACTTCGTATAATCTCAGAATCCACCTAAGGGGTGACGATATAAAATAAACTCAACGATATTTCTATTGAAAAGTTTTCTTTAGTATTGACTGTGATACATCGTTGGAAGCGCACGCGCGACCGCTACTCGACTCTGAAATCAAAATTTCATTTGTTAAATTTGACAAAATTTTATTTGCAAAAAACCAAATTTTACATAGTTTTTAAATTTTTAAACTTACCTTTTCGTTGACCTGGGACCCGCCGCTGGACGCACCAGCAACCGCACCATCCGGAATCTGCAACAAACAAAAAATTCATTAGTAAAATTTCATAATATAAGCGTTTTTTAGGAAAATCTTCAAAATTTTTACTCTTTTTCGGCCATTTTTTGCATTTTGTTTGCAAACCGCACATCCGATTGGTGCCAAAAGCGCACCATCAGCTGCGCCTGAAGCGGGGCTTCAGTAATCGAACATAAATTTTCACCTTTTCATACAAAATTTTTACACGCAACAGTAAAAAACTGATTTTTTGGCCTTTTTTCCATATTTTCACATAACTTTGGTGTATTTTTTCATAGTTTCAGGATCTTTTTGATCGATTTCAGCGATCTGTCACTCGGACACGCTCCTGTGTAGCTCATTCGAGCGTTACCGGCAGCGTGAGAGGCGAGAGATCGCAAGAATCTATTAAAAACTATAATTTTCATACTTCGTATAATCTCAGAATCCACCTAAGGGGTGACGATATAAAATAAACTCAACGATATTTCTATTGAAAAGTTTTCTTTAGTATTGACTGTGATACATCGTTGGAAGCGCACGCGCGACCGCTACTCGACTCTGAAATCAAAATTTCATTTGTTAAATTTGACAAAATTTTATTTGCAAAAAACCAAATTTTACATAGTTTTTAAATTTTTAAATTTTTAAACTTACCTTTTCGTTGACCTGGGACCCGCCGCTGGACGCACCAGCAACCGCACCATCCGGAATCTGCAACAAACAAAAAATTCATTAGTAAAATTTCATAATATAAGCGTTTTTTAGGAAAATCTTCAAAATTTTTACTCTTTTTCGGCCATTTTTTGCATTTTGTTTGCAAACCGCACATCCGATTGGTGCCAAAAGCGCACCATCAGCTGCGCCTGAAGCGGGGCTTCAGTAATCGAACATAAATTTTCACCTTTTCATACAAAATTTTTACACGCAACAGTAAAAAACTGATTTTTTGGCCTTTTTTCCATATTTTCACATAACTTTGGTGTATTTTTTCATAGTTTCAGGATCTTTTTGATCGATTTCAGCGATCTGTCACTCGGACACGCTCCTGTGTAGCTCATTCGAGCGTTACCGGCAGCGTGAGAGGCGAGAGATCGCAAGAATCTATTAAAAACTATAATTTTCATACTTCGTATAATCTCAGAATCCACCTAAGGGGTGACGATATAAAATAAACTCAACGATATTTCTATTGAAAAGTTTTCTTTAGTATTGACTGTGATACATCGTTGGAAGCGCACGCGCGACCGCTACTCGACTCTGAAATCAAAATTTCATTTGTTAAATTTGACAAAATTTTATTTGCAAAAAACCAAATTTTACATAGTTTTTAAATTTTTAAATTTTTAAACTTACCTTTTCGTTGACCTGGGACCCGCCGCTGGACGCACCAGCAACCGCACCATCCGGAATCTGCAACAAACAAAAAATTCATTAGTAAAATTTCATAATATAAGCGTTTTTTAGGAAAATCTTCAAAATTTTTACTCTTTTTCGGCCATTTTTTGCATTTTGTTTGCAAACCGCACATCCGATTGGTGCCAAAAGCGCACCATCAGCTGCGCCTGAAGCGGGGCTTCAGTAATCGAACATAAATTTTCACCTTTTCATACAAAATTTTTACACGCAACAGTAAAAAACTGATTTTTTGGCCTTTTTTCCATATTTTCACATAACTTTGGTGTATTTTTTCATAGTTTCAGGATCTTTTTGATCGATTTCAGCGATCTGTCACTCGGACACGCTCCTGTGTAGCTCATTCGAGCGTTACCGGCAGCGTGAGAGGCGAGAGATCGCAAGAATCTATTAAAAACTATAATTTTCATACTTCGTATAATCTCAGAATCCACCTAAGGGGTGACGATATAAAATAAACTCAACGATATTTCTATTGAAAAGTTTTCTTTAGTATTGACTGTGATACATCGTTGGAAGCGCACGCGCGACCGCTACTCGACTCTGAAATCAAAATTTCATTTGTTAAATTTGACAAAATTTTATTTGCAAAAAACCAAATTTTACATAGTTTTTAAATTTTTAAATTTTTAAACTTACCTTTTCGTTGACCTGGGACCCGCCGCTGGACGCACCAGCAACCGCACCATCCGGAATCTGCAACAAACAAAAAATTCATTAGTAAAATTTCATAATATAAGCGTTTTTTAGGAAAATCTTCAAAATTTTTACTCTTTTTCGGCCATTTTTTGCATTTTGTTTGCAAACCGCACATCCGATTGGTGCCAAAAGCGCACCATCAGCTGCGCCTGAAGCGGGGCTTCAGTAATCGAACATAAATTTTCACCTTTTCATACAAAATTTTTACACGCAACAGTAAAAAACTGATTTTTTGGCCTTTTTTCCATATTTTCACATAACTTTGGTGTATTTTTTCATAGTTTCAGGATCTTTTTGATCGATTTCAGCGATCTGTCACTCGGACACGCTCCTGTGTAGCTCATTCGAGCGTTACCGGCAGCGTGAGAGGCGAGAGATCGCAAGAATCTATTAAAAACTATAATTTTCATACTTCGTATAATCTCAGAATCCACCTAAGGGGTGACGATATAAAATAAACTCAACGATATTTCTATTGAAAAGTTTTCTTTAGTATTGACTGTGATACATCGTTGGAAGCGCACGCGCGACCGCTACTCGACTCTGAAATCAAAATTTCATTTGTTAAATTTGACAAAATTTTATTTGCAAAAAACCAAATTTTACATAGTTTTTAAATTTTTAAATTTTTAAACTTACCTTTTCGTTGACCTGGGACCCGCCGCTGGACGCACCAGCAACCGCACCATCCGGAATCTGCAACAAACAAAAAATTCATTAGTAAAATTTCATAATATAAGCGTTTTTTAGGAAAATCTTCAAAATTTTTACTCTTTTTCGGCCATTTTTTGCATTTTGTTTGCAAACCGCACATCCGATTGGTGCCAAAAGCGCACCATCAGCTGCGCCTGAAGCGGGGCTTCAGTAATCGAACATAAATTTTCACCTTTTCATACAAAATTTTTACACGCAACAGTAAAAAACTGATTTTTTGGCCTTTTTTCCATATTTTCACATAACTTTGGTGTATTTTTTCATAGTTTCAGGATCTTTTTGATCGATTTCAGCGATCTGTCACTCGGACACGCTCCTGTGTAGCTCATTCGAGCGTTACCGGCAGCGTGAGAGGCGAGAGATCGCAAGAATCTATTAAAAACTATAATTTTCATACTTCGTATAATCTCAGAATCCACCTAAGGGGTGACGATATAAAATAAACTCAACGATATTTCTATTGAAAAGTTTTCTTTAGTATTGACTGTGATACATCGTTGGAAGCGCACGCGCGACCGCTACTCGACTCTGAAATCAAAATTTCATTTGTTAAATTTGACAAAATTTTATTTGCAAAAAACCAAATTTTACATAGTTTTTAAATTTTTAAATTTTTAAACTTACCTTTTCGTTGACCTGGGACCCGCCGCTGGACGCACCAGCAACCGCACCATCCGGAATCTGCAACAAACAAAAAATTCATTAGTAAAATTTCATAATATAAGCGTTTTTTAGGAAAATCTTCAAAATTTTTACTCTTTTTCGGCCATTTTTTGCATTTTGTTTGCAAACCGCACATCCGATTGGTGCCAAAAGCGCACCATCAGCTGCGCCTGAAGCGGGGCTTCAGTAATCGAACATAAATTTTCACCTTTTCATACAAAATTTTTACACGCAACAGTAAAAAACTGATTTTTTGGCCTTTTTTCCATATTTTCACATAACTTTGGTGTATTTTTTCATAGTTTCAGGATCTTTTTGATCGATTTCAGCGATCTGTCACTCGGACACGCTCCTGTGTAGCTCATTCGAGCGTTACCGGCAGCGTGAGAGGCGAGAGATCGCAAGAATCTATTAAAAACTATAATTTTCATACTTCGTATAATCTCAGAATCCACCTAAGGGGTGACGATATAAAATAAACTCAACGATATTTCTATTGAAAAGTTTTCTTTAGTATTGACTGTGATACATCGTTGGAAGCGCACGCGCGACCGCTACTCGACTCTGAAATCAAAATTTCATTTGTTAAATTTGACAAAATTTTATTTGCAAAAAACCAAATTTTACATAGTTTTTAAATTTTTAAATTTTTAAACTTACCTTTTCGTTGACCTGGGACCCGCCGCTGGACGCACCAGCAACCGCACCATCCGGAATCTGCAACAAACAAAAAATTCATTAGTAAAATTTCATAATATAAGCGTTTTTTAGGAAAATCTTCAAAATTTTTACTCATTTTCGGCCATTTTTTGCATTTTGTTTGCAAACCGCACATCCGATTGGTGCCAAAAGCGCACCATCAGCTGCGCCTGAAGCGGGGCTTCAGTAATCGAACATAAATTTTCACCTTTTCATACAAAATTTTTACACGCAACAGTAAAAAACTGATTTTTTGGCCTTTTTTCCATATTTTCACATAACTTTGGTGTATTTTTTCATAGTTTCAGGATCTTTTTGATCGATTTCAGCGATCTGTCACTCGGACACGCTCCTGTGTAGCTCATTTGAGCGTTACCGGCAGCGTGAGAGGCGAGAGATCGCAAGAATCTATTAAAAACTATAATTTTCATACTTCGTATAATCTCAGAATCCACCTAAGGGGTGACGATATAAAATAAACTCAACGATATTTCTATTGAAAAGTTTTCTTTAGTATTGACTGTGATACATCGTTGGAAGCGCACGCGCGACCGCTACTCGACTCTGAAATCAAAATTTCATTTGTTAAATTTGACAAAATTTTATTTGCAAAAAACCAAATTTTACATAGTTTTTAAATTTTTAAATTTTTAAACTTACCTTTTCGTTGACCTGGGACCCGCCGCTGGACGCACCAGCAACCGCACCATCCGGAATCTGCAACAAACAAAAAATTCATTAGTAAAATTTCATAATATAAGCGTTTTTTAGGAAAATCTTCAAAATTTTTACTCTTTTTCGGCCATTTTTTGCATTTTGTTTGCAAACCGCACATCCGATTGGTGCCAAAAGCGCACCATCAGCTGCGCCTGAAGCGGGGCTTCAGTAATCGAACATAAATTTTCACCTTTTCATACAAAATTTTTACACGCAACAGTAAAAAACTGATTTTTTGGCCTTTTTTCCATATTTTCACATAACTTTGGTGTATTTTTTCATAGTTTCAGGATCTTTTTGATCGATTTCAGCGATCTGTCACTCGGACACGCTCCTGTGTAGCTCATTCGAGCGTTACCGGCAGCGTGAGAGGCGAGAGATCGCAAGAATCTATTAAAAACTATAATTTTCATACTTCGTATAATCTCAGAATCCACCTAAGGGGTGACGATATAAAATAAACTCAACGATATTTCTATTGAAAAGTTTTCTTTAGTATTGACTGTGATACATCGTTGGAAGCGCACGCGCGACCGCTACTCGACTCTGAAATCAAAATTTCATTTGTTAAATTTGACAAAATTTTATTTGCAAAAAACCAAATTTTACATAGTTTTTAAATTTTTAAATTTTTAAACTTACCTTTTCGTTGACCTGGGACCCGCCGCTGGACGCACCAGCAACCGCACCATCCGGAATCTGCAACAAACAAAAAATTCATTAGTAAAATTTCATAATATAAGCGTTTTTTAGGAAAATCTTCAAAATTTTTACTCTTTTTCGGCCATTTTTTGCATTTTGTTTGCAAACCGCACATCCGATTGGTGCCAAAAGCGCACCATCAGCTGCGCCTGAAGCGGGGCTTCAGTAATCGAACATAAATTTTCACCTTTTCATACAAAATTTTTACACGCAACAGTAAAAAACTGATTTTTTGGCCTTTTTTCCATATTTTCACATAACTTTGGTGTATTTTTTCATAGTTTCAGGATCTTTTTGATCGATTTCAGCGATCTGTCACTCGGACACGCTCCTGTGTAGCTCATTCGAGCGTTACCGGCAGCGTGAGAGGCGAGAGATCGCAAGAATCTATTAAAAACTATAATTTTCATACTTCGTATAATCTCAGAATCCACCTAAGGGGTGACGATATAAAATAAACTCAACGATATTTCTATTGAAAAGTTTTCTTTAGTATTGACTGTGATACATCGTTGGAAGCGCACGCGCGACCGCTACTCGACTCTGAAATCAAAATTTCATTTGTTAAATTTGACAAAATTTTATTTGCAAAAAACCAAATTTTACATAGTTTTTAAATTTTTAAACTTACCTTTTCGTTGACCTGGGACCCGCCGCTGGACGCACCAGCAACCGCACCATCCGGAATCTGCAACAAACAAAAAATTCATTAGTAAAATTTCATAATATAAGCGTTTTTTAGGAAAATCTTCAAAATTTTTACTCTTTTTCGGCCATTTTTTGCATTTTGTTTGCAAACCGCACATCCGATTGGTGCCAAAAGCGCACCATCAGCTGCGCCTGAAGCGGGGCTTCAGTAATCGAACATAAATTTTCACCTTTTCATACAAAATTTTTACACGCAACAGTAAAAAACTGATTTTTTGGCCTTTTTTCCATATTTTCACATAACTTTGGTGTATTTTTTCATAGTTTCAGGATCTTTTTGATCGATTTCAGCGATCTGTCACTCGGACACGCTCCTGTGTAGCTCATTCGAGCGTTACCGGCAGCGTGAGAGGCGAGAGATCGCAAGAATCTATTAAAAACTATAATTTTCATACTTCGTATAATCTCAGAATCCACCTAAGGGGTGACGATATAAAATAAACTCAACGATATTTCTATTGAAAAGTTTTCTTTAGTATTGACTGTGATACATCGTTGGAAGCGCACGCGCGACCGCTACTCGACTCTGAAATCAAAATTTCATTTGTTAAATTTGACAAAATTTTATTTGCAAAAAACCAAATTTTACATAGTTTTTAAATTTTTAAATTTTTAAACTTACCTTTTCGTTGACCTGGGACCCGCCGCTGGACGCACCAGCAACCGCACCATCCGGAATCTGCAACAAACAAAAAATTCATTAGTAAAATTTCATAATATAAGCGTTTTTTAGGAAAATCTTCAAAATTTTTACTCTTTTTCGGCCATTTTTTGCATTTTGTTTGCAAACCGCACATCCGATTGGTGCCAAAAGCGCACCATCAGCTGCGCCTGAAGCGGGGCTTCAGTAATCGAACATAAATTTTCACCTTTTCATACAAAATTTTTACACGCAACAGTAAAAAACTGATTTTTTGGCCTTTTTTCCATATTTTCACATAACTTTGGTGTATTTTTTCATAGTTTCAGGATCTTTTTGATCGATTTCAGCGATCTGTCACTCGGACACGCTCCTGTGTAGCTCATTCGAGCGTTACCGGCAGCGTGAGAGGCGAGAGATCGCAAGAATCTATTAAAAACTATAATTTTCATACTTCGTATAATCTCAGAATCCACCTAAGGGGTGACGATATAAAATAAACTCAACGATATTTCTATTGAAAAGTTTTCTTTAGTATTGACTGTGATACATCGTTGGAAGCGCACGCGCGACCGCTACTCGACTCTGAAATCAAAATTTCATTTGTTAAATTTGACAAAATTTTATTTGCAAAAAACCAAATTTTACATAGTTTTTAAATTTTTAAATTTTTAAACTTACCTTTTCGTTGACCTGGGACCCGCCGCTGGACGCACCAGCAACCGCACCATCCGGAATCTGCAACAAACAAAAAATTCATTAGTAAAATTTCATAATATAAGCGTTTTTTAGGAAAATCTTCAAAATTTTTACTCTTTTTCGGCCATTTTTTGCATTTTGTTTGCAAACCGCACATCCGATTGGTGCCAAAAGCGCACCATCAGCTGCGCCTGAAGCGGGGCTTCAGTAATCGAACATAAATTTTCACCTTTTCATACAAAATTTTTACACGCAACAGTAAAAAACTGATTTTTTGGCCTTTTTTCCATATTTTCACATAACTTTGGTGTATTTTTTCATAGTTTCAGGATCTTTTTGATCGATTTCAGCGATCTGTCACTCGGACACGCTCCTGTGTAGCTCATTCGAGCGTTACCGGCAGCGTGAGAGGCGAGAGATCGCAAGAATCTATTAAAAACTATAATTTTCATACTTCGTATAATCTCAGAATCCACCTAAGGGGTGACGATATAAAATAAACTCAACGATATTTCTATTGAAAAGTTTTCTTTAGTATTGACTGTGATACATCGTTGGAAGCGCACGCGCGACCGCTACTCGACTCTGAAATCAAAATTTCATTTGTTAAATTTGACAAAATTTTATTTGCAAAAAACCAAATTTTACATAGTTTTTAAATTTTTAAATTTTTAAACTTACCTTTTCGTTGACCTGGGACCCGCCGCTGGACGCACCAGCAACCGCACCATCCGGAATCTGCAACAAACAAAAAATTCATTAGTAAAATTTCATAATATAAGCGTTTTTTAGGAAAATCTTCAAAATTTTTACTCTTTTTCGGCCATTTTTTGCATTTTGTTTGCAAACCGCACATCCGATTGGTGCCAAAAGCGCACCATCAGCTGCGCCTGAAGCGGGGCTTCAGTAATCGAACATAAATTTTCACCTTTTCATACAAAATTTTTACACGCAACAGTAAAAAACTGATTTTTTGGCCTTTTTTCCATATTTTCACATAACTTTGGTGTATTTTTTCATAGTTTCAGGATCTTTTTGATCGATTTCAGCGATCTGTCACTCGGACACGCTCCTGTGTAGCTCATTCGAGCGTTACCGGCAGCGTGAGAGGCGAGAGATCGCAAGAATCTATTAAAAACTATAATTTTCATACTTCGTATAATCTCAGAATCCACCTAAGGGGTGACGATATAAAATAAACTCAACGATATTTCTATTGAAAAGTTTTCTTTAGTATTGACTGTGATACATCGTTGGAAGCGCACGCGCGACCGCTACTCGACTCTGAAATCAAAATTTCATTTGTTAAATTTGACAAAATTTTATTTGCAAAAAACCAAATTTTACATAGTTTTTAAATTTTTAAATTTTTAAACTTACCTTTTCGTTGACCTGGGACCCGCCGCTGGACGCACCAGCAACCGCACCATCCGGAATCTGCAACAAACAAAAAATTCATTAGTAAAATTTCATAATATAAGCGTTTTTTAGGAAAATCTTCAAAATTTTTACTCTTTTTCGGCCATTTTTTGCATTTTGTTTGCAAACCGCACATCCGATTGGTGCCAAAAGCGCACCATCAGCTGCGCCTGAAGCGGGGCTTCAGTAATCGAACATAAATTTTCACCTTTTCATACAAAATTTTTACACGCAACAGTAAAAAACTGATTTTTTGGCCTTTTTTCCATATTTTCACATAACTTTGGTGTATTTTTTCATAGTTTCAGGAT
The DNA here is from genome assembly GCA_914767915.1 of Agriopis aurantiaria. Classification (NCBI taxonomy): domain Eukaryota; kingdom Metazoa; phylum Arthropoda; class Insecta; order Lepidoptera; family Geometridae; genus Agriopis; species Agriopis aurantiaria. The sequence goes on along the minus strand of OU611991.1, from coordinate 18,758,369 downwards.
CTTTTTGATCGATTTCAGCGATCTGTCACTCGGACACGCTCCTGTGTAGCTCATTCGAGCGTTACCGGCAGCGTGAGAGGCGAGAGATCGCAAGAATCTATTAAAAACTATAATTTTCATACTTCGTATAATCTCAGAATCCACCTAAGGGGTGACGATATAAAATAAACTCAACGATATTTCTATTGAAAAGTTTTCTTTAGTATTGACTGTGATACATCGTTGGAAGCGCACGCGCGACCGCTACTCGACTCTGAAATCAAAATTTCATTTGTTAAATTTGACAAAATTTTATTTGCAAAAAACCAAATTTTACATAGTTTTTAAATTTTTAAATTTTTAAACTTACCTTTTCGTTGACCTGGGACCCGCCGCTGGACGCACCAGCAACCGCACCATCCGGAATCTGCAACAAACAAAAAATTCATTAGTAAAATTTCATAATATAAGCGTTTTTTAGGAAAATCTTCAAAATTTTTACTCTTTTTCGGCCATTTTTTGCATTTTGTTTGCAAACCGCACATCCGATTGGTGCCAAAAGCGCACCATCAGCTGCGCCTGAAGCGGGGCTTCAGTAATCGAACATAAATTTTCACCTTTTCATACAAAATTTTTACACGCAACAGTAAAAAACTGATTTTTTGGCCTTTTTTCCATATTTTCACATAACTTTGGTGTATTTTTTCATAGTTTCAGGATCTTTTTGATCGATTTCAGCGATCTGTCACTCGGACACGCTCCTGTGTAGCTCATTCGAGCGTTACCGGCAGCGTGAGAGGCGAGAGATCGCAAGAATCTATTAAAAACTATAATTTTCATACTTCGTATAATCTCAGAATCCACCTAAGGGGTGACGATATAAAATAAACTCAACGATATTTCTATTGAAAAGTTTTCTTTAGTATTGACTGTGATACATCGTTGGAAGCGCACGCGCGACCGCTACTCGACTCTGAAATCAAAATTTCATTTGTTAAATTTGACAAAATTTTATTTGCAAAAAACCAAATTTTACATAGTTTTTAAATTTTTAAATTTTTAAACTTACCTTTTCGTTGACCTGGGACCCGCCGCTGGACGCACCAGCAACCGCACCATCCGGAATCTGCAACAAACAAAAAATTCATTAGTAAAATTTCATAATATAAGCGTTTTTTAGGAAAATCTTCAAAATTTTTACTCTTTTTCGGCCATTTTTTGCATTTTGTTTGCAAACCGCACATCCGATTGGTGCCAAAAGCGCACCATCAGCTGCGCCTGAAGCGGGGCTTCAGTAATCGAACATAAATTTTCACCTTTTCATACAAAATTTTTACACGCAACAGTAAAAAACTGATTTTTTGGCCTTTTTTCCATATTTTCACATAACTTTGGTGTATTTTTTCATAGTTTCAGGATCTTTTTGATCGATTTCAGCGATCTGTCACTCGGACACGCTCCTGTGTAGCTCATTCGAGCGTTACCGGCAGCGTGAGAGGCGAGAGATCGCAAGAATCTATTAAAAACTATAATTTTCATACTTCGTATAATCTCAGAATCCACCTAAGGGGTGACGATATAAAATAAACTCAACGATATTTCTATTGAAAAGTTTTCTTTAGTATTGACTGTGATACATCGTTGGAAGCGCACGCGCGACCGCTACTCGACTCTGAAATCAAAATTTCATTTGTTAAATTTGACAAAATTTTATTTGCAAAAAACCAAATTTTACATAGTTTTTAAATTTTTAAATTTTTAAACTTACCTTTTCGTTGACCTGGGACCCGCCGCTGGACGCACCAGCAACCGCACCATCCGGAATCTGCAACAAACAAAAAATTCATTAGTAAAATTTCATAATATAAGCGTTTTTTAGGAAAATCTTCAAAATTTTTACTCTTTTTCGGCCATTTTTTGCATTTTGTTTGCAAACCGCACATCCGATTGGTGCCAAAAGCGCACCATCAGCTGCGCCTGAAGCGGGGCTTCAGTAATCGAACATAAATTTTCACCTTTTCATACAAAATTTTTACACGCAACAGTAAAAAACTGATTTTTTGGCCTTTTTTCCATATTTTCACATAACTTTGGTGTATTTTTTCATAGTTTCAGGATCTTTTTGATCGATTTCAGCGATCTGTCACTCGGACACGCTCCTGTGTAGCTCATTCGAGCGTTACCGGCAGCGTGAGAGGCGAGAGATCGCAAGAATCTATTAAAAACTATAATTTTCATACTTCGTATAATCTCAGAATCCACCTAAGGGGTGACGATATAAAATAAACTCAACGATATTTCTATTGAAAAGTTTTCTTTAGTATTGACTGTGATACATCGTTGGAAGCGCACGCGCGACCGCTACTCGACTCTGAAATCAAAATTTCATTTGTTAAATTTGACAAAATTTTATTTGCAAAAAACCAAATTTTACATAGTTTTTAAATTTTTAAATTTTTAAACTTACCTTTTCGTTGACCTGGGACCCGCCGCTGGACGCACCAGCAACCGCACCATCCGGAATCTGCAACAAACAAAAAATTCATTAGTAAAATTTCATAATATAAGCGTTTTTTAGGAAAATCTTCAAAATTTTTACTCTTTTTCGGCCATTTTTTGCATTTTGTTTGCAAACCGCACATCCGATTGGTGCCAAAAGCGCACCATCAGCTGCGCCTGAAGCGGGGCTTCAGTAATCGAACATAAATTTTCACCTTTTCATACAAAATTTTTACACGCAACAGTAAAAAACTGATTTTTTGGCCTTTTTTCCATATTTTCACATAACTTTGGTGTATTTTTTCATAGTTTCAGGATCTTTTTGATCGATTTCAGCGATCTGTCACTCGGACACGCTCCTGTGTAGCTCATTCGAGCGTTACCGGCAGCGTGAGAGGCGAGAGATCGCAAGAATCTATTAAAAACTATAATTTTCATACTTCGTATAATCTCAGAATCCACCTAAGGGGTGACGATATAAAATAAACTCAACGATATTTCTATTGAAAAGTTTTCTTTAGTATTGACTGTGATACATCGTTGGAAGCGCACGCGCGACCGCTACTCGACTCTGAAATCAAAATTTCATTTGTTAAATTTGACAAAATTTTATTTGCAAAAAACCAAATTTTACATAGTTTTTAAATTTTTAAATTTTTAAACTTACCTTTTCGTTGACCTGGGACCCGCCGCTGGACGCACCAGCAACCGCACCATCCGGAATCTGCAACAAACAAAAAATTCATTAGTAAAATTTCATAATATAAGCGTTTTTTAGGAAAATCTTCAAAATTTTTACTCTTTTTCGGCCATTTTTTGCATTTTGTTTGCAAACCGCACATCCGATTGGTGCCAAAAGCGCACCATCAGCTGCGCCTGAAGCGGGGCTTCAGTAATCGAACATAAATTTTCACCTTTTCATACAAAATTTTTACACGCAACAGTAAAAAACTGATTTTTTGGCCTTTTTTCCATATTTTCACATAACTTTGGTGTATTTTTTCATAGTTTCAGGATCTTTTTGATCGATTTCAGCGATCTGTCACTCGGACACGCTCCTGTGTAGCTCATTCGAGCGTTACCGGCAGCGTGAGAGGCGAGAGATCGCAAGAATCTATTAAAAACTATAATTTTCATACTTCGTATAATCTCAGAATCCACCTAAGGGGTGACGATATAAAATAAACTCAACGATATTTCTATTGAAAAGTTTTCTTTAGTATTGACTGTGATACATCGTTGGAAGCGCACGCGCGACCGCTACTCGACTCTGAAATCAAAATTTCATTTGTTAAATTTGACAAAATTTTATTTGCAAAAAACCAAATTTTACATAGTTTTTAAATTTTTAAATTTTTAAACTTACCTTTTCGTTGACCTGGGACCCGCCGCTGGACGCACCAGCAACCGCACCATCCGGAATCTGCAACAAACAAAAAATTCATTAGTAAAATTTCATAATATAAGCGTTTTTTAGGAAAATCTTCAAAATTTTTACTCTTTTTCGGCCATTTTTTGCATTTTGTTTGCAAACCGCACATCCGATTGGTGCCAAAAGCGCACCATCAGCTGCGCCTGAAGCGGGGCTTCAGTAATCGAACATAAATTTTCACCTTTTCATACAAAATTTTTACACGCAACAGTAAAAAACTGATTTTTTGGCCTTTTTTCCATATTTTCACATAACTTTGGTGTATTTTTTCATAGTTTCAGGATCTTTTTGATCGATTTCAGCGATCTGTCACTCGGACACGCTCCTGTGTAGCTCATTCGAGCGTTACCGGCAGCGTGAGAGGCGAGAGATCGCAAGAATCTATTAAAAACTATAATTTTCATACTTCGTATAATCTCAGAATCCACCTAAGGGGTGACGATATAAAATAAACTCAACGATATTTCTATTGAAAAGTTTTCTTTAGTATTGACTGTGATACATCGTTGGAAGCGCACGCGCGACCGCTACTCGACTCTGAAATCAAAATTTCATTTGTTAAATTTGACAAAATTTTATTTGCAAAAAACCAAATTTTACATAGTTTTTAAATTTTTAAATTTTTAAACTTACCTTTTCGTTGACCTGGGACCCGCCGCTGGACGCACCAGCAACCGCACCATCCGGAATCTGCAACAAACAAAAAATTCATTAGTAAAATTTCATAATATAAGCGTTTTTTAGGAAAATCTTCAAAATTTTTACTCTTTTTCGGCCATTTTTTGCATTTTGTTTGCAAACCGCACATCCGATTGGTGCCAAAAGCGCACCATCAGCTGCGCCTGAAGCGGGGCTTCAGTAATCGAACATAAATTTTCACCTTTTCATACAAAATTTTTACACGCAACAGTAAAAAACTGATTTTTTGGCCTTTTTTCCATATTTTCACATAACTTTGGTGTATTTTTTCATAGTTTCAGGATCTTTTTGATCGATTTCAGCGATCTGTCACTCGGACACGCTCCTGTGTAGCTCATTCGAGCGTTACCGGCAGCGTGAGAGGCGAGAGATCGCAAGAATCTATTAAAAACTATAATTTTCATACTTCGTATAATCTCAGAATCCACCTAAGGGGTGACGATATAAAATAAACTCAACGATATTTCTATTGAAAAGTTTTCTTTAGTATTGACTGTGATACATCGTTGGAAGCGCACGCGCGACCGCTACTCGACTCTGAAATCAAAATTTCATTTGTTAAATTTGACAAAATTTTATTTGCAAAAAACCAAATTTTACATAGTTTTTAAATTTTTAAATTTTTAAACTTACCTTTTCGTTGACCTGGGACCCGCCGCTGGACGCACCAGCAACCGCACCATCCGGAATCTGCAACAAACAAAAAATTCATTAGTAAAATTTCATAATATAAGCGTTTTTTAGGAAAATCTTCAAAATTTTTACTCTTTTTCGGCCATTTTTTGCATTTTGTTTGCAAACCGCACATCCGATTGGTGCCAAAAGCGCACCATCAGCTGCGCCTGAAGCGGGGCTTCAGTAATCGAACATAAATTTTCACCTTTTCATACAAAATTTTTACACGCAACAGTAAAAAACTGATTTTTTGGCCTTTTTTCCATATTTTCACATAACTTTGGTGTATTTTTTCATAGTTTCAGGATCTTTTTGATCGATTTCAGCGATCTGTCACTCGGACACGCTCCTGTGTAGCTCATTCGAGCGTTACCGGCAGCGTGAGAGGCGAGAGATCGCAAGAATCTATTAAAAACTATAATTTTCATACTTCGTATAATCTCAGAATCCACCTAAGGGGTGACGATATAAAATAAACTCAACGATATTTCTATTGAAAAGTTTTCTTTAGTATTGACTGTGATACATCGTTGGAAGCGCACGCGCGACCGCTACTCGACTCTGAAATCAAAATTTCATTTGTTAAATTTGACAAAATTTTATTTGCAAAAAACCAAATTTTACATAGTTTTTAAATTTTTAAATTTTTAAACTTACCTTTTCGTTGACCTGGGACCCGCCGCTGGACGCACCAGCAACCGCACCATCCGGAATCTGCAACAAACAAAAAATTCATTAGTAAAATTTCATAATATAAGCGTTTTTTAGGAAAATCTTCAAAATTTTTACTCTTTTTCGGCCATTTTTTGCATTTTGTTTGCAAACCGCACATCCGATTGGTGCCAAAAGCGCACCATCAGCTGCGCCTGAAGCGGGGCTTCAGTAATCGAACATAAATTTTCACCTTTTCATACAAAATTTTTACACGCAACAGTAAAAAACTGATTTTTTGGCCTTTTTTCCATATTTTCACATAACTTTGGTGTATTTTTTCATAGTTTCAGGATCTTTTTGATCGATTTCAGCGATCTGTCACTCGGACACGCTCCTGTGTAGCTCATTCGAGCGTTACCGGCAGCGTGAGAGGCGAGAGATCGCAAGAATCTATTAAAAACTATAATTTTCATACTTCGTATAATCTCAGAATCCACCTAAGGGGTGACGATATAAAATAAACTCAACGATATTTCTATTGAAAAGTTTTCTTTAGTATTGACTGTGATACATCGTTGGAAGCGCACGCGCGACCGCTACTCGACTCTGAAATCAAAATTTCATTTGTTAAATTTGACAAAATTTTATTTGCAAAAAACCAAATTTTACATAGTTTTTAAATTTTTAAATTTTTAAACTTACCTTTTCGTTGACCTGGGACCCGCCGCTGGACGCACCAGCAACCGCACCATCCGGAATCTGCAACAAACAAAAAATTCATTAGTAAAATTTCATAATATAAGCGTTTTTTAGGAAAATCTTCAAAATTTTTACTCTTTTTCGGCCATTTTTTGCATTTTGTTTGCAAACCGCACATCCGATTGGTGCCAAAAGCGCACCATCAGCTGCGCCTGAAGCGGGGCTTCAGTAATCGAACATAAATTTTCACCTTTTCATACAAAATTTTTACACGCAACAGTAAAAAACTGATTTTTTGGCCTTTTTTCCATATTTTCACATAACTTTGGTGTATTTTTTCATAGTTTCAGGATCTTTTTGATCGATTTCAGCGATCTGTCACTCGGACACGCTCCTGTGTAGCTCATTCGAGCGTTACCGGCAGCGTGAGAGGCGAGAGATCGCAAGAATCTATTAAAAACTATAATTTTCATACTTCGTATAATCTCAGAATCCACCTAAGGGGTGACGATATAAAATAAACTCAACGATATTTCTATTGAAAAGTTTTCTTTAGTATTGACTGTGATACATCGTTGGAAGCGCACGCGCGACCGCTACTCGACTCTGAAATCAAAATTTCATTTGTTAAATTTGACAAAATTTTATTTGCAAAAAACCAAATTTTACATAGTTTTTAAATTTTTAAATTTTTAAACTTACCTTTTCGTTGACCTGGGACCCGCCGCTGGACGCACCAGCAACCGCACCATCCGGAATCTGCAACAAACAAAAAATTCATTAGTAAAATTTCATAATATAAGCGTTTTTTAGGAAAATCTTCAAAATTTTTACTCTTTTTCGGCCATTTTTTGCATTTTGTTTGCAAACCGCACATCCGATTGGTGCCAAAAGCGCACCATCAGCTGCGCCTGAAGCGGGGCTTCAGTAATCGAACATAAATTTTCACCTTTTCATACAAAATTTTTACACGCAACAGTAAAAAACTGATTTTTTGGCCTTTTTTCCATATTTTCACATAACTTTGGTGTATTTTTTCATAGTTTCAGGATCTTTTTGATCGATTTCAGCGATCTGTCACTCGGACACGCTCCTGTGTAGCTCATTCGAGCGTTACCGGCAGCGTGAGAGGCGAGAGATCGCAAGAATCTATTAAAAACTATAATTTTCATACTTCGTATAATCTCAGAATCCACCTAAGGGGTGACGATATAAAATAAACTCAACGATATTTCTATTGAAAAGTTTTCTTTAGTATTGACTGTGATACATCGTTGGAAGCGCACGCGCGACCGCTACTCGACTCTGAAATCAAAATTTCATTTGTTAAATTTGACAAAATTTTATTTGCAAAAAACCAAATTTTACATAGTTTTTAAATTTTTAAATTTTTAAACTTACCTTTTCGTTGACCTGGGACCCGCCGCTGGACGCACCAGCAACCGCACCATCCGGAATCTGCAACAAACAAAAAATTCATTAGTAAAATTTCATAATATAAGCGTTTTTTAGGAAAATCTTCAAAATTTTTACTCTTTTTCGGCCATTTTTTGCATTTTGTTTGCAAACCGCACATCCGATTGGTGCCAAAAGCGCACCATCAGCTGCGCCTGAAGCGGGGCTTCAGTAATCGAACATAAATTTTCACCTTTTCATACAAAATTTTTACACGCAACAGTAAAAAACTGATTTTTTGGCCTTTTTTCCATATTTTCACATAACTTTGGTGTATTTTTTCATAGTTTCAGGATCTTTTTGATCGATTTCAGCGATCTGTCACTCGGACACGCTCCTGTGTAGCTCATTCGAGCGTTACCGGCAGCGTGAGAGGCGAGAGATCGCAAGAATCTATTAAAAACTATAATTTTCATACTTCGTATAATCTCAGAATCCACCTAAGGGGTGACGATATAAAATAAACTCAACGATATTTCTATTGAAAAGTTTTCTTTAGTATTGACTGTGATACATCGTTGGAAGCGCACGCGCGACCGCTACTCGACTCTGAAATCAAAATTTCATTTGTTAAATTTGACAAAATTTTATTTGCAAAAAACCAAATTTTACATAGTTTTTAAATTTTTAAATTTTTAAACTTACCTTTTCGTTGACCTGGGACCCGCCGCTGGACGCACCAGCAACCGCACCATCCGGAATCTGCAACAAACAAAAAATTCATTAGTAAAATTTCATAATATAAGCGTTTTTTAGGAAAATCTTCAAAATTTTTACTCTTTTTCGGCCATTTTTTGCATTTTGTTTGCAAACCGCACATCCGATTGGTGCCAAAAGCGCACCATCAGCTGCGCCTGAAGCGGGGCTTCAGTAATCGAACATAAATTTTCACCTTTTCATACAAAATTTTTACACGCAACAGTAAAAAACTGATTTTTTGGCCTTTTTTCCATATTTTCACATAACTTTGGTGTATTTTTTCATAGTTTCAGGATCTTTTTGATCGATTTCAGCGATCTGTCACTCGGACACGCTCCTGTGTAGCTCATTCGAGCGTTACCGGCAGCGTGAGAGGCGAGAGATCGCAAGAATCTATTAAAAACTATAATTTTCATACTTCGTATAATCTCAGAATCCACCTAAGGGGTGACGATATAAAATAAACTCAACGATATTTCTATTGAAAAGTTTTCTTTAGTATTGACTGTGATACATCGTTGGAAGCGCACGCGCGACCGCTACTCGACTCTGAAATCAAAATTTCATTTGTTAAATTTGACAAAATTTTATTTGCAAAAAACCAAATTTTACATAGTTTTTAAATTTTTAAACTTACCTTTTCGTTGACCTGGGACCCGCCGCTGGACGCACCAGCAACCGCACCATCCGGAATCTGCAACAAACAAAAAATTCATTAGTAAAATTTCATAATATAAGCGTTTTTTAGGAAAATCTTCAAAATTTTTACTCTTTTTCGGCCATTTTTTGCATTTTGTTTGCAAACCGCACATCCGATTGGTGCCAAAAGCGCACCATCAGCTGCGCCTGAAGCGGGGCTTCAGTAATCGAACATAAATTTTCACCTTTTCATACAAAATTTTTACACGCAACAGTAAAAAACTGATTTTTTGGCCTTTTTTCCATATTTTCACATAACTTTGGTGTATTTTTTCATAGTTTCAGGATCTTTTTGATCGATTTCAGCGATCTGTCACTCGGACACGCTCCTGTGTAGCTCATTCGAGCGTTACCGGCAGCGTGAGAGGCGAGAGATCGCAAGAATCTATTAAAAACTATAATTTTCATACTTCGTATAATCTCAGAATCCACCTAAGGGGTGACGATATAAAATAAACTCAACGATATTTCTATTGAAAAGTTTTCTTTAGTATTGACTGTGATACATCGTTGGAAGCGCACGCGCGACCGCTACTCGACTCTGAAATCAAAATTTCATTTGTTAAATTTGACAAAATTTTATTTGCAAAAAACCAAATTTTACATAGTTTTTAAATTTTTAAATTTTTAAACTTACCTTTTCGTTGACCTGGGACCCGCCGCTGGACGCACCAGCAACCGCACCATCCGGAATCTGCAACAAACAAAAAATTCATTAGTAAAATTTCATAATATAAGCGTTTTTTAGGAAAATCTTCAAAATTTTTACTCTTTTTCGGCCATTTTTTGCATTTTGTTTGCAAACCGCACATCCGATTGGTGCCAAAAGCGCACCATCAGCTGCGCCTGAAGCGGGGCTTCAGTAATCGAACATAAATTTTCACCTTTTCATACAAAATTTTTACACGCAACAGTAAAAAACTGATTTTTTGGCCTTTTTTCCATATTTTCACATAACTTTGGTGTATTTTTTCATAGTTTCAGGATCTTTTTGATCGATTTCAGCGATCTGTCACTCGGACACGCTCCTGTGTAGCTCATTCGAGCGTTACCGGCAGCGTGAGAGGCGAGAGATCGCAAGAATCTATTAAAAACTATAATTTTCATACTTCGTATAATCTCAGAATCCACCTAAGGGGTGACGATATAAAATAAACTCAACGATATTTCTATTGAAAAGTTTTCTTTAGTATTGACTGTGATACATCGTTGGAAGCGCACGCGCGACCGCTACTCGACTCTGAAATCAAAATTTCATTTGTTAAATTTGACAAAATTTTATTTGCAAAAAACCAAATTTTACATAGTTTTTAAATTTTTAAATTTTTAAACTTACCTTTTCGTTGACCTGGGACCCGCCGCTGGACGCACCAGCAACCGCACCATCCGGAATCTGCAACAAACAAAAAATTCATTAGTAAAATTTCATAATATAAGCGTTTTTTAGGAAAATCTTCAAAATTTTTACTCTTTTTCGGCCATTTTTTGCATTTTGTTTGCAAACCGCACATCCGATTGGTGCCAAAAGCGCACCATCAGCTGCGCCTGAAGCGGGGCTTCAGTAATCGAACATAAATTTTCACCTTTTCATACAAAATTTTTACACGCAACAGTAAAAAACTGATTTTTTGGCCTTTTTTCCATCCCACCCACCCACCCTTTGTCGGTAACCGTTAAAAAACGCGATTTTACTTTTCTCCGGATATCGACAAAGGGGACACAGTCTTTCAATTATCTGTCAAAATTTTTCATTTCACGTGATCCGTTTGGTTTTTGCAACTCTTTTTCGATTTATTTATTCGGAAAATAAATCAGTTAATTATTTTAACTATACTTAACTTGAAGTATATATTGACCCATCGACCTCTGGTTGCTTTTATATAACTAAAAATTTACTTTGACTAAATACCAGCTCTTTACACTGGTTTTTCATAATTCTCTTTAGTCTTTAGTTTAATTACCTTAAATTTACTATATTAGGTACAATGATCCGAACTCCACCAAAGACTGTTCAAAATACGGAGCAGGACTCTGACAACACCACGGTGGTGACCGCGTCTGTAACAGCAGGAACCTCTTCAGCCTCTATCACAAATGTCAGAAGGAGCGTGGGAGAGTGGGAGTCCGGGAAAACGGACGACACGCAGATAAGCTCCACTCCTTCTAATAAGACGTTCTCGATGGTGGCGAAATCTGTGAAACCAGGTCTCAGAGTCAGCCTGACACCTCCTCAAACGAAAACCGTAAAGGCGGGACCCCCAAAGCTAAAACCGAAAACAGTACGTACACTGTCAACGGAGGCCAAGGGGAACCCACCCAGTCTTAGGGGAATAAAATATGCTGATCCGTTGGCTGAGGCGGAAGACTGCCTGGAAAGGGGAAAGCTCCACCTCAGTAACTCCGGCAATATAAGTAAAGTTATAAAAGTCGGAGTCCTTGAGGTGTTGGAGCGCCTCTACCAGTTAGTTAATGAGACTTTTTCAGCTAGGAATTTAGAAAGGGGTATAGAAAAACTGCTGGAAAGCCACATGCTCCAAATAAAGGAAAATAGCGAGAAGATGGAGTTATTAAGATCGACCATGGACAACCACACTGGAGAATCCGCGTTATCCCAGACCAAAATGATTGACAACCTAGTGAGGGAAGTCCAGGAATTGCGCCAAACGACAGAAGAGACGGGCAGAAAAGTTAGCACTTTGCAGGAAACAGTGCCATCCTACGCCGAGATCTTGGCGAGACCAACGAGTGCAGTTACCCCATCAAAACGCCCGAAGCACTCTATCATTGTGTCCTCCGATATCGAAAAGGACACCAGTGAGGAAGTGCTCGGGAAAGTGAGAACTGCACTCGAAGCAAAGACAAATGGACTGCAAGTGACGAGAGTGCAGAAGGTTAGGAATCAGAAGGTAGTCTTGAGCTGCGCCACTAAGGAGGAGTTGAAGAAGGTGAGTGAGAGGATCACGGCCAAGAACAAAAATCTCAGCGTAGAACAGGCCGCGAATAAAGACCCGCTGATCATAATCAAGAACCTCCTCACCTTTAACAAGGATGATGAGATAGTGGCGTCGCTCAAGACCCAGAATGCCGGTCTTTTGGGAGACCTGCGGGACGAAGAATTCAGAGCTGTGGTGAGGTATCGACGCAGGGCTAGAAACCCCCACGAGAACCACGTTGTCCTACAGGTCTCCCCAAGGGTTTGGCAGGAACTGACCCAAGCCGGCAGAGTGCATATTGACCTGCAATTTGCGGCAGTCCAAGACCAGAGTCCACTCGTGCAGTGTACACGCTGCCTGGGGTACGGGCACGGGCGCAGGCTATGCAAGGAGCCAGCGGACCTATGCAGTTATTGCGCCGGCCCACACCTCCGGGCGGATTGTGCATCATATGTGACGGGTGAGACTCCTATCTGCCGGAATTGTAGGTTATCAAAGTGCCAAGAGACGGGACATAGCGCCTTTGATGGGGAATGCCCAATACGCAAGAAATGGGACGCTATAGCAAGGTCGAGTGTAGCGTACTGTTAACGTAAAGGGCACCCCAATTATTACGGATGCAAGAACAGCCTCGGGACACTGCTACGGGATCATGCAGGCCAACCTCCAACGGAAAGAGCGTGCGACAGACGAACTTTTCCTGGAAGCCCGATCAAGGCGGGTCAGTTTCGCGCTGGTACAGGAGCCATACGTCGGAGCTAGGGGAGAGCTCAAGCGGTATACAGGTACTCGAGTCGTCCAATGTGAACGAAACAGGACGAAACCTGTAAAGGCAGCCGTCATTGTCTTCGACGACGACATCGAGATCCTCAACGACCAAACCACAATATCCGAGAACATTGTACTGACAACTCTGAGAACAGACAAATGGACAGTTGGAGTGGTTTCGGTCTATTTTGAGGACAGTTTACCGCTTGAACCCTACTTGGACAGACTGAGGGAACTCCTGGACTCGGTACGTACTGACAAGGTCTTGATTGGAGGCGACATAAACGCGTGGAGTACGTGGTGGGGGAGCGTGACGGAAGACGACAGAGGCTCACTCTATAAGGATTTTCTGGACGAGACGGACATGCACATCTTGAACTGTGGAACCGATCCTACCTTCGACACAGTCCGAGGTGGCCGCTTATTCACTAGTAACGTCGACGTAACGGTCTGCACATCACGTTTACTGCGGTTCATCAAGGACTGGAAGGTCGACAAGTCGGTAACCAGTTCAGATCACAATGCCATCACGTTCGATCTCTGTCTGGAAAAGCCTTCAAAACAGAGAAAACCAGCGTCCACACGTGTTTACTACACCCGAAAAGCTGACTGGAGTCGGTTCACCGAGGAAGTAAAATTAAATTTAGAACAAAATTGCATTACATTAGAAAACATACAAAAATTAGAAACTGCGGAACAATTAGAAGATATAGTTAATAAATATATAAACAGCATTAAAATAGCATGTCAAAATTCAATACCATTTATTAAAATTAGAAATAGAAAAAATTACTTACCTTGGTGGACTGATGAACTGGATCGCTTGAAAGGTGTCGTGAACACGATGAGACGTAGGATCCGTTGCGCAGCACCTCGAAGACGGGAGCACGTAGTAGGAGAGTACCTGCAAGCAAAAAACACATATGAGCTAGCAGCTAAAAAAGCACAAACTGAAAGTTGGAAGGAGTTTTGTACCAAACAGGCAAGGGAGAGCATGTGGGACAGGGTATACAGGGTGATTAGAAGCAGGACAGGAAGACACGAGGATCAGCTATTAGAGGATAACGGAACGGTATTGAGCCCAGAGGAGTCAGTCGAATTACTCGCAAATACATTTTTTCCGGATGACAATTGTGGCGTGGATAATGAAATCCACACGATGATTAGAAGTGTAGCCGATACCATTTGCGAGTCGACATCTGACGACCAAAACGACCCTCCGTTCACATTGGCCGAGCTAAAAAGAACCCTCAACAGCTTTGATCCCAAGAAGGCTCCAGGACCGGACGGATTCACTGCAGATATTTGCATTAGGGCAGTATATGCAGTGAAAGATGTCTTCCTGGGGATTCTTAATAAATGCGTGTCCTTGTCCTGTTTCCCGTCACCATGGAAGGAAGCTGCGGTCGTAGTGTTGCGAAAACCCGGGAAAAGCAATTACACCCAAGCAAAGTCGTACCGACCGATTGGACTATTGTCAGTTCTGGGGAAAGTTCTCGAAAAAATGGTAGTAAGGAGGATCAGATGGCACTTACTACCAAAGACAAACCCCAGACAGTACGGCTTTGTTCCACAGCGAAGTACAGAGGACGCACTCTACGATCTCATGCAGCAAATCCGTAAAAACCTTCTTCGAAAGGAAATGATGGTCATCGTGTCACTGGATATTGAAGGTGCGTTTGACAGTGCATGGTGGCCAGCTATTAAGACCCAGCTGCTCAAACTAAAATGTCCCCTGAATCTGAGACGATTGGTAAATAGCTACCTTGAGGACCGAAAAGTAGTAGTTAATTATGCAGACCAATCATTCAGCAAGAGCACCAAAAAAGGCTGTGTCCAGGGGTCGATAGGAGGACCCACTTTTTGGAACTTGCTGCTGGATCCGCTCATTAATGACTTGGTAGCTAGAGATGTGTACGTGCAGGCATTTGCGGACGATGTCGTTCTGATGTTCTCCGGGCATTCAGCCACTAACATTCAAGGTAAAGTCAACGAGACCCTCGCGTATGTGCATGAATGGGGCATCAAAAATAAGCTCAGATTCGCGGCACAGAAGACAAATGCTATGGTTGTGACCAAAAAGCTGAAGTTTGATACCCCAATCATGCACATGGGTGGAGTAGACATACCCGTCGTCGACGAAATAAAGCTGCTCGGCCTTACGATAGACAAGAAACTTACATTCAACAAACACGTGTCCAATGTCTGTCGTAAGGCCGCAAACATCTATAAGCAGTTAGCGAGGACGGCGAAAATAGAATGGGGGCTGAACCCGGAGATCATCAGAGCTATATACGTGGCGGTAATAGAGCCGGTGGTCATGTATGCATCGAGCGTGTGGGCACCAGCTGCAGAAAAAATTATGGTGCAAAAGCAGTTAAACACCGTCCAGCGGGGGTTCGTGCAGAAAATTTGCAAAGCCTATCGCACGGTTTCTCTCAACGCAGCACTCGTACTTGCTGGCCTGCTTCCTTTGGACCTTCGTATCCGGGAGGCGGCCCAGCTGTACGAAGCAAAGAGAGGAAAACCGACAACCCTGGATTACGGAAAGAGGGAAATTGAGACGCGCGTGAGCTTCTTGAAGGCCCAACATCCGGCCGACGAGGAGGATGTTGATTTTGACTGCCTCAACGATATGCTGCCCGAAACCCTAGAACAACATCAGCTCCCGGATACCCAAATTTATACGGACGGGAGCAAATTGGAGGGGAAAGTCGGTGCAGCATATACGCTCTGGAAAAACGGAGAAGAGACGAAGACGAAAAAGATGCGACTCGAGTCGTTCTGCACAGTCTTCCAAGCCGAGCTTTACGCACTCTACCAAGCCACAGAGCTTCTGCTGAAAGAGAAGCTAGATGCGGTGGCTGTGCTGAGCGACTCGAGATCCGCTCTTCAAATCGTCCAAAATGCTGACACCTTTCACCCTTTGGCTTTCGCAATTCGACGGAACATCGCCGTCTTAAAGAACAAGGGGTGTGACATTAAATTGTACTGGGTGAGAGCACATGTCGGAGTACCCGGTAACGAGAGAGCAGACGAACTAGCAAAGCAGGCCGCGTTATACACAAAAACTGCTGCGCACTACGACATGTGTCCTGTCTCGTTTGCAAAAAGCGTAATAAGGAGCAAAACTGTCGAAAAATGGGGCCAAAGATACATACGGGAAGGCACCGCAAAAGTCACAAAACTGTTCTTCCCGGATGTTGCTAAGGCGTATACCATTACTAAAAAGTTTCAGCTTACTCCAATCTTGACACAGGTGATGACTGGCCATGGGGGGTTTTCCGCGTACTTGAATCGCTTCAAGTGCAAAGACAGCCCCTCATGTGTATGTGACCCTGAAAAAGAAGAATCGGTAGAACACTTGCTACTTGAGTGCCCCAAACATGATGCCGACAGATACGACTTGGAATCCGCAACCAACATGAAGTTGAACAGAACATCATTGTGTGACATGATGGCAGAGAAAGCATCCAGGCCGTATCTGTTGGTATTTTGCACAAAAGTAGCACAAGATGCTGTAAATAGGAATAAGACGAGAGGACAATGATTGTTCTTTCGCCATATCCATTGTTCGTAAGAAAAATGCGTACAACGCCTAGTTCTCAAGAACTATGAGTATGTACGCATGTATCCAAAATGGTATTCACATTAATAGAAGTCAAAAGTGTTTCAGTAATTATTAATAAATTACAACGCAGTTTAATAAACAGGATAAAATTGAGGTGGGAGAGGTAGGAGTACAAAAAACTTTAATTTGTATTTTATTTGTAAGTATGACAACGTACACAGTGTACGAAATATATACACTTTAAATAATGTAAAAGTGCAAATTACATTGCACATTATATAACTAAACAAGATATTATAACTTGTTTATATTTTATCAATTAACTTATAACTATTAGACACAATTGACAAAATTCTTATTTCATTTCAGAAAATAGTTTTATTTTATTTTTAGTTTAAATATATATTAAAAGATATAAATTCATAAACCTAAAAAAGGTCCCCGAAATTCTCGGGGGAACTAAGTGGAGGAGGACGGTGTAAAAAAAAAAAAAAAAAAAAAAAAAAAAACCTAACCTAACCTAACCTAACCTAACCTAACCTAACCTAACCTAACCTAACCTAACCTAACCTAACCTAACCTAACCTAACCTAACCTAACCTAACCTAACCTAACCTAACCTAACCTAACCTAACCTAACCTAACCTAACCTAACCTAACCTAACCTAACCTAACCTAACCTAACCTAACCTAACCTAACCTAACCTAACCTAACCTAACCTAACCTAACCTAACCTAACCTAACCTAACCTAACCTAACCTAACCTAACCTAACCTAACCTAACCTAACCTAACCTAACCTAACCTAACCTAACCTAACCTAACCTAACCTAACCTAACCTAACCTAACCTAACCTAACCTAACCTAACCTAACCTAACCTAACCTAACCTAACCTAACCTAACCTAACCT
Organism: Agriopis aurantiaria; assembly: GCA_914767915.1. Taxonomy (NCBI): domain Eukaryota; kingdom Metazoa; phylum Arthropoda; class Insecta; order Lepidoptera; family Geometridae; genus Agriopis; species Agriopis aurantiaria. The sequence continues at coordinate 18,740,695 of OU611991.1, read as the reverse complement.
AACCTAACCTAACCTAACCTAACCTAACCTAACCTAACGTAACCTAACCTAACCTAACCTAACCTAACCTAACCTAACCTAACCTAACCTAACCTAACCTAACCTAACCTAACCTAACCTAACCTAACCTAACCTAACCTAACCTAACCTAACCTAACCTAACCTAACCTAACCTAACCTAACCTAACCTAACCTAACCTAACCTTTTTTTTTTTTTTTTTTTTTTTTTTTTTTTTTTTACGTGGGGAAATGCGTTTATGCATACCCACCCATCAATAGAGAGGGGCAGGTGATGTCGGACTCGGCACCAGAGTGGTGCCCCTACCGACTAAAACCCCACGATGGTCTTTCTTCACTGACCTTAAAATGACAGGGGTTGTGGGACCGCTATCGTATTCACCGCAACCCCGTCAATGTCAATGTCCGCCCCAGTAGGGGGGGGGACTCACCTCGGGAGGGGACAGAACCCAACCCATTCAGCTCCGAAGTGTACTTGGAGTACCCAGTACATTGTCATCTCATTGTCTCTTGGGGGCATCCAGCGCTTGGAGCGCCTGAAGCGCTTGAAGCGCTGGATGCCCCCGCATCTATCACCCTGACCCTCCAAGTGGAGACAGAGTACGATTTCTATTGGCTCGTCTCCGCAAGCGCGCTCTTCGGCGCGGATGGGCAAGGGGGTCAGCTTCCCTTTCTCTTTCCTCAGTTTCCCTCCGTGACATCACCGTCTCACTGAAAGAGACCACGGCCTCCCATGACCTCTCTTCATCGACCATCTTGGCTATGATGGTCGGCAAAGAGAGGTCAGCCCCCACTACCGCGACCAGAGACTGCCGTGGTTCCGCCTCTTCCGGGCATGTTTCCAGCACATGCTGCGCGGTGTCTTCCGCACAGCTGCACCGGTGGCACTCCGGGGTCTCTTCTCTTCCGGCTACGTGACACAAGTACCTCCCGAAACAGCCATGTCCGGTGAGCACCTGTGTCAGCCGGAAAGTCAAGGTACCATGCTCCCGCAGGACCCACTCAGCGAGTATGGGCCCGATTGCCTCAAGGAGCCGTTGGGCACCGGTTCCTCTCCGTGTGGGTCCCTCAAGGAGCCTCTGCTTCCAAGTGTCTATGGCCCTGGCCCTAGCAACACTGCGCCATCGTTCCACTTCTTGTGGTACTGGGCGTAAATCTCGCTCCCTTGCGCGTGCCCTGCACCAGAAGACCTCGGACAGCAGTTCAGCCTCCAGGTCCCACGGCAGGGATCCTGCAAGAACACAGGCCACTTCGTGTGAGAGTGTACGGTAGCCCCTGCACACTCTCACGGCCATCACGCGCTGTGTCCTATAGAGGAGTGCAGTTTCCCTCCGGTCAAGTGACTCAGCCCATATTGGGGCACCATATAGTGCCATTGAGCGTACCACCGCCATGTACAGGCGACGGCAGCTCGCATTTCCCCCACCCATGTTGGGAAGAAGACGGCTCAGAGCTGCAGCGGTGCCCGTCAGTTTGGGGGTAAGTTGCTGCAAATGTGCACTGAACTTCCACCTGCTCTCAAGTACAACGCCTAGGTATTTTAATGTCGGTCTGACGGCAATAGAGGTCCCTCCAACTACTATGTGGGATCCGGCAGGCGGCGCTCTCCGTGGACCATGAAAGCAAATGGCCTCAGATTTGTGGAGCGCCACCTCCAGGCCCAACCGCCGGATTCTGGCCACCACCGCCGCGACTCCAGCCGTTGCCAAGATTGCCGCCTCTTTATACGTTCGTCCCCGAGCGGTGACCAACGTGTCGTCAGCGTAGCATACGACATTGACGCCACGAAGGTTAGCGCCTCGAAGGACCCAGTCGTATCCAATATTCCACAGGTGTGGTCCTAAAGCCGACCCCTGCGGAACGCCACGCGTCATGGGGCTTCTCTTTTCTCCGTCCTTGGTTGGAAAGACTACCTCCCTGTCCGAGAGATAGTCCCCTATGAAGCGCTGGAGATTTTGGGGCACGCGATGGTGCCCGAGCGCTCCCAAAATTGTCGTCCATGGCAGGGTGTTGAACGCGTTGGCTATATCCAGTGACACAGCCAACATTACCCCGCCATCAGAGCACGCCTCCTCTGAGAGGTTTCGGACGCATTTTATCGCGTCAATTGTCGAGCGACCTCTTCGGAATCCGAACTGGGCGTCAGCCAAATCGGGGCCATCCCTTTCCAGGTGCTTGACGATGCGGGCAGCAACGACTCGCTCCAGCAGCTTGCCCGCCTCGTCAAGCAGCACAATCGGGCGATATCCCGAAGGCTGATCGGCTGGTCGTCCCTCCTTCCGAAGGAGAACGAGCTTTCCTCTCTTCCATCTTTTGGGAAATCTTCCCTCCCGCATACAGCGGCTGAAGAGATCCCTCAGGCGGGGTCCCAGAGCGTCCTCAGCGAGGGCCCACGCACGACCTGGTATGCCATCCGGCCCGGGTGCCGTGTTCTTGGCCCTCATTCGCAAGACTGCTGCTCCTAATTCTCCTTCTGACACGTCAGGGGGCTGCTCCTCTTCCTCTCCGGTATTTTCTCCTCGTGCTGCATTCGTTGTGGGGGGGACAAATTCCGTTCCCGGTCTCTCGGGAAACAGTCCCTGCACCACTCGCCAGAGTATCAACGGCTGCAGCGTACTGGTGACGGGAGGCGCCCATGGGCGAAGCTTTTGCCTCGCCAGCAAGTACGGGCGCCCCCACGGATCTTGCTCCAGTGTCTCCAGAAGCTGCCTCCACGCATTTGCCTTGGCTTCGCTAATTGCTACGCGAAGAGCCTTGGACGCCTCTCTATATGCAGCGTAGAGGGCATCCAACTCGGTCATCTCCTGGCGTCTTCTTCTCCGGTACCTCTGGTAGCGACGACGCTTCTCCAGACACAGGCGACGAAGTTCGGCAATCTCATCCGACCACCAGTAAACCTGGCGCTTTGACGGCAAGGTCTTGGCACGGGGCATAGCGGTGTCACAGACATGGGCCATCGCCTTGCACAGCGCATCCGCCTCCGCATCTATGTCTACGGGCTCCAAAGGAGGGGCGTTCCAAGCCTGAACAACAGCCGCCTCCTGTAGCAGCTCCAAATTCAGGCGTTTCAAGACCCACCGTGGGCCGGACGCAGGCGGGACCCGCTCATGATCCTCCATTGACGACGAGGAGACTCTAAACTGGATGTAGCGATGGTCAGATAGCGTCTCCTCGTCCACCAGCACCTCCCAGTCACGAACACGATGCGCAATTTCAGGGGTGGCGAACGTCACGTCGACCACCGACCCACCCCATCGCCGTACGCATGTGTTCTCATTCCCTCTATTAAGGACGCATAGTCCAGTCTCCACCAGCCACTCCTCAACTGCTCTTCCCCGTACATCAGACATCGGAGACCCCCACGCCACGGATTTGGCGTTGAGGTCTCCAAGGACGATGACAGGATGGGGGCGGCTTTGACCCACCAGGGTTCCAACTTCAATGAGAAAGTCCTCAAACTCGGCAAAAACCCTGTTCGGGGAGAAATACACCCCCACAACAACTACCTCACCAACCAAAGCTGCGACAAACCCCCTGCCCCTTATCACACCATCCAGGGTGGGAGAACGCACCGGGGACTGCGCAGTAATTGCCACCAGTCCGTCAAGGTCCCCGACCCAGTCAGATCTAGCCGGGACCACATACGGTTCGGCAGCCACAGCCACGTGTGTCGACCGCTCAGCCATACATTGCAGGAGGAGATCCTGCGCACGGGCGGAGTGGTTCACGTTCGCCTGGAGGAAAGTTAGTGTCATACTAATTTTCCTCCATGCAATCCACCTGCTCCATTACTGGGCCAGACGGCTGTGACTTGGCCTTGGCCTTAGTCGCAGCGGGCTTCCTTCTCCCCCCTATCTTCAACGGGGGCTTGGCGCAAGCCTTGCCCCCGGAGAGGTGGTCAGCCGGTTTCTCCGCAGCTGCACACAGTGTGCAGTGCGGCGCGGCAGAACATCCGCTGGCCTTATGGCCCTTTTGTCCACAGCGATGACATTCGTCGCTGCGGTCCACTTCCGACTTACACTTGGCCCTAACGTGCCCCAGTGCAAGGCATCTGTAACAACGACGCGGTCTAGCGTCCAAGAGCTGGACCCGCGCCGCAACCCATCCCACCATTACACGACCACCGCTAGCCATGATCTTTTTGGCGGCCACGATGGGACACCTCACAAAGACCGTACCCATTCCTGCTGGGCCCGTCCTAATTTCACCCATTTTAATGGATGACGACAGGCATCCTCCGGCTTTAGCAAGGGCCTCCGTCAGCTCGTCGGGAGCTACAGAGTCATCCAAGCCACTCACACGCAAGTCCACGGTGGTGGTCGGTCTTGACACCTGTATCTCCCCAGACGCTTGGAACACCTCCTTCAGCTTTTCAGCTAGGGAGTCCGCCTTTCCCTCTTTCTCCACTCCGGAAATTTCCAGAATGCGTGCTCCAGTGGCCGCTGCTCTCATCTTCAGGGGTGGCATCCCAAGAGTTGCGAGATCTATGCGACTTCTGGCTGCCGCTAACACCTTGGCATACGTTATGCCTTTCTCCATCGCCTCCGGCTGCAACGTAATCACTACAGCTGCAGTACGGGGGGGACGGAGTTTGGCCGCCTTCGCCTGTGTGGTTTGTCCACGGGACCGCACTGTTGGTGGGACCGGTTTCAGAACCTGGTTTCGCTCGGGAGCAGACGACCTTGTCCTTTCGTGCTCCGCCATTCTGCCACCCTTTCTTCGTCGTACAACTTCTGACCATGACCCTAGTGTTGCACGAGTCACAGGCGCAGTCTCTGGCTCCACTTGGGGCACGTCATATCCGGTATTGGTGGCCTCGGGCTGTTTGCCCTTGGCCACGGTGTTATTTCCAAGTTTCCCCTTCTTACCCTTCTTACCCTTACGGGTTTCGGGGGGAAGGGGATTTGTCGTATCCATGACCGCAGGCATCCCCGACTGGCCTGGCTGCGGCTCCGGGATCGGGACCTTCCGGAACTCATTCCTTCGGTTCACGACTACCACGGAAGCCGCAGGGGGCACGGGGTTCCTGCGGTCGGCTGCAAGCGGAGGGCGAACTCGCGGTTCGGGCGGGAGACGGTCCTCCAGGGCCTCGAACCGCGCGCTCATCATTCCACCGACCTGTCGTAGTATGCTCTGCGTCAGGTCCTCACCAGCCGCCCTGCCGGGCGATGAACGCTCGGGGAGCCGCGGCACGGGGGTAGCAAGCGACTGCATCATCTCTTTGCGGAGCTCCACCATCTCCTTCCGGAGCTCCTTAACTTCATCCTGCAGGCGCACGTTGGCAGCCTGCAGCCTCTTTGTTTCGTCCGATGTAGACCTCTTACGGAGGTCCTCTACTGCTTCCCTAATGGAGGCAGTTGCTTCCTTTAGGGCGCGCACAAATGTGCCCTTGATATTTTTGGACTTTGTGGCCACCGATTCAATAATGGCCACCGAGTCCAGGACTTTCCTATTCAGTTCGAAGGCCAGGGGCTCATCCTCCTGCTCCATCGATACTGACGACTCCGACATTCGGTCTGAAGCCGCTCTCGAAATACGGTGCTTCCGGGACATATCATCAATCTCTCGCTCAGCCTGGAGCCTCATCTCCTCCTTGTGTACGGCTATGAGGGACGCCTTAGCCTGGGCGAGGCCGACATATTGGCCCGTGGTGGGCGGTCTGCCTCTGCCCCGCTTTTCCTTTGCTGCGATGACCTTCGGAGCCGGAGCATCCGACCCGCTGTCTGAGTGCGAGCAGCTGTCGCCGCCACTTTCTCTCGTGCGTGTTCTCGTACGCTTCCTCCCTTTGTGTGATGTCTGCGAGGTCATAGACACACAGGATGAGTTGTCTGACTCATTACTTTCGGGGTTTTGCCCCTTTCCCTCCGTTAGGTGTTTAGCAATTCTCTTTTTGCTCGGCACCCTACTCTTCTTCTGTATCCGATCCACATTGCCTTCGTTGTCCATATTATTGCCATCGTCGTTGTTTTTTATTAAAGAGCGGTTGTTGCCCCCCCCAGAATACGAGGGGCAGCCTCCCGTGGGAGAGTGGGATTCTCCGTCGGCAGTACCGACGGTACCCACCTGGGGTAGTATATTCTGTTTGCAACTCGCCATTATTTTTTGTTGTGGTCAGTTTAGAGGCCTGACAGCCTGGGTTGGTGCCCTAACGACTGCATTTTTTTATTGATGATTCCCTGCAGCCATGCGTCCCATCGCCGGGCACTAAAAACTTGGGATTAGGATTATACATACATAGAATACACAATATATAATACACATAAATATATACAAATACATGTTCGTAACGACAGCCCGCACGCCCGTCCCGATTGCTACGAAAGTAGACAAAGGGGAGATGCCCGCGGACTGTCGTCACGACCACCTCCACGTCGATCCTTGCTTGGACCAACACTGAAGCTCATTCTTGAGCCTCACCATGCCTCATCCACTGTGCCCTATGCTACCTTCATAGGGACACGCGGAGAGGAACTCCCTGACTCACGTCATCGCCACTCAGCACAGGCTGAGGCGCCAACCAAACTCCCGACACGTGTCGTCGGACCACTCCCCAACGTCCGGGCGGACTCGCCCCAGACTGCTCAGCCTCCTGCCGAGCCCTTCCCCATCTTCTGCGCGCGCTCCTAATAAAAGCTTAGGGGCGTGCGCAGAAGTTCCCCACCCCAGTCCGGACTTTAGCTACGGCCAACAAGATATCCAATCTTAGGAGAAGTTGTTGACCGTACCCAGGATGCACCCGCCCAATCCAGTACTATCCCCCCGGATTAATGAATTCGCAAAGGATAGTACTAGATGAGCTTCGAGGAGGTAGCCGGCACCGCACCCCAACCTAACCTAACCTAACCTAACCTAACCTAACCTAACCTAACCTAACCTAACCTAACCTAACCTAACCTAACCTAACCTAACCTAACCTAACCTAACCTAACCTTTTTTTTTTTTTTTTTTTTTTTTCCCAGGAAAATCCTTGATGGATACCACCGGCTCCCGGGGGGGAGCAGGGTGGTGATGTGGGAGTCTCCACCTGAAGGGTGGCCTACCCACTAAAAACCTGGGGTGTTCCCTCGGATCGCCGATCATCAGGGCTGCGGGGCACACTTAGAATTCACCGCAGCCCTGACGAGCGCTGGTCTTCTCGACCCCTTCTTCGGGAGCGTAGAGCTCCTCCCTCTCTATGGCGATGTGTCGGAACACACGACACATCGCGCATACTCGGAACTCATTGAAGGTGGGTGCCGGGTTCCCCCGAACCCGGCACCCAGAGTTTCCGCTGGAGACTGGAGAGGGCCACGAGTGGCCGTCGCCAGTGTCCAGTCATCTCTCCATTTTTACAGGTAGAATTCTGTGGCCAACAAGATGTCGGCCACAGCTTTCGTGCACCACGCAAAGGCGTGGCCCCTGTCATCTCTTCCCGAGTCGTAGACCTCGCTGATGTCCACCTCTGCTATGCCGCACTTCGCAGTACGAAGAACCGCATCCTTCACTTCCCTTACAGTACCAGATTTGTGGAACACCATGTGTATGAGGGATACGGTTTCCTCGGTGCTGAACCACCCCTCCGCGAGATCAAAATCGGGTGGGGCTGTCTTTGACACCTGGCATCTCACCCGCCTACGCTGGACGTTAGCGACCGATGCCTCCCTTCCTGAGGTGTGGGAGTCGGCTCCGCTCTCGCCCGTGTCGTCCCGGTTCTCGGGCACAGTCTGGGTGTCAGTCATCGGCTCGGCCGGATTCCTTGATACGGGCGCGGCCACAGGGCACGGGACGCGTGCGCTGTCCACTTCTGTCACCTCCATGCTCTCCAGCTCCGTGCCAGCACGGGGTGGAGGCGTTCTCCTCGCTGGGGCTTTCGGTCCCGTCGCGTTTTCCACCTCCATCGTCTCCTGCGCCGTTCCAGGGCAGGGTAGACGAGGCGACTTGGCTGGGACTTTCGGTCTCGCTGCGGTCTTCCCTTTCTGCTTGGGAGGCGGGACGCACCCGCTGGCTCCCATGCGATGCTCGGCTGGCTTACCTGCTGCTGCGCACACTGCGCAGTGCGGCTCAGCCGAGCAATCGAACGCCTTGTGCCCAGGCAGGCCACAGCGGAAGCACATCGAGCTCCTGTCGACCTCCGCCTTGCACCGCTCCCTGACATGCCCCACCTCGAGGCACCGGAAGCAGCGCAGTGGCCGCGGCGTCAGCAACCTCACCGACGCCGCAACCCATCCCACTAAGAGGCGGCCACACGCCAACACCTTTTTGGCCGCAGTCACCGGGCAACGCACAAAAACGGTGCCCAGGCCTGCGGCGTTCCGGCGGATCTCGCCAACTTTGACCGCGTCGGGGCGACATTCCCCAACGCGGGCAACAGCTTCCGCCAATTCCTCTCCTGTAACAGAGTCATCCAGGCAGGAGATGCGTAAATCCGCACTTTTCACCGGCCTGGTGACTCTGATTTCCGTATCCGGAAACAACTCCCTCAGCTTAACAGCGAGGGAGTCCGCCTTATCCCCGTTCGACTCGCCCTGGATTTCGAGCATTCGGGCCCCAGTTACTGCCTGGCGAAACCCGATGCTCTCGATCCCGAGCGAGGGCAGGTTTATCACCTGCTTTGCTTTTTGCAAAGCCTTCTCGTATGAGAGGCCCTTCTCCACACCCGCAGGCTGAATCGTCAGCACAATGGCAGACGATTTTGGGGCGCGGAGTTTAGGTTGCCTCTCAGAGGCTGCCGTATCCTTAACAGCGGTGCGCGGCTGTGCGGCTCTCGCTTGGGGTTGTGGCCCCTGCGAGGGTGCCGGTGTCGCCGCTGCGCCGTCCTTCTTCTTCTTGCGACCCCTCTTGGCCACCTCCACCCAGCTCACGCCGGGCTGGACTTTGGCCATTTGGGGCGCGTCACGTCCGGTGGGTTTCCCCTTCTTACCCTTCTTACCCTTGCGGGTTTCAGGGGGAAGGGGATGTGTCAAATCCATGACCGCAGGCATCCCCGACTGGCCAGGCTGCGGCTCCATCACGGAAGCCACAGGGGCCACGGGGTTCCGGCGGTCTACTGCGAGCGGGGGGCGAGTGCGCTTTTCGGGCAGGAGGCGCTCCTCCAAGGCCTCGAACCGCGCACTCATCATTCCGCCGACCTGTCGCAGTATAGTCTGCGTCAAGTCCTCGCCTTGGGGTCCCGGCACCTCGGCCCTGCCGGGCGATGAACGCTCGGGGGGCCGCGGCACGGGGGCCGCGAGCGCTTGCATCAAATCCTTGCGGAGCTCCACCATCTCCTTCCGGAGCTCCGTAACTTCTTCTTGCAGGCGTACGTTGGCAGCCTGCAACCTTCTGGTTTCATCCGATGAGGACCTCTTGTGGAGGTCCTCTACTGCTTCTCTGATGGAGGCAGTTGCGTCTTTAAGGGCACGCACAAACGTGCCCTTGATATTCCTGGACTTCGTGGCCACCGACTCGATGATGGCCACGGAGTCCAGGACCCTCTTGTTTAACTCGACGGCCAGGGGCTCATCCCCCTGCTCCGTCGACACTGACATTTCCGAGGTTCGGCCTGAGGCCGCTCTCGAGACACGGTGCTCCTGGGCCATTTCAGCAACCTCTTGCTCGGCCCGGAGCTCCATCTCCTCTCGCTTTGCGGCCACCAGAGCTGCTTTAGCTTGAGCGAGGCCGACGTACTGGCCCGTTGTGGGCGGTCGGCCTCTGCCCCGCTTTTCCTTCGCAACGGCGACCTTCGCAGCCGGAGCATCCGACCCGCTATCGGAGCCCGAGCGGCTGCCATCGCCGTGCCTCTTTGAGCGCGGTCTCCCGCGCTTCCTTCCGTCGCTGGGTGTCAGCGATCCCGCCGACGCCCTGCTCATACACGATGAGTCAGACTCATCCAGTTCGGGGACTGGCCCCTTTCCCTCTTTGATTGATATATTTAAATTATTGTTCTCCATTGCTGTTCCCACGAGTATGGGGGAAATAAACGGTCCACCCGGGCAGTGCCCCCTGTACCCGGGTAAGTCTACGGGCTTAACCCGCGCAGAGCTTCGACTGGGCTCCCGCGGGGAACGCAGTATCGACCAACCAACCCGGTGGCCATGCAGATTCTCGCGCTGCGCCGCCGCTTAATCTTCGGGGTGATTTTTTATAGAGGTTTTCTTCCTCGCGGCCCGGGCGGTTAAGCCAAGGCCCTCGGTCCCATCGCACGCGCCAAGACGTGACTGGCGCAGCAAACGGGGTTCCGATCTCCGACAATCCACCCGGAGGTAGTATTAGTACCAACCGGGGGCGTCCCTCCTCCTCGTCCACGACGAGTCATGCCCGTCCACTGTGCCCTCTGCTGATCAGAGGGACACGCGGAGGGCCCTCTGGCTCAGGCACCCTTGCCTGGCCCGCTCAGCTACGCCGAGCCCTTCCCCAGTTTCTGCGCGCGCTCCTAATAAAAGCTTAGGGGCGTGCGCAGAAATTCCCCCCCAGTCCGGACTTTAGCTACGGCCAACAAGATCTCCAAACTCAGGAGAAGTTGTTGACCGTACCCAGGGTGCACCCGCCCAATCTAGTACTATCCCCCCGTATTAAGAATTCGCAAAGGATAGTACTAGATGAGCTTCGAGGAGGTAGCCGGCACCGCACCCCAACCTAACCTAACCTTTTTTTTTTTTTTTTTTTTGACCCAGGAAAATCTTTAATTGATACCACCGGCCCAGGGGGGCACGGTGGTTATGTGGGATTCTCCGCCAGAAGGGCGGCCTACCCACTAAAAACCTGGGGTGTTCCCTCGGATCGCCATACGTCGGGGTGCGGTACATACTATCGTACTCCCCGCTGCCCCGACGGGCGCTGGTCCAGTGGACCCCTCCACCAGGAGCTTTCACCTCCTCCCTCTCATATGGCGATGTGTCGGAACACGTGACACATCGCGCATACACGAAACTCCTAAAGGTGGGCGCCGGGTTCCCCTGAACCCGGCGCCCAGAGTTTCCCTGGGGACTGGTGAGGGCCACGTGGCGGTGGCCGTCACCGATGCCCAGTCGTCCGTCACGTCCTAGGCCACATCCATCCTACCCGGCGCTGGGACAGCGCTGGGTGGACGGGGTGCTTTCGCACGCGGGGTACCACGCCCCGATGTGGCCGTCTGCTTCTTTTTGGGAGGTGGAGCGCATCCGCTGCCTCCCACGCGATGCTCGGCCGGCTTTCCTGCTGCTGCGCATACTGCGCAGTGCGGCTCGGCCGAGCACTCGCCCGCCTTGTGACCTGATTGGCCGCATCGGAAGCATAGGTTGCTCCGATCGGCCTCAGCCTTGCAGTGCTCCCGGACATGCCCCACTTCGAGACACCGGAAGCACCGCAAGGGTTTCGGTATCAGCAGCTTGACCTGCACCGAAACCCAGCCCACCAAAAGACGGCCGCCCGCCATCACCTTTTTGGCTGCAGCCACTGGGCACCGTACAAAGGCTGTACCCAGGCCTGCAGCGTTGCGGCGGATTTCGCCGACTTTGACCGCGTCAGGGCGACACGCCCCGACGCGGGCAACAGCCTCCGCCACCTCCCGTCCAGTCACTGAGTCATCCAGGCCGGAAATGCGCATGTCTGCACACTTGACCGGCCTGGTGACTCGTATGTCCAACCCGAGGAACACCTCCTTCAGCTTTTCAGCGAAGGAGTCCGCCTTGTCCTCGGAGGCCTCACCGAATACCTCGAGCATCCGGGCCCCAGTCATTGCCTGACGGAACCCGAGACGCTCGATACCGAGCGGGGCCAGGTTTATTTTAGACCTTGCCATCAGCAAGGCCTTCTCGTACGTAAGGCCCTTCTTCGCACCTTCAGGCAGCATCGTCAGCACGATGGCTGACGATTTTGGGGCGCGAAGTCTAGGTTGCCCTTTCTTCTGTTCCATCTCCTTGTTGGCGCGGCGCGGCTGTGCGGCTGTCGCTTGGGGCTGAGACCCCTGCGAGGGAGCTGGTGCTGCCGCGGCGCCACCTTTCTTCTTCTTCCGGCCCCTCTTGGCCACCTCCACCCAGCTCACGCCGGGCTGGACTTTGGCCATTTGGGGCGCGTCACGTCCGGTGTTGGGGGCCGCGGGCTTTTTGCCCTTGGCCACGGTGTCCTTTCCAAATTTCCCCTTCTTACCCTTAGTACCCTTGCGGGTTTCAGGGGGAAGGGGAGGCGTCACGTCCATTGACTCGGGCGTCCCCGACTGGCCAGGCTGCGGCTCCGGGATCGGGACCTTCCGGAACTCGTTCCTTCGGTCCACGACTACCACGGAAGCCGCAGGGGCCACGGGGTTCCTTCTGTCGGCTGCAAGCGGGGGACGAACTCGCGGTTCGGGCGGGAGACGGCCCTCCAGGGCCTCGAGCCGCGCGTTCATCATCCCACCAACTTGTTTCAATATCTGCTGCGTCAGCAGCTCGCCTGTGAGTCTCGGCGACGCAGCCCTGCTAGGCGAGGATTGCCCGGGGGGCTGCGGCGCGGAGAGAGCACTAGGCGTTCCCCCACGCATCTCCTTTCGGAGCTCAGCCATCTCCTTGCGAAGTTCACTGACCTCCTCCTGCAGGCGCTTGTTTGCGGCCTGCAGCCTCCTTGTCTCATCCGATGAGGACCTCCTGCGGAGCTCCTCCACCGCCTCCTTTATGTAGGCCGACGCCTCCTTAAGGGCACGCGTGAATGTGCCCTTAAGGTTCCCGGACTTTACGGCCACTGATTCTATAATGGCCACGGAATCCAGGACTTTCCTGGCCAGTTCCGCGGCCAGAGGCTCGTCCTCCTTCTCCGTCGACGCCGAGTGCTCCAAAGAGCGGCTCGGAGCAGCTGCTCTCGTCAGACGTTGCGTCCGGGCCATATCCGCAACCTCTTGCTCGGCCCGGAGCTTCATCTCCTCCTTATGAGCGGCTATGAGGGCCGCCTTGGCTTGGGCGAGTCCGACATATTGGCCCGTGGTGGGCGGTCGGCCTCTGCCCCTCTTCTCCTTGACGGCGACGACCTTTGCAGCCGGAGCATCTGACCCACTGCCAGAGCTCGAGCAGCTGTCGTCGCCGCTTCTCCTCGTCCGTGGTCTCCCACGTTTCCTCCTTTCGCTCGGAGCCGCTGAGCTCAGCGACTCGTAGCTCATACACGATGAGCCGTCCGACTCATCATTTTCGGGGACTAGCCCCTTTCCCTCAGTAAAGTGTGTAACAGTAAATTCTTTTGACATTTTTGTTCCCACGAGTGTGGGGGAAATAAAAGGTCCACCCGGGCAGTGCCCCCTGTACCCGGGTAAGTCTAGGGTTTAACCCGCGCAGAGCTTCGACTGGGCTCCCGCGGGGAACGCAGTAACGACCAACCAACCCGGTGGCCATGCAGATTCTCGCGCTGCGTCGCCGCTTAACCTTCGGGGTGATTTTTTATAGAGGTTTTCTTCCTCGCGGCCCGGGCGGTTAAGCCAAGACCCTCGTTCCCATCGCAAGCGCCAAGACATGACTGGCGCGGCAAACGGGGTTACGATCTCCGACGTTAAGCCCGGCAGTAGTGTAAGTACATACCGAGCACATCCCTCTCCGCTCGTCAACGACGAGTCACGCCCGTCCACTGTGCCCTCTGCTGATCAGAGGGACACGCGGAGAGCCCTCTGGCTCAGGCACCCTTGCCTGGCCCGCTCGGCTACACCGAGCCCTTCCCCAGTTTCTGCGCGTGCTCCTAATAAAAGCTTAGGGGCGTGCGCAGAAATTCCCCCCCAGTCCGGACTTTAGCTACGGCCAACAAGATCTCCAAACTCAGGAGAAGTTGTTGACCGTACCCAGGGTGCACCCGCCCAATCTAGTACTATCCCCCCGTATTAAGAATTCGCAAAGGATAGTACTAGATGAGCTTCGAGGAGGTAGCCGGCACCGCACCCCAACCTAACCTAACCTTTTTTTTTTTTTTTTTGACCCAGGAAAATCTTTAATAGATACCACCGGCCCAGGGGGGCACGGTGGTTATGTGGGATTCTCCGCCAGAAGGGCGGCCTACCCACTAAAAACCTGGGGTGTTCCCTCGGATCGCCATACGTCGGGGAGCGGTACATACTATCGTACTCCCCGCTGCCCCGACGGGCGCTGGTCCAGTGGACCCCTCCACCAGGAGCTTTCACCTCCTCCCTCTCATATGGCGATGTGTCGGAACACGTGACACATCGCACATACACGGAACTCATAAAGGTGGGCGTCGGGTTCCCCCGAACCCGACACCCAGAGTTTCCCTGGGGACTGGAGAGGGCCATGTGGTGGTGGCCGTCGCCGATGCCCAGTCGTCCGTCACTACTTAGGCCACATCCATCCTACCCGGCGCTGGGACAGCGCTGGGTGGACGGGGTGCTTTCGCACGCGGGGTACCACGCCCCGATGTGGCCGTCTCTTTCTTTTTGGGAGGTGGAGCGCATCCGCTGCCTCCCACGCGATGCTCGGCCGGCTTTCCTGCTGTTGCGCATACTGCGCAATGCGGCTCAGCCGAGCAATCGCCCGCCTTGTGTCCGGGCTGGCCACACCGGAAGCACAGGTTGCTCCGATCGGCCTCAGCCTTGCAATGCTCCCGGACGTGCCCCACCTCGAGACACCGGAAGCATCGCAGGGGTTTCGGTATCAACAGTTTGACCTGCACCGAAACCCAGCCCACCAAAAGACGGCCGCCCGCCATCACCTTTTTGGCTGCAGCCACTGGGCACCGTACAAAGGCTGTGCCCAGGCCTGCAGCGTTGCGGCGGATTTCACCGACTTTGACCGCGTCAGGGCGACACGCCCCGACGCGGGCAACAGCCTCCGCCACCTCCTGTCCAGTCACTGAGTCATCCAGGCCGGAAATGCGCATGTCTGCACACTTGACCGGCCTGGTGACGCGTATGTCCATTCCGAGGAATACCTCCTTCAGCTTTTCAGCGAAGGAGTCCGCCTTGTCCTCGGAGGCCTCACCGTATACCTCGAGCATCCGGGCCCCAGTCATTACCTGACGGAACCCGAGACGCTCGATCCCGAGCGAGGCCAAGTTGATTTTGGACCTTGCCAACAGCAAAGCCCGTTCATACGTCAGGCCCTTCTCCACGCCTGCCGGTTCCATCGTCAGCACGATAGCTGACGATTTTGGAGGGCGGAGTCTAGGTTGCCTAACCTTTTGTACCGTCTCTTTGGTGGCGCGGCGCGGCTGTGCGGCTGTCGCTTGGGGCTGAGACCCCTGCGAGGGAGCCGGTGCTGCCGCGGTACCACCTTTCTTCTTCTTCCTGCCCCTCTTGGCCACCTCCACCCAGCTCACGCCGGGCTGGACTTTGGCCATTTGGGGCGCGTTACGTCCTGTGTTAGTGGCCGTGGGCTTGTTGCCCTTGGCCACAGTGTCTCTTCCGAATTTCCCCTTCTTACCCTTCTTACCCTCGCGGGTTTCAGGGGGAAGGGGAGGCGTCACGTCCATGGACTCAGGCGTCCCCGACTGGCCAGGCTGCGGCTCCGGGATCGGGACCTTCCGGAACTCGTTCCTTCGGTCCACGACTACCGCGGAAGCCGCAGGGGCCACGGGGTTCCTGCGGTCGGCTGCAAGCGGGGGGCGAACTCGTGGTTCGGGTACAATGCTAAGCATTCCCCCACGCATTTCCTTTCGGAGGTCAACCATCTCCTTGCGGAGTTCGTTGACCTCCTCCTGCAGGCGCTTGTTTGCGGCCTGCAGTCTCCTCGTCTCGTCCGATGAGGACCTCTTGCGGAGCTCCTCCACCGCCTCCTTTATGTAGGCCGAAGCCTCCTTAAGGGCACGCGTGAATGTGCCCTTAAGGTTCCCGGACTTCACAGCCACCGACTCTATGATGGCCACTGAGTCCAGGACCTTCCTGGCCAGATCGGCGGCCAGTGGTTCGTCATCCTTCTCCGTCATCTCCGAGTACTCCAATGGGCGGCTCGGAGCAGCTGCTCTCGTGAGACGTTGCGTCCGGGCCATATCCGCAACCTCTTGCTCGGCCCGGAGCTTCATCTCCTCCTTGTGTGCGGCTATGAGGGCCGCCTTGGCTTGGGCGAGTCCGACATATTGGCCCGTGGTGGGCGGTCGGCCTCTGCCCCTCTTCTCCTTGACGGCGACGACCTTTGCAGCCGGAGCATCTGACCCACTGCCAGAGCTCGAGCAGCTGTCGTCGCCGCTTCTCCTCGTCCGTGGTCTCCCACGTTTCCTCCTATCTAGGCTAGGTGCCGCTGAGCTCAGCGACTCGTAGCTCCTGCACGATGAGCCGTCTGTCTCATCATCGTCGGGGACTAGCCCCTTTCCCTCAGTGAAGTGTGTTTTTACAAAATCTTTATTAGGCATTTTGTTCCCACGAGTATGGGGGAAATATGCGGTCCACCCGGGCAGTGCCCCCTGTACCCGGGTAAGTCTAGGGTTTAACCCGCGCAGAGCTTCGACTGGGCTCCCGCGGGGAACGCAGTAACGACCAACCAACCCGGTGGCCATGCAGATTCTCGCGCTGCGCCGCCGCTTAACCTTCGGGGTGATTTTTTATAGAGGTTTTCTTCCTCGCGGCCCGGGCGGTTAAGCCAAGACCCTCGGTCCCGTCGCACGCGCCAAGACATGACTGGCGCGGCAAACGGGGTTACGATCTCCGACGTTAAGCCCGGCAGTAGTGCTAGTACATACCGGGCACATCCCTCTCCACTCGTCCACGACGAGTCACGCCCGTCCACTGTGCCCTCTGCTGATCAGAGGGACACGCGGAGGGCCCTCTGGCTCAGACACCCATGTCTGGCCCCGCTCAGCTACACCGAGCTCCTTCCCCAGTTTCTGCGCGCGCTCCTAATAAAAGCTTAGGGGCGTGCGCAGAAATTCCCCCCCAGTCCGGACTTTAGCTACGGCCAACAAGATCTCCAAACTCAGGAGAAGTTGTTGACCGTACCCAGGGTGCACCCGCCCAATCTAGTACTATCCCCCCGTATTAAGAATTCGCAAAGGATAGTACTAGATGAGCTTCGAGGAGGTAGCCGGCACCGCACCCCAACCTAACCTAACCTAACCTAACCTAACCTTTTTTTTTTTTTTTTTTTTGACCCAGGAAAATCTTTAATTGATACCACCGGCCCAGGGGGGCACGGTGGTTATGTGGGATTCTCCGCCAGAAGGGCGGCCTACCCACTAAAAACCTGGGGTGTTCCCTCGGATCGCCATACGTCGGGGTGCGGTACATACTATCGTACTCCCCGCTGCCCCGACGGGCGCTGGTCCAGTGGACCCCTCCACCAGGAGCTTTCACCTCCTCCCTCTCATATGGCGATGTGTCGGAACACGTGACACATCGCGCATACACGAAACTCCTAAAGGTGGGCGCCGGGTTCCCCTGAACCCGGCGCCCAGAGTTTCCCTGGGGACTGGTGAGGGCCACGTGGCGGTGGCCGTCACCGATGCCCAGTCGTCCGTCACGTCCTAGGCCACATCCATCCTACCCGGCGCTGGGACAGCGCTGGGTGGACGGGGTGCTTTCGCACGCGGGGTACCACGCCCCGATGTGGCCGTCTCTCTTTTCTTGGGAGGCGGAGCGCATCCGCTGCCTCCCACGCGATGCTCGGCCGGCTTTCCTGCTGTTGCGCATACTGCGCAATGCGGCTCAGCCGAGCAATCGCCCGCCTTGTGACCGGGTTGGCCACATCGGAAGCATAGGTTGCTCCGATCTGTCTCGGCTTTGCAATGCTCCCGGACGTGCCCCACTTCGAGACACCGGAAGCATCGCAGGGGTTTCGGTATCAACAGCTTGACCTGCACCGAAACCCAGCCCACTAAAAGACGGCCGCCTGCCATCACCTTTTTGGCTGCAGCCACTGGGCACCGTACAAAGGCTGTGCCCAGGCCTGCAGCGTTGCGGCGGATTTCGCCGACTTTGACCGCGTCAGAGCGACACGCTCCGACGCGGGCAACAGCCTCCGCCACCTCCCGTCCAGTCACTGAGTCATCCAGGCCGGAAATGCGCATGTCTGCACACTTGACCGGCCTGGTGACGCGTATGTCCATTCCGAGGAATACCTCCTTCAGCTTTTCAGCGAAGGAGTCCGCCTTGTCCTCGGAGGCCTCACCGTATACCTCGAGCATCCGGGCCCCAGTCATTGCCTGACGGAACCCGAGACGCTCGATCCCGAGCGAGGCCAAGTTGATTTTGGACCTTGCCAGCAGCAAAGCCCGTTCATACGTCAGGCCCTTCTCCACGCCTGCCGGTTCCATCGTCAGCACGATAGCTGACGATTTCGGGGGGCGGAGTCTAGGTTGCCTAACCTTTTGTACCGTCTCTTTGGTGGCGCGGCGCGGCTGTGCGGCTGTCGCTTGGGGCTGAGACCCCTGCGAGGGAGCCGGTGCCGCCGCGGCACCACCTTTCTTCTTCTTCCTGCCCCTCTTGGCCACCTCCACCCAGCTCACGCCGGGCTGGACTTTGGCCATTTGGGGCGCCTCTCGTCCTGTGTTAGTGGCCGCGGGCTTTTTGCCCTTGGCCACGGTGTCTCTTCCGAATTTCCCCTTCTTACCCTTCTTACCCTCGCGGGTTTCAGGGGGAAGGGGAGGCGTCACGTCCATGGACTCAGGCGTCCCCGACTGGCCAGGCTGCGGCTCCGGGATCGGGACCTTCCGGAACTCGTTCCTTCGGTCCACGACTACCGCGGAAGCCGCAGGGGCCACGGGGTTCCTGCGGTCGGCTGCAAGCGGGGGGCGAACTCGTGGTTCGGGTACAATGCTAGGCATTCCCCCACGCATTTCCTTTCGGAGGTCAACCATCTCCTTGCGGAGTTCGTTGACCTCCTCCTGCAGGCGCTTGTTTGCGGCCTGCAGTCTCCTCGTCTCGTCCGATGAGGACCTCTTGCGGAGCTCCTCCACCGCCTCCTTTATGTAGGCCGAAGCCTCCTTAAGGGCACGCGTGAATGTGCCCTTAAGGTTCCCGGACTTCACAGCCACCGACTCTATGATGGCCACTGAGTCCAGGACCTTTCTGGCCAGATCGGCGGCCAGTGGTTCGTCCTCCTTCTCCGTCATCTCCGAGTACTCCAATGAGCGGCTCGGAGCAGCTGCTCTCGTGAGACGTTGCGTCCGGGCCATATCCGCAACCTCTTGCTCGGCCCGGAGCTTCATCTCCTCCTTGTGTGCGGCTATGAGGGCCGCCTTGGCTTGGGCGAGTCCGACATATTGGCCCGTGGTGGGCGGTCGGCCTCTGCTCCTCTTCTCCTTGACGGCGACGACCTTTGCAGCCGGAGCATCTGACCCACTGCCAGAGCTCGAGCAGCTGTCGTCGCCGCTTCTCCTCGTCCGTGGTCTCCCACGTTTCCTCCTATCTAGGCTAGGTGCCGCTGAGCTCAGCGACTCGTAGCTCCTGCACGATGAGCCGTCTGTCTCATCATCGTCGGGGACTAGCCCCTTTCCCTCAGTGAAGTGTGTTTTTACAAAATGTTTATTAGGCATTTTGTTCCCACGAGTATGGGGGAAATATGCGGTCCACCCGGGCAGTGCCCCCTGTACCCGGGTAAGTCTAGGGTTTAACCCGCGCAGAGCTTCGACTGGGCTCCCGCGGGGAACGCAGTAACGACCAACCAACCCGGTGGCCATGCAGATTCTCGCGCTGCGCCGCCGCTTAACCTTCGGGGTGATTTTTTTATAGAGGTTTTCTTCCTCGCGGCCCGGGCGGTTAAGCCAAGACCCTCGGTCCCATCGCACGCGCCAAGACATGACTGGCGCGGCAAATGGGGTTACGATATCCGACGTTAAGCCCGGCAGTAGTGTAAGTACATACCGAGCACATCCCTCTCCACTCGTCCACGACGAGTCATGCCCGTCCACTGTGCCCTCTGCTGATCAGAGGGACACGCGGAGGGCCCTCTGGCTCAGACACCCTTGTCTGGCCCGCTCGGCTACACCGAGCCCTTCCCCAGTTTCTGCGCGCGCTCCTAATAAAAGCTTAGGGGCGTGCGCAGAAATTCCCCCCCAGTCCGGACTTTAGCTACGGCCAACAAGATCTCCAAACTCAGGAGAAGTTGTTGACCGTACCCAGGGTGCACCCGCCCAATCTAGTACTATCCCCCCGTATTAAGAATTCGCAAAGGATAGTACTAGATGAGCTTCGAGGAGGTAGCCGGCACCGCACCCCAACCTAACCTAACCTTTTTTTTTTTTTTTTTTTTTTTTTGACTTGGGGAAATGCTTTTACGCATGCCCGCTCGTGTGGGGTTACGAGCGGGGGATGTTGGACTCCAACGCCACGGCCGCAGCGGTGGCGCTAATACCAACTAAAACCCCAAGATGTTCCACAGCAGCGGCAAGTGGGATGAAGCCACGGGCCCATGCAGAGTATGCACCGTGGCTCCATCCTGCCGATTGTCCATCCCTGGTGGACCCGCCTCGGGAGGGGGTGATAAGTTACCCCCTTCCCACCTCATGACGATGCGCCCTGGAACATTTGGGCGCGTCGACCACTCTAGAGGGTAAATTCTGTCACCTAGGTGACTAGGAAGAGGCAGCGGATGTCCCCACATCCGCCACCCCAGACCCTCCGAGCGGAGACGGCGTGCGGTCTTGACTTGCGCGCCTCCGTCTCCGCCCTCTCCGGAGCGGGTGAGCGAGAGGATCTGCCTCTCTCTCCCGCTCCTCGGCCTCTCTCTGCGACATCACCTCCTCGCAGAAAGTGGCCATCGCCTCCCAGGACCTCTCGTCGGCAACCATCCGTGATAGGATGTTCGGCAACGAGAGGTCTCCACCCATTGCCGCGGCTAAAATTAGTCGCGGGTCCGTCGTCCCCGGGCACGACTCCAGTACGTGCTGCGCCGTCTCCTCAGCGCAGCCGCACTGATGACATTCCGGAGTCTCCTCCCTCCGGGCCACGCGACACAGATACCTCCCGAAGCAGCCGTGCCCCGAGAGGACCTGCGTCAGCCGGAAGGAGAGACTCCCGTGGTCGCGGTGTACCCACTCCGCCAGTACAGGTCGGATCGCCTCCAGAAGCCGGACAGCTCCGGCTCCCCTCCTCCGGACCAAGGCGATCCGCCGGCTCCATGATTCGAGGGCGTCGTCCCTTGCCCTCCTCCGCCACTGCTCGATCTCCCGCGGGGCAGGCCGCAGGTCGCTCGCTCGTGCGCTCACTCTGCGCCAGTACACCTCGGAGAGGACCTTGGCCCCCAAGTCCCACGGTAGGGAACCAGCCAGGACACTGGCCACCTCGTGGGAGAGTGTGCGGTACCCCCGACACACCCTCACTGCCATCACCCTCTGGCCCCTATGGAGCCGGGCGACCTCCCTCGGGCCCAGGGAATTGGCCCATATTGGGGCCCCGTAGAGGGCCATCGACCTCACCACTGCCATATACAGGCGGCGACAACTTCCCCCTCCTCCTCCGAGGTTCGGAAGGAGGCGGCTCAAAGCAGCCGCCGTCCCCACGACTCTCGGGGTCAAGCCGTCAAAGTGGGCCCCGAAACTCCATCTGCTGTCGAGCACGACGCCAAGATATTTCAGCGTCGTGCCGACAGCAATGGACACTCCGCCCACCACTATCGTAGAGCCCGCAGGTGGCGCTCGCCGAGGCCCATGGAAGCAGATGGCCTCGGATTTGTGGAGCGCCACCTCCAGGCCCAACCGCCGGATCCTGGCCACCACCGCAGCAACAGCGGCGGTGGCCAGGATGGACGCCTCTCTAAACGTCCGCCCCCGGGCGGTAACCAGCGTGTCGTCGGCGTAGCAAACGATGCCGACGCCACGGAGGTTAGCGCCCCTCAGGACCCAATCATACCCGACGTTCCACAGGGTGGGGCCCACTGCGGACCCCTGTGGAACGCCACGGGTCATGGGGTTCCTGCCTTCTCCATCCTTTGTGGGGTAGACTACCTCTCGATTCGAGAGGTAGTCCCCCACTAGGCGTCGGAGGTACTGGGGCACGTTGTGATGCCCCAGCGCCTCCAATATTACGTTCCAGGGCAGGGTGTTGAACGCGTTAGCGATGTCAAGGGACACCGCCAACATCACCCCGCCGCTGGAGCACGCCTCGTCGGAGAGGTCGCGGACGTGCGCTATTGCGTCGATCGTCGAGCGACCTCTCCGAAACCCAAATTGTGTGTCGGCCAGATCCGGGCCGACATTCTCGAGGTGGTTGACGAGGCGGGCATTCACCACTCGCTCCAGGAGCTTGCCCGCCTCGTCAAGCAGCACAATTGGGCGATACCCCGCCGGCTGGTCCGCCGGGCGCCCCTCTTTCCTTATCAGGACGAGTCGGCCCGTCTTCCACCGCCTGGGGAATCTGCCTTCCCGCAGGCAGCGGTCGAGTAGCGCCCTCAACTGCTCTCCCAACTCCTCTTGGACGAGGGCCCACGCACGACCGGGAATCCCATCGGGCCCCGGCGCCGTGTTTTTGGCCCTCATCCTGAGGACGGCTGCTCCCAACTCACCCTGCGTGACCTCGGGAATCTCCTCCTCCACCTCCGCGGCAGGCGCCGGCATGGTGGGAGGGATGAATTCGGTTCCCGGACTACCGGGGAACAGTCCCTCAACCACCCGCCGGAGGACCGCCGGCTCTAGGGTGCTGGTCACTGGAGGGGCCCAGGGTCGCAGTTTCTGGCGGGCCCACTTGTAGGGCCGTCCCCACGGGTCTCTCTCCAACGATGCGAGCATCTCTGACCAGGCCTGTTCCTTGGCCTGGCTAATCGCTACGCGGAGGGCCTTGCACGCCTCTCTGTAGGCGGCGTACAGGCGGTCCAGCTCCTCCTCGTCCCGTATCCTCCTCCGGCGGTGCCGCTGGTAGCGACGGCGCCCCGCCAAACACTGGCGGCGGAGCTCGGCGATCCCCTCGTTCCACCAATATACTTGGCGCTTGGCTTGCGGAGGCCTCGCACGCGGCATGGCGGCGTCGCACACGTGCGCCACGGCCTCACACAGTCCATCGGCTGCGGCGTCCAAGTCTACGTCTTCGGAAGGGGGGGCATTCCACGTCTGGACAATTGCAGCTTCCCGCAACAAGTTCGTGTCCAGACGGGTTAGCGCCCAACGCCGTCCAACTGCTGGCGGCGGCCGCGGGCTCTGTCCCACCAACGACGAGGAGACGCTGAACCGGATATACCGATGGTCAGAGAGCGTCTCCTCGTCCACCAGGACCTCCCAGTCCCGGATACGTGCTGCAAGCTCGGGGGTGGCAAGGGTAACGTCGATGATTGACCCACCCGACCGCCGCACGCACGTGTCCTCCGACCCGCGGTTAACCACGCACATTCCCGTCTCCACCAGCCATTCGTTGACGGCCACGCCCCTGGCGTCAGTCCTCGGAGACCCCCACGCCGTGGATTTGGCGTTGAGGTCTCCGAGGACGACGATCGATCGGGGACGGTTCTGCCCCACCAGGGTCCCCACGTCACCGAGAAAGCTCTCGAATTCGGCGAGGACCCTGTTGGGGGAGAAATACACCCCCACAACTACTGTACCTCCGATCCGAGCCGCAACGTGTCCCCTACCCCTCACCACATCCTCGAGAGGAGGGGACTGAGAGGGCGACTGGGTGGTGATCGCCACCAGGCCATCCAGATCTCCAACCCAGTCCATTCTGGGCGGGATCCGGTATGGCTCGGCAACCACGGCCACCTTGATCAACCCCTCTGCCAGGTTCTGAAGAAGAAGGTCCTGTGCTCTGGCAGAGTGGTTGGTGTTCGCCTGAAGAAAGTTCAGGGCCGACATCCTAATTGACGTCCATGGTAGCCACCTGCTCCACTATGGGGCGAGTCGGCTGCGACTTGGCTTTGGTCGCAGCTTTTCTTTTCTTAAGACTCTCTATCTTGGACGGGGGCTTGGCGCATGCCTTGCCCCCGGAGAGGTGTTCCGCTGGCTTCCCCGCAGCTGCACATAAGGTGCAGTGGGGGGCAGTGGAGCAGTCGTTGGCCTTATGGCCTGTTTGGCCGCAGCGGTAGCATTCTCCGCTGCGGTCTACTTCAGACTTGCACTGGGCCATAACATGGCCCAGTGCCAGGCACCGGAAGCAGCGGCGGGGGCGGGCCTCTAGGACTTCAACCCGCGCCGCTACCCAGCCTACTAACACCCGGTTGCCGGCCGCCACAATCTTTTTTGCGGCCATTGCGGGGCATCGCACGAAGGCAGTTCCCATGCCCGCTGCACCTTTTCTTAGTTTTCCGACCTTAAGGTCCAGTACAGCACAGCCTCCGGCTTTAGCGAGGCACTCAGTCAGCTCCTGGGCGCCAACCGAATCGTCCAAGCCGGTCACCCTCAGATCTGCGGTGGTGACCGGCCGGGACACCCGGATCTCTCCCTCGGCACCCTGGAACACTTCGCGCAGTTTTGAGGCCAGGGAGTCAGCCTTTTCAGACCGCTCCGTGCCAGAAACTTCTATTATACGGCCCCCAGTGGCCGCAACTCTCATTTTTAAGGGTGGGAAGCCGCTGAGGTCCATCTTGGACCTGGCCTCGCCCAACACCCTGGTGTAATCCAGGCCCTTCTTTTCCGCCCCCGGCAGCAATGTGATCACTACCGCTGCCGTGCGCTGGGGGCGGATCCTCACTTTCTTCTTGGGCTTTTGCTTCGCCTGTGGAGCCAGATTCCTTTTCTGGGGTCTCTCCGCCTGTGCTGCCTTTGCAGGTCGCGGTTGCTGATCCCTTGGCCTCCCCTTCCTATTGGCAACCTCCGCCCAGGCCTCAGTGAGAGGCCGTGACAGGGGGGCAGGAGGTACAGCCGCTTCCGGGGGTCCGGCTTCAGGAGCCGAGGACTTTCCCTTTCCCTTGCCCTTATTGGGTTTGGGCTTCGGGACTTGCGCCGAGGTCGACGCAGTGGGAGGATCCGGCTGCTGGACGATACCAGCCCTTGGATCCGCATCATTTCGTCGGTCCGCGGCCAGAGGGGGGCGGATGCGTTTTTCAGGCAGGAGGCGTTCCTCCAATGCCTCGAAGCGAGCACTGAGCATTCCGCCCACCTGCCGCAGAATCGCTTGTTCCATCTCCTCCGCTGGACGGGGCTCGTTTCGGATCTTGGATCCCGAGGCCTGCGGAGGAATGGAGTTTCGCGCCTTATTCATCTCTGCACGGAGCTCCGCCATCTCCTTCCGGAGCTCCGCGACTTCCTCTCGAAGGCGCGAGTTGGCAGCCTGTAGTTTTTGGGTCTCCTCTGTCGAGGACCTCTTCTGCAGGTCTGCCAGCGCGCCTTGGACCGTTAGGGCAGCGTCTTTCAGGGCACGTTGGAAAGTGCCTTTCAGGTTCCCAGATTTGGTGGCCACATTGTTTATGACGGCCACGGAAGCCAGCACCTTTTTACTGATATCGGAGGCGAGCTCCTCCGATCCCTCCGATGTCAACTCGGGCAGTTGTTCCGCCGATTTGTTGGAGCGTAGTGTCTGGGTAATTTCCCGGATCTCCTTCTCCGCCTGCAGCTCCATCTCCTGCCTCTGCGCAGCTACGAGAGCCACCTTGGCCTGAGCGAGGCCAACGTACTGGCCTGTGGTAGGCGGTCGGCCTCTGCTTCTTCGCGCTGTAGGCATCTTTGGAGCCGGAGCTTCTGTCTCCTCGTAAGGGCCATCCTTGCCCATTAGGGGCCGCTTCAAGACCTGACTCTTCAGAGAGTCCTTTAGAGCCTGAGACTTCGTTGGCCGTAAACTCTCTTCTGGTTCACTCACGTCTGGGTCACTCCCCGCAAGACCAAGTCCAATACTCTCCAGCGACATAGACCTACTAATTAGGCCGTCCTCGCTGGACTTCTTCTCCAGTGAACCCGCGCATCGCGCGTCATCCGTCAAAATTCCTTCCATTGTGCATTCGTTGTCCTTATTGCGTAGGTCGTCGTTGTGAGGGCCGGAGCCCTCGAGGCGGTTGGTGCCCCCCCCAGAATACGAAGGGCAACCTCCAGAAGGAGAGCGGGATTCTCCGTCGGCAGTACCGACGGTACCCGCCTGGGGTAATAATTTTGTATTACAACTCGCCATGGTGTTTTGACAGTTTAAGGGCTTGACGGCCTGAGTTGGTGCCCTCGCGACTGCATTTTTTTTTTTATTTTATTCCCTGCAGCCATGCATCCCATCGCCGGGCACTAAAAACTTAGGATTAGGATATATACATATAGTACATAATAATATACACAGATATAATAATAAATAAATAACAAATAAATAAGATAAAATAAAATAAAAGGACGCTCCACCCGGGGGGGCGTCCCTCCACCTCGTCCGTCAGGCGAGACTCCGCTCATCACCCATCCACTGTGCCCTCTGCTGTTCAGAGGGACACGCGGAGGGCCACACACCAACGTCCGAGCGGACTCGCCCGGACTGCTCAGCCTCCTGCCGAGCCCTTCCCCAGCTTCTGCACCCGCTCCTAATAAAAGCTTAGGGGCGTGCGCAGAAGGTCCCCCGACTCGCATCGCCGCTACCCAGTATAAGACTGGGACGCCGACCGAGCCCCGCAGCCACTCAAGGCCGCCTTAGGCTCGCACCACCGCTTCCCGGACTCTCCAGGGCGCCGGGCGAGCCTCCTCCACAGGTCCTCTCGACCTCTGCTCAGCCTCCTGCCGAGCCCTTCCCCAGTTTCTGCGCGCGCTCCTAATAAAAGCTTAGGGGCGTGCGCAGAAATTCCCCCCCAGTCCGGACTTTAGCTACGGCCAACAAGATCTCCAAACTCAGGAGAAGTTGTTGACCGTACCCAGGGTGCACCCGCCCAATCTAGTACTATCCCCCCGTATTAAGAATTCGCAAAGGATAGTACTAGATGAGCTTCGAGGAGGTAGCCGGCACCGCACCCCAACCTAACCTAACCTAACCTAACCTAACCTAACCTAACCTAACCTAACCAGTCGCGCGCTGGCCTCCGACAAGTTCGCTACGTGCCCAAGCAATATTCCAAATTAATATTGGAATTTTTAACCCGCTCCGCGCACAAAAAAATAGTTTTAAAATAGCTATCGAACGCGAGTTGTGCTGTGATATAAAAAATCGGTTGCGGAAATACGTGTGCGAAGTGTCAGTGCAAAAATTTTGGATTTTGGACCATTTTTGACCAAGTAATAGAAGAAAAACTGGCAAATAACTTAAACCAGGACCGACAAAAATTTTCAAACTGAAACGCTGCGAGTTTTGCAGCGACGACCTGCACTTTTTTGAGTGCCAGCAGAAGGGTCTTGGAGTACCCTAAAACTTGGCTGAGTCCCGGATTTTTCCCGGTCGAACTCGCCAAGATATCGGGAAAATCCTGGAAACACCTGACTGCAAAATCTGGTTCCAGACGTCTGGGACAAAATTGCACAGAAGACCAAGGTGCAGGGCGCCGAGACGAATCTTTGGACACCTCGATCAAGAAATTTGGACCACTCCCGGCGGAGATACAAGGTTGGAAAATTTTTGATGAACTTTGACCCAGTGCCAAACCTAGAAACGATCTATGACCCCAGAATTTTTTAATTCTATAAAATAGACAATTTCAAGATCAACATTTTGTAAAATTTTTGGATTTTTGGCTTCAATAGATAATAAGATACACTGTTGTTAGAGAACATCTGTTTAATTGACATCAAAAGTAGGTCACGCTGGTGTCTATAAATAGAATTGTGAGGAATTTCGTCAAGTGCAGGTCGGTTTAATTGGCGCCGACAAAAAATTATTGTTTATATATCTTAATTAATTTATTCATAAAGTAGATTTTTAGATATTAATAAATTGTAACCAATAGCTTAAATATTCGCCCTCCCCTACCCAACACCTTCTTGAGCCGAGTAGCCGGCCCTAGTGTCATAGAAAACACTCTGTAAAAGCAAAACTACAGTAGTATCACTGACTGTTTTTGCATATTAAGATCAAAGGTATTATATAGCTTATTGGTATCCCCTTTCCCTCCCCCCAATCACGCCTGGTTACGTCCGCCCCCCCTTTTTTAAATATAATTTACATAAATTTCAAAAAATTTAATTTCTGCAATCAACTCTCACTCGGCTGCCATAGAAAGTTAAATTTCCTCCGAACGCCCCCCCCCCTTAATTTTGCCCCCCTCTTATTTTAGTTGCTTTTCTTTACAAGGCAACGTTTAGCACGTGGTACACATACCTGCTATAGAATTTGAATTTGCCCCCCCTTGCCCCCCCTCCCATTGTTGTTGCCCCCCCCCAAATACTCAATATAACGCTCATACTCGATTTAAATTTCACTGCCCCCTTGTTACAAAATAACTATACAAGCAAAAATAAATAAATATTCTACAATTTTCGACTCACACTTGACCGTAAATCATCATCATCAACTAAAACTGTTAAATAGTGAGATAACTCTGTGGAAAGTCATCCTACGAGGTCGCGGTTTTTTGTGATCTGTGGGCCTCGGGACGTTCTACAAGTTACGACCACCTCCTCTTAGTAAAGTCCCCGATCAAGTCGCTTGGTACCCACTTTTATTTTTCATACCCACATTTTATTTTATTTTATTTATTTTATTTTAAATTTTCTTTATTGTGATTTGTTGTTTGTTGAGCTTGTTATTATATATATTATATTGGCCTATATTGACCCCCCCACCCCCTAGCTCGAAAATTACTTACCACTTTTGAACCACACATAATAGTACATACATACCCCCTTTATCGAGCACAAATTTTTTAAATCAAATTGGTTCATTTTGAACAATTTACGGCGCCCGGAAGTCTAGCGAGCGCCCGCATTCCTCCGTTATCAGCCGAGAGATAGTGGAGTTATTTCCCTGCCCGTTCCGCCGGCCGCCATTTTGAAACCGAGTGGCGGAGCCCCGCCCCCGACCGTGAGAGGCGGAGCTTGCGCGCGCACCTCCCTCCGTCCCGTATACCCCGCCCGCGCCGCGCGTGTCGCCTGCGCAGTGCCCTACACCGCGAGCGGGAACTCGGCGTGGTGGTGAGCGCAACACCCGCCGCGCGCTTTGAGTCGCCGTATCTCAGGAACGGAAAGAGATAGCTCAATTCTGAAACCAAATTTAGCACCTATGTACTACGTACATAGTGTCATATATATACTTTGACTACCCGAAATTTAACTTTATTTCAAGAAAATTTAATATTTCAGAATATTTAGTATATATTTATCATTTTATTATTTTAAAATAAATTCGGACCAAATTTTAATATTAAAATTGGTACAAATAATATTACTTGTTAATATATACAAACCGGATTTGAGGTGCAGTGCGGCGTTTTGTGTCGTAGCGTCGAACACCGGGAGTGCTGCTGTAGCGTGGTGCTGCCGTTGTAGTTCTGCTGCGCGCCGGAACATCTGGAAATAAATACAATTAGCTGTAGACAGGCACCCACATACCTCCCCGTGCCCGCCGCGACGACCTGCGGCCCGCCCGCCGTCCGCCGCACTCGCTAAGTACCTGTAACATAAATAAATATAATTTTAATTTTGGTATAATTATAGATTAGTTAACTTTAGGAACAATCAGACCGGTACTGTTCTTTTGACAGATATCGAGATCTCATTATAAGTAGATAGGTTTGGATTGTGATTTTTGTTTTATATACGAGTAGACTGCCTATTTTTGTGCCTTTTCCGACTAGGGCTCTATTGGCCTATACAAAACTACTGGACAAGGTTTATTGCCTAATTAGATCTTGACTACTTGACCCGGTTTACTTACTCGTAAGGTTCCAAAGCTCTGCTCGACGCCCGGCGTTCAGTTGAAGACCTCTGGTTGGCAGCTCCATCCGCCCAACGACTGCATCTGAAACAGGAAATATAATTATTATTGTTACTTACTGTAATACACTATATCTGATTTTCACGAGGCAGCTCTCACCAGAAACAGGACCTGAAACAGAAAATACACATTAATAATACTACACAGACATATCTGTAGATATAAACAAACAACTGACATAATATAAACTATCTTAATATTTTACATATTTACATTTTACAATTTAAATTAGGTATATAATTTAGGACAATTACAAACGTGTTTACAATTTTAAAACATAAACTAAAAACCGCGAGAAATCCCACAACATCTCTTCAAGATGTACCGAACCCCAGCAAAGCCCGTAATTCCTAACGAGGACCCGAATATCACGGTAACCCTCGCCGAGTCAGAGACCGGCTCAAAACAGAACATCGCCCCGGCCCAGAGTCAACTCAGCATCACACCCACCAAGGCACTGACGACCCCACCTCCAAGGCCGAACCCTGCAGTGCGGAGGTTATCGGTCGAGATGACGAGGAAGACAGTTGCAGCGGGGCTCTCAAAGCCCAAACCTGCTGCTGCTGTTGCCAGTAAACAGTTGACGAAGGCGACCGAGTGTCAACCCAGAGTCGAGGGCTGCAAATACGCGGATAGGACAGCGGAGGCGGAGGCGTGCGTTCAAAGGGCAAAGGCCAACTTGAACCTCTCCGGCAACCTAAGACGCGATGTAAAAGCGGAGGTGCACTTCGACATTGACCGTCTCTGCCAGTTGGTGGAAGACGCAGAGACGTCCTGGCCTTTGGGCAATACACCAAAGTCTGGGAAGTCGGAGAGAGTAGAAAGAGACGAAATAAAAGACGACATGAAAAACCTAGAAAGGATGATGGAAAAACAGTTAGAACTGATAAAGGAAGGCAACAAAATAGCTGGGGAACAAAGCGACAAAATGATACAAAGAATGGAAAAGCACAGTAGGATAATGGAGGAAAGCAGTGAAAGGATGGAAGCGTTGAGGTGCGAAATGGAAAGACAGAAGGAGACTTTGGAAGTGAACACCTACGCATCCGTGGCGGCAGGCCGCACAATAACAAAAGCTCCTGAGCGTGTGGCGCTACACTCGGTGGTGGTCACATCCAAAGACGATTTTGAAACTGGAGAGGAAGTTTTAAACAGAATAAGAAAAGCAGTTAATGCAAAAGAAGGAGGAATAAATGTAGAAAGGGTAAGAAAGGCAAAAGACAGGAAGGTAATAGTTGGCTGCAAGACAAAAGAAGAGAGAATGCGAGTAAAGGAAAGGCTTGCGGGTGAGGATTTCCAACTCATAGTTGAGGACATCCAAAACAAGGACCCACTGGTCATCCTCAAGGACGTGTTGCAGCTCAACAGCGATGAAGAGGTGCAGCACGCCCTGAGAAATCAGAATAGGGACTTGTTTAGAGATTTAGAAAAGGAAGACGATAGGTTTGAACTAGCTTACAAAAGGCGAACCAGAAACCCTCAAGCTAATCATATAGTGCTGCGCGTCTCCCCAAAGCTGTGGCAGCGGATGACGGACGCGGGGTCCGTGCACGTAGATCTGCAGCGTGTCAGAGTAGCAGACCAGTCGCCACTTGTGCAGTGTTCCCGGTGCTTGGGATACGGGCACGGGCGACGCTTCTGCACTGACACGCTGTCGAAATGCAGCCACTGTGGGGGGCCACACATAAAGACTGCTTGCCCGGAGTTTCTGGCTGGTACGATTCCCAACTGCTGTAACTGTTCGCATGCGAAGTTCGACGACACTGAGCACAACGCGTTCAGTACAGACTGTCCTATAAGGAAAAAGTGGGACGCATTGGCCAGGGCCAAGACAGCCTACTGCTAAAGTTGAGACGGCAGCAATTAGGGACAGCCCACATAACTACGGCATGGACACCAAAATTAGACACACAACACTACGCGATAAACATAAAATAACAAAACAATTTAACTATACAGTAGCTAATTGGTGCAAGTTTCATGAGAAACTGGCTCAATTAAACCCGGAAAATAAAATAAAAATTATTGACACAAAAATTACAGTAAATAAACATTTAGGAAATACAACAAAATTAAATGGTATAAAAATAAATAAGTATATATGTATAAAACTTAAAAAACCATGCCGTAGTATGCAGGACCAGTAGGACCAGGACACAGGAAACTCTTTGAGTATGGATCAAGAGCCTGTGTAGGTAAAAAAAACTAACAATAGCAAAAAATACACCGTAAGATAAATAAAATTATGCTGACAATATATATTGCTATATATATTAGTAAAGCATACGAAGTAAAAATTGTTACAAAAATCAGGGTCGTCAAGTCACGATAGTGCCATGTGTGGCCAAACCAGTCATATTGTGGAAAAGGCAGAAAACTTGGTAACTAGCCCTTAAAATGATTCTCTGTATTTATAGTATGTTGTATGTATGTAAAAAATTATTGATGTATATCGTACAATTTTGGTAAAATATATAATTATGGGTATATATTCTGTATGCGATATTGTACAAATTAAAGTAATAAATACATGTTAACCAATTATTATGTAAAAATGCTAAAAATCACTGATATATATCGTACAAGTTTAAAAATATATAATTGTGGGTATATTGTATGCGATATGGTATAAATTAAAACACGTTAGCCAATTATTATGTAAGAAAATTTAAAGAAATAAACATAAATGTTAAAAATATTTTGATGTATATCGTACAAGTTTAGAAATATATGATTATATGTATATTGTATAGATTAAAACAAAACATGTCAACAATTACTATGTAAGAAAATTTCAAGCCAATAAATAAACCTTTAATATAGAATAAGAACATAAGAAAATAAAGAAATAGATAAACCTTATATTGGAAATCCCACCAATAGAATAAAATAAAAGAATGCTCGATGGAAGAATGTTAGAAAGACTAGAATGTAGAATGCAAGATAGAACTAGATTGAAAGAACAATGATATAAAATGGCTTTGACTCATGTCAGAGGTAGCTCGCGGGCCGGACCAAATGCGTCCGGACAGGAAAAAAAAAAAAAAAAAAAAAACCTAACCTAACCTAACCTAACCTAACCTAACCTAACCTAACCTAACCTAACCTAACCTAACCTAACCTAACCTAACCTAACCTAACCTAACCTAACCTAACCTAACCTAACCTAACCTAACCTAACCTAACCTAACCTAACCTAACCTAACCTAACCTAACCTAACCTAACCTAACCTAACCTAACCTAACCTAACCTAACCTAACCTAACCTAACCTAACCTAACCTAACCTAACCTAACCTAACCTAACCTAACCTAACCTAACCTAACCTAACCTAACCTAACCTAACCTAACCTAACCTAACCTAACCTAACCTAACCTAACCTAACCTAACCTAACCTAACCTAACCTAACCTAACCTAACCTAACCTAACCTAACCTAACCTAACCTAACCTAACCTAACCTAACCTAACCTAACCTAACCTAACCTAACCATCCATCCATCCATCCATCCATCCATCCATCCATCCATCCATCCATCCATCCATCCATCCATCCATCCATCCATCCATCCATCCATCCATCCATCCATCCATCCATCCATCCATCCATCCATCCATCCATCCATCCATCCATCCATCCATCCATCCATCCATCCATCCATCCATCCATCCATCCATCCATCCATCCATCCATCCATCCATCCATCCAATTTTCATCCAGGTACCGTACCAGAAAGATTATTCCAAAATGCAAATTACTCCTTCACCAAACCCCAAACACATTTCAGCATTTTGTTCCATTTTATCCATTAGAAGGAAAAAAACTCAATATTTAAATAATTCTAAAAATATGACGTTGGGATCATTAGGAACCATTTTGTTTTGCTTATAATAGTTACAATGATGTTCACTTTTTTCGGATTCTTACTATTATTTTAATTATTATGGATTATTATGGAATAAATAAAGCACTACTTGCGTTAATACGAGCCGTGGGCGAGACAAGAAAATGAAAAATTCCGAAACCCAAAAACTGGTTGCAATAAAACAATCAATTCAGAAAACACCTTGTAAACGATCACACAAAATAATAACATGCAATTAAATCACTAAATCTAATGAATGAAACGCTTGCGCGTTTTAAGTACAGATTGGAGCGAACTAAATGGCGATAAACCAATACAACCTTAAATAAGATGATATTTAAATGAACAATTAAACAGGTTAGAAGTAAAATCGAAGTAAAATCCATAGTCCTTTCAGCATCTTTACAGTACCTATATTCTATTATTCATGAAGTTCTTAGCACTTTCCCATTACACTTGCACTTTTCCTTTTCCGTTACATTCCATAATTAAATCTTATTCGTAAAACCAATTTTCATTTCCTTACTCTTCGGCTGCTCAACCGAGCCTCCTGTCAACGTCGCCCGATCACGCAACCAGTCCACGGTGGGCTGTGATTCGGCTGCTCAACCGAGCCTCCTGTCAACGTCGCCCGATCACGCAACCAGTCCACGGTGGGCTGTGATTCGGCTGCTCAACCGAGCCTCCTGTCAACGTCGCCCGATCACGCAACCAGTCCACGGTGGGCTGTGATTCGGCTGCTCAACCGAGCCTCCTGTCAACGTCGCCCGATCACGCAACCAGTCCACGGTGGGCTGTGATTCGGCTGCTCAACCGAGCCTCCTGTCAACGTCGCCCGATCACGCAACCAGTCCACGGTGGGCTGTGATTCGGCTGCTCAACCGAGCCTCCTGTCAACGTCGCCCGATCACGCAACCAGTCCACGGTGGGCTGTGATTCGGCTGCTCAACCGAGCCTCCTGTCAACGTCGCCCGATCACGCAACCAGTCCACGGTGGGCTGTGATTCGGCTGCTCAACCGAGCCTCCTGTCAACGTCGCCCGATCACGCAACCAGTCCACGGTGGGCTGTGATTCGGCTGCTCAACCGAGCCTCCTGTCAACGTCGCCCGATCACGCAACCAGTCCACGGTGGGCTGTGCTTCGGCTGCTCAACCGAGCCTCCTGTCAACGTCGCCCGATCACGCAACCAGTCCACGGTGGGCTGTGATTCGGCTGCTCAACCAAGCCTCCTGTCAACGTCGCCCGATCACGCAACCAGTCCACGGTGGGCTGTGATTCGGCTGCTCAACCGAGCCTCCTGTCAACGTCGCCCGATCACGCAACCAGTCCACGGTGGGCTGTGCTTCGGCTGCTCAACCGAGCCTCCTGTCAACGTCGCCCGATCACGCAACCAGTCCACGGTGGGCTGTGATTCGCCGACGATCCTGATTAGTGTTAATACATATAGTTGGCTTTGAAATCATTAAATCCTCCTTCGATTAGGCAAAATAAATAAAAACTATGAATTTATTTTTGTACTTACAAAAATAGAAGAAACAAGGATTTTCTGACCGATATGGCGCCGTATAGCGTAGAAGAATTCATCCCAAAACTAGAATAAATAACGAATGCCTAATTGAGGGGTGCCCACAGGGGGTGCCCACAGGGGGTGCCCACAGGGGGTGCCCAACCATAACGTTGTAAGTGCCAGTTGAGTTCAAATACACTTTACATCGGATTTGAGTTGTATGTGCCGTTTACTTGCACTATGAAACTTATAATGCCATCTAGTGACAATATTATGACACTGCACGTTAGTGCATGTCAAAACGTTGTATGTGCCAAGCGAGTAGCAATTTGATCAGTACCAGCAAAATTGTATTCTCTTTGCAGCAAAATAACCGACGCAGAAGGCGAATCAATGTCAATCTCTTCGAAAACACGCGTTTCTAATGCAACAACATAGAAGAAAAAATTTACAAAAAAAACAATTGAGTACTAAGTTGTCACGAATGTGAACACGAAAAGCATTAAAACCACAAAAAAAAAACGAGCCTAGCGATGTATTCTGCAAGTGCCAGTTGTCGTGTGTGCCTTGGATTGCCGTAAAAAGCTTTTTCGTGATTTCTGGAACCTGGCAAATTACGATGAACGTAGGGAAGTCCACCATTTTTTTATCAGGGTTTTCCTAATCAGCAGCAACAAACGCACATAATTATAAATACATTATTGTAATCAGAGATGTCTGAAATTCAGGTATGAAAGAAGACCGTACCATCTTAATTGCAACAATATTGCATTTAAGATGGTACTTACAACGTTATGACTTGCATTGCGGTTGGCACTTATAAGGTTGGCACATTAGTTAAAAAAAAAAATAAAAAAATACTGTTTTAAGCCATGTGGATATGATTTGTGTATTGAACCCATTGATGTAAGTAAAAAACTGTCATTGATTGAACCGAAATTTCTAAATAAAAATTACAAGACCTTAGTTTGTGTGTTGATTCTCTACTAAACAGTTTTCATCTCTCCTGAAAAGTTTGATTTGAGGCACCTGCACAAATATCGCAAAATACGTTCTTATCGGAGGTCTACACCATAAAAGTGAACGACTCTTCAAATTATACATTTGTATTAGTAGTTTAGGCTGAGTAGCATTCCGATATTGGCGACCGAGACCGGCGACCGCGGCCGCGTCGCCAATGAAAGCGACCCACACGTCACGCGACGTGGTAGCGGTCGCCGGTCCCAGTCGCCGGTCGTGGTTGCCAATATCGGAATGCTACTTTTATGACTGAGGAGTCCTATCCTTATATAGATTTGGTGTCCTATGACGTGCTCTGGACCAAGATGAGAACTGAGACCAGTCTCCCTGATGGGGTCATTGACATTTTTAATTATTGGTATGATAACCAGACAAACGTAGTAAGGTGGGCAGGTGAGGTTTCCGATGCGTACGGGTTGAGGTGCGGTGTGAGGCAGGGTGGGTTGAGCTCCCCGCGTCTTTTTAACCTGTATGTCAACGGACTTGTCGAGGAACTGAGCAGCGCCGGCGTCGGCTGTTCCATAGAAGGGACTTTTATTAACAACATTAGCTACGCCGACGACATGGTGCTGCTGGGTCCCTCGATAAGCGCTATCAGGAAACTCCTCAAGATTTGTGAGGAGTATGCTGGGGCACATGGGCTCAGGTACAACGTTAAGAAGAGTGAGCTTGAGTCTTGGTCTTTCAGTCTAAGGGTTTCAAGACCAACACCGTACCTACTCTACTTCTAAACGGTGTTCCTTTGGCCAGAGTCCCGCGTTTTAAGTACCTGGGCCACTGGGTCTCAGAGGACCTTTCGGATGCTGAATATATTGAGAGGGAACGCAGGGCGTTGGCAGTCAGAAGCAATATGTTGGCCCGCAGATTCGCTCGTTGTACTGCAGAAGTCAAGATCACGCTTTTTAAGGCATACTGCCAGTCTTTCTATACGTGCAGTCTGTGGGTCAACTATACGCAGAAGACAATCAGCGCCCTGCGTGTGCAATACAATAACGCGTTTAGGATGCTGCTGGGGCTGCCCTGGCGCTGTAGTGCATCGGGAATGTTTGCTGACGCTCGGGTAGACGGCTTTCATGCCATAATGCGCAAACGAGCCGCCTCGATGCTCAGACGTGTCCGGGGCAGCGCCAATAGCCTACGTGTTGTGGCAGGTCGGTTTGACTGTCCGGTCATTAAGCATGCAGTGCGGCTACATGTTAATACTAATAATAAGTAAGCCACTTACATTTGATTCTATTTTATTAATTTTTTTGACATCATAATTTCCATTGCTATTTTTATTCGTTGTATTTTATTTAATTCATTTTTAATTATTGTTACTATTGACATGTACCTAATTCTAATTTTGTTTTACTTTATTATCCGTTTTTTATGTAATTTGTGACAAAATGTATATAGACCTGGTCTGAAATAAATGATTAATAATAATAATAATAACTTTATGGTGAGCCGTCGGTGAGTGGCGACACCGCGTACCCCGATTCCATGGGTCTAAAACCCCAGAGACCCTGACCCCTGGCTTGCCTTAACCGGCCGTCTGCGGGTGGAAACCGCAAGAGCTAAAAACCTAAGCTCCAGGGTGGAAGTGTTAAAGGGCATAACGCCGCTAGTAGCTCTTAGTGAAAGTGCAGCACGCCTCTCGACACCCTAAGCCACCCACGTCAATGTTGCCCTTCCGGTGCCAATATGCGGCAGCCATTATGGGGGGCCCATTTAGTGAGTGGCAAGTCATCACCTGCCTAAGTATTTTGAAATGAGGCATAATTGGCAGGTGCCGTACCTCATACCATAGATCTGTTATCCCATCCACAAGTTGTTCACCTCAATAGCCTAGACGTTTTATATCTTATACTGTACAATAGTTTTATAATCCATTTTATACACATTCAATAATATTGTATTTTATATTCAACAGGGCCTCTTGGTGTTGGCTTCGGCCCCACCAATGCCTACCAAATGTCCGGGCTAGACCCGTGTTTATATTGAAATAAATATAATTATAGATGAATTTACAGATTATTATTTTTTGGTTTATATTTTTATTAATATTGATAAAATACTATATATTATTATTGAATGAGTCCTTCTAACTAAGTAGGTATAATACATTACTAACATAAATATACGTATTTAGATACAACATATTTTTTTCCTTACATTGTGTTTGTATCAGTCAATTTTATAATAATATGAAATAATGTTTATTTATATATTATACACCTAATTATCCGAGCTGTGAACTAATTAGTAACAAACAGGAAACAAGAGTACAGTACTACCTACTCGAGTAGCCGCACTGCCGAGTAGTAACACTCGGCACCGCCGCGGCCGGTACTTATACAGG
The DNA here is from genome assembly GCA_914767915.1 of Agriopis aurantiaria. NCBI lineage: Eukaryota > Metazoa > Arthropoda > Insecta > Lepidoptera > Geometridae > Agriopis > Agriopis aurantiaria. The sequence continues at coordinate 18,702,370 of OU611991.1, read as the reverse complement.
ACAGCGCGATCCGCGGCGACACTCGGCCGCGGAGCGCACAGCTCGGGACTCGCTCGGGAGGGTGGCGACGCTTCAATACTAATTTAATAATTAAAACTCCTTCTGGGATATTTTATTAGTTTATTATTAGAAGTGGTCGCCTACCAGTGATCACACCACAAGTGACATCATCTCGTCATATATAATCGAACCTCACAAGACGATGGAGTGGAGCGGCTTCGTGTTCGTAAGTTCAATTTACAATGTAGCTTTTTACAGACAGGCCCGTCTAGTTTTCTCCTGTAGAAGCTCGATCAATCAGGTGACGCTCACGTGAGGCTGCACCGGCAGTGCAGGCGGAGCTGTCGCTGCGGCGGAGTCGACTCGCACGTCGCCAGTCCGCCGTGCGACCGCGTTCAGCTCAGCCCGTGAACTTCTCCCGATCTGACCGATACTGACCGAGCGACGAGACAGGGAGAACAGCGCGTCCGCAGCAGCTCCAGCGCCGCCCGCAGCGCCGGAGTCGGCCGCGGCTGGGTCCACGCCGGCGGACGTCGTTGAAGGAGAGTCGCTCGTGGTCCGCTCCCTCGGCGTCTGGAGACGATCGCGATCGAGAGATGGAAAAGGGTTATTTAAAATAACTGCGGCTACTGGACATGCATACTTTGGTGTGAACTTGCGCAAGAGGGGGAGAGTGGCGCCTTTTGGTATCGGAGGCCAACACACCAGTGCGCTTCCGCTGTGCGTGCGAGGGTGAAGCCGCGCGGCGCAGTGTTACTTATAGTTATGTAAAGATGAAATGATGTAGGTAACGTTGTTCATGTGATTGTGCAGGTGGTGGTGCTGGTGACGGCTGGACATGCTGCGGGTGAGTAGGGGACACGCGGGCCGGCAGCGGAGGCGCGACACACCCGTGTGTACACACACATACACACACACACACAGGGCTTACACGAACCATAACACTTAAAATTTTATAATTATGCATATCTACTTACTATTTTGTTTCTCTAAACATTTTAAGGTTCTCGAGATGTTGACGTCTAAATACCCTAATTTTTTTCAATCAAACATCAAAATCCTAACTTACATCCGGTTAAACATCTCAATGGGTTAAACTCTTAGCGCGTCACGCGTCATGCGCACGTGTCACGTCGCCACGCCACACGACTCGCGCCACTCAGATCCACGCGTCACGCCGCCACGCCACATGACGCCATGCGCCACTGTACTGAACGAAATAAACTACTTTTAAATATACAGAGTTTAGATTTTGGGTATTCCGGTATGCTAGTCTACACCATTAAACCTTTCTGTTTGTTTTGTTGAGCAGCTCTCCAGGAGAGAGAGTGTGACAACCCTAACGTCTGCCTCGTCGATAAAACAGAGGAGTACCTCAATCTCCGGAAAAATATGACCGACAGCATCACGCGAAACAAGGTAACCATCATTGTCATCTTAGACTCGACTCGTGTCATACCGACCGTGTCGAGCACGAAGATGTCAGCATACATTTGTTCAGTGATAAAAATATTCGCACGTGGTGGAAACAAAAGACGACAGTTCTAAATATACGCGAACGCAGCGAGCGCTACGTTTCTGACCTATTGCTGATTAATTTAGAACAAATTACTATGCGATCTTGCATGTATAAATTGTAAAATTTCTAACGACAATGCGTATTTTTTTATTAACTAAACAAAATATAAACTACCACTAATACTACTACTAACAATAATACGTAAAGAACTGGCGGCTGTACTGTGGGCTCTAAGGGGAGGCTAACGTCTTCTGTCTGATGATGATGAATCGCGTGTATTTTACATTATTTTAATTCGTGACGTTTGGAACAGTTTGCAATGTCCGCGGTCACGTGGTCACAGTTTTAGTGACGTTTGGAACAGTTTGCAATGTCCGCGGTCACGTGGTCACAGTTCACTAGATGACGGATGTCTATACAAATGTTATGAAATTATTTACAAGTATCTACGAACGGTAATTTTAAATCAAAACGTTACCTATGTACGCGGTCACAGTGTTCAGACAGACGGAGTCGGCAGGAATATGAGAATTCTGCCTTAGTTTACTCCGTAAAATAATTAATAGATACAATAATTAGTTACAATAATTATTGGGAGATCATTATTTGAATCCGATGTCCAGCGATGAACTTTACATTTACATTAGATATCTAATAATACTTGTCTATCCACCGGCAGCCCTTCATTTCTTGTTCCTTGTTGCAGCATCTTATTGAAGCTCAAGAGTGGGACAAATTCGAAAACGTTGATGAGAAAATCTCCGGAGACGAAGACAACTGCATGGAAGTGACTACGGTGAGTTCATTGTATCATGTTACAACATGAATACACACGATGACACGTGTACCTGTCGCACAGTACAGTGTACACGTGGACAGGGAGGCCGTCGGGCGATGACCGCTAGTTTCACAACTGCTAGGTTCGATATGACGAGTACACACGATGACACGTGTACCTGTCGCACAGTACAGTGTACACGTGTACACGTGGACAGGGAGGCCGTCGGTCGGTGACCGCTAGTTTCACTACTACTAGGTTCGATATGACAAGTTAGACGTTTTGACCTGTAAGATAGTAGAGAAGAACAAGAATAGACTGAAATAGGAACTTATGGCTCTGTGGAAAGGAAGGGGTGTCGCGGCACAGTGTGGTAGCCAGCCAGCAGAGCAACACAACGTGCCCGCCACACCGCGCCATGGTTTTCTTCGCTAGCTGGTCGGCGGCACAGTGTGGTAGCCGGCCAGCAGTATTGGCTCTAGATTTTGAAGTTAGTGATGAAGAAGAGTGTTTTATACGCCCAAGGTGCCCGAGATGTGCAAGTGGCAAATTATAAAATATATTTTAAATAATAATAGAATAAAAATATTTATGAATAGTACATATTTCCTAACAATAAAAAAATTGCTTTATTTAAGCATTTGTGTGAATAATACAATGCTTTAATTATAATTTGTTCTTTTAATTTTATTACATTGCAATTCATACTTTTGCAGTTTGCATTTTTCTTGCCTAGAATTTATTTAAAATAACATGAAACCACCACCAAACCAACACAAACTAGACGAAAGGAGACAATTTCTTTTGTTTGAAAAATAGACCCACCACTAACTATACCGTATAGTAATGAAACTCATTTTTTTTTTTTTTTTTTTTATGCCATAGGTGGCAAACAAGCAGACGGGCTGCCTGATGGTAAGCAGTCACCGTCGCCTATGGATACTTGTAACACCAGAGGCATCACAAATACGTTGCCGACCCTTTAGAACTCTATTAACTCGCCTTTTGAAGAACCCCATGTTGTAACTTCTCGGAAACACCGTAGAAGGTAGCTCATTCCACATTTTGCAGGTATGAGGCAAGAAGGATCGTGTGAATCGCACAGTGTGCGATTTCCACTGATCTATGATGTGTGGATGAGCCTTCAGGCGGTGGCGGCTAGTGCGATGGTAAAACCGCGACGCCGGCATCAGATCAAACAGTTCTTCAGAACACTCCCCGTTGTAAATGCGATAAAAGATACAAAGAGACCCGACGTCTCTGCGCATGCTGAGTGGCTCAAGGTGTTCAGCGAGCTTGGGATCGTTGACAATTCTGACAGCTCTACGCTGTAATGCATCGAGTGGGTCAAGCTGATACTTGGGTGCTCCATTCCATAGATGGGAGCAGTACTCCATGTGAGGTCGGACTTGCGCTTTGTAAAGCAAGAGTCTTTGTCTCGACGTGAAGTACCGCTTCGCCTTGTTGAGCACACCAAGTTTCTTAGATGCGAGCTTGGCCTTACTTATGTCTTCGCCGAGACACTGCGAGTCTTCGTTATTGAAATAAAACCCGTAACTTTTGTTTATACTGCTGTAGAAACAACATTCACATTTATTTGCTGCAGAGGTGTGTGGTGTCGAACACGATTTCTTATTAAGTTTGAATGACGTCTTGAATTTTATACAATATTAACTGATTAGTGGAGGGTAGATATTGTAGGTAGTCGTGAATATGTTTTGTTGTTGAAGCGGCAGTTTCAAGCCGCGACATATTCCGCCCCGTTGACAGACCATCGGTCTTCAACCTTGAATTGCTTCTGGCTTCGGGAGAGGGCACAATCTAACAAGTGAGCGCCGAACGCTGCCTCTCGATGTAAGGAGATCTGCGACTCTGCTTATGTTGTCAGGTCCCGTGTATAGCTTCGTAACTCTCCCTAGTCTCCAACATAGAGGTGCCAGATTGTCTTCTTTAATTAGGACTAGATCGCCCACGTCTAGGTTTGCAGTCTCCTTGGTCCATTTTTGTCTTTGCTGGAGTTCTGATATGTATTCCTTCTGCCAGCGGAGCCAAAAGTGTTGGCGTATTTGTTCCAGTCTTTGATACCGTTGTAGCTTGTTCGGATCGACATCTTGTAGTGCAGGAGATGGGAACGTCGTCAACGGTCTTCCGATAAGAAAGTGTCCTGGAGTGAGGGGAAGAAGGTCGGAAGGATTGGAAGACATGGGACACAAGGGACGGCTGTTAAGTATTGCTTCTACTTGTGTGAATAAAGTTTGAATTTCCTCAAAGGTTAACTGGCTGTCGCCAATGGCTCTAGTTATGTGATGTTTAGCGGATTTAACCCCAGATTCCCACAGGCCTCCAATATGTGGTGAAAAAACTGGGATATTTGAGAATCTGATCCCTTCCTGTGCAGCAAAGTCAGAAAGAGAATCATGATTTGCCCTTAAAAAGGACCTTAATTCCTTGGCCGCCGCGGTGAAGTTTCGACCGTTGTCAGAGATTATCTCCGCTGGTTTACCGCGACGCGAAATGAATCTTCGAAGTGTCATTACGAAGTCTTGCATAGACAGACTGCTCACTGCCTCCAAATGTAGACACTTATAACGAGTATCTACAAATATACATAAGTAGCATTTAATTAATCTAGCACCACGTCCTTTACGATTTAGTATGTAAAAGGGACCTGCAAAGTCTATACCAACCGAGAGATTAGGAAAATCTGGTGTGATACGGTGAGCTGGTAGGTTTCCCATCTTCGGACAAAGTGTTTTGCCTTGAAAGCGTCTGCACTTTACGCAGTTGTGTACTGTGTTTCGAGCTAAGCGTCGCCCGTTTATGGGCCAAACGGTTTCCCTAACAGTAGCTAATAACAGTTGAGGGCCAGCATGCATTTGTCGGATGTGTTCGCGAGCAAAATATATTTTTGTGAAGTGATGTGATGAGTCAAGTACTATGGGATGCTTTCTCGTGTATGAGCAGTTGGAAGCGTCTATCCTGCCACCTACTCGTATTACATTGTTGTCTAGAAAAGGTGACAATGACAATAGCTTGGATTTTGCATTTAAAGGTGAGTTTTGTTTTAACATTTTGTATTCGTTAGGAAACGATTCTAGTTGAGCCATGACACAAAGCTGATTGAATGAGTCTTGTAGCTCATTGGCAGTCAAAATACCAAATTGCTTGTTAGATGGATGCTTTAGATTGAATATGAATCTCTTTACATATGCAAATGATCTTTGTAGTTTAATAAAAGTTGAATAATTTTCATATTTTATTACAGGTTCTGCGATGACGGCTGGATTGGATTGGATGATCTTCACTTCAGGTAAGTCATTTTGATTTTTATTTAGTTTGAGACATGGCCATTCACTTTCATCTTTGGCGAGAAAAGCTGGACCATGCCACCAGAGATCTGAACCTTGCAGCTGACTAGGATTGATGCCTCTAGAGATCAGATCAGCTGGATTTTGATTTGTGGACGTGTACCGCCATGCTAATGAATTTGTAATTTCTACGATTTCACCAACGCGATTAGCAACGAATGTCTTTAAATTTCTAGGTGGGCTGCGTATCCACGCGAGAACCACGCTGGAGTCACACCAATAGACTACACGTGCAGGTTTGTATTTGATTGATTCGAGTACACATTTAGTCAACCTGGCTGAGAGTAGAGCGGCGCACAACTCCAACCTAGGAATTGTCGTGGGTTTCAGTGGTGAAACTTTTGATTTGGCACACAATAAGTTAATGGTAACTTCATTATTGTTATTTGTTGATTTCAGATACACACAGGCCCCATAAGCGCCTTGTGCTGCATCGCTGAATGAATGGATTTCTATAGTCGTTGGATTGTCGCAGATAACGTTTCTAGGTATCTTTAGATTAGAAAGATGATGCGTGTTTCTAGCAAATTCGTCCCAAGTTTTTATGATGTCTTGGGGAACGAGTGTATTCCAGTCAATCTTCAGGAGCCATAATTTCTGAAGAATCATCTTTGGTTGAATAATGCACGCGCTTAATAATCCCAGAGGATCATAAATCCTGAATGCGTTGGACATTATCGTTCGTTTAGTAACATGCTCAGTTTGAATGTGTATAGGTTTGAATGGAAAGTGTAAGTAATCTGCGGTAGGGCTCCACCCCAATCCGAGAGTGTTCGAGGATTCGCTTATAATTAGCTTATCTTTCGTTGATCTGTGTTCAATGTTTTCGACAAGATTCGGTGAGTTGCTTTTGTATTTACGCAGTGGAAGACATGCTGATTGTAATGCTTCAGATACTGACTTTTGTATATGACGTAATTCTTCCTCACTATTCGCGCCTGTGATCAGATCATCGACATAGAAGTCGTTTTGAATGATTAATTTGATTTGACTATCCCTACATTCCTCTCCGACTTGCCACAAACATCTAGTGCTCAAATATGCCGCGCTTGCTGTACCATAAGTGAGGACATCTAAACATAAGGTTTGTATAGGGAGTGACTCATCTTCTCTCCACAAGATCAGCTGTAAATTCCTGTCATCAGGATGTACTTGCGATTGTCTGTATGCCTTTTCAATATCTGCGCAAAGTAAAAATTTGTACTGCCTTGATCTAATCAAGATGGAAAAAAGAGAGTCTTGGACATTCGGGCCTACCATGAGAATGTCGTTGAGTGAAATCCCGGAGGAAGTAGGTGCTGAGCCGTCGAAGACAACTCTGATTTTGGTCGATTCACTGTCTTCGCGGAACACGGCGTGATGACACAAAAAATATCCTGGAACAGGATGAGGATCTGGAGATACAGATAAATGGCCTAGTTCGGCATATTCTCGTATGAATTCTGTATATTGTGATTTTAAATCAGGATTACTACGAAATCGTTTTTCTAGATTGAGTAGGCGTTTTTTTGCCATATTGTATGAATTGCCTAAAGTATCAGGGCTGTGCTTCAATGGAAGCTTTACGCAAAATCTACCTGTGCTCAACCTAGTAGTGTTGTTGACGAAGTGCTCTTCGCACAGTTTTTCTTCACTGCTTAGAATTGATTTTTGTGGGATTTCTTCAATTTCCCAGAATTTCGTTAGAATCTTGTCGATGTTTGCTTGTATGTTGTATGATTTATCGTGAGACTGATCAATTGAATGGTTATGATATTGATTGTATGACTGGTTGTGTAATTCATCGTTCGACTGATTGTACGATTGATCGCTTGATTGATTATGTGTTGGATCGCTCGACTGGTTGTACGACTGATCACTTGATTGATTGTGTGTTGGATCGCTAGACTGATTGTACGATTGATTGCTTGATTGATTATGTGAATAATTAAATGTATTTTCTGCATGATTGCGTATATAGTTAGCTGTATGATTGTTTGTATGTGTGGTAGCATGTTTGCTTACACGTTTGCTTGCATGAACGTGATTGTTTGTATGATTGTTTACTTCATCGTGTGCTTGATTGTATGAATTGTTGAATGAATGGTTGCATTGTATGTATTTTGCAGAGCTTGCATGGATGGGACCAGCTATTAGCCAGCCTAGCTTAGAGTTGATAAGCTTAGGATTTCTAGGCCCTAATGATTGTGTTTCAGGACGCAGAACGTCCCAGAATACGTCCGCTCCAAGCAGGACGTCGATTCTTGCTGGTATGTTAAAGTTAGGATCAGCTAACTTTATGTTTCTTGGTAACTTTAAGTTTTGTATGTTTATGGGAACCTTTGGTAGTTCACCTGTTAGCTCCTCGAGTACTAGGCAAGGTAATGTAGCTTTGTATGGATGACGTTTTGAATGTATTTGTATAGTAGAACTTTTAACTACTTTGTTGCATGAGTTGTTGCCTATTCCGATAACCTTTATTGCATCTATTGATTGTGTACTTAACTGTAATTTCTGTTTCAGGTTTTCAGATATGAACGAGGATTGGCTCCCACAATCCAAGAGAGCGCGCACTGTTTCCGTCGCATGAGTCATTGGATTGGATACTTCTATGACTGCTGTTGACAAAATGACTTCGCTAGGACCCTGCTTGGAAAAGTTTACAAATGACTCCGTAGTAGTGGAGGGCATTACACCTGGATGAATGATTGTAGCGTGTCTCAAGTTGCAAATTCTGCAAGTTCCTGAACGACAATCTGAAGTTTGATGACCTTGTCTTAAACAGTTGCTGCATAAATTGTATTTTTTAATGTCAGCTAACTTCTCATTAATGTTTTTATTCTTGAATGTGGAACAGTGATAAATGCGGTGTGCGTCCTTGCAAATTATGCACGACAGTTTGTTTCGTGATAGACTTGTACTTGTAAATGTTTTTACATACTGATTTCTGTCTTGTTTATTATAAAAATTCTGATTATTGTGTGTGTTTGTGTTTTGTTTATAAAAACTCTGATTAGGTCGCGAAGTGGTGGATGTGATTGTGTTTGATTTGTCATGCTTACTACGGCTTATTGCTTCGAGAACATCAGCGCGATCAGTCAAGAAGTGGTTGAACTGATCTAGGGTTGGAACATCGTCGAAAGTGTTACGAAGTTCTTCCCATTTTATTAGAGTGTTGCTGTCTAGTTTAGACGATAATATGTAAATGAGTAGCGTGTCCCACTTGTCTGTGGGCTGACCTAAACTAGACAATGCGCGTAAGTTCTTCATTACGTGGTCAACGAGAAATCGTAAGGAACGTTCCGACTCGCGTGTGATCGATTGCATGTTAAAAATTGCATTTAGATGCTGACTGATAAGAACTCTTTTGTTATCGTACCTTGAGCAGAGCAGTGACCAGGCGTGCGCGTAATTTAATGATGACACTTCGAGATTGCATATAACACGAGCAGCGTCCCCTTCGAGATAGCTGATAAGATAGTGAAACTTGTGAATATTGGTTATATTAGCGTTGTCATTGACGAGAGCTAGAAATGCATCTCGGAACTGAGCCCAGCGGAAATAAGATCCGTCAAATTTCGCTATTTCAATTTTCGGTAATTTGAAACTTGAATTCTGATCATGATAGTGAGAATGATGGCAAGGAGTTTCTCCCACCTCAGACTTGCGGCGGGTTGCTATTTGAATGTTTGCATCTTCGACCATAACCTTGGCTCTTGCAGTGCATGTGATAATGTCTTGTTCAATGCTTTCCCTCTCATCTATCTCAGAATCCAAAGAAGCACAATTTAAAACCTCAATTTCTGTTTGTAGAATATCAAAGTTACTGGCTAATGACTCAAATTTGTTTAATTTTAGGTTAAGTTCGGCTAATTCTAAGCTATTTATCTCAACTAATTCTAATAATGCAAGATAATTTTTAAACTTTGTAATTTGGCCTTTAATTGAACTACGCTTTGTATTTAAATCTTTTAGTTTCGTACTAGATTTTGATGATTCAGTAGCCATGATTATAAATGATAAAATTGGCACTTAATTATGTTATGAACTGTTCCTTTTGTTTTAGGTTCAATGAACTTGTGATACGAGTGTAAACAAACAATGGGTAAATGTAAATTTCGTATGTGAAACTTATTTTGCTATAATTCTCTTTGAATATTGATTTTAAATGTGAAAATCTTTTTGACTTAGCTGCAGTAGGGTAAGGTCTCACTCTCCCCACGCCGTGATAAGGAGATCCTGCAGGAATCTGGGTTCCGGAGACGCCCGCCAGGTGAGCGCGACCAGCTGATCGCTCCAACTTGTATTGTGACCGGGGCGCCCCGATTATGTCTGAAATAGTCGGCAAATCGGGTGAATAGCGAGAAAAAACACTGTTTATGTTGATTATTAGGACTAGTGCAAGGATTTACTTGCTATTGTTTTGATCGTTAAAGAAAATATGCGGTGATTATGATAATAAGTAGGTCACTCACTGTCACTGTAAGTAGGTCAAGCAAAATGTTTATTGAAAATTGATTGATTATGGGATGAAATGACTTTCTAATCACATAATAACTAGATACTAACTTGAATAGTTATGTATTTTTGATAATTGAGCTATTTTTAGATTGTTTGTTACAATTTAATGAATTGGATTTGCATACCCTCTGCGCGGTTTGAATGTGAAATTGTTAATTTTGCACTTTGATGTACAAAATATCTTGTGAAATGAATTTATATCGCCTTTGTGAAATGATTTGATGATTTAAATACACTGTGGAGGCAATAACAAGTGATTTTGATGTTAGGTTGGGTTTGGCTGAAGGACAAAGGATGGACACTTATCTTTTGTGTGTGATTTTCCGTGATCCGTGCGAAGTCTTATCGATGTTGCTGCGCTGCCAGATGCTGCCGGTGCTTTTTGTTGTATCCTTCTTTGCTTCAGGTTACAAGATTGGTTAATTTCACGTGGATTCTTCGGTTGCAACGCCGTTGTCTTGATGCAACATGGCACGTCGACGAAGTCCGTGAAAAACGTGATGTTGAGGTCGCCAAAAAAAAAACTTATGTCTTCGCCGAGACACTGCGAGTCTTCGTTATTGAAATAAAACCCGTAACTTTTGTTTATACTGCTGTAGAAACAACATTCACATTTATTTGCTGCAGAGGTGTGTGGTGTCGAACACGATTTCTTATTAAGTTTGAATGACGTCTTGAATTTTATACAATATTAACTGATTAGTGGAGGGTAGATATTGTAGGTAGTCGTGAATATGTTTTGTTGTTGAAGCGGCAGTTTCAAGCCGCGACACTTGCGATGTGACCGCGGAACTGTACATTCGTAGAAATGTCGACTCCAAGGATTCCAATGCTTTCTGAAACCCTGAGGGGAGTGTTTTGAAAATGAGGAGCTACAACAAATGGGGCTTTTTTAGCGGTGAACGCGCAAACTTGCGTCTTTGTTGGGTTAAACTGAACCAGGTTCAGTTCACCCCAGACCGAGACCTGCTCAAGGGAGGTCTCGACTTCAGACAGAAGTTTACTCCTACTTTCTTCAACTACGGCATGAGGGTTGTTAGCACGACCGGTATACTGTGCATCGCCCGTGCTATCGTCCGCATAACAATGCATATTGCTCGAAAGCAACATGTCATTGATGTGGATAAGGAAGAGCGTTGGCGATAACACAGAACCCTGTGGGACGCCAGCGTTGATAGGCATGCTGTCGGAGCAAGAACCGTCGACAACGACCTTAATACTCCGATCAGATAGGAAGCTGGCGACCCAAGTGCATAACCCCTCGGGAAGGCCGTAAGATGGTAGCTTGGATAAGAGTGCCCTATGCCAGACCCGATCAAAAGCTTTGGCTATATCCAAACTAACTGCAAGCGCCTCCCCTCTACTCTCAACGGCTTCAGCCCAGCGGTGAGTGAGGTATACCAGAAGATCACCAGCTGATCGGCCGTGACGAAAACCGTACTGGCGATCACTGATGAGCTGGTGTTTCTCCAGGTATCCGAGGAGCTGGGTGTTTACCACACGCTCCATCACCTTACAGAGTAGGGAGGTAATAGCAATGGGCCTGTAATTAGTCGGATCAGACCGATCTCCTTTTTTAGGAATCGGATGGACTAGGGCAGTCCTCCATGATGACGGCACACATCCAGTTGAATACGAAAGCAGGAAAAGACGCGTTAGGACCGGAGTCAACTCAGGAGCACAGGTTTTAAGGACGATAGCCGGAATGCCATCTGGCCCACTCGACTTACGCACATCAAGGGACATGAGTTCCTTCCGATCATGTCGATTTGTTCCTCATAATCTCTAGATTCAGTGGTAATATTAGTGAAATGTAAGTACCCCAAGTGAAGCTTGGGTTATGTCCAACCTAGCAGTGGGCAGGCGCTTCAAAGAAAGATTCTATGCGAGTATAAGTTAAAATGTAATCAAGAAAAATTGAAGTTACATGCGAGTAAGACTGAGGGTCGTGAGCTCGGAAGGTGGTGAGAAAATATGTTGGTCTCTTGTTAGGAGACTTAGCTTGAAGAGCGTAGGTGCCGATCGCCGCGTGGCTCGACGCGGCTCGTGGCACGTAGGAAGCTCAGCTGGGCAGCGTGACTCGGAGACAGCTCCGTGTGCGGCTAGCAATCAGATCAACCGGGCAGCGCGGAGAGAAGTGTGCGGCCGGTATATGGTCAGCGTGCTGGCAGCGAGAGTCAGGACTGCTCGGAGGGCGGCCGGTGTATGGCCAGCATGGCTCGGCAGCGAGGGTCGGAGCTCTGGCGTGCAGCTGTAGAGCGTCGGTGGTGCAGCGTGGAGCACGGGCAAGGTGGCGGTGCCGGGAGAAAAACCCTGGAATGCGTCGAAGGGCTACGCATCAGGAGTTGCACGATAAGAGCCGCTCGGTCACACCGCATGAGATTCCAAAGATGCTGGCAGATCGGGACAGGCGCCCACAAGTCTCACGTGGCGTGGTACCGGCGTTGCAAACATCAGTTTTGATCGGAAGGATCCAAGATTAGAGTATTGCTTGAAGAGCTAATAACACAAGACGAAGAAAGAATGGGGTACAGAAAATTACTAGGATATATAATTTAACACTTTTAAAATACGTCCTAATAACACTTCACGAAAACTTACCCGATTATCAGCAATACGGGGTTCGAAGTTAGATTAGGTAGAGAGAGAAATTTGCGACTTCCACTTGGAACGTGTAGTTGAAGGAAGAGAGCGGAAGCACAGCCGTAGGGGACTAATCCTTCTGGAAAGATTCCAAGTATGTACTTATTTCCCTAGTTTTTAAATACATTGTTTTTCGTTTACAAGTGTAAGCGAACTGACCATAGAGTAATATATACACCGGGGAACTGACATTACGTCAATCACTTTCATACTGTCAACGATCTTTATCTCACCGTGGTGACTTTTTTTTTCGTTAAGTTTGGCTTCTAGCGTATGTGCCATTTGCCATGAACGGAAGATATTTTTAGAACCGTTACATTAGCTATATCCGATCTAACCGGAGTATTGAGTATTGAGATTTCTTTTGTTTGAAAAATAGGCCTACCACAAACTATACCGTATAGTAATGAAACTCATGTCGATTTGTTCCTCATAATCTCTAGATTCAGTGGTAATTTTAGCTATATCTGATCTAATCGGAGTATTAAAAAATCCACAATAACCTAAAACCTCACAATGAACAGTTATTAAGTAACTTTATTACATGCGTTCTAGTGATTTACTACCTAATACTAGCGATTGCCTGCGCGATTTGGTTTGTCACAAAAAGAAGTGATCATCCCATGAAAACTATGTACCTAGGTTTCCGGGATATAAAGTAGCCTAGTCATTATCAAGATTCAAACTATGTACATATTCAATTTCATCAAAATCAGTTCAGCAGTTTAGCAGTGAAAGCATAAGATACAGAGTTACTTTAAAAAATTTGCATCAGCATTTTTGCTATCAATTGTGCTGATAATCATTATCAGCACGAGTAATGATTACTTGCGATATTGTATGGCTAGGCGGAATTAAAAAACCGGACAAGCACGAGTCCTACTCGTACTTGTCCGGTTTTTTAATTCCGCCGAGGTTCCGTTAGACGGAACCCTCAGAGCGCGAGACCAAAAAAAAACTAACTGAAGTTAAAATATTAAAAGACAAACTTAAGTTTGTAGTTTTTTTTTACTGGGCAAGTGCCTTTAATAACTAAACAAAATACAAGCTAAAACTAACACTACAAATACAGTTAGACTGCCCATAGACCGTTGAAGGTCTAAAGACAATCCAAATACTCAAGCCCACTACCAGTTGGCAGCGTACACAACATGCTGGCGGCATTACCACGTTGAATGGCAATGCTAATGCGTTGAGCCAGAAACACGCCAGCATTTTGGTCACGCGTCGCATTAACCAGGCTCTCTAAAAGATTTTTGAAAATGAGGTGAGCCCGGTCCCCAAAGGCCCGATGTCTCGACCCCAAACGCCTCAAATATGTAACCACTGCCGAGGTTAGCATATTTGCGACGCTTGTGCTGCTCTGCCGAATTAGCAGCCGCGCCAGCCCTACCCTGTGTCTCAGGAACATGTGACGGCACCAAAGTATCGACACAAGTTGCGTCCCATACAAGGGGCCGCCTCAACCTCCAGGGCACAAGTGTCATACCGTCAGGCCTCTTTCCATCGTCACGCGCAAGACCACTCGGTTTGAGCACAGCTGCGACATTGGCGGTGGAAAGTGCCCTGCGTATGATGTCGTTCAGGCTAGCGTATCGGCCAATACGACCAGCGCTTCTCGAGCAGAGAAGACCATGGTGACCGAGCTGGTCAACAGCAGTACCACACTGACAGCGATGGGCCTCACAGCACCTTGCACCCAAGCGTAAGCTGACAGCTAGACGAAATGCGGTTGGATCTAAAAGGCTACCTGTGTTAAAAGAGGGCATGGCTTGCAACCAAAGTCCCGATTCCCAAACAGAGACAGCAAGAATACGAGCGCGATCTGCAATACTAGGACACGTATCTAGTAGCGATTTCCATGCTAGTTCGCAGATCGGCCGATCCCACAGTCTCTGGGAAGACAACTTTGAAGTTTGTAGTTGACAATAAGGTTCTTCCATACATCCCAACTACAAAATGTAAGTTTGTAATAGCAAAATAATTATTTTTAAATACCTTCAAATTTATAACTTTCGGATTTATTCCTATATATGTACTATGAGACCTTGCCTCTTGCCAAATTTCATGATTCTAGGTCAACGGGAAGTACCCTATAGGTTTTGATTCCCCTGTGAAATCGCAAAATATACGACATAAAGGAAACATAAGAGCGCGAGACCAAAAAAAAAAACTACTGAAGTTAAAATATTGAAAGACAAACTTAAGTTTGTAGTTGACAATAAGGTTCTTCCATACATTCCAACTACAAAATGTAAGTTTGTAATAGCAAAATAATCATTTTTAAATGATATACCTTCATATTTATAACTTTCGGATTTATTCCTATATATGTGCTATGAGACCTTGCTTTTTGCCAAATTTCATGATTCTAGGTCAACGGGAAGTACCCTATAGGTTTTGGTTCCCCTGTGAAATCGCAAAATATGCGACATAAACGTTCATATCTTTTGATTGCGTTGACTTACAACTTTTATTTTTTTACAGCCGAAAGAAACCGTAGACCCAAGTATTTAGTATAAATTTCAACTTGCTATCTTTACGCGTTCTTGAGAAAAAGGGTCTTGACAGACGGACAGACAGACAGACGGACAACGAAGTGATCCTATAAGGGTTCCGTTTTTTCCTTTTGAGGTACGGAACCCTAAAAAAGACACTGTAGGTAACAAAATATTATTATCATAATAATAATTAAATAGGTACCACCCGCTCAGAAATAGATTCCTAAAATCTTCGAGAAGTGAGAGCAAAGCTATACATTATCTAACACATGATGCAATTTCGCGTATCGTAGGTATTGTAAAAACACCAGAGAACATTACTTAGGACATACGGAAAGTAGAAGCAGCACGCTTATAATTATACATAGTAAGTGCTGCTGCTGCCCTGAAAATAGCGGGCACAGTAAGTGTAGGCATAGAGGTTGATTGTGGGATATTCTTGCTGTCTTCAATACTACCACTGTTGTAAAATAAGGTCTATTTATTTTTGTATATAAATTCCTGAGCATTCATCTTTTTTCGTATTAAAAACGTTCCAGTCAAGTGACTTTATAAGGGAAATGAATGAATAGGCATGTTGACTAATATTTTTTATTACCTCATAAAAAAGCTGATCATAAATAGAGCCTATCAACGAAAACAAAATAAAAAATAGTTCAAAAATAAATAAGATATAAGCTGATATAAGCATTTAAATTTCATGCTAGACAGAGAGCACACTATACTGAGCCGTGACGTCACGGCTCAGGCGCGCCACACAAATGCTATACTAACACACGCTTTGTGAAAAAAGGATAGAGCATCCCCTCCCTATCCTCACCTAAAACTTTAAACGCTCATATCTCAGAGATTTAACAGCCAATTTAAATTATTTTTACAGTATGTGTAATGTATTTAGTTATATTCCTCGCTAAGCCGGTTATTTGTAATAAATTAAACATGAGGACACATGCCTATTGTGGCTAAAATCAAAACAACACATTTTATTCGTGATATTATTATTCCGGTTTCATTTTTACCTTATCTTTCGTACGAATGGTACAAAAAAAACGACAAATTTTATAGTGTTGGTCCCATCAAAATACGGTAAATTAGGTGGGCCTGAGAATAAAAATTTGGTGGGCCTAAGAAAACTTGTCTTCACTTTTACGCAAACTATCAATGAAATCAGTTTGACAGCGACATTACAATGAAGTTTTGATAGTAGCAGCAGTCAGCACACAGCCATGCGATTCTGTAATAAACTCACTTCTAGTGACAGCGCGGATTCAGCACTGACGGTGAAATCGGTATTCAGTAAACTCGAAAACCATCGAAAACAAGAAGGTGATCTCGAAAGTGAGCTCACCGTTGAGTTTGATTGCGAGTTCGTAGCACTCACGACCAGATCTCTGTGAGTCAGCACTACCACAGATGACGGCTGAGTTCAGTGAGCTCACCGAGTTCGTAGCACTCACGACCAGATCTCTGTGAGTCAGCACTACCACAGATGACGGCTGCGTTCAGTGAGCTCACCGAGTTCGTAGCACTCACGACCAGATCTCTGTGAGTCAGCACTACCACAGATGACGGCTGCGTTCAGTGAGCTCACCTAGTTCGTAGCACTCACGACCAGATCTCTGTGAGTCAGCAACTCAGCACTACCACAGATGACGGCTGCGTTCAGTGAGCTCACCGAGTTCGTAGCACTCACGACCAGATCTCTGTGAGTCAGCACTACCACAGATGACGGCTGCGTTCAGTGAGCTCACCGAGTTCGTAGCACTCACGACCAGATCTCTGTGAGCCAGCACTACCACAGATGACGGCTGCAGCTCAGTGAGCTCCATATTTGCGTTCAATATCACGTAATCTTGGTTTACGTGAACGTGATCAATATAGTGTCGGTGAAATCGCCTTGACTTAAACTGATCTCGGTTTAAGTAAAACCGAGTACAGTTAAGCTCGTTTTGTGATGCAAACGGTGAAATCGGCCCTCAATACCGGTAGCATGGATAATACTATAAGATTGTTGGTCTGTCTGGATGTCTTATATTCATTTGTATTTCGTATAACTCCTTTAAATATATTTTTGTAAAGATGACTCGCGATTTTCTAGGTGTTCCAATATTTTCTAACATAAAATGTAGTAATGCCGTCCTCACGAAGCATCATGTTGTTTGCGATGTTTGTCCTGCATCACGTGCGGGTATGTACCAGCTCTGAGGATGCAGCTCCGAGATGTTTACATACATGCATGCTGATACTGTGATCCACACATCCACACACGGTGAGACCTGTGAGATCAGCGCCGGGTGGTCACACACATTAGACAATATCTAACTTTACAAATATCTGCAATGTCTGCATGTTCTTCCAATGAAACAACCTGTAATGTTTTCCATTTCTAGATCAAGCAGCCTTTCGTGATCCAGACGAACTATTCTGTGACCCACAATGTCGTACAATTAGGGCACTTTCAGCAAAAGATCAAATGGACGGAATGCTAGTGAGTATTGTATTATTTCCTGGCGGCACCAAGATAGCTCTCAACTGGAGTGCAGTTCAACTGTGTGTGTGTGTGTGTGTATGTGTGTGTGTGCTCCGGCGAAGTATTCAACATCTACTTCTGTAACCTCACTGAATAACTTCATCGAAACCCGACTCCGATCTTGAACATTTTATTCTTATTTTATACTAGCTGCGCCCCGCGGTTTCACCCGCGTAGTGATGAAAGATGGTGATGATGATGATGAAAAGTATACCTATGTCACTCTCCAATCCTTGAACTATACCTCATGCAAAAAATCAGTTCGACCCGTTGCTCTGTTGCTACGTGAAAGAGGAACAAACGAACACACTTTCGGATTTATAATATTAAAGTATGATGATTTATTTTTCAGTGACAACAATCCAAAAAGGGGCTGTTTCGGCAAAGTGTTCCCATCGAGCGCCAGCGGGGTGACGCCACGATGCGCCCAGCAGTATGGAGCCGTGTCCCTCTACATCTACGACCCGGTGCAGCGCGCGCTGCAGTACAAGATGTTCCCGGTGCCGATCGCCTGCGCTTGCACTTTCAACACTTATTAACTATCCTCCTTGTCTCGTCTCCGTCTCGTCACTCGGAGATGTGACGAGACGGAGGACCGTGGACGAGTGCGACAGGTGGACGGGAACTTTTATATTTTGGATTAAATCAAAATTAACTCCCAAACAATCAATATCTGTTGTCATCGACGGCTCGTCTTGTACCCAGAGTTACAGATCCAGACTTTACATCTAAAAATTAAATGTTTTGCTATTCATTTGTTTTGTTTTATCTGATTTCTGAGACATTTTCGCAATAATTACACATTAAGCGAAATCACATATTAAACTTGAAACGAATTTCATCGCGTGTATTTTACATTATTTTAATTCATGACGTTTGGAACGGTTTGCAATGTCCGCGGTCACGTGGTCACAGTTTTCATGACGTTTGGAACAGTTTGCAATGTCCGCGATCACGTGGTCACAGTTTTAGTGACGTTTGGAACAGTTTGCAATGTCCGCGGTCACGTGGTCACAGTTCACTAGATGACGGATGTCTATACAAATGTTATGAAATTATTTACAAGTGTATATCGCTGCAATTTTTTCTTCCAAAGTAGGTGCCAGCATTCCGGTCATAATGTCGCCGTCACCAAGTGCTTGGCCAAGTCCCTATCTATAATTGTGCCGTTCGAGGTTTTCAGCCTTAGTCGCGGCAGCTTGTAAAGATGTCCCAGGAAGATGAGACGGCGCCGATGTATCGACGCATGTGGCGTCCCAAATCAGAGGGTGCCCCATCTTCCACGGGATGAGGGTCATCCCGTCGGGTATCTTGCCGTCGTCCCGCATCATTCCGAGAATCATCATCGGTTCTAGAACTGACGGGACGCCGGCACTGACGAGAGTCCGATGGATGATGTCATTCAGGCTGGCATGCTGCGGTATGCGCCCTACGCTGTCAGTGCAAGGCAGCGCGTGGTGGCCGTGCCTGGCCACCAGTTCACTACATGAGCAGCGGCGAGGCACTTGGCAAGGGGCACGGAGGGATACTGTGGCTACTCGGAAGGTATTATTGTCTAAAAGACTGCTAACGTTGTTTGAAGGTAGGGCATACAGCTAAAGCCCCGATTACCATGGCGTGACAGCAAGTAGGCGAGCGCGCTGTGGAAGAACTTGCAGAAACCAGTTCTGACGTTCTATCTCACAGAGCAGCCCGTCCCACTGTCTCTGAGAAGCTGCAGCTACGGGCAACGGTTGGTTCGGACAAGCTATTTTCTAGCTTGCCAATGCGTCAGTAACTGATTTCTGAATTTTATAGGGTAGGCGATATCCAATAAAAATGAAGGTAGGTGATAGCAGGTGCTCACCAAGTTTTGAGTGCTGAAAACTGACGAAAAACCACTGCGTCACTCTGTCTGGCGATGGCCCAACCTGGCCCAGCTTAGACCGGGAGCCAGGCAGAGTGAACCTTGGGGAGAGCTAATCTATGTATTTATTTATTTAGACACACCAACGAACAATTTACAAAACATTAAAGGTTTTCAACTATGTGATACATTTACAGGTGCGTACAACACTGAAAATATAAACAACAATGACATATTTTATGAAATAAATATGTCGGCGCGTGCGAGGGGTAGGCCGACCAACATCAGATATCGTGATTCTATGGCGTGGGTATAGCAGCCGAAGATAATGAGACATCGCACGTAAAATGTGACAGATTTTATTATCATAACACTATGATTACTCTTACAATGGAAAATTACTTGAAAATGACTTGGGGACAAGGTGTTCTGCCTCGTAACGAACGCTGCCTCCCTCCAACCAAAACAAACTGAGCGCCACCGATCCTTGCATGTCCGCGCGCCCTCGCTAGTGCCTCTGCCGGACGGTATCCGAATTTGCTAAACGCTGATTGGTTGCCAACGACACATCCGCAACCAACGTCAGCAGGGTACGTTACTGCAGCGTTACATCAGTGATGGCGCCACCTCCATCACTAGTCCACCAAAACTAAGCTATGTGGCGCCTAACTAAAATCTAAACTATAAAAACTATCCAACGGTAGTTGCGTCCGAGTGCCGAAATATCAACGCTGTGAGATACTTATTAGAATAATTAAAAATATAGGTATTATATTAAAAAACAAATGATTGTCTAAAGTAAATATTTATCTGAAAGTGCCATTCATGTGAGCCTTTTTAAACAAGATAAACTGGCATCAAACACACATGTCATCAAGGCTTGGGTTATTTTTTTACAAAGTATTGGAGCTGTTAATGATACGGTTTAAAAGTGAATTGTAACCTAGATTAGTACTAATCTGTCGGAACTTAAAAAAATTACGGGTTTTTAACCTAAAATTTTGGCGCGGTACTACTATCGAGATCTCAGACAATAACTCAGGAGAACACAGCAGTCCATTGAAAATTTAAATTAGATTATTTTACATTTTATAATTTGATCAAATCAGTGATGGTACGTCGTTTATGAAGTGGATCTACTTTGAGAGAACTGAGACGCTGGCAGTTATCTAGATTATTAGGCATATTGATATCTTTATGAGCAATATACCGGGTGAAACGGCGTTGAACTCGTTCAATTCTGTTAATGTGGTTTTTATATGAAGGGTTTATACAGTCGAAGCATATTCCAAATGACTGCGTGCTAGAGTATTAAATTTTTATAAAGCCAACCATTTTTGCAGCTTTGCCAACGACCCTATCAATGCGCTGTATAAAAGAAAGCTTGCTGTCAACCAGCACTCCCAGGTCTCGAAAACAATTCACCTGCTCCAAACGAACTCCATCAATTGAGTAGTTAGATTGAATTATATTTTTGTTTCTAGTTGTTTTGATATGGTAACATTTAGAGGCATTTAAGATCATAATATTATTTCTGCACCATTCATTCAAAGATAGCATCCAGATCCACCTGTAGCAAATTTGTATCGTTAGCTGATCTTACTGGTTTATACATTTTGAGGTCTTCAGCAAAGAGTAATGCTTTGCTGTGATGTAAACAATCAACAATGACGTTGCCAAATACGAGAAAGAGGATTGGTCCAAGATACCCTGCGGCACCCTTGAGCTTGCTTCATAATGTGAGGAAGTGAAGCCACCAACGATCACTCATTGCACTCTGACCGTGAGATAGGATCTGAACCAACTTAACATTGGGTCGTGGATGCCGCAGAGTTGCAATTTTCTGATTAAGATATTGTGGTCAACCTTATCGAAGGCGCTACTAAAATTCGTATATAGTGCATCAACCTGAACGCAAACATCAACAGACTGCGATACAATATTTATGAATGAGAGAAGGTTGGTAGCGGTCTATATTCTATATAATATATAAAAGGCGATGTGTGTATGTATGGACCGATTTTGACAGGATTTTCACTGGCAGATAGCTGTTGTTATAAGGAGTTAATACCCGCGGGTGAAACCACGAGGCGCAGCTAGTTCACGATAAATATAATCGTTCCCCCGCGTTGCTATAAAATATATATCAGGCTTTTACAAATAAACTAAACTGACATTATATCATCATGCATTAGCGAGTAATCTACACTTCTACACTATAATATAATAATATTATAAAGAGGTAAGTTAGAGGTAAGTTTGTAAATTTGTAAGTTTGTATGTTTGTTTATTCTGTTTTAACTCCAAAACTACTGATCCGATTTAAAAAATTCTTTCACTAATAGAAAGCTACATTATTCCTAAATGCCATAGGCTATGTTTTATAATGATAAAATTTATTTTTCTACACTAAATAACCGTATTAGTAAAACATGTTGGAGAAAAATAAGCTGATTGGCTTCTATATCGGCGTACGCTGACCTAATGGTTTGAGATAAGTAAATAAAATGCAAGACAAAAATGTAGTTCTTAAGTAGTTTTACATAAAAGTCCCCGATATATATATGCTATATCTAACTTTTATAAGAAAATCACAATAACGATAATAACCGGTTATTGTGTTCAGAATTAAAATTAAAATTATAAGGTCATGTTTAAATGCAGTTTTGTAATCTAACTTATGAATCTTTACAAAAATAAATGAATTCATTATTAGGATTACTTAATGTAGATAAAGTTCACCGTTTACAGTTTGTGGTTTAGTCGCACAGTTCATGAGATAATGTAAAATTAAAATAACGCGACCATTATAATCCTTATAATCGCAGCGCCTTCATACTGCACATTATAATGTGGTTAGTAGGTAATATAATAAAATAACTCATTATCAACACCATGAAAAGATATTACAAAAAGATTACATTCATTACGGGAACCATAAAAACGGCCGTATCGCTATGAGCGACCTCTTCCAGACTACCTTCAACAATGGTGTGCTGCGGTGGAGCGGTGTCACAGGTACTATAAACCGACTTTAAAAAAGGTTCTCAGTGTTGGTACATGGTTTATTACTAAGCCTACTCTGTCTGTCTGTCCTACCTGAAAGAGTGGGACTGAAGTAGTTTGGATTACGGAACGGATAGGAGTAGATTGGATTACGGTATGGGAGTGGAGTGGAGCGGACGGCTGCGGGACTAGAATAGGAAAGAGTGGGACTGAAGTATTTTGGATTACGGAACGGATGCGGGGATGGATTACAAAAAAGCGGAAAGGGAGTAAAGTGGATAATGGGACGGATGCCGAGTTGGATCGGAAAGGGTGGGCCTGTTTTATTAGAGAAGATTATGGGACAAATGCAGGACTGGCGCGGTATAAGGATGGGGCGGAAGAAGAGTAGATTACGGGACGGATTCAAGCAAAGCTTGTGATATGGCTGCCAGAGACTGATATACATACATATTATATAGTTTTAAATACATACTTAAATAGATATTAACAACCAGATAAAGAACAAACACAAATGTTCATCACATAAATGTTTGTCCTAGGTGGGAATCGAACCCACGCCCCCAAGCTCAGAAGGTAGGTTCACCACCAACTGGACCAACGGGCTATCTCAGATAACGAAAAATACAAAGTAATTATAAACTTTGGCCCCAAACTCAGCATTGCCATCAAGCGCGGCAGTGCTGCCAGCATTTTGGACAGTTTTCCGTGCACCGAGGGGCTTTTATATTTAACAGGTTTTTAGTTTGGTTTTTAAGTTTTATATCGTCATTGATTTTATTTAGGTTTTGTTTTGTGATAGTTAAGTCAGTTTCTTTGGACATATACAATAATATTATGTAGGTACCGCACATAAAAAATTCTACACCCAATTATTAACTGCTAATTAAAGTGTTGCTAACACGACATATGATCGTGACTGGCTGGGATATGTTTTGAAGATATGATTTACACCACTGAAGTAATGAGCCACAGATACCAGGATGACCTAGTTTTTGTATGAGCAGGTTGTGGTTGACCACATCGAACGCCTTAGAGAAATCTGTGTAAATAACATGGACTTCATGTTTGTTTTTCAAGGCTTTAGTTATATCAGTTACATTATCCAGAAGATTCGATGTGGTCGATCTGGAGGGCAAAAAACCATGCTGGCAAGGATTGAGTATCGGTTTCAGATGGTAGTCGAGCAGTTTTCCAAAAGAAGACAAGATGGAAATAGGTCTGTATGTTGTAATATCACTCTGGTTACCTTTTTATGAATAGGAGTGATGTGTGCAGTCTTCCATTTAATGGGAAAGGTGCTGCAAGAAAACGATTTGTTGAAAATGAAGTGAAGTGGCTTGACAAGTTGGGATGAACAATTCCTTAGAAACAATCACCATCATCATCATCAGCCAGAAGACGTCCACTGCTGAACATAGGCTTCCCCTTTTAACCTCCACACTGAACGACAGCCTGCCTTTTGCATTCACTGGATGCCCGCGACTCTCACAATGTCGTTGGTCTATCTAGTGGGAGGCCTACCTACGCTGCGCCTTCCGGTTCGTGGTCTCCACTAAAGAACCTTTCTTCCCCATCGGCTAACAGTTCTTCGAGCGATATGGCCTGCCCATTGCCATTTCAACTTGCAAATTTTAACAATGGCGGAAACAATGAAACTTAGAAAAAATAAGGCTTAGAAACAATGGCGGAATTGAATCTGTGCCAGGTCCTTTATTGATGTTGATAAGAAGAAGTGAATTGTGAATTTCAGATTCCGAAAGACTACATGAGTTTATAGATCTATGGCAGTTCGCTGGCGCCTCAGAATACGCAGTAGTTGTCGGTCCAATGACATGGTAGATTGAGTGAAAATATTTGGAGAAAAGATCGCATATGGCTTGCCTTCCTTGGACGTGTTGGTTATTCAGAAGCATTTCGTCTGATATTTCACTGCTATTTGATCTAAATTACTTTATACATTTCCAGAAATATTGAGGATCTTTTTTTATTTTGTTTTATTTATTAGAATCTTTTTTATTTCAAACTATAAGCCTTAATACCTACCAAATTTTACCTCCCTAACATCAAAAACAAATGTTTTTGAAATAAATTTTATACAAAACGTATACAAAATCATTAACGCTCCTCTACACTACACCCGATACGGAATCAACTTGCTAAATTTCAGATTCGTAGTTACAAAACTTTCAACTAAAAAATTAAGCCCCATTTTTACCTTCTTATTCCGTCTTTTTCGGAAATGTTATATGCAGTATTTATTAATTTATTTTAAATCATTAACCTGAATACCAAATTGCACGTCCTTAATATCAAAAACAAAATCCTTTTATATAAACTTTCAATCCCCTTTTGCCTTCTTTCGCAAAAATAATGACTTAGCGGACGTCTCCACCTGAGTAAGAATATTCTTGCTAAATTAGAGTTACGTAGACGCATAACTTTCAACACAACGATCAAACTCCAGACAATTAACCAATATACCCGTTTGCCCCCCTTTATTCGGCTCTTTTGCAAAATCGACAACAAAACAATTTAAATCCAGGCTAAATCTATATAACTGCTGCTCAGACTAAGCACCTATAATTATATTTTATATAAATATTATGATGTACCCACCTAACAATAAATAATGACTTGAAAACTTTAAAATGTATCAATTAATATATTTATTTATTATTAGTTTTTACTCACTATTAAGTACTTTGTATTGACATTATTATTTATAATTTTTACATCTGACCTATATCATACTGATCATATGAATAAATGAGTATGAGTATAAATAATCTATGTCAATATGTATCTACTTATATGAAAATCAGTAGATCTCATTTACATCCTTTATCGATGATTTCTACATTGTGTTTTTAAATTAAGAAAGGAATCACTTTTACGTAAAATAAAACAGTTATTATTTTTGAAAAAAAAAAATTTTTACACTAAAGGCGCCTGCGCCGTGTTTCTTAATTTATATACAATACACAAAGATTTCATACTATACTACGACACATTGTAAAATGTTTGACAATACAAAATAAATAACTAACCTACATAATATAATAATATTTGAGTGGACAGTGATGTGGGGCCCAGCTGCAGCACCACTACGCACACACCTCGTCCTTGCGACGTTTGTGGAACGGGACAGCAGTGACCACTGTGCGAGTGTACTGCATGCACTACAGCGCGCGTCTGTACAATCTACGCGATGCACATATCATTGTACTCTTTTACTTTGGGACCAATAGGGACTACTTAAATTGCGCCTGGATGCAGTTCAGTGGAGGTCGTCCTGGTGGCACGTCTACGTGTCATGTTCTTGCGCAGCTTACACGCGCAGTACACGGGGATCGGTCCGCTCCTCACAGATTCAAGTGTTTTCCCATCCAGGGAGAGCACCAGGAAGCTGAAGGTCATGGTCTGTTGCTCGCACGTGATGTTGTGTCTCTGCACGGTGAGAGAGTCGAAGTGCGCCGTCTTCCCGGTGAGCCTCCCGGGGAGGCTGGAACGAACAACAACGTTACTACTACTTGTCGAAATTTTTAAAACTTACTTTGATGTTTTTACCCAACGACGGCAAAAGTAAAGGACGATAACGATAGCGATTAACGTAATTGTATTTTGATGAGTTTCACAGTAAAAAAAATTGAACAAGTATAAATTGTTTTTTTTTGGAACCACTCGATAAAAAAGGGGATAATCTTCAAACGGCAGATTAAAAACATAATGTAATAACACTTGATATAGTTACCTTTCAAACAAAACATAATAAATCAAAATCGGTTTAGCCGTTCGGGAGCCATCGTACAACAGACAGACACACGGACACACACATTAGAGTGCGTCGGGAGTGTTGAGTGAGTGTATGTGTGTAGACGGTTCCCGGGTGGGTGACGTCACCGTGTGTTCTTACCTGCACTGCTCGATCCGGAACCACTGCGTGAAGTTGGAGGCCTGCACCACCACGCGCACGTTGCCGGCGCCGTCCAGGATCTCGTAGATGGGCGAGTACTGTGAACAACGAGCGAGGGATCAGCGTACACTACACTACACTACACTACACTAGATGAGGAAATAATTTACTATAACCACTTGTTTCACATTTGAGACTAGGCTTGGGGCAACGTTCACCGAAACTTAACAAGACGATTCAAATGTTTTGAAAAGGAATACTTAAGTAGGTGTTTCGTCATCGAACACCAGGAACCGGCGACCTGAAGCTTAGTCTCTGAATCATATTTAAGCACAAATAGTACTTACGGTTGCTTTTTTTTTACAATCGTTTTGGCTTTCTTGTGTCGACACTGAATCTCTCCAGAAGTTGGTCTCGTGGACGTGGCCCAGTGACACTCCGTTCTGAAACAAAACAGAGATGAGGGACTGTGGGTCTAGGTCTGCGGCCGAGGGTGAGCTGTGCTCGGCACATGGCGCGGACTCTGGTGGAGCCCTGCCTCAGGGTCCACCAGACACGGCCGGCACGTCGGACGGACTCACATGTTGTAACCGCTGCGTGTCGCACTGAGGACTGCGTGTCCACGTTACACTTTCGGTACATGGAGAGTAGCTCCGTCTATTTATTTGTTACGTTTTCACAAATAAACGGGTGACTGAAGTTCGACGAAGGATGTACGTGATACAGGTACGTGAAAACATATTTGACATGGAAAGAAGATGTAGGAATGACATAACAATAATATAAATAATAGCAGAATGCGTCTACAGTTTAAGAAGGCGCACGCAATGAAAACAGAAGATGGAGGTATCGTTATGATTACCTGCTTCAACAGATTGTCGATCTCGTAGTCTGGATACTTGTCGTGTTTGTCGGTGCAGTAGAGATGCTGTCTGCAGCTGGGAGGCATCTCCGCCAGGCGCCCCGCCGACACCGGGCCGGCCTCGGCTGCGGTCACAACCACGCCCTGGACGAAAATAAATGTATTTTTTAACCAGACCGAAATATTTGAAAACCAAAATTATATCCTGAAACCTGTAATATTATATACTTAGTATAAACAACTACAACTGAATGGAGCGTGATGCGACGACTCTTCCGAAAGATTAAGAATCAATATAATTTATGAAAACAAAAAGATATAAAGCATTTTAATTAAAAAAAAATGTATAATTCAATTAAAAGCTTGCTCTTAAAAATTATTTTATATAATTGCGGATCTTTTAAAAAGCTCGCTCTACACAGAAACTGCGTTGAAATTATTTACCAAAACGAATCCAGCAAAGAAAAGAGCAGCTTCCATTTCTGAAGAAATTAACTTTTAACTCGTTGTTCTTAATTGAACAGTTGCAGTAGCAGGAGCAGCAGAGGGCGCCGCGTCAGCCAACAGGGAGGAGTTGCCGTGGAATGAATGGTCCGCTCCGGCTCCGGCAGGTTATATCAAGTGTTTGTCCTGGTCGCGGCGGCCGGGCCCGTGTCCGCGTGACGCGCGACTCGCGACTCGTCACGTGACGTCACCGTGACGTCACGCACGTGCACGTCTCACTCTCCTTATTACAATGTGATTGGAACGAATGAATGGTTGGACACAGCAACAACGTGGACTCGGGAGGGAATACCAAACTAATTAGGAACAGTTTAAAACGGGCAGGAGTAAAAATATACTTAATTAATGTACAGGAAATAGACACCGAGGAACTGATACGGAAATACTGAGATTCGTACCAGTCTACACACACAACCATACTATACTTTAATACCTACAAACACTAATATAATATAATTTTGAATGCATATTTATTGTATCATCATCAGCCAGAAGACGTCCACTGCTGAACATGAGCCTCCCCCTTACACCTCTACACTGAACGAAAGCCCGCCATCTGCATCCACTGGATGCCCGCGACTCTCACAATGTCGTCGGTCCATCTAGTGGGAGGCCTACCTACGCTGCGTCTTCCGGTTCGTGGTATCCACTCAAGAAACTTTCTTCCCCATCGGTTATCGGCGTGTTGTATAATCAATTTAAAATAAATAATAATAAAACATCATAATAACATTATAATAAAAGTAAATAAATACTAAATAAAAGGGCATATATTGAAATATATTGTATTATATAGTTCTTATTTTTTTTTTTTAGTAAACGTAATATTCTACATAATGAACACTACGTAAGTTGTCCCTCGACGAGCACTAGATATCGCGACACAGGGAATCCCTGAAGCGATAGCTAGCGACTGCTAATTGTACTAATTACATGTTCATTTTAATCATAATTATTTATAATGAATCCTCGCGCGAGTTTTGATGAAGTCATAATATTTTATTTATAACCGACTTCGAAAAAGAGGAGGTTATCAATTCGCCTGAATGTTGTTTTTTTTTTTTTTGTATGTTTGTTACGCGATTACTCCTCCAATTTAGAATCGTTTTTGATGATTCTTTTTTTGGTTGGTAGGTCATAGCTCATAGGTGGTCCCATAATTTTTTTATCGACATTGATTCAGTGCTTTTCGAAAAATCTACAAAAATATCTACAAATTCAATGTACATTGTAAACATTGTACAGTGCCACCAACTTAGCTGTTAAGGTGGGCAACATTGGAACTACAGTTATTTCTTGGTGAATTTCATACTTTGTTCTCCACTAGCGACGCTGTCAACTAAACAGCAAACATCACAGATCTACTACTGACAAACATAGAGGAACAGACTTCAAAAAACAAAGAAGTGTCTCCATGGCGACCATGCCCTGTTGTTTTTCGTTAAATTTTTTATGACCATGGATACAGAGTATTTGAGTCGTAATATTAAATAGTGTCGTGTATTTAGTATTAAATATTTTATATATAGTGTTCAATAGCGTCAAACAAGCCAGTCAAGCAGAGCTAATCATGCACGGTCAAGTCAAACTCATGCACCAGTAAAGTGGTGGAGGCTTTACAAGAGGCTTCTATGGAGTATTGGACCCTTATTAGGGTTTATTATTCCTTTTTAGGGTTCCGTATCCAAAGGGTAAAAACGGGACCTACGGGTTAACTGAGCCTACGCTATCTGCATGTGATGTCTGTCCTACCTTTTAACGGCTGTCTTTTGAACCGTAATAGATAGCCAGTTTTTTTTACAGAACTTGTAAATTAAAGCGTATTAACTTAACAAATAATAATAAAATCAAAAATTAACCAACGTAGAGCGCGGTCGGTACTTGGATGGGTGACGGGGCAAGGAAGTTATTAGGGTATATATACCATCCTTGGTGACGGGTGATGGCACCTGGACATGATGTCTTTTTGCACTTTTTGTATTTTTTGGTGGTACGGAACGTACGCGAGCGCGCTCAGTGCGCGAGCCCGAAACGCACTTTTTTATCTCTGCGGAATAAATCCCACTAAAAATTAAAAAATAAAGATAATTTTTAGAAAAAAAAAGAACCGCCTTCATGATTATACCTTCATTTACAAACTAAAACTAAAAAGTAGAAAATAATATTTAAATAACTTCAAAGCAATGAGCATTAAAGGACAATCAACGAAATTATTAATACATATATTACCTACTTATATACATATTTACAATTTATCATCAGTTATTTTTATTCTAACTATGCATTTTTAATTTTTTTTATTATTATTTTAAATCACTTTTATATGGTTTCGTATAGCCCGACAAGGAACCGTTATAAATTCGTTCCGTCCGTCAGGCTGTCTGTTTATCCGCCCATTTGTCCGTCCGTCCAATTGTTTTAGAACCGTCTAACTTCTATAGTTATTTAGGCAAGTGCTTGAAACTTTGCAAAGTATAAATTAAAATATTAAAAGTTTAAAAATAATTAAATTTTGCGTTTTAGGAGTGTCTCTGGTACATGTGAAATGGAGATATAGTTTCGGGTCCTTGAATGTCTTAATCTGCCTCAAGATGAAAACAGATAGTTGTGTCGCTTTTTTACAATATTATCAATATGATCTCGAAAGTTTAAAGAACTATCAAAGGTTACACCCAAATCTCTAATAGTTGACACTTCGTTTATGGCTATGTTATTTAAATAGTAAACGGCAATACTGGGAATTCTTTTCTTGGAAAATTTTATGTGGAAGCACCTGTCAATATTTAAAATCATTTTGTATTGGCAACACCACGTGAATGCTTTACCAATTTCAGTTCGAAAAAAATTGTTATCATTATCAGTTTTATACGCATATTATATAATTTTAACTCGTCAGTATACATCTTGAAAAGGCTAATTATTCTGGCTGTCAAATCATTGATAAAAAATAAGAAAAACAAAAGGGCCAAGTGTGAACCCTGTGGCACGCCTGTAGGTATTAATCTTGGTCGTGAGGTGTATTCTCGAACCATGGCTAACTGTGATATTTTCATTAAATATGACTCGCACCATCTCAGCAAAGAACCATTATATCCCATAACTGATTTTTTTGTAAAAGTTATAAATTATCTATGAGGCATTACACAAAAGCTTTTCTAAAATCTGTATACACGGCATGTACCTCTTCTCCAGCATCAAGAGCTTCTGAGAGATTATTAACAATGCCCATTAAATTTGAAGCAGTTGATTTTTTGGGTAAAAAGCCATGTTGAACTGGATGTATATATTGTTTGACATGCCAAAAAAAAATCGTAGCACGATTGACTCCAACACCTTTCCAAGCGCAAGGAGAATGGACACCGGCCTATAATTGCATGCACTTGCAACATCGTCTTTTTTGTAAATATAGGTGTTAGACTTGTGTAAACGGGATGACATATAAAACACTCAGAGAGGAGACTACTTCATTTATTCAGCAATCGAAATAAACAGAGAGTTATTTGGCGGGCATCACAGGCTGGCTTATATACACTCCCTTCAAAGGCTTGGCGAGCTTGATTGTGGCATGGCGTTAGGGGGTGTGTCATGGTCTGTGGTCATGGTAGCTGGTTGGCTGTCATTCGTAGTTTCGCAGGCAACGTCACGTCAGTTTTGTTTCACGTGCAATTGCTTCCAAACAGCCGGGAAAACCCCATCTAAAGTGATTTATTGTAAATTTTGTATAGTGGTTTGCAAAGGGATTTAGAAAAACATTAGGAATATTGTCTAAACCTGCACCTTTATTGGTATCTATAGCTTATATTAATTTATGTATTTTTAGAGCGCCATAAATTCCGACATGTCCAACATCAATCGATGTTTTCTCTATCTCTTCGCTACATAGTATAAATTAAAGTCGCTTTCCGCGTCTAATTTTTCTCATTATAAAACAATTCATCAAAACTCGCGTGAGGATTCATTATAAATTATTATTATAACACCGGCTCGCACTCACGATTAGAAACATAATCGTGAGTGCAAGCCGGTGTTATAGTAATAATTCATTATAAAACAACATAGGTATAGAATAACAGAAACAGACAAGCTTTTATATTTTTATTTTATTTATTTATTTAAATGGGATCAGTAGTTTCGGCGATTATCTCCTACGAACTTTACCTCTTTATAATATTAGTGTAGATACCCGGTCCTAGGGAATATAATATTTACATACAATCATGTCGCTGTTAATACCCGAGTAGGTTATGTTCTTTAATACCATGAAAATAAGGTTTACCATTGCAAGCGGTCCACACTCGGCGCCGCGGATACCGCAGCCCCCGCGCGGTGTCCGCGGGGCTGCCTGTAGATGTCACAGATAAACTCTGCATTTCACACCACACATTTCCCGTTACAACAAGGTAGACCGGCTTAAAAGCTAATGCAACAACTAGTGGCCTTATCGCTAAGAGGGGTGGGTCTCTTCCACACAAACAGGATGGACGACTCACAGAGGAGGTACACTGAGTTGCTGTCGCGCGGTACTCAGTAACACAGTGTCGTGTACCAAGAATATCGCAACACAGGCGCCGCGCGACATGTTGCCGCCGTAATGATGCTCACTTACACATCGCGAGTTCGCGGCACATTCTCACAACATCTTGACAAAGATAAGGTCTTGCTCTACAAATTGTCGTCGCAAAGCAACGCTTGCAACTTGTTATATCTTCTCGATATTACACCTTAAAGTCACGACGTGAAGCATGATTATCGTTTGATCGTGCGTTTTCCGCGTGTCTCGCCCTGTTTAGTGCTCAAATTGTGTGCATTATAACAATTGGGTATGTAATGTTTAGCACATAGCGCAGTGTCGCGAGGTGACGCGCTGACGCAAGCTGCCTCCCCGGCAGCAGGCAGTCCGGCCCGGCGAGGTTGGATACGCCGATTGGCAGCGGAAGGCGGGCAGGAAGTTCCGCGCCTACGTGTGCGTATCCCGTAGGTATATACATTGTAACATTAAACCTCAGATCATGTATATGTGTATAAATATTAAAAAAAACATTAAACATGTAATAGGTATGATCCTATATTGTTGGATTGAAGGGCAAAGTTTCATCGTCGATATTCCGAAAACCCGTACGAACCGCTTTGATTCCACTTTTATTGTGCGAAGTGCTGGACTGTGGAATGCGCTGCCTGAATAGGTGTAATCTATTAAATATTAATTAATCTATTAACATTATCAGATGACTGGCGGTCAAGCGAAACCCAACTTATTGTTAAAAAAATGCAGATCAAAAAAATGTTTTCGTCACGATGTTCTCCTGCCCCGAATTTTTTAATCATATTATCTAAGCCACAGGGACGTGCATTACTATACTGCATGCGCATTCATCGCCAACAACTGCACCGCTGGACCGGAGGGGTCACGTCAGCGTCACTCGAACGTTGTCGCAGACTCCGCTGACATGCGCTACAATACAACAAACAAGGACTTTATAATTACAACATTTACACGAACACACTGTACGTACTCATTCTCGTGTGACTCGTTCATACAAACTAAACGAATCCTATCTCGAGAGGTTTTCTGGTAGCCGTTGAAGAGTTCTACTGTTCACCTCCTGACTCCATCATCATGTAGGCCTGTTATACAGTTAAAAAAACTAACATTTTATTCACTCATATTTGACTGCAAAATAATAAATTACTTTAATTATGAAATATTGCGTTAATTTTGTTACAACGTTGTAGAACAGTTTCCGGTCGTAAGCTGCTTCCAGTGGATCATATCGAAAGATGCGCGTGCGCCGGACGCCGCGTCCGGTGGACTGTCGCATCCGACTACCCGCATGTTAGGTGGCCTCTGGCCGCTCTCTAATTATCAACTGAGTGAAGCGAGCTCCGACCCGAGAGTATTGTTGTGCCGTACCGTTACACGTATCTTCATTTCACTGGAGATCGCATTCGTCACGGCTGTGGGCTCACCCGCCGGTCGCTCGTGTGCCGGGCGACTGCTACTAACGTTCACAAGAACTGAACAGCGTCCTGTTCCGTTAGTTCTTCCGCTGCAGCTGCAGTCGGGAGCAGAGTAGGGCCGAGCCGAGGGCTGCACGCGGCGGGTCCAGGAAGGCAGCCCGACACGCCAGGTGCGCCGGCGCACCGCGCGCCCGGTGCCTGGGAGGGTGTGATCTCAGTGAGACACCGCCCGTGCGCCGCGTTGTGTTGTGCAACAGCGACCAGCTCGCGTTCGTGTCGCGTTACGTCATTTTGTTTCAATAGGATTTTCCTTATGCTAATGTGTCCTTATTTATGAACGAGTAATATTATCTTCGCTGTGCTCCTTCTGAGGAAGAACTATAACGACAGTTACACGTTTTGAACATTGCCGTGTTTAGTGATTGAATTCCTTTTCAATTGTGATTGTAGTAGATCCCGCGTGTTGGTTGAATCATTCCTGGGGGTAGCGCAACTGACTATTCCTTTCTTCTTCCTTCAGCGATAGTTTGTCTGCACAAAACTTTCTCCATCTTTTCCCCCGGGCTTGTGTCGGCTGGCAGGCAAATGCACAATACACCCCAAGTGGGATGTCAGTGCAGGTCTTATCACCCCCACTTTGAATTAGAATTCGGGTTTCGACCCAAACGGTGCAAGCGGGACCTGTCTGTCATATTATACGTACCTACCCATCGGACAATCAACTCAGTGGTAATTGTATAATAAAGTGAGGAAGGATTAAGTTAGAGACCCATCCATCAGGCAACATGTTGCAACACTCCGCTCGCTGGAGAGGATGCTCGCCCAGTGGAGTGAGCTCGATCGTCCTTCCGTTTGCCCTGAATACGGCTTGATAACACTCTTCGCCATCATGCTATAATACACAATCGCGAAACATCTTGGCGGGGATACTTTAAATAAAAAGAAATCGAACCTGCGTGCGCTGGTGAGAGTGCAACACTGCTCGGTCGCCGCCGCACGTACTGGCCGCGCGTCAACTTGAAACGTTCCAAATACGAATTTGGCGCCGTTTTGCGAACGTCAAACGCTTAGAGACGTCAATCTATCGACATTTTTGTGATTATCGATATCGAAGTGAAACCGAATTTAGTGGCCATTACCTGTGTAGTGCGGTGACAGTGGGTGGAAGTGCTAGTTACTTTCCCCGAGCGCTGTTTGTGTAGAACGATGGATTCGCGACACATTAAGGTGAGGGACTTGGCGCCAAAAATTATTAATTAAGTATTTTCGTGGAAGCGTGGATGCGATTTATTTAGCTATTACTGAGAAAAGTGGTGCAGCAGTTCAACTTCAGCAGTTGTTAAACTAAATATGATTTTAGATGAGAAAACTAACAAAAACACCGAACAATGTGACGCTCTGGTTGTTATAAGTTTGTAAATAATAGAGATTGTGTGAAAGCTTCGGACCTTCTTCCAGCTCCTTCCTGAATAAACGTTTCTTTATTTATTCTTCTAATTTATTATAGGCACGATGTTACTAGATTTCTACGAATACATTTCCGTATACAATATAAATTAAAATAATTCAATATTTGTAAACTGTACGTGAAATGAAAAACAGTTTTGTTTTTATAAAGTTTCACTTGTATAACAATGCACTGATACATGAAGACGTGACACACACACGCGTCGTCGGGAGAACAATGGTGAGTACAACGCTCTCGCTCGACGGATTGAGCAGACACGACGCTTACCATCAAGTGAACAGCACGCTTGTCTCGTCACTCAACACATAAAAAATGCCTGAGTGTATTTGTCATCGTAACTGTAGAGTCCGTCTCTACTAGTCGATATATCCTCGGAGGATAGTGAGCAGCGGACCGCCGCCGCGCCGCCGCCGGCTTCCAACAGATCCGTCAACTGCTCAGAGCTCAAGTAAACTTTCATTAT
This sequence comes from Agriopis aurantiaria, assembly GCA_914767915.1. Taxonomy (NCBI): domain Eukaryota; kingdom Metazoa; phylum Arthropoda; class Insecta; order Lepidoptera; family Geometridae; genus Agriopis; species Agriopis aurantiaria. The sequence continues at coordinate 18,666,508 of OU611991.1, read as the reverse complement.
ACAAAATATTTTTTTTAAAGGTGTACTTAGCCAAGGGTTCCATAATTTTGTAATTAATTAGGAAACCAACACAAAATTGTGATAAAAATATCAACTGTACCCTTAGAATAACTACTCAGAGAAGGTAGGTTTCCAAACAACGCCTTCTCAAAACGTACCTAAGCTACAAATTCGCTTTGTAGCTTACGTTTCGATTGGTATTTTAAAAGATTTAAGCAAGAAAATTAATGGATTACCTGTGGACTGTCACACCATAACTCTTATGCTGCTTTTCTGATTTATTGTGGTACGATTTCACCGCGCAAATTGTCATACAATGACGTTGTCATAGTAAAAATTTTATATTTTTTTTGGAGCCATATATGACATCATTTGAATGGCTTAAATTTTGCGAATGTACTTGGTTTCTTTGTGTAGTTATTCTAAGGCTGTACCATAGAAAAGAATCATTTACAAGCACTCGTAAATGAATGGAAGAGCTGTATTTTTTTGTTGAGAATTTAGGGTTGGTTCCGTAGGAAAAAAATATTCATAACGATGAGTAGTTATTGTGAATGCTTTTCTGCTTAGTACACGTGATTCCTTGTAAGTGAGCAGGTATAGAGCGCCTTCTATATCGGAGACCGAGCTGCTGGTAGCTGGTAGCCACATCCGGTACTTCTGCTCACCCTCCCGCACTCCCATCCCCAGCACCACATGCACACTTACACACGCCATTCTATACTAAATTACACACACATATTTGCATAGTTATTTGTAACCGCGTGTCGACCTTTTTGATTCGGACAATCAAAGTGTCGATAAAGAACATCGCGGCAGACTGGCCCGCCCGGCGCCCGGCTCTCGTCTGCTGAATCTGCTCATTCATCATACCACTAATAAAAAAACCGATCACATATGTTATTATACGTAAAATTCTACATTTTACGTATAATATTACGTACGTGTCATTACGTACATCCTATAATTGTTTATTACTTTTAATTGTAAAATGAAACGCTTCGCCCAAAATAGGAAATCTATCAATTAAACATACAATTATAGGTATAGAAGCAAAATACCACTCACTGACTGACTCATCACTTAATCTCGAATACTACTTGACTCAATGCGGAAACTGGTCAGGTATATTCATTATCGGGTGAAGAGGTTCGCTCAGAAGGATGTTGAAGAAAACAGATACAGAGCAGGTTGCCACGGCGCTGCCGGGTCAGCTCGGCAGAGAATGGTTCACAACAGACACAGAGCAGGTTGCCACGGCGCTGCCGGGTCAGCTCGGCAGAGAATGGTTCACAACAGACACAGAGCAGGTTGCCACGGCGCTGCCGGGTCAGCTCGGCAGAGAATGGTTCACAACAGACACAGAGCAGGTTGCCACGGCGCTGCCGGGTCAGCTCGGCAGAGAATGGTTCACAACAGGCACAGAGCAGGTTGCCACGGCGCTGCCAGGTCAGCTCGGCAGAGAATGGTTCACAACAGACACAGAGCAGGCTACCACGGCGCTGCCGGGTCAGCTCGGCAGAGAATAGTTCACAACAGACACAGAGCAGGCTACCACGGCGCTGCCGGGTCAGCTCGGCAGAGAATGGTTCACAACAGACACAGAGCAGGCTACCACGGCGCTGCCGGGTCAGCTCGGCAGAGAATGGTTGACAACAGAGTCGATGTCATCGATATTGAAGTCGCGAAGCACGACGCCGAAGTGTATCATTTGCCGGCGCATGTTGTATTCAGAAAGCAAATCGGATTCAGTTCACTTTCGTTTGTGCCATGTTTAGTATCGACGTGTGAGCGATCACACCGTGCAGTGACATGATGCAGCTCCACATCACTGCGGCTCCTGTCACACCGTGCAGTGATATGATGCAGCTCCACATCACTGCGGCTCCTGTCACACCGTGCAGTGACATGATGCAGCTCCACATCACTGCGGCTCCTGTCACACCGTGCAGGGACATGATGCAGCTCCACAACACTGCGGCTCCTGTCACACCATGCAGGGACATGATGCAGCTCCACATCACTGCGGCTCCTGTCACACCGTGCAGTGACATGATGCAGCTCCACATCACTGCGGCTCCTGTCACACCGTGCAGGGACATGATGCAGCTCCACAACACTGCGGCTCCTGTCACACCATGCAGGGACATGATGCAGCTCCACATCACTGCGGCTCCTGTCACACCGTGCAGTGACATGATGCAGCTCCACATCACTGCGGCTCCTGTCACACCGTACAGGGACATGATGCGGCTCCTCACGTTCAAGAGAAACTACTCATTACTTCACTAAATGGTGATCTCAGCTGAGCCGCGCAGGAACAACGCACATATGTTTCAGTTTTGGAGCCGACATGATAAAACCATGTCGGTTCATTGTATTATTTTCGTTATTTCGTAAACTTGTGTAATGATGGTGGATTAGTGATTTTATTAAGTTTCGTCGTATTTGTTATTCGAGTGTGGGCAACTCATATACCTAATACCTACGGTAAAACGTATAGGTACCTATTATGTTCGTGTTGCTTACAAAGCTCTATAGAAGTTTGTAACGTATCCACAACTTTACAGGGGCATGACATAGACTTGGCCATGACTTACTTTCCTTGACTTTGGCTGCGACTTGCTTTACAATACATTGTACAAAATGTAAAACATATATTATAAATACTAGACACTGGAAAATGCACAAGATGTGAGAGTCTAAATAATAATTCTTCTCAGAAGAAAAATTAATGTTTTGGTTGGATATTAGTATAGGTTGGACTTAGATCTTGTATTTCGGTACCAGAAATCGGTCTTTCGATATGTACATTATATTTGTACGTGCACACTGCAGGTGACTTCCTACTTACAAACATCTATACTATTCTATACTGATTTATATTAATATAGAATACATACATCTGTTGCCAAATATGGGAAACCGGAGTATGGCCGAATGATTGGATTGGCCGGCATTCTATATTCATACCTCTACATAAGAAAGGTTCGACAAACAAATCCAAGAATTACAGACTGATACCCCTAACTGACTGATCTCCTACACGCTGGACGGACCTCAAACTAAGTCTACCATAACAGAGTGTTCTCGTAATGCGACGAACTGACTAAAATGGAGAAGCATTGCAAAATCTGTGATCGCCGCCGAGAAGACCGACGACGTTGAAGACCCACCGTGTACCACCGTCTTACCGACCACGACCACTCTGCCAACAGTGTCCGACTAAGAAGAGAGAATACATACACTATTGTATTGCACCTGGGCCAATAATACAGTGTGACACACATCTAGGTAACACGACGCACGGCAGTCTGTTGTCTGTTTGTCTGTGATCGAGTATTCCCATCTCGTGCTGAGGAACGATCAAAAAAGGGCTTCTACAAAACAAATGGAACAAACATGTGTACGCATGCGCTCAGGTATTTATTGCGAGTATATGACTCAATTCGTTTTTCCTAAGTTGCAATATACATTATAGAAATAGGTCCTGAAGTGAGAATATAAGGTTTACTGTAGAGATGATACATCGCCTGCTCCACTTGATTTCCCGTGACGTCCAATGAAACAAGCATGTTGTGTAACGCGCGCACGCGCAGCACACCTGCCGCGAACTCTGGGCTTACCGGCACTTCTCCACGAACCACGGCGGCGGGCGCACGTCATGCCGCTCGCACGTTTCTAACGTGTATACATACATGTAGGTATCTGTGGTTTCTCACGTTATTTAGAGGTTTCCCCACGTTTTCACTACAGGACATTGTTAATGTGTTTATTTAATGAACAAATACGGGCATATTATGCAAATAGAAGTCCACGCACGACAGAAAGGACGATGCATATGAACGCTGGCGAGTAGTGACTCAGAGTGACACCCGAGTGGGACATGACATCAATTATTATTTCACTCTCAGGTACGCTCATATCTCGACGGATGGAGGAAGCGTAGAGACATGTTGCGTCGACCCCGACTAGTGGGATAAGGGCGGGAGACGCCGGCGCAAGGAATACCTATGTTGGTTTTTATCGGTTATAGTTGTATGTTGAAGTACGCCAAGTAAAACATTATAGAGCACAGAATAGGTAAAGCTACTACATAGTTATGGACGCACTTGCACTAAACTTGTTCTACATGAAAACCACCTGTAGTTTATTCCTTTCAGGACTTTATTTTTATACTTAGTGCTAAATATTTCGCAGCTGCAAACAAACGTTTGCCGATGTATGCACACTACTGTCATGAAACTTAACGTGCGAGAGAAACGACTAGCGACTGCTGAACGATGAAACAAAAATTATTTGAAATAAAGCCGAGAATAAAACGCTTGCTCACCACTGGACACGAGATCTTCTGAGACTCACCACTCGGACACGGGATCTTCCGAGACTCACCACTCGGACACGGGATCTTCCGAGACTCGCCGCTCGGACACGGGATCTTCTGAGACTCGCCGCTCGGACACGGGATCTTCCGAGACTCGCCGCTCGGACACGGGATCTTCCGAGACTCGCCGCTCGGTCACGGGATCTTCTGAGACTCGCCGCTCGGTCACGGGATCTTCTGAGACTCGCCGCTCCCGTTGCTCCTCGGGTTCACTCCCCCAGTCACACCGATAGACTTTCGTATATAATCATTGCTAACAATATCAATACATCGTTACTGTAATGTCAGAGGTACTGTAATGTCACTGCCTGCTCGTGCTCTTGCAGTAGATAAGTCATCGAGCACAGCTCGCTGGCCGCAAGCTCGCTCGCTCGTCACTCCGACCGGACCTGATAGGAAAGAAAGTATATAGCGTGGTGCTACTGGCACCGGTTTTTAACCTTACATGGTTCATTATGGCTAATGTCCCGCTTCACATGCCGCTTGCTGCTAACTGGATTATAAGGTGCTTTTGTTTGTGTGTTATGTTGACATGTCCGGGTATTATCACCATCGATCCTCGTCCGTATCGTGTTGGGGGATTTTCAAATAATATGTATTATTACGGTGGATTACCTAAGATTTTATATTTAAAAAAAGTTAAAACTAAAGGGGAATTCCTATACAATGTATTAGCTCTAATGTAAAAACGGTAATACGTACAAGCGTCAAACTTGGCATGATTATAGTACACACTCCGAAATATAACAAAAAATAATAATTAACGTGGGTTTCTCCAGTGTGTGTGTGTGTGTGTGTGTGTTTGTATTTTCACAGTACAAAGTTCAAAGTGCAGGAGGTGTTTGTTAACCTGTTGCTTGATTCATAAAGTAGATAACACTCGGCCGCGCAGCAACTGTCACTATGACATTGTCAGTAAGCGATGGTGGCGGAGCGGTAGTATGTGCGCTATACAATCTGATGGTTCCCGGTTCGACCCTTGGCCCTGCATCAATCACTTATTTAGTACCTTACCTAAGTAAGCTATGTGCAGTTTCGATGGCATCGCTCTGAAACGGTGAAGGAAAACATCGTGAGGACACCGGCATGTCCAAGAACCTCACAAGTTGAAAGACATGCCATTCACCAACATGCACTGGGCCAGCGTGCTGGATGAGGGCCTATCCTCTCTCTGAAAGAAAGCCTGTGTCCCAGCACTTGATCGGTTGGTGATGATGATGATGATGATTGTGTCCATATGTGGTGTTGTTGTGGTGTTTGTGTGATGATTGTGTGTACTTTAGTTTTACGGGGCGGCATACCTAGTCATTGTATGACAAAACCCCATTTCAATATTAAGATTATGATTGCCAGTAAATTGGCATTGTCAGTTATAAAACGTCTCATAAGGAAACTGTGAATAGTACGGCGGCAGCGACAGGCGACAGGCGACAGGCCGTATCATTTGGACGGTTGGCTAAACAGAAATAAGTAGAGTGGTGAGGCTCCGCGGCGCCTGCGCCGGCGGTGGGACGCCTCGCATCGGTACTACTAACGCGGTATTATTCTGTCTGCGCAACCTGACTCATTCTATACCGCGGCGCCTGCGCCGGCGGTGGGACGCCTCGCATCGGTACTACTAACGCGGTATTATTCTGTCTGCGCAACCTGACTCATTCTATACCGTGGCGCCTGCGCCGGCGGTGGGACGCCTCGCATCGGTACTACTAACGCGGTATTATTCTGTGTCTGCGCAACCTGACTCATTCTATACACAATTTAAAGATAAGAAAGAAAGAAAAAAGTGTATTTGTGACCAAATTACGTTTTTTTAATATACCTAAAAGGCACAAGGCCTAAGGTCACAAATCGGCCCCAACTCAGCATAATGCCGGCTGTTACCCAGCGCTGGGCTTCCGTTGGAGCCGTGTGGTGATGTCTCGGTACAGGCACACATGCAGTACACCACTACTAAAACTATTAAATCATATAATAAACAAACCAATCTAAAAACAAATATATATAATGAAGATGGCAATAAGGTAGGTATAGTTCACAACGTGTTATTGCAATACCTTTGATTTTGAATACATAATATATTTACTGTACTTGTTCCCCACTAACTCATTTTCCTGTATTATTGAGATAATATTTGTATCAAATCTGAATTTAGAATCATTGGTTTTGTAATTATTGTGCGAACTGCTAGTATGTGGAATGCGCTGCCTGAATGGGTGCTCCTCGTTAGTTACAATCTGGGTGTCTTCAAATCACGAGTGTGACGGTTTCTTCTAGGTAAGCGTGCTCCATCGTGGACCACATCGTCGCTTGGCAACGGGCGATTCTGCGATCAAACGCAAACCTATTATATTATTAATAAATAAATAAATAAAAAATATGTAGGTACAGAATGAACGTCAAGATTGCATAATACGTACCAACAGAGCTCACGGCACTCGTCTCGGAAGCACCGCCACGCCACGGCACGACACAGCACGGCACGGCAGCATGGTATCAATGAGTCGTTATTGTTATCACGCTCCACGCCACAGCAACACGGTATCAATGAGACGTTATTGTTATCACGCTGCACGCCACAGCAACACGGTATCAATGAGTCGTTATTGTTATCACGCTCCACGCCACAGCAACACGGTATCAATGAGACGTTATTGTTATCACGCTCCACGCCACAGCAACACGGTATCAATGAGACGTTATTGTTATCACGCTTCACGCCACAGCAGCACGGTATCAATGAGACGTTATTGTTATCACGCTACACGCCACAGCAGCACTGTATCAGTGAGACGTTATTGTTATCACGCTGCACGCCACAGCAGCACGGTATCAATGAGACGTTATTGTTATCACGCTACACGCCACAGCAGCACTGTATCAGTGAGACGTTATTGTTATCACGCTGCACGCCACAGCAACACGGTATCAATGAGACGTTATTGTTATCACGCTTCACGCCACAGCAGCACGGTATCAATGAGACGTTATTGTTATCACGCTACACGCCACAGCAGCACTGTATCAGTGAGACGTTATTGTTATCACGCTGCACGCCACAGCAGCACGGTATCAGTGAGACGTTATTGTTATCACGCTGCACGCCACAGCAGCACGGTATCAATGAGACGTTATTGTTATCACGCTGCACGCCACAGCAGCACGGTATCAGTGAGACGTTATTGTTATGCAACCGACGCTTTACTCAGGACTAGTTTACTCAGAGCTCTGTCAATAGAAGGAGGGCCAGGAACATGGCGGCCGCGGAACAAGAATAATTTTAGTAGTATTAGTAATGTTAATCGAGAATACGCAGGCAGCATGAGAGTGTTTATGTAAGTATACACGTGCTCTACCGGCCGCGTGTAACGACCACAAAATCTTAAAAAGATAGTTCTAAAAAGTAAGTTTGTTTATTATTATTATTATTTTAATAAGAATCTGTAAACTAATAGGTAGTAAGGTCAATGTAGGTAGCAGTGAGAATGAATACTTATAAATAGGTAGTTAGTATAATGGTAACCCAGCAGCAGCGGCCAACTAACGGTGCACAGGACAAGTAGAATGGTGCGACAATGAAGTGTATTGAGCTATGACGGCGTACAAGTAACTAAGTAGAGATAACACAACAGTTTACAATAGACTTTTTAATCGACTAATTCTTCATTTCTTGATCAAGCAAAATTTTTTTAATAGAATACAATTAAATAATAGTGTGTGTTCAGTCGAGTGTCGCGACTCGCGAGTGTGGGGGCCGCACGCCGCGCCGGGCGGAACCCGGCTCGGCGCGGTGACGTCACGCGGCGCGCGCGCTACAACTTTCGCTTTTCACTGCCAAGGCTCGCTCCGCGGCTCATCTATCGTAATGATAACCTCATCGGAACTTGCGACCGGCGCGTGTACCACCAGCAGACGCAGAGCGTGCGCCGGAACTAGTATGAGACAAGTCGCATCGTATGTACATTTGCGTTAATGTAACAGCTTTTGTAACGGCCTTACTGATAAATGTTAACTATGATGAACTGTTCCGTTTTTACGCGTGACAATTTCTGTCACCGACAAATTAACAGAGCAATTTTAAGCAAATACTTTACTTAAAACTCAAATGTCACTTGATTCTAAACTCAAATGTTACTTGAGTTAAAACTCAAATGCTACTTGAGTCAAAGCTCAAATGTAACTTGAGTTAAAGCTCAAACGTTACTTGAGTTAAAACTCAAATATTACTTGAGTTAAAGCTCAAATGTTACTTGTGTTAAAACTCAAATGTTACTTGAGTTAAAGCTCAAACGTTACTTGAGTTAAAACTCAAATGTAACTTGAATTAAAGCTCAAACGTTACTTGAGTTAAAACTCAAATGTTACTTGAGTAAACTCAAATGTATAAACCTTAAATATTACTTGAGTCTATAACTCAAATGTTAGTAGAGTATAAAAATCAAGTAACATTTTTAAGTAAGACCGTAAAAGAGATTACACCTGAAAATATAAATATATTTTTAGGGTTTCGCAGACTTGCAAATCTTGGCAGCTATGATCGGTAACTGTAGTTCTTCGGTGAATATCTCCGTTCCGAATTCTATCGCGCAAAGAAACTCCGAGCATAGCTCTCTCCCTTGCCTGCTGTGTGACTCTGAGTTTTTACAAAAAGCCAATAGCTAAGGACCACGTCTCAGTACTATAAGCTATCACTGGCAACACACACTGGTTGCTACTGCAAACTGTAATTTTGCAAATACACTTTAAACTATAGAAATAAGAAGTTTCTGAAGAATTAGGACGGACGGAGAGAATAAATTTATAAGAGTTCTTTATAGTACTACGGAACCCTAAAAAGACGTTAATTACATTTAAAAAATAAACCGGTCAAGTGCGAATCGGGCTCGCACACTGAGGGTTCCGTACCACCACAAAATACAATAAATATCAATTTAAAAACCGACTTCAAAATTAGTAAAAAGATGGCATTTCAATTTGGTGCAAGAAATGATAAGGTCATCCAAGTAACCAAATTACCAGTTATAACTTAGAATAACTACTCAAGTGTTATAACTTGGTAATGAACACTCGCATTTGGCCAGTATTCATCATTTGTTGATTTCCTTTTGTATTGTGTACCTGATTGTGTACTAGATAAACAAAAACTCTTTATTGTGTACGCCAGAAATAAAAATACTACACTTAACTGTACTATAATCATGCCAAGTTTTATGCTTGACCGTTATAACATGACAGTTATTACAAAAATAGGTGCGTATTACCGTTATAACATGACAGTTATTACAAAAATAGGTGCGTATTATCGTTATAACATTACAGTTATTACAAAAATAAGTGCGTATTACCATTATAACATAACAGTTATTACAAAAATAGGTACGTATTACCGTTATAACATTACAGTTATTACAAAAATAGGTGCGTATTACCGTTATAACATTACAGTTAATACAAAAATAGGTGCGTATTGCCGTTATAACATTACAGTTATTACAAAAATAAGTGCGTATTACCATTATAACATTACAGTTATTACAAAAATAGGTACGTATTACCGTTATAACATTACAGTTATTACAAAAATAGGTGCGTATTACCGTTATAACATTACAGTTATTACAAAAATAGGTGCGTATTACCGTTATAACATTACAGTTATTACAAAAATAGGTGCGTATTACCGTTATAACATTACAGTTATTACAAAAATAGGTACGTAAAAAAATAGGTTTCCTTTCGTTTTTTCTTTTTGAATTTTTCATATTTCTTAGTTAATGCGCCATAAAAATACAAACCCATTCTGTGAAAATTTCAACTGGCTATCTATTACAGTTTAAATGATACTGCTGTTAAATAAGGTAGGATGGACAGGCAGACAGGCAGACAGACATACGGCGTAGTCTTAGTAATAAGGTCCCGAATTCACGATTTGGGTACGGAACCCTAAAGATCAACACGAAGTAGTTGCCCACGCGTGTGTTAAAGTACCAGAACACTGATTGGTGAATTGCTCCTTGAGAAGAGTGAGCAGCGCGTGCTGCGGGCTCGGCAGGGTCTCGAGGGACGAGCTGCCCTTCCCTCTCTCACTGCGGCAGTAACTACAGACAGCACGTGACCCGGCAGGTGGTGGCGTGGGCGGCGTGCTTGGTGGCTGCGTGCTGCGCGGTGCCCTCGCCCCGGCCGCGTGGGGAGCTCTACCTGGACATCATCGACATGGCAGCCATCAGCCGCATGTCGCCGCGCCAGCTGGAGCAGCTCGCCGAGGGACTCGCCGCCGAGGAGATCATGAGGTGAGGACAACACTACTCCCTATACTTACTTACTTACTTACTTACTGAATCATCACATATTTGAAGCTTGTCAAACGTTATGCTCCTCGCCCCACCCCCTTCCAAGTCGTTACTTGCATCTGTTGCATGTTTCTATCCAAAGAAAGGTGAACTGTCATACCCGGATATTTATACTACTGGGTGCCAATTTTTTTTTTTTTTTTTGTATTTTTAGGGAAACTTACAGCCTAATAGTACATAAGTGAACAAAAATAATTAGGTGACTAGGCTAATTACAAGTTTACGCCTATGGAAAAAAGAATAACATTTAGAAATGTATCGTAGGAGTAACTAATAGTGTAGATAAATAAAACTATGATTAAGTTGCGATAACCAAGTATCAATATAAAGTTAAGTTTAAGAATCAAAGAATTGACAAGCTAAATGTGAGCGAATTACGCTCACACTATCGCTATATTCTATCGCTTACGCTCGCTTCATTATTATAATAATAATATTATAATAATGAATCGACGTCAGTAGTGAGGATGTAAGAGGCAGGTGTGCGTGACGTCTGCTGTGATGCCGACAGTGGAACATTGGGGAGTGGGTAGTTTCCGGAGTTTGCGATATATTCGTTTTGCCACCGTCGCGTCGCTCGCCCTCAGCCGTGCAGACGAGATCAGTCGGCCAGGTGTCGGTAGCTGTGCCTGTAGGTGGCCAGTGTCCAGGGAGGCAGAGGGAGCTGGTTGCTGGGCGGCCGCTACTACTGGAACACCTCTGGGCCGAGGACTAGATGTTGATGTACGCAGACATGTATCTCACTGATCAAACTCTTACAAATTTTTATTTTATAAATTATAATATTTAATTTTGTCGACAACTCATTTATCAAAATCCCTCGCGTCGCGGCGTTCAGACGCGGACACAAACTGATGCTAAACTTACAGAGTACCGAATTTTATGCTTTGCGTCGTCGGGTGAAAAAAAAATGCAGAGATGAAACTGAACTTGCGTAAAGTAGTACATAATACAAATAATATAAAGTATGTGCCTACAAGTATGACTTGGAAACGATCCCGCGCCACTTCTCACAGTAATCGTGCTATAATGTGATAGTACAGGTGACTTGGAAACGATCCCGCGCCACTTCTCACAGTAATCGTGCTATAATGTGATAGTACAGGTGACTTGGAAACGATCCCGCGCCACTTCTCACAGTACTCGTGCTATAATGTGATAGTACAGGTGACTTGGAAACGATCCCGCGCCACTTCTCACAGTACTCGTGCTATAATGTGATAGTACAGGTGACTTGGAAACGATCCCGCGCCACTTCTCACAGTACTCGTGCTATAATGTGATAGTACAGGTGACTTGGAAACGATCCCGCGCCACTTCTCACAGTACTCGTGCTATAATGTGATAGTACAGGTGACTTGGAAACGATCCCGCGCCACTTCTCACAGTACTCTTGCTATAATGTGATAGTACAGGTGACTTGGAAACGATCCCGCGCCACTTCTCACAGTACTCGTGCTATAATGTGATCGTACAGGTGACTTGGAAACGATCCCGCGCCACTTCTCACAGTACTCGTGCTATAATGTGATAGTACAGGTGACTTGGAAACGATCCCGCGCCACTTCTCACAGTACTCGTGCTATAATGTGATAGTACAGGTGTTCTGTGACACGCCGATCAGAATATCCCGCAACGTTGTTTTATTGTCTCGTGGTACAATTTACTGTTCAGATGATTTTTTTTATAAACGCATTTTTTTTTAGCAAATACTTTATTTTAAAACGGACTAGGTTTGCGTTTTACCAAAATCTCACCTGACGGGAAGTAATGCTAAGGTCGAAGATGTAGCATGCTTGCCTAGGATACCTATTCACTTTTTTCTTGAAAGGCGATAAGGCCACCCATTATGATTGGTAACAGGATTAGTATTCCGTGCGATAGCGCAGCCGCAAGCAACACCTGAAGGAACACAAACAGAGCTGACCAGACCAGTGGCTCCACTGTTACTGTAGGTACGTATGTAGGTGTTGTGGGCACTCACATGCAATCAACGACTTACATTGTCTGCCAAACTCAATGGCAGGAAAACCAAATTATTTAACCACATAATTAATTTCAAATAAAACAAAATCCATTGTAAATTGTAATAAGTTAACAAAACACCTCTCATTTAACATGATGACATCACACCGTCCCATCAAAACCTCATTAAATAAAGTCAAATTGTTTGAACACAACGCAACTGTGATCTAACCGTGATGCATTACATCCATCATCTGAATACCTCATAAACTAGGTACTACTAATGTAATACAATATTGGAGTTTGAACCTGGGAACTCCACGGCGTCGAGGAAAATGCAAACACATTCATTTGATATCATTTTAATGGAATTATGCGAACTATGTTACGTCTAAACCCATGACCCTATTTGTCTTTATTCTATAAAACGGTAAAAGATAGAAAAATAATACAAGCATGTCATAATAATTATAATCCTATAGAAAAATTGAATTTACTATATTGCAATGACAGCCACGTCCACATCTTCAATAGGTTCTTAATGATTTTATACTCCAGGAGCATGACGTTATAAAGTTTCAAGCGTTGATATATAATTATGTGGTTTCACAGTTTTCTCTAGTATTTTATTTTTTAATCTTACAATTGACCTACTTCATACAGAAAAAAACAAATCGTTCGCCTGGTGGTAAGTGCTTCGCTTGCTCACACGGGCATAATAGGAGCGCGCCACCCAGAAACTCGAATTACAACTTCGTGCTCAGCACTGACCTGCGGTTGTCGGCCAGAGGCACACACATACAATCTCTTGTCATGTCACTGGAGACGTTGTCCTTAAACTGGAACCTTGTCATATTTAACACGTTAGGTGCTGCTCGGCTGCTCGGCGGGTCACTGGCGAACAGCTATATAGGTAGGTTCTCGAGCGGGCTCAGTAAGAGAGTCAACAAAAGAGTCCTACGACTACAAATTAACCAGATTCATCATTTCACAGAACGAAACGGTCATCGTCAGCGCAGGCCGTGACGTCCTTGGTGTCGAAGGCATCATCGGGGCTCCAGAGCAAGGTCGGGCTGCTGGGGCAGGCCTCTGCGTTCATCTCATCGGCGTCTTCCAAGTCCGGCGGCGATGGCCACCCAGGATATAGCTACGAGCCGGTACGGTGATTTTTATGTAGTTATTTGTGTACATGTGGTTGAGAACCGCCAGGGAGTTGTTGGGTCACTCTCAACATGCGAGAGGAACGGCAACCTTGAGGAGGCAGGAAGTCGGACCTTCGTGTACCACCTCGCGACCACTTGACTGAGGAAAGTTCAGCAGTACTCGTAACACAGAATTGTACTTATCTCAAAGAAAAAGATATCAATAATATAATTCGGTAAGAAAGATCGAGAGAAATCCTAACGGACGAACGGAGTCTTCAAACTGTACCTGAGATGGTTCTCTACCTGGCAACCTTACCAGGAGAGTAGGATACAACATAACAATCCAAACTGAATAACTATACATCTATTGGGAATTCGGATACATTCGTTTATTGATATAAATGCGGCTTAATGTAAAGAATCATGACAGTGACGAACTGATGGCATGGTGCCTGGACTCCGGGCTGTCCTTGCACAAAGAGAATATAAATACTACGTATACTAGTGTCATGACAGTGACGACACTGATGGCACGGTGCCTGGACTCCGGGCTGTCCTTGCACAAAGAGAATATAAATACTACGTATACTAGTGTCATGACAGTGACGGCACTGATGGCACGGTGCCTGGACTCCGGGCTGTCCTTGCACAAAGAGAATATAAATACTACGTATACTAGTGTCATGACAGTGACGGCACTGATGGCACGGTGCCTGGACTCCGGGCTGTCCTTGCACAAAGAGAATATAAATACTACGTATACTCACAGATATTAGTAGATCTGTGACGTATACTAGTGTCCTTGCACTGGGAGCTTGACATAAGAAAAGAAGCTTATAGAACGTTTATCAATAAGGAGGTTAGTATCTCTACATACTACATTCCGTGTTCCGACATGTATGAACCTGTTCATAACAGTCGACTCAGGCCGCCGCCGCTATGTTATGCTTCGACCTCCGATTAAAACCTTCGATTTAAAAGTGTCGGAGCCGAAGTCGGAACTGAAGGTGTAATAATAATCGGAAGTTCCGACTTAACGGAACCGGAGTCGAAGCTCCGTAACATCCTTGCTGTATGGTCGCTAACTCCTCCTAACTGAAGGTGTAATATTAACGGAACCGGAGCCGAAGCTCTGTAACATCCCTGCTGTATGGTCGCTAACTCCTCCTAACTGAAGGTGTAATATTAACGGAACCGGAGCCGAAGCTCTGTAACATCCCTGCTGTATGGTCGCTAACTCCTCCTAACTGAAGGTGTAATATTAACGGAACCGGAGTCGAAGCTCCGTAACATCCCTGCTGTATGGTCACGAACTCCTCCTAAACCACGCAACGGATTTTGATGTGGCTTTCACCATCGGTTAGATAATTTTTCACGGAAGGTTTATATATATATACCTAGCGACCTGCCCCGGCTTCGCACGTAAATTACACCCGTGCGAAGCCGGGGCGGGTCGCTAGTTTAATATAAAACCGATAATTTCAGTATCGCCCATTCTTAAATTATCGGTAATCAGGAATTTATATTTAACGCTATGATTATTTACAATTACGATAGGTATGATAATTTATCAATATCTGAGAGTTTATGTAAAAAGTAGTTTAAAATATATGATTATCATAAAGTTGACTGGTTTCAGTTTGTATGGTACATGAAGCCTGCTTGCAGAGGAATGCGAACAGGAAAACAATCTGTGTTTCTGCTTCGGTCGCCCGAGTCCTTGAATTAGGCTAAATGTAGAATGTGCGGTCGGTTGCTGCGCTCGGCAACACACATCTCGCGCAGTTTACAACCACAACATTCCACCCAACAACCAACAATCGGTCATTGTTGAGACGCGCAAGGTCTTCACTATTCATTGCAAATTTATATGATGTACTCACGAAACGAATTAAAAGATTTGTCATTGGGTAACCTAAAAAATTGCCATTTATATTAGAAAGTTAATTATAATTGTAAATATAATTTAAAAAAGTAAAACAGAATCTTTTAATGTATTATCTGCAGTCGTCCTGCAGCATGCCTCTTTAGTTATGTAATAAAATGTAACGTCATGAATTGATGACGGCATCCCTTATCATCCGCTATGCTAGAGTCATGACGTCGTCATGACATTGTTTCCGAGTGACGCCGGAATGCCACTCAGAACCAATGAGAACACCACAGGGGAACACACACTAGGTAAAGCTACTACGTAGCCAGTCTTTCAATGAAAAAAATATTTTGTAATAATGATGATTGTCCATTAGAGCCAGAGCATATGAAATAAAGGCTCGATGACTGAGTGGGATTCAAATATTCGTTATATAGTAATTTCTTGTACAAATAATTAAAATGTTGATATGTAGACACACGGCCGGTCGATTGTCCTGACACACGTCAGACCATAACTCGACAGGTTGACGCACCTGTGTGTATATACTAACGAACCATTTCAAGCCACTGTCGACCGCCCCCGCGCCCCCCGCTATATAAAATACTAGCTGTGCCCCGCGATTTCGTACCTACTTCGACTTTCATCTAAAATGTAAGTCCCCATTTACCCCCCTTAATTCTGCTTTTTCCCAAAATCCTCTTCTTAGCGGGCCTCTACTTCCCACAAGGAATCTACTTGCCAAATTTCAGCTTTTTAGATCAAGTAGTTTTCGCGATTTCTTGATGACCCGCGTCTATGTGTGCCATGACACTGATGGCCCCCGACCCCAGGCAGAGGATCTTCAGAGCTGAGTGAAGCTTTACTCATTTGTTTCATAATGTTCGTAGCAGCACCATCACGACGAGAAATACGACTACTGGGGCCTGAAGAAGTCCATCCTGTACACGCTGTTCCAAGCCGTGAAGGCCATCACGGGCGGAGTGACCATCCTGAAGGGCCAGCTGATCAAGGGTGGAGGCGCGCTGGCCTCCAGCCTGGGCAAGGTGATCGCGGTGAAGGGCGACGCGGTCAGCAACTTCGGCAAGAAGATCGTCACCTCGGCGGCGCTCAGCGAGAAGAAACCGCACTGTGAGTCACCTTTATCTATACATCGGCACATTCTGAAAAACGACACTTTGCATTTGATTGTCCTTCTATCTTATTTTTAGGAATGTTATTAACCGAAATGAAAAATTATAGTTTGAAGGTGATCGTAGTTAGGTAGGTTTTATCAAAACTAGATGAGATCCAGAAGGAGTTCCTCCTTCACGATATATTAGTAGACGACACGTTGACCACCGAGGCGGCTCATTGGACTCGGTAGTGAATTTTTTTTTTTGTACAAAACTGCATTGTCACAGTAACCAGACGAAGACACGACTGTGTCAGCGTACCGCCCGCCCGTAACAATGCGGCATCCAAACTAAAAGTACATAATGATCAAAACCAAGTTTGCAATTGTTCACTTACCTACTTAGCTTTGTTTTGTTTGTACTCATTTTAGCTTATTACGATCCCACAGTGGTACCACGAACACCACGATAGGCAATTAGAAAGTTTCAAATAAGTTGTTATACGAGCGTTGTGGTGTTAATTAAATAATAAGTATCCAGAAAAATGTTGTTTCAGATGTTCATAAGATTAGTATTTCGCTCGTGAGTCAGATTTTGAGAAGCAACAATTCCAAAAAGTTGTCCTACTTACATCAGTGGTTGTATCAGACATACGTACACCGGAGTGTACTCGGACCGAGCTGATGCTCATCACTGTACGATACAGTTACGTACGTTACGGTACCGAGACCGAGTCGTGCCATATGTTTTTAAAACAAGCAGATAATGTATGAATATGATAATTTTATTAATTATATGTCTCTGAGCTCCACAATAAGAGAAACTTCGGGAACATTTTTAAATATCTATCATGAAGTTAAAAGACCAACTTTGCTTGTAACGTTCCTACTCTCGCTATAATTATATGGATTTGTACCTGAAATAAATTAATTTATTAACATTAAAATTAATTTACAGGTTCATGGACATGGGGTCTAAGTCCCACAAATAAACTTTTGATAGTCTGTCTACCGATAAAAATGTTTATTTATAACTAGATGTGCCCCGCGATTTCACCCGCGTAGTGATGACGAAAAGTAGCCTATGTCACTCTCCAGCCCTTGAACTATACCCGTGCAAAATAAGGTCGATCCGTTGCTCTGTTGCTGCGTGAAAGAGGAACAAACAAACCAACAAACTTTACACATTTATAATATGAAGTATGATTATTTGCCTTTGTTTTGTATACATAAAGTAAATGTTGGTCAGCTCTGTTCATGGTCACGTTTGCTACGAGAGCCGTCCGACCTGACGCCGACGCCGCGGCTCTATCGTCGCGCCAGCCGCCTCCTGATAGTTCCTCCACATAATATCATAGATCCGTGAAAATCGCACACTGTACGTTTTACTCGATCTTTTTTGTGTGACGCTGCAATTTGTGGAATGAGCGGGAGGGAGCTCATTCCACAAATTCTGTTAATAGAGTCTCTAAAGGTCGGCAACGTATCTGTGATGCCCCTGGTGTTACAGGTCTCCATAAGCAACGATAGTCGTTTACTATCAAGCGGCCCGTTAGCTTATTTGCCAAGACAAACAATAATCAGGTCAGTAGTAATGATAGTGAGATTTTTTTAAATTCAAATTCAAAACTTTTATTGTAGTTTGTTGGTAAATTACAAGTCTTACAAACTAGCACAAGTCTCACAGAGCAAACTTTAGGTCCGACTACAAACTTGCCTCGATAAACAAATTAAACATAATTATAATATAATACATTCTGAAGGCACCACACGCTTTGACGAATGTATCACGCACATTGTCTATACCTATAGTTACTCATGTAGATGTTTCGTTATTGATAATTGTACATACTGATGTGTACCAAAACCATTGGAAGTGAAACAATGAATAGTTAGTACACACGAAGTAATGTACGAACGCAGGAAACAACTTGTGGGAAACATTTGTATTCCTAATGACAACAATTACACAATAATATAAGTAAGTAGGTATATACGAGTCGGGAGATTGGGTACGGATTCCTTCAGGAATGTTGCATGTTATTATGTTACCGGCAATGAGTTATATGGTGCAGTTATGAGCAATGCTACCCTGTTCTAAACAACAACAAAAAACATACTTACGTATATTATAAATGCGAAAGTGTGTTTGTTTGTTGGTTTGTTTGATCCTCTTTAACGCAGCAACAGAGCAACAGATCGACCTGATTTTTTGCATGTTCAAGGGCCGGAGAGTGACAGGCTACTTTTCATCAATCATCACCATTTTTTATCAGTATGCGAGTGAAACCGCGGAGCGCAGGTTGTATTATATAAGGGCAATGTATGTGTGCATGTTTCCTATGGACTCCGAATTGGCTGGACCCATTTTGATAACATTTTCAGGCAGCATCAGATTAGCCCAGCACTCGCTGGGCAGCAATCCTGTGAAGTTAGTGATCGGATCAATTGTTGTTTTTTAGGGTTCCGTACCTAATAGGTAAAAACGGGAGCCTAGTTACTTGGTTACCAGATCTGAGGAACATATTCCATGAAATAAAACATTACGTACTTTTTAACCGACTTCCAAAAAGAGGCGGTTATCAATTCGACAGTTTTTTTTTTTGTATGTATGTTACGCGATTATTCCGCCAATTTAGAATTGTTTTTGATGATTCTTTTTTTTATCGTAAAAAATAACAACGAGACAACAACTCGTACACAACTGAAGGTGACACTGACGAGCGTCCTACGGAGACGATACACTCAAAGGAAGTTTTCTACAACTAAAGTTAAACTTAAATAATAATTTAACTAGCAGAGCTAATTTTAAAAAAACGTCATGTTAATGCTAATAATTAAGATAATTATGTGAATGCAAAATTTTAGCTTATTGCAAGCACTTTCAGTAATCGACGATTATATATCAAATAATCTCAAGTGATGATAAAATGTACAGATGTTTCAGAATAAAATAGCATAAATGGTGGTAAAGCATTAACATGGCACTTGCACCTTGTTCTTACAACGTCGGTGAAGTCGCGCCGTTACCTCGCAGTATAGGTATATCTTCTGTGGCAGTACCTCCCTATTACTTACTTTAACATAATTATAACTATTTTTGGCGATAACTTGCGTATTATCTAATATTCGAAATTTTGAATGCAAATAGTTCATTCCAATACAATTTAAAGTACGAATATGAGCAAATGGGCCCAAGAGTTGCGAAAATAAATAAGGGTCATGAAGTCACAATCGCAGTCAGAGCGAACAGCTTCTACGTTTCTAATCCGTACGGCCAAGGATTGGAACAACCTGCCCGCTTCCTTGTTTCCCGAGAGATATAACCTGGGCCTTTTCAAGGCCAGAGTGAATGGGTATCTTGTAAGTGTGCGTGCTTCATCTTCGACCACATCGTCGCTTACCAACAGGTGAGTTGGTGGACAAACGCGGACTTATCAGCGCTAAAAAATAAATACAGGTTTAATGACTGACTGAGTTCCTGTAGTTTTAATTTTATTTATACTTAACCGTCTTTAAGAGAAAATTCCAATAGATTTAATTTTATTTGTAACTCTCTGAACTAGGAGGAAACTTCAATAGGCTTAATTATCTCGTACTAAGCTTGGTTTGTGTTATTTGTAACTCTCTGAACTAGGAGGAAACTTCAATAGGCTTAATTATCTCGTACTAAGCTTGGTTTGTGTTATTTGTAACTCTCTGAACTAGGAGGAAACTTCAATAGGCTTAATTATCTCGTACTAAGCTTGGTTTGTGTTATTTGTAACTCTCTGAACTAGGAGGAAACTTCAATAGGCTTAATTATCTCGTACTAAGCTTGGTTTGTGTTATTTGATAAGAAACTTGTATTTACAAACCTTGCATTGAATTCATACCTTTCATTGTCAACATTCCAGCGACCGCGGTGTACGGGCCCCCTCCCACGTCACACATCGAGTACGGCCCCCCGCCGTCCGTGTACGGGGCTCCGACTGCGCCGGCGCACTACCACACGGGGCCCTCGCTGCCCACCGGGTACGCGGCCCACAAGTACCCTTCCACGTTAGACGGTAAGACAACATTTTGATGATCTATCAATCAGATAAAAAAAATGAAAATTATCCCAAAATTCTGATGAGCGGTAGCATGTGCACTTTACAAACTGACGGCACCCGGTTCAATCCTCGACCCTGCCGATGACTTAGTACTTACTTACTTATACAAGTTATGTCCAGAGTTACTATGCCACGGTTCAAACACTGTGAAGGAAAAACATTGTGAGGAGACAAATAGATAGCTCTGATATTGTTGACACCAGAAATAACATACATAAGACAAAACAAGTTCAAAATAGTGAGACAATTGGCGACCTTATCGTTATAAGCGATCACTTCCAGGCAACCTTACTATGGAGAGGACATACAGAAGATAATGATTGTCCCAAAAATTCTAAAACAAACATGACATTCACCACCAAGTACATACTAATAAATAAATAAATAAATAAATATCTGACTACAAAATCACAAAACAGAAACATTCCAAGTCAATAAGCCACTACAAAGAACAAAATAATATTTTTACACGGATTTTAAAGTCGGGCGGGAACTATAATACTCGTTTATTCGAGCACATTGCCAGAGGAGCTGACAAAGCTTTAGAACAGCACACTTCCGCAGAGTTAGTGGTTCTTGGTGACTGCAATGCCCACCATTCTGAGTGGCTCGGCTCTAAAGCCACTAATCACGCGGGTCGTGCTGCATCTGATTTTGCCTTGGCTCACGGCCTCTCTCAACTAGTCACTGGAATTACTAGAATTCCTGATGTTGAGAGCCATGATCCTTCTTTGCTGGACCTCTTCATGACCTCACGCCCTGACCATTACCAGGTTTCGGTCGAAGCGCCACTTGGTCGCTCTGATCACTGTCTCATCCATACCTCAGTGCCATTCTTTAATCGCGCTCGTACCGTTCCTTCTGGTAAGCGCAATGTTTGGCACTATCGGTCAGCGGACTGGGACGGATTGCGTGAGTTCTACGCATCCTACCCCTGGAGGCGGATTTGTTTTTCTTCAGACGATGTTGGCACTTGTGCTGACTCCGTCGCTGATGTCGTGCTTCAAGGAATGGAATGTTTTATTCCAAGTTCTGTCGTGCGTGTCGGTGGGCGGAGTCGCCCATGGTTTAACAAATCCTGTGCGGAAGCTTCAAGCTTGAAGCGAACCGCCTTTAAATCATGGTCCGAAGCACTTGCTAGTCATAACTCGGACACCTCCGCCTTGAAGAAAAAACTTAATGCTGCCTCCAGGTCCAGCAAAAGGATTATTGCCGAGGCCAAAGCAGCCCATATCAGCAGAATTGGCGACCGACTTGCGTCATATCCAACTGGAAGTCGAGCTTTTTGGTCACTAGCCAAGGCTGCTGAAGGCAACTTCTGTCAGTCCTCTCTACCAGCCCTGCGTAGGCCGGATGACACATTGGCCCATAGCGCAAAGGAGAAAGCCGATATCCTTGGTACTCTCTTTGCCTCAAACTCGACTCTCGACGACGGGGGCGCCACATCACCCAACATTCCGCGGTGTGCGAGTTCCATGCCTGAAGTACGTTTCTCTCAGAGATCAGTACGGAAGGAACTCATGTCCCTTGATGTGCGTAAGTCGAGTGGGCCAGATGGCATTCCGGCTATCGTCCTTAAAACCTGTGCTCCTGAGTTGACTCCGGTCCTAACGCGTCTTTTCCTGCTTTCGTATTCAACTGGATGTGTGCCGTCATCATGGAGGACTGCCCTAGTCCATCCGATTCCTAAAAAAGGAGATCGGTCTGATCCGACTAATTACAGGCCCATTGCTATTACCTCCCTACTCTGTAAGGTGATGGAGCGTGTGGTAAACACCCAGCTCCTCGGATACCTGGAGAAACACCAGCTCATCAGTGATCGCCAGTACGGTTTTCGTCACGGCCGATCAGCTGGTGATCTTCTGGTATACCTCACTCACCGCTGGGCTGAAGCCGTTGAGAGTAGAGGGGAGGCGCTTGCAGTTAGTTTGGATATAGCCAAAGCTTTTGATCGGGTCTGGCATAGGGCACTCTTATCCAAGCTACCATCTTACGGCCTTCCCGAGGGGTTATGCACTTGGGTCGCCAGCTTCCTATCTGATCGGAGTATTAAGGTCGTTGTCGACGGTTCTTGCTCCGACAGCATGCCTATCAACGCTGGCGTCCCACAGGGTTCTGTGTTATCGCCAACGCTCTTCCTTCTCCACATCAATGACATGTTGCTTTCGAGCAATATGCATTGTTATGCGGACGATAGCACGGGCGATGCACAGTATACCGGTCGTGCTAACAACCCTCATGCCGTAGTTGAAGAAAGTAGGAGTAAACTTCTGTCTGAAGTCGAGACCTCCCTTGAGCAGGTCTCGGTCTGGGGTGAACTGAACCTGGTTCAGTTTAACCCAACAAAGACGCAAGTTTGCGCGTTCACCGCTAAAAAAGCCCCATTTGTTGTAGCTCCTCATTTTCAAAACACTCCCCTCAAGGTTTCAGAAAGCATTGGAATCCTTGGAGTCGACATTTCTACGAATGTACAGTTCCGCGGTCACATCGCAAGTAAGGCCAAGCTCGCATCTAAGAAACTTGGTGTGCTCAACAAGGCGAAGCGGTACTTCACGTCGAGACAAAGACTCTTGCTTTACAAAGCGCAAGTCCGACCTCACATGGAGTACTGCTCCCATCTATGGAATGGAGCACCCAAGTATCAGCTTGACCCACTCGATGCATTACAGCGTAGAGCTGTCAGAATTGTCAACGATCCCAAGCTCGCTGAACACCTTGAGCCACTCAGCATGCGCAGAGACGTCGGGTCTCTTTGTATCTTTTATCGCATTTACAACGGGGAGTGTTCTGAAGAACTGTTTGATCTGATGCCGGCGTCGCGGTTTTACCATCGCACTAGCCGCCACCGCCTGAAGGCTCATCCACACATCATAGATCAGTGGAAATCGCACACTGTGCGATTCACACGATCCTTCTTGCCTCATACCTGCAAAATGTGGAATGGGCTACCTTCTACGGTGTTTCCGAGAAGTTACAACATGGGGTTCTTCAAAAGGCGAGTTAATAGAGTTCTAAAGGGTCGGCAACGTATTTGTGATGCCTCTGGTGTTACAAGTATCCATAGGCGACGGTGACTGCTTACCATCAGGCAGCCCGTCTGCTTGTTTGCCACCTATGGCATAAAAAAAATAAAAAAATAAAAAAAAATATAATCCAACCTTAATTTAAATTTTTCAAATTTATTTTGTAGTTGTTGCCCACTTCAAAATCCGTGTAAAATATAATTTCGTAAATATTGATCCGTAGTACAACAAGGAACCCTTATAAGATTCGTCGAATCGTGGTAAAATATAATTTCGTAAATATTGATCCGTAGTACAACAAGGAACCCTTATAAGATTCGTCGAATCGTGGTAAAATATAATTTCGTAAATATTGATCCGTAGTACAACAAGGAACCCTTATAAGATTCGTCGAATCGTGGTAAAATATAATTTCGTAAATATTGATCCGTAGTACAACAAGGAACCCTTATAAGATTCGTCGAATCGTGGTAAAATATAATTTCGTAAATATTGATCCGTAGTACAACAAGGAACCCTTATAAGATTCGTCGAATCGTGGTAAAATATAATTTCGTAAATATTGATCCGTAGTACAACAAGGAACCCTTATAAGATTCGTCGAATCGTGGTAAAATATAATCTCGTAAAGATTGATCCGTAGTACAACAAGGAACCCTTATAAGATTCGTCGAATCGTGGTAAAATATAATTTCGTAAAGATTGATCCGTAGTACAACAAGGAACCCTTATACGATTCGTCGAATCGTGGTAAAATATAATTTCGTAAAGATTGATCCGTAGTACAACAAGAAACCCTTATACGATTCGTCGAATCGTGGTAAAATATAATTTCTTAAAGATTGATCCGTAGTACAACAAGGAACCCTTATACGATTCGTCGAATCGTGTCCCTTCGCGCGTTACAGAAGAAATGATGCAAGGAGAAGCAGTAGAAGTTATAATTCTGTAACAGATTACACAATTATAACTTCTACATTTAAAAGTACATGAAATGTTATATCAATGTAGACATTAAATTTCAACTCCAGTAAAAAATAACATTTGCTTTTTAAAAGTAGTTCCCTTGTGAAGTAAGGTTGAAACTTTTTTGCTGCACCCCCTTCATTTTGTGTCTTTAAAAAGCAATTGAAAAACGTTTGAATTAGTTTGGAAGATACAATTTTTTTTTGTGAGATAATTAAGTCTCGTCATGGTGTCTCACAAGGCCTCTTAATTTATATACAAATCTATTTAGAAACGTATAACTTTCTACGTTACACTGTGAAACTCACTTTTGTATTGCACAGTGCAAAATAAACTTGTTAGGTATACTTAGCGAAAAACTGCAAAATATTAAGATTGAATAGTTCAGATGTCATTGACCCTAAAAAGATCTTCAAAATGAATATTTTGTTGATAGTTTTCTATCTGATATCACAAAAAGAATTCGAGAATATTGAGAACGTATCTACAGAACCTTACAATGTGCGTGCACGTTTCGGTCACGTTTCATCTAACTTTTTTATTTATTTTTTATAATTAATAGGCTTGCGTTTGACCACCATCACGCCTGATGTTAAGCGATGATGCGGTCTACGTTGGAGCACGCTTGCCTAGAAGGAACCGATTCACTCGTGATTTGAAGACACCCAGATTGTAACCATCGGGGAACACCCATTCAGGCAGCGCATTCCACAGACTAGCAGTTCGCACAATAAATGTGGAATCAAAGCGCTTCGTACGGGTTTTCGGAATATCAACCATAAAGCGGTGACGATTTTTCGTGCCCGCTCTGGCAGTCCGATAGAAAAATGGGCAGGAGGGAATTAGATCGTGCAGATCCGATGCACACTCTCCGAAATGTATCCGATAAAAAACCGATAGACTAGCAACTTTACGTCGATGCTCAAGACTAAGAAGCTTAGTCCGAACTAAGGATTCATTGCTGATGAGCTTCTTGGCACGTTTCTCTATAGGTTCCAATGCCTCAAGCTGGTACTTAGCTGATCCATCCCAAAGGTGAGAGCAGTACTCCATGCACGACCGAACTTGTGCTTGGTACAGTGACAGCAACTGTTCCGACGTGAAGTAACGTCGCATTTTTGATAGGATACCCAACTTTTTGGCAGCCAATTGAGTCTTGCTCTCAATATAGGAGCCAAAATTGAGGGTTGATGTCAGAGAAACGCCTAAAAGCTCAAGCTGGTCAGTTATCGGAATGGATACATCCCGGAAAGTAGAAGCCAGTTGGAATGGCGTCCTTTTGTTGACTTGTTATAGATCCAGATTAAAAATAACGGGATTTTGAAAATACTTGATGCATTTTTTGACTAAAATACCAAGAGAAATGATGAAGTTGAATTTGTTTGGTTTGTTTGTTGTTTTTGATGAAGAAATGAAAGAAATAGATTAAAGTAATTATTTATGTAAAAGTAAACCGAATAATAAATTTGTAGCGGGCCTTAAGAATTATAGAAAAAATATGCATTTCAAAAACAGTTATAAACTAAAAAATTAGGAAGAGACAAATATAAAGCAATAAAACATTTAATTATCCTGATCATATTCACACATTATTTTATTGAAAAAGTTAGAAAAGTTTAACGAGTAGTTCTTATTTTACGCAAGATAGACATCGACGTCGGCAGCTTTTATGATATAACTGTTGGTAAATACAACGTCGGTTCTAGTTTAGGTAACAAATAATCAAGAGCTATGTGCTAAGGAACAGTTTAAGTAAACCGAATCAAGAAGCCCATTCTTCAGCATACAATGAAAGAAAAGCAAAAGTCGCACAAAAACAAGTGTTAGCCGGCCGTGCCACTTGCGAGCCAAAGTGTAACGACTGGTGAAGGTTACGTAACGAGGAGCCAACTAGCTGGAAACACCTAGTCAGGTTGCGCAACTGATGAAGACAAAAAACTACGAAGAGACAATGTGGAATGTGTAACTGGCCGTCATAATATTGGGCGATATCGGGTTATTTCAGTTTCCGAGTCGAGCGACGTCTCACCGACGCGTACGTTCACTAATTGAAACGTTCTCTACACTTTCAATACATTTAAAGGATTTGATTCAAATTACGCATATAAAGCATCCTAGGTGTTTCAAACTAGCATATTGTAATGACCCGTCTAACCCCGATCTCGATATCACTCTTATTTAAATGTTTTTGAAAATAAACAAACACGCACACAAACAAACGACAACATAAACAACAAGTTAGTTATTAAAATAAAAACAAAACACTCGACTTCAAAACGTAGCAAATGACATTCTGAACACAAAAAAAAGCCGTTAAAGCTATCGGAGGTAATATGGAAACATTAAGAAATACAAATAACCAAACATACATACACACGACTGAACTACATTACCCTGCTGTAATATCAAATGTTTAGTTTATTATAATTATTGTAATGTATTTAGGAGCACGCTCTTATCAAGGGACTAGTCGTATTGGATTGGAGTTTAGACTTGTCTTGTGAGACATTAGACATGACGTATACATAACATGTTGGATGCAGCCAGAGTGGTGTCACAAACGAAGCAACCGCCTCGCGTAACATAACCAGAACCTCATAACAGTTGGTGTGTCATACAACAACAGAACAGCACAAGCGACATCACTGGACACAGCTTCAATACAGGCATTACAGGCGAACGTAATGTGTCTGTACTGTCGCACCTACAGATGTTTATGAATGAACAAACACACGCCTTCGAAGTAACCGACAGAGCCACAAAGAAGTAAAGTAATGCAGACGTGTGTGAAGATACAAGAGTTGTATAACGGCTGCATTTCCAGCCAAAGGTCAGAATATTACCGGAACTACAGATGACGCAACCTCTACAAAGAAGTATGCAGCCCAGATACTCGTGAGAATGTGTGCCGGCCGCCGGGCGCGACCCACATACACACTGTATCACACACTGACATAGGACATAATATACATTTACATTTCATCATCATCATTCAGCATTTCAGCCGTAGGATGTCCACTGCTGGATATAGGCCTCCCCATCGATCTCCAAAAGGGCCGGTTGGTCTCTTTTAGGTCGTCCGTCCATCTTGTGGGTGGAAGTTCTACGCTGCGCTTACTTTTACATTTAATTGCGAAATATTGTTTGTAATTTTCAAGTTAGCATTATTTTTAACAACGTGGTTATTCATTTAGATAGATTTAAACAAAACATTCGGTTTTTACTTAGTTTTCCTGGGTTTCTTCAAAGGTCAATGATTATAATATATTTAACGGACTAAAAGGAAGAGGTTGTTAAGTCGACGCGTATAGTTTTATTATAATATTTGATATTGTTTCTAGTATGCGCCCATGTCTCCCAGCCGTCACTTACGCACACGTTTGTGATAAAACGGTGTTACTCACCAATAAAAATCCGTTGATGAATAAATTGATTAAATTGACATTTAGGCTTTTTGTAATTTTAAGCGGTATTTCATTATGAAATTTCCCAAATGGAAGAAGGTACAGGATAACAGGAAGTTCCTGCGCGGCAACTGATAGGAACTTGATTCACTTTGAGCATTTGCGTCAATATTGCAGTTACGTAGGTAACTAAACTTCGAAATAACTTGCGTCATATTACAATAATAATTGTAAGCATTACTCTAGTGTATAATTATAACAATCTAGTGTATAATAATAACTAGAGTCACGCTACGTGTCAGGCTTCTCCACTCTAGGGCTCTCTGCTCAGCCTGTGCGGCCAGGAAACGAGGGTACCTAACGACACAACTATGTAATCGTGCCTGCTTCGTAGTTGAACATTCTATTACTGCGCAGACAACATTAGTTAGGTGTTAATTGAACAATAAACCTGCAGAGAACTGAACTCTCACAGCGAGTGGAGACATACAACAGTGATGTGTCAATCACTCACTTTGTGGGTCTGTTGTCAACTGTGCGACCCAACTGTTCTATTACAAATTTGTAAACTAAATGTTTGCTTAAAATTGGTTAATTATAAAATATATTAGGTTAAATAAGACCTATTTTAATATAAATGATTATGCAGTTTTCAAGATTAAATTGATACTAATAACAATATTTCACATCCATATTAAAATCGTCTGGAATGGAATATTTTATAATCTTTCTGAACCTGTAAAGGAAACTGACGCAAGTTTTAAAATTGATTCTAATTAAAATCTACGTACCAATCGATTGGAACTAACAACATTTCACAACCAATGCCTACTAAAACTTCAATAACAACGTTACTTGTTGAGGGATTCTAAAAAGTGAAAGTACGTTAAGAATGATGATAAGTAATATGCAATAAATAATGTAATAACTTGTTTGACCGCACATAAAGTCGAATACGAAACCTGACTACATCCGAACTGACCCAGATCAGATCACGATGGACAGCTAGTTGGAGACAAACAAACTAAACAACAAGAACATTATGATGTTACCAACTAGACAATATTTAATCAGAACGCGAAATCGTAAAGGAAATAAAGTATTTGAAAATAAAATAATAAGATTTTGTGATAAGTACGTGAATTCGGTACGAAAAAAATATTTTCATACACCGGTGACTTTGTTAACTGATGGTTTCAAATAATTATTTATTTTTTGTAGGTAGTTTACCAAAGAAACGTTATTTGCTAACGTGTGTGAGAGCCTTTACTGTTTTGGGAATCATATAATTATGAAAATAGGATAATTGAAACGACTTTCTTTTTCAGAGTTGATAGTAATGTCTTCAGTAGCCGATGAGGTCATTGCTAGACCGATGCCTGAGCCTTCGCAAGAGCTTATAGAAAGATATTACGATTTAGTGAATGAGATCTGGTAAGAGCATCCGTCGGTAGAGATGGTCTTCGTATCTGGAGTCTCAAGAGTTTCTCTAATCTTGAAGTGCTGTACGAAAGCTTCCTAAACTTGTATAAATATTATAATTATTATCTTATCTGAATCAATTTATCCGAATTCTTTACAGATTTCTGTCTAGAAGTCTCATTCACTACTTGTATGAGATTCTTTGAAAAAATATTTTATATTTGTATCTTTCTCTACTGCTATGCGTATCTTGTATCATATTGTTTGCTGCATGTGTATATCTAAATATTAGAATGCTATAATCTCATGCCGAATGTCTAGTTCTGTACGAGCTGCCAGTTCTATTCGGATTGTTTCACTTGTCTTATCATCTGTTGATATTGTTTGTTTGCTCTTGATTTATAAAATATCATCGAATCTCTTTTGAAAGTTCAATCATTTAAAGACGATTTTGAGTTGTATAAACCTTATCTATGATGTTTTGTATATTAGCTTAACATTTGTATATGAAAGTTCCTTGCGGTTCATCGCAACTTTCTCTTCCTATACATCACTAGACATTCTGTTGATAATATTATTGGAGTTCAGTCGACATATTGGATACACATTAAGATAATTTTCGTTAACGTATTTGTCTGCAAATATAAACAGTTGATTACTTGAATGAGCATAGCGACCACCTGTTACGACATCATGACACGTAATTAGTAGTCCTATTAAATAATATCACAATTACCACAATGTGAATGTTCGGTCAGTTAAATGATCACTGTGTAGTGTAGGTACCTAAATATAATAAAAAACGTTGTTTCTATAAAAGCATGTGAATGTGTGCGCGATCGGTCGGGAAGCCCTCGTGACCTACTTTGTTGTGGTTTGTCGTAAACTCCTCGCCTCATTTGAATACTTTCCCTGTCGACGGAAGCGGCCGCTTGTCTGTGATGTAATAACTCAAAACAAGTGACAGAAACTAACTGAGCATGTAATTTGGGCATACCCTGCTATTTGCTGTTTGGTAACTGGCTCCGTCTGCGAGGCGAGGAGGCAGGAAAACTGTTTGGAAATCAAAATAGCCTATTTTGGCGACGAATGTATTTATGTGAATTTAGTTTGTTGGGTAATTGCATATTTTGCTTTAAGTTGGGTCGAGTTTTTGCGATAATATTTGTGTCACAACATCTTCTGAACCTTCTGTCAATATCTGCACATCAACTTAACGAGTTTACATTCTATATAAATATCATGAACTGGTCGTGAATCTAAATCATCCTAAGAAGGAATTCTAGTAACGCGTATTTTGAAATATTATAACCGTCAACCTAAGCCCTAACTAACTTAACAAACTCCCTTGAATGTGTGATAAAAAGAGGGTTTTTTTGACGTATTATTGTTCGGAGGGAATACTTATCAACCCCTAAATTGTTTTTTTTTTAAATAGTGAATCGCTAAAATAGTTTATAAAACACGTACAAAAAAGCTTACAAGCATAGATACGCATGAAGGTATTTTTATCACAAAGATGTTTGTTTCTGTATGAATAGAACTAACTACTTTACTTCATCATAGTGTCAACGCAACAAGTTAGTTAGAACTGAAATAATTATGAAACTTGGAAAAACCTACAGCGTGGTTTTTATTGTCATAACATGTTGTAGCGGTGGCTGTCAGTTTATCTTCTCGTATGGAGGAGTGCGCTGCGCTCGATCTGACACCAATAATACTCTACAAAATATTAGATATCCAACATTACATAATATTATAACGTTCGACATCTAACAAGGAAGCTTATAATGTTACTGAATTACCTAACTTGAACATTAAGTCGACCAGTCTCGCGACCGGCCGACTGCCGACAGAGTAGGAAGCAACTCGACCTTATCTAGAACGGTGTATTGTTGTCTGTAACGTTTGTAAGGGAGAAACACCCAGATTGTCTTAGATCCCTTATAAATAATGCAATGCGATTAAACATGAATGAAAAGCTTGCAGGGACTGATAACAATTGTTAATGAAAAGCTGTAATTGTTACGTTGAAAAGATTGATAGATAGATAGATAGTTAAACTCTATATTGTTCACACCACAAATTTCATACATACGATAAAACAGCTTAAAAAATAGTGCAACAATCGGCGGCCTTATCGCTAAGAGCGATCTCTTCCAGGCAACCAGGCAGGAACCAACCTTAGAATGGAGAGTATTCATACAGGAGGTAGAAGGCGGGGCGAGCAATATTGAATAATGTGATAGTTATAATATAAACCGTATATTCTAATAACAATACATACTACCTGCTAATACTGATACCTACTACTTAAAATTACGATACTAATACTCATATTACTTATTAGATTGATCGTATTTGTAGTCGTTACTGGTACATGTTTATATACACAACACAATGCCTCGGCGTCGTGTGCAGAACCAATAAATGTGTCCAGTACCAATAAATGTGTACAGTATCTATAGTTTAGGTACTTATTTCTTTACATGAACAAAATTGTCAATTTTTGCCCGACCTGTAAAGTAGCTTCGCTATTTATTTATTTTTACGCAAACAAACTCGCTCGATACACGCTCGCTTGACCACCAACTCGCCTGTTGGTAACCGACGTTGTGGTCGATGATGAAGCACGCACACTTACAAGATACCTATTCACTCTGGCCTTGAAATCCATCAGTCAATCTGTTGTTGGCTCTGGCTTGGATATTATGTAATAAATATTTCAATTCATTTCATGAAAGAATACCAAATAATTATGTAAAATCATGATGAAATTAGATTATGAGTTATTTTACTTACACCTGAGTTCCATTACTACAACAATAATAACGTTTGTCGTACAACATGTTTGTATTGTAGGTAGGTACATGTTGTGTATAGTTGAGTTGTGAGTAATGAAACAACAGAGTGATGTCCGAGGGCCGGTGAGGTGTGAAGTCCGCGGAGAGGTCTGCGCTGTACTTACTGCTCGAGCCCTACGCTGGCGCTGAAGTGAAAGTGCATTATATCACGGAACCTGTTCCGTCGGTCCACACTCCTCTCTCGGGGCTCGCAGGGAACATGTCGACAGCATTGTGACGCACACATCGAACATTCTATGTGTGGACTTCGTAAGTAATCAATAATAATAAAACATAGATAAATTCAATGTGACCCTTAGAATAACTACACATAGAAACCAAGTACATTCGCAAAATTTAAGCCATTCAAATGGAGTCATATATGGATCCAAAAAAATATAAAAATTTTACTATGTCAATTTGCGCGGTCAAATCGTACCACAACAAATCAGAAAAGCAGCATAAGAGTTATGGTGTGACATTCTACAGGTAATCCATTAATTTTCTTGCTTAAATCGTTTAAAATACCAATCGAAACGTAAGCTACAAAGCGAATTTGTAGCTTACGTTTTGAGAAGGCGTTGTTTGGAAACCTACCTTCTCTGAGTAGTTATTCTAAGATGTGACCATTATTTGAAGACACACTTCGACAAAAAATTTACTTTAAGTTACAGAACTTAGAGTTAGTTGATGGGCCGGTAGCCTAGTACCTATACTTGTTATCCGGAACAAATCGCACCGCCCATGGAAGACTGGCGTAAACACATTTACGTCAAATATTTTTTATTTCACTATTGGATAAAGAAAAGTTTAATACACCTATTCAATTTTTCAAATTTTTTTTCTAATAAATGGCGGATATAATTTAATTTAAAAAATCAGTACGAAAATATATTTTTCATAAATTCCCTGGTCAACTTATGTAAGTTTTGTTACGCTAATTACTTTTGTAGAGTTGCCTTTTAATATTAGCTTAAACGAAGTTACGCAATTATTCACAAAAACTTATTCACATAAATGAACTTACATACTTTTTCCACGTGATAAAATACAGAAATATACGCTCATATACAAGTTACTATACATTTTCTCATTATTTTTCCGTGGAAGAAAAGAGTTATCATTTTTTACGTACCAAAGTTATATGAAAGTGGGCTGGAATAAAGAATTAACTCGAAATACAACCACGTAGTTCGTCTAATTTCTGTAGCAACAAATTAGCATTAACTTTAGTTGTTTCTAAATTTCATATTGTTGTTCCGGGGATTAATGGAGTAACCACCTAATTTCAGGTTACCGCAAAAAAACGTTACTGCAAATTTTTCCTAAAAATGAAGTAGATAGGTATCTGTAAGGTAATTTTTTCCAGCATGTTGCCAAAGGAACTAAGTGTCTAGGCCTTCAAATTTCTCCGCAAATCAGTTTTTTGACGCTCCTGAAAAGTTGGTGTTTTCAACTTACGCCAGTCTTCCATGGGTAGTGCGAAATGTACGGAGCTCGAGTGCAGGCGGGTGAAGCTCGTTATATTGCGTGCAGCGCGCCAGCAGGGAGTCACCCGGCGCGGCTCCTGCCTGCAAGCTCTCGCGGCGAGATAAATGCCAACTCATTTCGAGAGGTTAACCTTTCATCGACGTCGGAAATCTAGAACGACGGATTTCTTAATATTCTTTCAACATATCATATCGATAAATATGGAGGCAATCCGTACCTTTCTATGTACAGGGTGGGATACGAAAATGAAATTAGCTATTTCGTTTCATAGCTAACTTACTAAGCAATACAAGTAACATAACTACGCAATTAGGTACTACTTGTTATTTGTACTATTATAATATTCTGTGCTATTACGGTTATTTTTCGGAAACACTAGTTCGAGGAAATCCGGTATTCGTAACTGAAACCGCAGCTAACCAGCAGGTGTCGGAACGCGTGGTGTCGTGATGCAGACGACACACCTGCACCTGCAGGTGCTGCGGCATGTCGGTGCCGCGAGCGGCGCGCCGGCGCTTACTGAGGAACTTCTCATCATTTCAGCCGTAGGACGTCCACTGCTGGACATAGGCCTCCCCCATCGATCTCCAAAAGGGCCGGTTGGAAGCGGCCTGCATCCAGCGTTTCCCTGCGGTCTCTTTTAGGTCATCTGTCCATCTTGTGGGTGGACGTCCTACGCTGAGCTTACCAGTCCGTGGTCTCCATTCCAGAACCTTTCGGCCCCATCGGCCATCTGTTCTGCGTGATATGTGCCCTGCCCACTGCCATTTCAACTTACTAATCCGGTGGGCTATGTCGATGACTTTCGTTCGTCTACGGATCTCCTCATTTCGGATTCGATCTCGTAGAGAAACCCCGAGCATAGCCCTCTCCATAGCTCGTTGTGCGACTTTGAGCTTGCTTATGAGGCCCATAGTGAGAGACCACGTTTCAGTGCCGTATGTCATCACTGGTAACACACACTGTTCGAAGACTTTCGTCTTAAGGCACTGAGGTATTTTGGACGAGACGACGTTGCGTAGTTTACCGAACGCTGCCTAGCCGAGTTGGATTCGCCGATTGACCTCTTTCTTGAAGTTGGACCTACCTAGTTCGACTGTTTGTCCTAGGTAGACGTACGCCGTACGCGTCAACAGCTTCAAGAACTGAGTTCCCAACTGATACTGGGGTGGGCACAACATGGATATTTGACAT
This sequence comes from Agriopis aurantiaria, assembly GCA_914767915.1. NCBI lineage: Eukaryota > Metazoa > Arthropoda > Insecta > Lepidoptera > Geometridae > Agriopis > Agriopis aurantiaria. Next base: position 18,631,243 of record OU611991.1, on the reverse strand, counting down.
GACCTTTGTTTTGTCCATGTTCATTTTAAGGCTCACCTGTTGAGAGACTCGATTGAGGCCTTCGAGGAACTTCTATATTTCATTTATTTTGTGGTTTATGAAACGTCACGATGTACCTACGTTACATCACGAGCTATGTTTACAATGTACCCACCTACCTATTTGTATACACAATACTTTGTATTTAATACAAGTAAAGTTGATAATAAATAGTCAGGAAAGTTTAGACAGTGTTGCTGCGGTGAAGGAAATGTTCGACCACGTCGAGTAAGTAGGGAGGTACTTACGTGGTTTCATAGAAGAGTTTGTCCAACTTGGTCCCACCAACTCAGCTGATTAAATAGTATACTTCCTCTGTTTTTAAATTCCAACCAATTTATGCGTTCAGATTCATACTCCTCCAAAATGGTACGGAAATAGAAAACTTGATATGTTTTATGTATGTGAAGGGTTATGGCCGAACATTTCAACCTACTTACATAATTGTATTATGTTGTTAACACAGATTAGCAGATTACTCAATTTTAAGAAAGTAATTATGATTATGCAACGTTTACCTAGTAACGTGATACATCTCGGCAGATGCCGAGCTCACCACGGTCGGGTCACGTGCGTTCCGAATCGAACTAATGTATGCTGACAGAAGGTGCACATTAGATAACCCGCGGCAGTGGGCACCGAGCGAGCTCAACACATGCATGCTATAGTACCTGGTGTACAGGAGAACGTTCCTCTACTCTGATTACAAACAACTTCTACAGCTATAATTATATATTAAGATCTCAGATAATTTAATACTTAATTATTACCATTACCATTTCAGTAAACTTTCTTTCTGGTCACAGTTGCCACAGGGTGCCTTTAGGTAAAGTTAGCTCCTAGCATAATTTTTTTATTATTGTGTTTTATGTTCGTTTTGTTGTTGAGTTCTGGGCCACAGCATGAGTAATATAGATACATCTATAGGTATAGCTATTTCCAACGTTTAAAGAATAACGTCATAAGACGATGACGTACCGTTGCCCTTCCAATGTATTGAGGACTTTCCATTGGCCAACATAATTTAAAGCAGCCCGAGTCAGTGATCGACAGATCGATATGACGTACGTGTTAGGTCCCTGTTACTTGACACTGAAGGTGGCGCGCTGCCTCACAACGTCTGTGAGGATCGGAAGTTGAAGAGTGACGTTTCTGAGACAGGACGCGGGACGCTGAGCGGCCTGCACGCGGGCCTGGTGTTCCTCGCGCCGCTCGCGCCCGCCGGGGAGACCCTGGACTCCGGTCACACCCCCCTCGACCCTCCCCCGTCCGTCCTCAACTCGGTGTTCAGCGCGATAAAGAACGTCTTCTCGACTGTTGCAGCGCCGGCTCCGTACGCCCCCTCCGCTCCGTATGCCCCCTCCGCCCCCTCCGCCCCCGGGCCGGTGGAAGAGCCGTACACGAACCAACCCCCTCCTCCGCTGCAGCCCGTCCCCGCATTCAGACCCATGTCCTGGGAGTCCCCGGCGCTGGACTCGTACGGCGCGCCCGCCGCGGCTGACGCGTTCCCCGCGTACGACCCGCGGAACCCGCACCCCCCGTTCGAGTACACGCCGGCGGAACACTCCGCCGCTCCCGCGCACACCACCGGCATCACGCCGGAGAAGATACAAAAGATAAAGTTCAATCTGGCGAAGCTTAATAACTACATGAATCAGCAGGCGCGCTCTTCCGAACACCTTCCCAAGTTTGACGGGTTGGAGGCGTACCGGGAGATGTTGGAGAGGGGGCCTCGGCTGCCGACTCCCGTCGTCTCCGACAACGAGATAGGGGTCCTCCCCGCCGAGCTGCTCCCTGACCTCGACCTCGACAGCACGACCACGACCACCAGCACGACCACGACCGACCGACCGAGCACGACGCCCGCCGAGACCAGACGGAAAGACTACAAGTACTTCCTGAGAGGCAACAGGATTGTCCTCGTCTGAACTGTGACTGACTGACTGGACCTGGAGGTATGTGCTGACTGACTCTCGACTGACTCGCCCTCACATGAAAGACGTCGTACGGTCTTATTCAGAAACGTCTGATGTGGCTGTTGTTGCTAAAATATGTAGTGTCTCATTTCCACCTTCGACCCTCAGTCGGGAGAAGGAGACAAACCACGTCTTAGCGAAGACGATCTTATCGAACGTTTATGAATAAAAGAAAGTCTACATCCGATATGCGATACATATTAATTAAATGAACAGAAAACCCTATTCTACTAAAAGAGTCGTCGGAAGCATTGAACCGCTTTGACTTTTCATCATTGGAATCTATTTCTGTAACTAGAGTACGCTATACTTCCGCTTGCATCTTTATTTAGAGCCGTCTCGTGGCGTGGCATAACATACCTAATCTAACCTAACACTCGTCTTAACTGGCTCGTTTTGGAAAGTCAGTTTAAAAAAGTTAAAACATTCATCATGATGTCCTAGCATGTTGGAAATATTAACCACTTTACTTTTCTTAATAGACAATTGTTTTTTATTCCTTTTCTTTTCTTCTCTTTCGTAATCCAAGCAAATATTCTAAGCTTATGCAGCGGGAAATTAATTAGTAGGTAAATATAATAATATGTAAATAAATTAATATAATTATGAAATTAAATAACTATTTCTGTCGGCACAGCGACGCAGCATGAGTCTTAGCTTTCATCTTTTATAATCTTGCGCAAAAAACACATTAGCCGCAAAAAATATCGTGCTTTATTTGATTCTTTCATTTCTATAGAATCCTTTCTAGGATGACACGACTCGACGCCACCGAGCCGACTGAATGACTGACTCTACAGAACTGAACCAATCAATCTGACATCTTCACTTCATTACGTTCATCACTCGCCTTTCTACTTCGCGTCTACATTTTTCAAATATCATCGGTTTTTACTTTTTTCTCATTAAATGTACATACATACACGTAACGTTAATGCAGACCAGACGTAACGTTATGTAAAGCCTTTTACTTCCTTTAATTTATTTGTTTGTGTAAAATATACATTATATATGCATATCTGGTCGTACAGTTATGTGGTTGGGTAATGCCGACGCATACATTACAGTTCATCCTTGTACAGATTACTTATTGAAGTATTGCTACAAATTGCAACGTCTTGTTAATATTTTACGTCTTTGTCAGGAAAACAACTAACCTTCTTTCTTTGAAAAGTGGATCGCGTTCGCTGCAATAACTACTTCAACTGAATGTAGGAACATTTTCCCCGCCATTCTATGTTGATTCGTCTGTACAAACGCATGTTCAAACTATTTATAATTAGTTACAAATATATCGAAGATAAAGTTTTCTTTTCCCCTTCAATATACTTTACATCATAATAATATATTCCGATAACTATTGTAACTTACTATATATTTTTCCTTTTCTGATTGTTAACGTCATTATTTACAGCATCTATATATTTATTATTTACAGATTGGATATATGAATCGATAAGAACGCGGCACATCTTTATTCTAGATCGTTAACAATGTGAGGGTGCACCCGGGGCAGGGTGCTCATGTGAGGGTGCACCCGGGGAAGGGTGCTATCTATGCTTAGGTCCATCAATAACTAAATGAGACGTTCTCGTACATTCCGATGTCGCTCATATTATGTTTGCTATAATTGCAGAGATCCCCATCGAGGCGGGCGCGCTGGGCGCGGAGGAGCTGCAGCATTACTACCACCACCACCAGGCCTAGAACTCGATCGCACTCGCGTAACCTAAACTAATACTCAGGACCTTCTTGTAACTATTCCGTCGGATCACAGGCAATGGTTTAAATTCAACTTTGGTTAAAGTAACAGGTAATTAATTGAGAATTATCCCACTCTGGCATTCCGGGGTATTGTTATAGTGTACCCTCGTCGCGTGACGTGCAGCTACTGACGTGTCAGGAGGCGTGTGACGTAACGAGTCGGTCTGTAACAGGGCTCCGGTTCCGGGGGGTACCTACAGAGGCCGCGCACTAAAAACCCAAAGATCACTGAACTACAATGATGTTTTCGCGTAAATATAGTTCAGCCGATTGTACGAAAGTATTTGTTAGTGAGTAGATCGAATGAATCAGTTGCTTGTGATGAGATGGATCAGTTTGTGAAGCTTCATGTTCTAGTGACCGATATGTTGTCAAATCTGTCTTTCGAATATACCTACGTGCTGTTGTATAAATTATTAACTTAACATAAGATATTTTTTATGTTTCTATTTAATTATTTGATTCGATTGAATATTATTTTTATAAAAATTAGAAAGTTTTAGTACCTTGCCAGATTTTGTGTAATAGACACATAAGACACAAGTTTTGTACCCATGGCCAAGAACTTGCAAGACATTATATGTACAAGTTAATAGAACCCGCGCTCGGGGTCGCCGCGTTCAAGGAAATATTTATATCATAATCTATTATTGTGTAATCTGCTTGTTACAGTTTGGTTCCTTTTTTATTGTTTTAGTTTTGAACAATATTCACAAGTTAGGTATTATCTATCTTCATTTCTATACAAGTTTATTTCTTAAACTAGAGCAGTTGTTTGTACTTAAAATATAATTTATTGTATGTAAACGAAAATGTATGGTTGCTGAGCTCGGTTAGTGTATCTGCGGCCGACCACCTCCCGCGGTCTCCGTCTGAGTACCAATGAGCTCGGTTAGTGTATCTGCGGCCGACCACCTCCCGCGGTCTCCGTCTGAGTACCGATACTCTACTCAGCTTCCTGTCTTGATCGCGCTCAACTGATTATATTTATCTTAAGAATCGGCGTTCGTAGTTAGTAAGTTCGTAGTTAGTAAGTTCGTAGGTTACAATGTCCTGTAAATAAATTATTTATATGTTTGTATTATTGTATAATATTTTATATTTTTGTAAATAAATGAAACGGGATGTGTGACTTGTTGTCTCATTTATTACTGATTGTTGGCGTAGTACAGCAGTGCAGTACAGTAATTACAGTAAAGTAAGTACAGTAAAGTAAGTAGAGTACAGTAGGGTAGGTAAGTACATCAGCCTGCTCTAATGATACCACCACATAATTTTTTTCTGTATTCTGAGGATACCACATTATTATTAAAAAATAAATAAATAAAATAAATTATAAAATAAATAAGATACCAATACGAGCTGGAACTGGATCAAAGGCTGCCGACTGCGCGAAGTGGGGGTCGAGGGAGGGGTGTGGAGGGGAGGGGGTGTCTCTACCCTGCAATGCCATGTTTGTCCATAGCAGTCGCAGTCATCGTCCAGCTGGTTGAAGCCTTGGTTGCCACTGCATTGCACTCCTCGCCCTGATTCTCGCTACGTTTCATCATCATCATCATCAGCCAGAAGACGTCCACTGCTGAACATAGGCCTCCCCCTTTAACCTCCACACTGAACGACAGCCTGCCTTTTGCATCCACTGGATGCCAGCGACTCTTGCTATGTCGTCGGTCCATCTAGTGGGAGGCCTACCTACGCTGCGTCTTCCGGTTCTCGCTACGTTTGCGTCTTGCGAAACAGTATGGGTACTACTACTTACCGATAGAATAAAGGCATCAGTTGTCGAGGCTGATTCTTCGAGAGTCCAAACACGGCTTAATACTAAAACTTTCAATATAATCATGCACATCGAACGGATAGCGCATCGAGTAGCTCTAAGTAAATTATTATTAGAAAAGACTTATACCATTGACGAATACTTGAAGGATAAAGATCTTAATTAGATAGCAAAAGAAAAATGCCAGTGACTATTGACATATGGAATAGGGAATATGCATGTGTTTTTTTAATAGTTTTAATTAACTGTTTACATCGTTATATCATAGTAAAAAATATAATTACAGTTAAAAATGCTCAAATTAATTTTTAAAATAATATTTAAAACATTGAATAAATTTGAGCTGTTTGAACGCCGCAATTTTTCGCGGGTTTGGATGACGTCAGAAGCCACGTTTTGTGTTTGTTTACTATAGACGATACAGTTATTTCACACAGATTTTCAGTTTTATTGATATCCAGACCATGGAAGAAGCTAAAAAACATTTTTATAGGTATCGTCTTGTGCCAAAGTGCACAAACACTATTAGAAATACACCCGATAAAGTGTTTTTTTTCCTATTCCAAGAGATGCGAAAATACGTAAACTATGGTGTAAGGTTATGAGAAGAGATGAAGTATCTCCAACATCATGTTTGCATTGTTGTGAAGATCATTTCAATGTGAATATGTTATACTTTGATAGCATGGTGTGAGTTAGAAGTATGTTAAGTGTTGAATATTATGCACTCAACAAACAAACAATAAGTAGGTACTTACATTAAGTATTTAGAGTAAACAGTATTCACATTAAAAAAACAACTTAAAAATTCACGGAAAATTACGGAACATAAGTAATGTTAGGTATGATTACTTATAAATTATTATAATATAGACAGTAGAGCAGCAAATTCATAACAATTAATGACCAATGATTATTTATAGGTTATGTTTTGGTAATTACTGCCGAGTGCATTTATGCGTAAAAACCTATGTAATGGATTAAAATATATCATGGATTATAACAATTACCTTGCAGCTTTCACTCCTTTGATCTCAGCAACTGTAAAATCTGGATTTGATGCAAAATATGCTGTCATTATGAATGCATCTAGATATTTTTGGTAGATTGTCCGATTGTGCTTTGACAAAACCAGTCTCAGTCATCGTCCTAAATGATCTCTAGTCTCACGAGAATGCTAAAATTACACTAGCTAATGGAAAAAACTACAGGAACTCAATATAAAACGATTTTTCTCTCAAACACTACTAATACAGTATGAATATCGACGCCGCTAAAGGCAATGTTGTGGCTTTTGACGTCACGTTTCGTTTTGACCAATGGTGAAGCGTTTCGCAAATTTGAATTTCCCTCTTATATTTTGCACTTTTTATTTAATATTTTAAGCAATTAAAATGTAAAAAAATAAAAAATAAATCTTTTAGATATAAAGTCAGAACAATAAAGATTCGGAAAAAAATTATTTCAACCTTTAAACCACATGCATATTCCCTATTGTGATTGTGACATTAATTTTCCTCCTATAATTTAATTTAACAAGTAGTAATAGTAATAAAATTGTCAATGTAATTAAATCATATGTAATCTGAATCTATGTATGTAATCTTAAGGTATCTATACCTACTTGCATGTTGCTGTTGTACTTAATTTAATTATAAGATCACAATGTATATTGTTCGACCTACTCTCGCAAGGAATAAATGAATTATGAATTACGGATATATATATTTTTATAATATTTTATTTTATGATCTACGTTTGTCCTCCAATTCGCCTAATGGTAAGCGCCGGTATAACTGAGGATGGAACACGTTAATCTTGGAGAAATATATTTACTTTAGTCTTGAAGGTGCATAGATTGTAGTTATACGGGAATCCAAGAGTACGACGCAGTACCTACCTACATTATATAAATATAACTAGCGACCTGCCCGCCCGGCTTCGCACGGGTGCAATTTACGTGCGAAGCCGGGGCGGGTCGCTAGTTATATATAAACCTTCCGTGAAAATTTATCTAACTTATGGTGAAAACCGCATCAATATCTGTTGCGTGGTTTAGGTGGAGTTAGCGGCCATACAGACAGACAGACGCGGAAAGCGACTTTAATTTATACTATGTACGATACGATACGATACGATCAAAAAGACGTTAGCAAATAACAAGTTGTCAGCTATGAGAAATATGTGAGGTGAAATAACAACGACAGAAACATTATCTATATAATGCTTCTGTTCTGTATGTTACAGTAAGTTGGTTTTCCTAACGCCTATGCGTTAGGAAAACCAACTTACTGTAAACGGTGCAAGTAACTTGCGCAAGTTAGACCAAGAGGGTCCGTACGAGAGCAGTCTGCACATATTTAATGATACGAGCCCCCTTCTCTGCCTGATGCGCCGTGTGCAAGACGCGCAGGAACATGACAAAGCAGTGACGAGCAGACACTGGCCCTAGTTAGTCATCCTCACTTCATCAATCCTTTTGTTTTGATATTTTCGGTATTCGCTACTTTCGCTTATGAAGATCCCTTATCACTTGTTATCACTTTAGAGAGCGTCATTCAAAACTAAGTTACATCAATTGGTGAAACTATTTTCCAGAGTGAATTGACCGCTTGATAAATAGTCATACCTACTGGTATAAATAAATTGACCGCTTGATAAATAGTCATACCTACTGGTATAAATAAATTTCCGTCACTAACTCGCTCACTGATCGCTGTAAGCCGTTCGAGCGCGTTGATGTCTGTTGCTCGTCGCAAACGGTGTCTACGAGTCGTAGCACTGCTACGAAACAACTGGCAGGCACTTTGTGTGCCGCACTCAGTAAACTTCAATAAGCAGATAGTAATGTTGGATACGCATGAGAGATGAGAGCTAGCTCCAGTCCCAAGCTCAGATCAAACAAACAAGGGAGATGTGCTGTACAATTTGTCGTTCATGATCAAAAGTCGCCGTCACCCATTTTTTTTTACTATACCGCTAAACCACTTAACGCGAAAACTTTAAGTAGATACTACATTTTCAGTGTATTTTCACGTACACTAAAAACTTTCAGTGGCACCAATGAACTAACTAACAGTGTAAATGCAAAAACGGCGACAAGGTTGTTTGCTGGCTGAATTCGAGTAAAGGCATCAAGCCCTATTGAGGCCAGATACGTCCACACTTGCCACGCCATCTCCCGTGTTTATCTGGTCCGAGGTGCCAGGTGAGGGCACGCTAGCGGCACCTGCAGCCCTAGGTAGTTGTTATCATCTGCCTTGTACTATCGCGCCAGCTCGTAGTACTTGACAGTGCTATATAATATGCGGCTGGTGACAGTTTCTCAGTTTTAGTAAACCAGCTTGTATAAGATGTGTGACCAGCCGTGATGTTTTTATTGAATAGACCTCCTCCTCGCCTGGTGTTAAGTGATGATGTGGCCTACGATGGAGCACACTTTTCTAGGAGAAACTAACTGACTTGCGGCTTGACAACACCAAACTTTTTACTATCGGGAAACATCTATTTTGGCAGCGTATTCCACCGTTTAGCAGTTTGCACAATAAAAGTGGAATCAAAGTGCTTCATACGGGTTTTCGAAATATCAACCATGAAACGGAGTCAGTTTTTGTGCCCTCTCTGACCGTTCAATCGAAAAATATGCAGGAAGGAATCGTAGTGTTCAGGACGGAGTTCCTTGGCGCGGAGGGACGGTTGTTGTGAGAGGACGAACACCCGTCACAGCAGCTGCGCTACTTCTCGCGCCCGCCGACTAGACTCCGTCGTCTGCGGCGGCTCCAACCTGGGATGTGATATCCGTCGTGAGCGCACACACGGCACAGCACCCATGGGTTTACATAACAGCCCCGTGATTACACGGCGGCTTCCTGGACGGTCGAGCCTCGCTGCTTTCGCTTTCGGTATGATTGCAGCCAGGGAGGCGGGGTCACTGACCCGCGGGTACGCGCGATAGGATGTTGGTGCGAAAAGGATGACAGAATGCTAAGTTTACATCATCATCATCATCGGCCAGAAGACGTCCACTGCTGAACATAGGCCACCCCCTTTAACCACCACACTGAACGACAGCCTGCCTTTTGAATCCGCTGGATGCCCGCGACTCTGACGATGGCGTCCGTCCATCTAGTGGGAGGCCTACCCACGCTGCATCTTCTGGTTCGTGGTCTCCACTCAAAACCAGAACCTTTCATCCCCATCGGTTGTCGGTTCTTCAAGCGACGTGGCTTGCCCATTGCCACTTCAACTTGTCAGTTTTACTTTTACATAGATTTCAATTAATATATTTATGAACAATGTTACAACGAGCTAGGCGTGCGTTTAACCACAATCTCACCTGTTGGGAAGCGCAGACGTGCCTTTATTCACGACTGAATGGCTCTCGCATATATCTATACGATATTTTGGAAGGCCTGGAAAAAAATTACGAGACGTCTTTGACTCCCAACTAGTCAACTATAGCACAGAACAGAGAGGAGTGAAACTAGTCAACTATAGCACAGAACAGAGAGGAGTGAAACTAGTCAACTATAGCACAGAACAGAGAGGAGTGAAACTAGTCAACTATAGCACAGAACAGAGAGGAGTGAAACTAGTCAACTATAGCACAGAACAGAGAGGAGTGAAACTAGTCAACTACAGCACAGAACAGAGAAGAGTGAAACTAGTCAACTATAGCACAGAACAGAGAGGAGTGAAACTAGTCAACTATAGCACAGAACAGATAGGAGTGAAACTAGTCAACTATAGCACAGAACAGAGAGGAGTGAAACTAGTCAACTATAGCACAGAACAGAGAGGAGTGAAACTAGTCAACTATAGCACAGAACAGAGAGGAGTGAAACTAGTCAACTATACCACAGAACAGAGAGGAGTGAAAGAAAGGAAGGATGCATTTCACCTGCAATACCGCGGCTGAAATAAATTAGCAAGTACTATTAAATTATTTAAAGATTGGCTACGTATCTGTGACGAATGATGCACGGGAGCCCGGCGTGGCCGCCGCCGGCCACCGGCGCCGTCACCGGTCACCGATGCCGCTTTTCATTCGCGTGCGCAGGAGTCGACGACTTCACAACAAACTCTCACTATGCATTAATGATGCAATTGGATGCACCTGCAGCTATTTATCATGCGGCTGTAATCGTTAGTAAATGGTTATTAATTTGAGCGAGTGATGCGACGCCTCCTGCGGACCGTTTTGGATCTATTTTACACACACATACATTCCTCAGTTTTCATCTAGGTACAGTTTTATATCGTTATTTAGATTCCTATATAGTCTTGTTTCTACAGTTTGCGTCCATATCTGAAGAGATGGAATGTACCCCAAGTGTCCTCCGGTCACATGATGGCGTTTGCAAGTTTCTTCAAGAGGCGATCGAACTCATCTCCTTTCTATTTAAAATTACAAAATTAATTACATTTAAAAAAAATTTTTTATTTTTTTTATCAATTCATACCCACGGTATGAAACTGAAAAATTAACAATAACCTGAGTTTCGCGTGACACAGACACACCGCAGCATCATTACTTCAGCACAAAACAATTAATATAAAACAAGTACACACAGTTAGTAGCACCGTGTCCGTGTGTTTTTATGTTATTTGAAACGCTTCACGAGTAAGGCCGCGGACACAGCGTCGGTCGAGATACACAGTTTGTTGGTACAATTTAGTTTGTATCGTACTTGTATTTGTCTGATTTCTCAATGGTTCTTTGGCAACGAGTGTAATTAAATCTGTAACATAAAACAGATTTTTGCAGATTTTTTGTTACAGATTTAATTACAATTTGTTTCAGGTTAGGTTAATTTTACTTTTTTATGTAATTAATATTTATGTCAGGTTAGGTTTAAATTAGCATCACAAATATCTATAGAGTAAAATAGTTTGTCCCAAATCTTTATTGTACTCAAAACGACGTAGAAGCGGAATTACACTAGAAATTCATATACACATTTAAAATGGACTTCCGCAAAGTAACGCCTGATTCAATCAACTATTTTCTTAATTGACAATTTCCACTCCATTGTGTTTTCTCTCGTAACGTACAGGGGGCTTAGTCCCAGGTTTGATAGTTTTTGAAAACTTTTTTCGTTTACGTTTTATTTTATACATTGCTGGGCTGAAAGGTATTCGAAAACTTTTTTCGTATTAGAGTGAAGCAATCTATACCGCCGATTTTAGTTCCTCCGCGTTTCCGCTGGAGGCGCTTTACTAAAATGTATGTAACAATACGTAAACGAAAAAAGCTTTCGTTAACTATAAAATCTGGGACTAAGCCCCCAGTAACGTTGCCGCCTCCAGTGAGCACTCAGCCTTCCTAGCGGCCAAGTGAAGCAAGGCAGAGTGGGGGTCGGTATAAAGCTGGTGATGACCTATTTCACGTTTCATACCACAAGTCGTGGTGTGTAGTGCACACGGCAGCGGTGCATGTCGCATGTCGCGCGTCCGCGGGGGATGAACACGCATCTTGTCGCAGCCGTGCTGTGTGACGCCGTGTCGGGACACGATGACGACCCTTACCATCATTAAGGTAACATTATTTTCATTGAGTTTAAATAAGTCAATAGTATATAGTTCATTGATAAATACTTATTCAAAAGAGTATCAAATTAGATAAAAATATGAGATGAGTAGTAAATGAGTACTATATTAAGTTTGCGTATCGCACGGATATTATATTATCACTTCACTACATAGTATAAAACAAAGTCGCTTCCCGCTGTCTGTCCGTCCCTATGTATGCTTAGATCTATAAAACTACGCAATGGATTTTGATGCGGTTTTCACCATCAGTTAGATAAATTTTTACGGAAGATTCATATATGTAACAAACGCGCCGCTCTGGCTTCGCACGTAAGTTACACCCGTGCGAAGCCGGGTGGGTCGCTAGTCTATACTAATATTATAAAGAGGAAAGATTTGATTGTTTGTTTGTTTGTTTGTTTGCATTGAATAGGCTCCGAAACTACTGAACCGATTTGAAAAATTCTTTCACTGTTGGGAAACTACACTATCCCCGGTTAACATGGGCTATATATTTTTTTTTAATAGTTATCCTTACTAATACTCCAATAATGTAACCCAAGGTGTAAAAAAATAAGATTTACAATTTTGACTTTGCGTGTGTGACAGTTCTAAGACAGGACAGCGTCTGTCAGGTCAGCTAGTATTATATAAAGCGCATATAGTTATGTGTGTGATGTGACGTTTGTTCGTAACTTCGTAAACAGCTGAACGGATATCAACTAAATCATACTCAATATTATAAATGCGAAACTGTGTTTGTTAGTTAAGTGGCTGGAGAGTGACATAGGCATACTTTTCATCATCATCATCACCATTTATCACCACTACGTGGGTGAAAACGCGGGGCGTAGCTAGTTACTCATAAAGCATCTCTTATATGTAGTATAGTATAGAGCATCTCTTATATGTAGTATAGTATAGAGCATCTCTTATATGTAGTATAGTATAGAGCATCTCTTATATGTAGTATAGTATAGAGCATCTCTTATATGTAGTATAGTATAGAGCATCTCTTATATGTAGTATAGTATAGAGCATCTGATCTGACGATCTGTCTGTGAATGTCTCATGGAGCAATAAAATATTGAGTACTTCAGTAAAATTAGTACCTTCTGTAGGACCACTGAGTCAGAGGTTCACCAGCACTGAGGTTCACCAGCACTGAGGTTCACCAGCACTGAGGTTCACCAGCAGAGAGCTCGCACCATTTATTTGCATTAAATTTGATTAAACTTATTGATAAAAGTTCTTTATGGAAATAGTGAGTTATCCTGAATTATTACGAAAGAGATGACTTATCTATGGAATGTATGAAGGTGCTACTTCAAAATTCCTGGTTAAACCGGGACACGGCGCAAGTACCGGCTGGGTATTTCGGCACTTTAAAAGCTGCTATAAAAACAAAACTATATCACGTCAGGAATTTCATCAAATATTGTAGTGTTGCATTTTTATTCATAACGTACGTTCACAGATGTGTACCTATATCTGTGCGTACGTGAGTACATATATCTTATATACCCATGTTTTGATACTAAGGATTTATTTTATCGCGAATGAGTCCGCGTTTGGCCACCAAACGGTTGGTCGGTAAGCGACGATGTGGTCGAAGATGAAGCACGCAGATTTTATTATGATAGACTAGCGGTCCGCCCCAGCTTCACACGGGTATAGATTATAGCCTATGTCACCCAGGGATAGAGTAAATTCCCAACAGTGAAAGAATTTTTCAAATCGGTTCAGTAGTTTCGGAGCCTATTCAATGCAAACAAACTAACAAACAAACAAACTAACAAACAAACAAACAAATCATTCCTCTTTATAATATTAGTATAGATGAGTTATAAAGTCCGAAATGCCGAAATGCGTCGAAGGACATAAGTCACGGATGTCGGAAACCGTATCACGCGAGTCAAGTGGCGCTGGGCAGGGCACGTGGCGTGGCTAGGCGTGCTGACGGCAGGTGGAGTAGAGCCCTGACAGAGTGGTTACCAATAGCGGATAAGCGTTCCGTAAGCATACAACCAGCCCGATGGGTCGACGATATCAGACCCGTCGCAGGTCATACGTGGATGAGATTAGCCCGAGACAGGGATCAATGGCACAAGGGAGAGGAGCCTTATACCCAGCAGTGGGTTGATACGGCTGACGATGATGATGATGAAGTACACAAATACATAAGACATAAGATGTAAGACATAAGATGTAAGACATAAGATGTAAGACATAAGATATAAGACATAAGATGTAAGACATAAGATGTAAGATGTAAGACATAAGTACATAAGATGATGATAAAGTTTCACTTTATTTAGATAGGAAGTGATTTGCATCAGACAACGCAGCAGGAAAAGGAATTGACATCAGCAATCAGCATCCCCTTCCCATTTACTTTACTAGGTCCATAATTAACTCTGACACTTGTGGGGTCTGCTCAGGGGCGCGGGGCGCGGGGTGCGGGGCGCGGGGAGCGGGGCGAGGAAGGCGACGGATCGAAGTTGATATTTATCGTCGAATAGAAATCAGTTTTGCATAGCGTCTCTATAATCACAAGTCTTGTTGAAAAGTCGCCACAAGTTATTGAACTGAGGGAAGGGTTTGCATAGCGTCTCTATAATCACAAGTCTTGTTGAAAAGTCGCCACAAGTTATTGAACTGAGGGAAGGGTTTGCATAGCGTCTCTATAATCACAAGTCTTGTTGAAAAGTCGCCACAAGTTATTGAACTGAGGGAAGGGTTTGCATAGCGTCTCTATAATCACAAGTCTTGTTGAAAAGTCGCCACAAGTTATTGAACTGAGGGAAGGGTTTGCATAGCGTCTCTATAATCACAAGTCTTGTTGAAAAGTCGCCACAAGTTATTGAACTGAGGGAAGGGTTTGCATAGCGTCTCTATAATCACAAGTCTTGTTGAAAAGTCGCCACAAGTTATTGAACTGAGGGAAGGGTTTGCATAGCGTCTCTATAATCACAAGTCTTGTTGAAAAGTCGCCACAAGTTATTGAACTGAGGGAAGGGTTTGCATAGCGTCTCTATAATCACAAGTCTTGTTGAAAAGTCGCCACAAGTTATTGAACTGAGGGAAGGGTTTGCATAGCGTCTCTATAATCACAAGTCTTGTTGAAAAGTCGCCACATGTTATTGAACTGAGGGAAGGGTTTGGGCGCATTTTGTTACATGTCATAAGTAGGTATTATAATTATTGTCTGAAGACGCCTGTCCTTCAAGTCCATGTTGTTCTTCAATGTGATAGACGAGCGCTGCACTGCGCTGCTCTCGGCATCACATTCAAATATCTTTTTATGTTCTGTAAAATAATGTATCTGTAAACATAATGTCTGCCCTCTCAGTAATGTGTGCACACTACCGTACCACCTGGTTTCAACTGCGAAGGGCGTGTTTATTTCTCAGGGGGACTCTGCGTGTACCTCGTCGTACGTCGTGCTAGAGTCGAGAGGTTGAACGGTAAAGAAGCGTCACACTTGCTATAGAGCTATTAGTGGGTACCATATACACTAGATAGGTACGCCTGGCGCAGCCAGCAGGGGCCTTGTATACGGCTTCTTGTTTTAAGAGATTCTGTTTAGGTGTTGATAAAATTTGCGCCACAAACATACACACAGACAAACTTTCGCATTTATGATATTAGTGTGACTAGCTGCGCCCCGCGGTTTCACCCGCGTGGATTACTCCTTATATCATCGGCTATCTTTCAGTGAAAGTCCTGTTAAATTCGGTCAAGCCGTTTTGGAGTCCACAGCAGCTGGTAGGTACGGGAACGAGTATAAGAGAAGACAGATAGCATAATATATAAACACCGTACAACAGTTGCGTCTTATGTAGATATAAGTTAGATAGCCCGTTGGTCTGCCTTCTGAGCTTGGGGGCGTGGGTTCGATTCCCATCTAGGACAAACATTTATGTGATGAACATTTGTGTTTGTTCTATATCTGGTTGTTAATATCTATTTAAGTATGTATTTAAAACTATATATGTACGTATATCAGTCTCTGGCAGCCATATCACAAGCTTTGCTTAGTTTGGGGTCAGATGACCGTGTGTGCAAAAATGTCACGAATATTTATTTATTTCTTTTATAATTAATAAAATAAATCTCAGAACAAGTAGTTCCGCTTCCACTGTGCCGGCGTGCAGAGACGCCCGTGTGGGCTGTTCCTGCAGACGTCACCAGCAGGCGGGCAGTGTCCCAGCCGGGCCGGGCCGGGCCGGGCGGCGGCACATCACATCCATGTCATTATCTGGTTAACGGAGCGCCGGCAATCAGAGTGAGGAGCGCCGTTATACTGTTCTGCTTTATTTATTTGCTGCTAGTAGTGTATGCCTGGGAGCAGACGGCAGATTTACTGTTTTCAAAAGAGACTCTTTATAGAAAAGTTTATTTGAGACCATGATTTCTAGTGGATATCTGTTGTATAATCATACATTAATGGGTACATCATTGAAAAAAGCTTGTGGAGGTATAATGTTTCTCCGTAACGTGTGATAAGGTTTTATTGATAATATTTCATCAATATTCAGGAGGCAGCTTGTATCCTGGATTGACACGAGGTTACTTTTGTCCTACCATATAAACTGAACGGTTCCCGAAGGATAGCGGGTGAAACTGGGAGGCGCCGCTAGTGTTTATATAATTATCATGACATTATTGGGTTTTACTCTATAAGTAATAAAATGTTTCCAAAATGTTCGACTAGTCAGTATCATCATCCTCATCATCAAACAGATCATCGAATTACTATAATAGTCGGACAGTAAGGAATAAACGCTCCTCGGGATATTTTATAAAGGCTACAGAGCCGATAGAGCATGTTTCTCTCGAGTGCTCAGCAAATTATTCCCGAAATAAATGCCTACTTAGATAGTTGTAACAACACGTTAACACCATCTAATCCTAACAGGTACCTATACATCTAGTTCCATTAGAAGAACTATTGTGTAAAAACGTCGCCTGTTCGTATTTGATTTAGTTCTAAAATAGGCAAACACGTAGGTAGATAAATATAAGGAGCATTGATTGCTTCGCTTGACGTGTCTGTTTTCTGACACGCACTCGGTCTCGACTCAGCATATATCATAAGTATATATAAGCATATATCATAAGTATATATTCAACAGTTGTGCCGGATTCTACACGGGGCAGTGACTTAAATACAAACCAATTAACTGCAATTTAAAATGATTAGCTACAATAATAGCGTTTTTGCGTAATAATTAGAATGTTTGTATAAGATACGCGACAGGTGCGAGATACGTCGTATCTCCTGGTGGAAGTCATGACAGCCTTGTATAGGTACCTACATATTGGAAATGTGGAGAAGCATTTGTCTGGACTTCCATGATCTGAATAGAGAAGACTCTAATAATAACAACGGCACAAAGCGCGAGATCAGAATGACTCTACAAGTGACATGTATCTTGGCACGCATCTTCTCATTAGCAGAATATGCAGCTATGTGTAGATGTACCTATACCTACTAGGTGTATTGTATTACAGCACTCGTCTCTGGTGCGCGAGCTCCCTCCGACCCTCACACGTGATGTCTCGTAAATATATAATTATATATGTACTTACTTCCTATCGGTCACGCGCTCTCTCCCACTATCCCACAGGAACACAGTGGACATCGCACACTGTTCTATTCACGCGATGTTTCTTGCCTCACACTTGCAAAACGTGGAATGAGCTTCTTCAAAAGACGAGTAAAGTTAAGAGTGTTAAAGGTTCAACAACGTAGTTGTGCCTCTGGTGTTTCAAGTATCCAGAGGCGACGGTGACTGCTTACCATAAAAACACGATTTTTTATATGTATGTAATATATTATTAAGCGTTAAACCAAGGTTCATACCCTGCTAGTTCCATATTAAAACTCATTCAAATCCGTGCCGCCGTTACAGAGTTGAGTGCGGACAAATAGGTTTACTTAGGTACACAAATATACACAAAATATTAGTGTGAAATATTTGTTTCATCATCATCATCATTTCAGCCATAGGACGTCCACTGCTGGACATAGGCCTCCCCCATCGATCTTCAAAAAGGCCGATTGGAAGCGGCCTGCATCCAGTGTTTCCCTGCGGTCTCTTTTAGGTCGTCTGTCCATCTTGTGGGTGGACGTCCTACGCTGCACTTACCGCAGCTTTAAATGTTTGTTTGGTTTGTCGTAACACATAGAAAGGTAGGAGAAGGAGACCCTGGACACGTGAGTAACCTTCATTTACGGTTACTTTATCGTGAGTTTGTAATTTTGTATATAATGTAGGTAGGTACATGATCTTCGGACGTAACACAATAAAAATGTACTTCCAAGGGTGATGCTGAAGAGGAAAGCTGAGTGAACCAACATGCAGCGAGTTCCGTGTTAGTGCCACTACTTGAAGCCGCGGACCTTTTACCAGGAATCATTTTCTCGCGCGAACCGGTCGCGTGGTCAGTCTTTCCCCGACTTACTTAAACGGAATGTCGACTTGTAACCGAGTGCCTGCCGTCGAGTGTCGGTGCTATAAATAACGCTAGGGTTCGCCGGATACTCGGCCGCCCACTTGTTGGTCTCGATTCTTACGGAAACAGTTCTGAGAATACCTACATTCATTCAGTTCAGATCTATCCGGAGGAATGACACCGAGGTAACTATCCTAAACACAACTTCCTTACTTATACAAAACCTAAATCTCTAATAAGTACCCTAACTAAGCAGAATTACATTTTTAGGGTTCCCAAAGGGACTCAACGGGACCCTATTACTAAGTTTACGTTGCCTGTCAAACGTATTTGCTTTAATCTAAAACGGTAATAGGTCAGAATCAAATAATGTATTGTACAAAAAGGGTAAAACAGTAGTATCAGCGGTCTTTTTAAATATATAATACGTCTACGTTTGGTTAGTTAGATGCTATCATTTAGTTTTACGAGCCCTTTATAGTACACAATTTAAAGGAAAACTATAATTAATAATAAACACCGGCCAAGTGCGTGTCGGAATACGCGCTAAAGAATCTCGGAATAGAATGAAAAACCACATTTTTGTGTGTGGAACCCAAAGAGTACCTTTTATATACTGAAAGGTGGAACCTTTTCTGGAGCGAGTCCGTCTCACTAGGCTGGTATTTTTTTGTAGTTAACGTCCAGTGGCTTGATAGAAATTAGTAAATTATTGCATATTTAATTTAAATATCACTTCTGATGGTTGAAATGATTGTGGGTAAATAATATGGTATGGGCACATAGCACGCAGAACAGATAACTGATGGGGCCGAAAGGTTCTGTAATGGCGTAATGGAGACCACGGACCGGTAAGTGCAGCGTAGGACGTCCACCCACAAGATGGACAGACGACCTAAAAGAGACCGCAGAGAAACGCTGGATGCATCGTGCAGGTCGTTTCAAACCGGCCCTCTTGGAGATCGATGGGGGAGGCCTATGTCCAGCAACGGACGTCCTATGTCTGAAATGATGAAATAACATGGGCAGCTAATTGGGCTCGTCATGGTTCGTGCTCATATAATCTCGTCCCCAATAAGCATTCCGTGAGTAGGTAGCTGAACCGTAACTCCACGGTACTCAGCAGTTCTGTCTGACCGACTCCACCGTGACCAGTTCCAGTTGGTGGTGGCCGCGGTGACGCTGAGCCAGGCCGCTTACTACAGCCGCGTGTCTCCGTGGAGCCGGGCCCGCGCGCCGGCCGCGCTCCGCCCCGGCGTGACGCTGCAGCCGCGCGCGCCGCCCCGGCAGGCGCAGGCGGCCTCGCACCGCGCGCCCTACTTCCTGTACAGGAGCCCGCCGCCCCACAGGTTCCAGCCTCGCTCACACTCACATGTGCCTCCTCGGGCTGGCTGGTGTTCACTCGACGAGTGACATGATGGAACGCCCCGTGTCGCAGGTACGCCGTGAAGCAGCTCGGGCCGACGACGAGCCGCGGCCCGTGGCGGAGCCCAGCGCCGGCGCGGCTGTCTCCGGCGGCGCAGTACGAGCTGCTGCGGGCTGCCTCGGCGCCGCCCGCTCCGCTGCTGCAGCTACCCGACGGTGGTACAGCTTCCACGTGCAGTCACTGCACGCGCGCCGCACTTCACACTCTCCTGCCTTCCACGCTGTTGTTTTCATTTTAAACTTGCCATTTTATTATTACCTTCTTCCTTTTACGTTGTAATAGATCTTCAATACCTACACTTGCTTTTTAAGTAACGAACTAAGTGAATACATCGAACTAACGTAGATATAAAAAAAGGCTTCCGCTGATTTTGTTTCGTGCACTGAAGCACCCTACTATAAGAGTTCGTCCACAGCTTCAATGGAATGTTACTAAACAAACAAACAAACAAACAAAAAGTAATTTATTTTGACATAAATTTAGTTTTACATAACGTAGTTTACTATCAATACCCTGAAAGTTACAGACATACCTAATAGGAACACAATAGGTAGGTACTATTGAAGAGTTTGGATAGCCCGTTGGTCCAGTTGGTAGTGAACCTACCTTCTGAGCCTGAGGGCGTGGGTTCGATTCCCACGTAGGACAAACATTTGTGTGATGAACATTTGTGTTTGTTCTATATCTGGTTGTTAATATCTATTTAATTATGTATTTAAAACTATATATGTATGTATATCAGTTACTGGCAGCCATATCACAAGCTTTGCTTAGTTTGGGGTCAGATGACCGTGTGTGCAAAAATGTCCCAAATATTTATTTATTTATTTATTTTATTTATTTAGTTTGCGCTACTCTCTTTCCTGGTCGCATTCAGAGCAGACGGTGCAAGCTGCAAGTCGCGCTGGCGTGTGGTTGTATCTACCTATCGTTGTAGGAGGCGCGCACGGACTCGCACAGAGATACATTGGCTAATCACGACCAGAAGACTGCACTCGCGCAATGTAAACGTTGGCTTCGAGGAGAAATCACTACTTCTGCGCATCTTCGTAGATTCAACCACCAGTAGCTAAATTATCTCTGCTATGCAATACAATAACACTATAATGATACTACAAAATAACATTATTACTAGAAAACATTGCACAACAGGAGGTCTTAACGGTAAAAGCGATATCTTTCAGACAGAATTTGTATGAATATGAATCATTTGTGACAGTGACATTCCACAAGCTGCGGACGAAACCGAGATATTTGAAGTGTGTGACCTCTAGGTGCCATCCACACCATCCCAGCGCCCAACCTCAGCCTGTCGGAGAAGCCGATCGTCGTGCTCGACTCCCTGGACCCTCTGCCTGGACCCGACGCTGGCGCGGAACAAGTGAGTGACTCACCTGTCCCCGAAACAGACAAGACAGTTATCGAGTTGCGAAAAAGGACGTGACTTCGATTCGGCGGACAGAGCCTAACCATCGTGCCACGCGACACGATCACACGCGACGCGACATCACACGGAAATATCAATAGATAAAACAAGCAGTTACTGTTGTACCTACAGTACAACAGTACACTACACGTGGCCTTGATCGTGAGTCAGTGGCATGTGCAAGTCGCATACCGCAACGTCGCCGCGGCTTGACTTGTCGCTTATCCATCCCTCATCTTAATCAATGGGGCAATGATAACAATAGAATAGTATAATGAATATGTCTGATCTGAAATGACGTGATTGCAGATGCGGAGCCAGGACTGGGACCACATCTACCAAATGAGAATTACTCAGGTGAACCATTGAAAACAGTCGCGGATAGACCGACCAATAAAACATTTCCAGTAATAAACCTACGTGTGATTTCAGCCAAAACCATCATATGAAGTCACAGAAAAATATGTAGAGCCACTCTACCAAATGGCCAAAATTGAAACGCCCATTGGATTTTCAAAAACGCAAGTAAGTTTCAAATTATAACTGATATGACAAGTCACGCCCCGCAGTTTTATCCGTAATTTTCAAGTCCTGCAAGTTTTTTGAATAAAAATTAGCTAAGTAGGTACGTACCTACCCAATTAAGTATGAGTTACTATGCCCGTCTACAAGATGTATATTTACTTCCATACACTGGACATCCGGAACCAGTAAGTGAACAAGTGTCACGCACGCTGTGGTCACATAAAGGAGATTGGTTTCAGTCCATCCCACCGTCGTCGCCGGGGCTGCAGAGCTACCTGCGGAGCAGCCCGGCGCTGCAGATGGCGTCAGAGTACGGCTTGTCCGCCATCAGCGTGCCTCGCAGACCCGTGCCGCCGCACAGCCCTGTCGTCCCACATCAACAACAATTTTCTCTCCAGGTACCACCTTAGATAAGGTACATTCGTCAAAGGGTAATACTTATAGGGCGTTTTATCGGTTTGTTCTCAGTAGTTTCTTTGAAGGAACCACTGAGCCTTTTTTACTTCATGGCCTAGGTTGCTAAGCTGGTTTGTATACCTACGAAGAATAAATGTTTCTCGTGTCCAAACTACAGCGTTACAGACGAATAACACATAATTAGCTCACCCTTGGTTTAGGAGTGTAGTTATGTAGTAATATTTATAAGCGTCGTTAATAGTACTGCTACGTCTGAACAGAGTGAACAGTGACATAGCTAATATGTTGGTTCTAGTATATATGTTCATCTATGATTAGACTAACAAAAATGTTGCGGAAGTTGACTCCCATTTTCTACGAGCAATCTCAGTAGGTACCTACGTAACGTTAAGTCATCAAGTTTTGTAGGCTTGATGCGGGAAGCTCTTGCTAGTCTAGGCTACACATTAAAATTATAATTTCCCAATAACAGTTGGTTCATCGCAGACGATCATGGTTTTTATTTTTTGTTTTAGGGTTTCCAAGGCTTCAGTGGAATCCCGCCACAACAGGATATAATAAACACCGGAGCCGACAGCGTGATGATTCCACCGAACGTGCTGTATCAATCCGATCCACTATTCCTGCAGAAACTTCAACAGCAGCTTCTCCATCGGTTCCCAGCACTCGAGTTTGTTCCTTACGCCGCTGAACTTGTGCCACAAAATCCTCAAAACGAAATACCGCAAACTCAGCAATTATTCTTGTTAGAAAATGAAGAAATAAAACAGCCTCCAGAACCTTTTCTCTCGAGCGAATCAAAGAACGTCGTCCAAAGAGAGACGCAAGAAAGCTCACTGGTGACGCTGCTACCACAGTCGTTTGTGGTCAGCAATGTCACCGAGAAACTTGAGCCTGCTACGAGTCAGCAGCCACATAGCACAACTGTAGAGCTGATCGCAGCTGAATCGCAGCCAGTGACGACAAATATAAACTACGTTACAGAAAGCGACACGGAACCGCTCCCTGCTCGTAGCACAGAGCCCCAACACGCGCAGAACACCACACCGATCTACTATGCACAGGTCGGTCAGAGCGTCGGTGACGTCATAGCTAATGGATTTTATTCTGCCATGAATGACATCAGAGCGGCGGCTGCTATGGAACAAGCGTTAGAAAATACGCCACAAACAACCAAAGCGCCCGAAAATGTCACAACAGTCAACCCGCTAAATGCAGATTTGAAGCAGTACTTTGTCCAAAACGAGATAAACGACAACAATACAGTGACAGAACTGAAGCCTCTTCATGGAGTGCCGTTCGCGAAGTCCGCTGATTCAGTTAAGGTTGCGTACACGCTACTAAGGACAGAAGAAAAAGAACCAAAAACTACTCGAGAGGGAACGGTGTACGCCGGACAAATCGTAGAAGCCAGCATCAGTGAGGATCACGATTTTAACAACCAGAAATCGACCTTCATGAAACGTGCTCCAATCAGACTGTTCGTCGCGGACAAAGAGACGACAAGTCAGGCTTTGCTGGCTAGTTCCACTCCTAAAGTGACACTGGTGAAAGCAAAAATACCTCCGAAGAGTAAACTCACGTTTGACGATAACACTGGAGAACCTGTTTTGAGAATATACGCAAATTACGTCGACAGTCCCGCTCAGGTATGACTACACTGACCTTACTCAGAAATTATAATGTTCAAGTGCAAATGAAACGTGTGGTGGTAGGACACTGACTCATACAAAATAGTGTACTGGTACTGCAATCACGTACCGTTACAGTGCAATACTATGCAGTTTTGTGAAGTGGGGTTTACCTTATGATATTATTTACGTTGTCAACTGAACTTTGAGACCAAATTGACACAAATTTAGATTAGGACTGAAATCTTTAAGCATTATGCCGATTTGATAACTGGAGCACGATTGTTTTCATCATTGTGACACGTTTAATAAGGCCTTTTATACGCCTTGTCATGGGGCACTACGAACCTTTTTAGGACTTATTCAATATATTCTTTAATTTTCAGAGGCAGGTAGTAACGTCAAAGTTGGCCACTATAGCCAGTCTAAAGCCAGTGACCCGTAAAGCGACCATAGACATCGAAGACGGTTGGAAGGCTACCACTGTGAAATCTGCGGACAAGACTCAAGGGTTCGACGGGAACCAAGTCACCAAGTTTGGACTGAAGTTGAGATCGAGAAGTGACGATTACATACCACTGTTTGAAGAATACGATGAGTAATTACGTCACGTATAAAC
Organism: Agriopis aurantiaria; assembly: GCA_914767915.1. Lineage (NCBI taxonomy): Eukaryota > Metazoa > Arthropoda > Insecta > Lepidoptera > Geometridae > Agriopis > Agriopis aurantiaria. The sequence continues at coordinate 18,606,650 of OU611991.1, read as the reverse complement.
ACTGTATGTTTAGTTTCAGATTCTCACATTTAGACATACCTCCGTAACCGCTAACTTTCGATAAGTTAATTTTAACATAGACGTGCTTTATTTACTTCTCGCCTGTGAGAACTGAGTCTCGCCGACGAACCCGAGACAAACGACATTTCAACTAAAACCAGACTGAATATATAGACCCTGTTATCTCTTTTGCAATTCAAATCCCAGTAACGTTCAGAAATGCAGAATCTTTAAAGTAATTTGTGGAGTAATTATAGTCAATCCATTATTATAAGTACCTTATTCATCCATATTTAATATTGTAAAGAGGAAAGATTTGACTGTTTGTTTGCATTGAACAGGCTCCGAATCTACTAAACCGATTTGAATAATTCTTTCACTGTTGGGAAGCTACACTATCCCCGGGTAACATTATTATAACTATATTATATTTTCAAAAAAAAAAATAGGGATACTTACTAATACTCCAATAATGTAACCCAAGGTGTAAAAAAATAAGATTTACAATTTTAACTTTGCGTGTTTGACAGTTCTAAGACAGGACAGCGTCTGTCAGGTCAGCTAGTGGATGATAAAATGATACCGAAACAATAATTTGAATGGAGTCGCCTATCTATGGTCACCCAGGTGATTATATTCCCAGGTGATCAAAGGACAGTAAAGAGTCGACATTGGTCACCCAGGTGATTAAAGTGAAATACATGCATCGGTTTACATTTCATGAATGATGTGTGTGTGAGAAAAGATCTATTAAATTTAGTTTAAGAAATGGTACGAACAGAATCAAAAACCCTTGTGTATTCATATATTTTTCAACCTATCAATCCGTTCCATTTGTGCGTTGTTTTGCTAAGTTTAGTAGAATTGTAATTCACCTAACATTGTTTTATATTTTGTAAATAACACTATACTTAATTAGAACTAAATACGGTAGTTTATAATGTTTTTAGTGCATTTAGTATTGTTATTTATTGTTATACCAAATAAAATAAAATTTTATAATTTATAATCGTTTATTTTATTAATTACTCTAGGTACAATTTATAAAACCGTATAATTTGTGATGAAAATTTGGAATTTTGATGTTTTCATGTCTTGAATAATAAATACTGCGTACAGTTGGACATTCTCGTTTGAAATGAGACACAGATACAAAATATATTCTAACTTATAAGTTAATATAATCCATTACCAGTCGCGCTATGTTTACTTTCTTATAATGTGGGGATGCTGTAGGTGCGCACGCGCCGTCAGTTCAGTGTCAGTGTTGTTAATGCAGTAACGACATTGGTGATGCAACATTGAGCGACAGAGTCAGCGCGTCAACTCTCCGACAGCGTGCAGAGCTGTGTAGCAACTCTGTGCGCTGCGCAACTGTTGTACAACTTATATAATGTATGATACAGTGAGTGTGTACGACAGACATTTTCAAACGTAAGTATAAAGTTACTTAAGCCATGTTTATTGTTTTATTTATTAATTAGGTAGCTTATAGAGGGCCATACCTAGTGAACACGTGTCTCGTGGAGCGCCGCCGAGGGCTCAAACAATATTACGAGTTCATACTTCACCGGACACTACAACTTAAGTTAACACGTATTTTTACTAAACATAAAGCTTTCGTTCGAGTTTCCGGTCGCCGCTGACGTAACTCGTGACCGACCGACGTGAGCACCACTCTACTCCAGCCTTGTTGTAACTGCAACTTGTGACACGTCATTTCAACAACACAAGCTTTGCTTGTTGGTCGACACACACAACGTTGCGGTAAGCGTCGTGCGGTGTCGGTGTCGGACACTGACCGGCGTGAGCAACGTGTAGTCTGCTGTTCTGTCGGAGCACGCGGCGGCAGCGCGTTTCGAACACACACAGTTTCAAGCTTGAATACCCATTAATACGACAGAAATTCGTGGCAGGACGTAATAGTACGTAGGAAGACGCAGAACAAAACAAATCAACGGTTGAACATACGGAGTACACACTGCTGACAGAGGTGACACACACACATACTGCTGACAGAGGTGACACACACACATACACTTCAGACGACACTATATTGCACACAATTTCCGACATCACTCAATTATTGTACAAAAACTGTTTATTTGATTTCAGTTTCAATGTTGATAATATAGTTCAAGTGTCACCTCGAGACGTCAGTCCGACGTAGGCCACCGCTCGGCATTCGAGGCTCGACCGACGTGACGCGACATGCACATTGCAACGACCCATGTGTCCGGAGTATCACACGGTTACGTTTTGTTGTCGGATATTAGTTTTAAGAACAATAATGAGTGGCTCGCTCGCCCTCTGGTAGTCGGTCGATGGTTGCGTTCTGTGGATCCCATGTACGCGGAGTGTCGCACACAACTAGTGCGTGCAACAACACATTGTAGCCCGTACTATATAACAACGAGTGGCGGGCTGCACGGGTCGCGAGCTAACAGTTCTTGTTCTCCGCCACCTGTGAGCGCGGGACCGCTATCTGCACGACCCCGTGCAGATACACTAGACTTGCCCCGGTACAAGCTGAGAGCTCTGTCGGTCCAGTTACCTCAAGTAGCCAGGTTGCGACCGTCTCGTCACGTGCAGCAGGAGAGTACAGTCCTGCACACATGGCCAGCCACCAGCCGGGAGGTGTTCATACTCTTCAATATTGACTTTTTATCATAGGTATTTAGTTGATTTGATACGCGCGCGTTAATAATTGAGATACTTTGTAATGGCGTCGCACCGCGTCGTATCGTGCCGCCCGGGCGAAGGCCTAGGTCCCGGCGTTCAGCTGGTCCAGCTGGTCCATGAACCAGGGCCTCCCGGTGGAGCGCTGCGTCAGGATGTCGCATCCGGTCTCCGTCACCAGCAGGGTCTGTTCAAACTGGAACAAATACAATAACAAATAAAATTACTTGATTTAAAATGAAATGATTATGTGTTGAGTGTTAACGCGTGGGCTTCCCCGCTCCGAGCCAGGGTAACTCTCACACTTGATGTCCTACACAGTAGGACCTACAGCCTAGGAAGACCAGCAACTAGACTCCGCAGCAGGCCTCCCGGGCCGTCCCGCGAGACCTAACACTTGGGTCTGCACACTCTATGTTGCCGAGGATACAAGATCATGGCATACCACCATCAGAGAGTCTAATAAGAGATGGTGGTCACAAGCCTCAGCCGCGAGGAATATGATTCAAGCTGGCGTGTTTGTGTTCCATAGCATCCCGGTACAGATTCAGATTATATTTATTGTTCAACTGTGTTACATGTCAGGTCTTAATTAATGCTTATAAGTATCAACAGTCAAGGACGGTACAGGAGCACCCGGTGTCCTGACATTCATCTTCATCAGCCAGAACATCTCCACTGCTGAACATAGGCGTCCCCCTTAGAGCATCACACTGAACAGCAGCCTGCCTGGCATCCACTGGATGCCCGCGACTCTCACGGTGTCGTCGGAAGCCTACCTACGGTGCGTCTTCTGGTTCGTGGTCTCTCCATTGTCCGCTGTGCGACTCCAGTATTTCCGAAGGCCAGCAGTTAAGAAGCATGTCTCAGTACCATTATGTCATCACAGGCAACACACACACTGGTTAAAGACCCTTGTCTTTAGGCACCGCAGTATTTTTGAGGAGATGTCACATCATTTCCCCACAGCTGTCCAGCTGGTGCTCCTCACATTACCTGTGCGGATCTCTCTCCGTCTGCAGTGACGGCGGTCCAGTGGTCGGGCCACTGGTCGTCACGCCACACTGCTCCTCACATTACCTGTGCGGATCTCTCTCCGTCTGCAGTGACGGCGGTCCAGTGGTCGGGCCACTGGTCGTCACGCCACACGCCCGCGTTGATCATCGGCTCGATGGTGAAGCAGTGGCCCGGCTTCATCACGCCCACCGCCTTGTTCTCTGGAACACATCACAAATCATTTCAAAAACTACCCTTTTTTCTCAATTTATAATCATGCAAGATTAAGATTTTAGTTATTTGAGTATCAGAATGTTGTTGCGAGCAATTATTTTGCTTTTGCCTCGGCTATAGTACGTATTTTTCAATATATATTGAAATACTGAAGTGGTAGACATCACAACTAGATGTTAAATGAATCTGGGCAGGAATAGACCACTCGGAATTATATTAGGAATGCAGGAGGGCGCAAATACATACTCCTTTACCAAAATTAGCAGATCAAGGTGGAAGGCATAATCAAAGGCCTACGAGTAGCGGTGAGTTATCTATGGCTGGCGATGGTAATATAAACTGTAACAAGTGCTGTCAAGAAGCCATCTGATCTGGGGCGTCAGGAGTGGGACAGGTGTGTGATGTGTGCGGCACACGGGGGCTACTGACTCGCGTAGTGCGGCACGTTGGGCGCCGTGTGGAACAGCCGGTGGATGCCGTGGCCGCAGTAGGAGCGCACCACGCTGAGTCCGTTGGCGTGCGCGTGCTTCTGAATCACGTTTCCGATCTCGCGGTACTTCTCGCCGGGTTTCACGATCGCAATCGCTTTCTGAATGCACTCATGTGTCACCTGGGAACATTCAATATTCTGTAACATTCCATACAAACCATTCAAATCATGCAACCTTTATCAGCATTGTGATGGGGACCGCGAGTACCATTACAACAGATCCGTTGTTTTGATAACACGTGTTACTGTAGGTCCCGGGCCGTTTGTTTCATGTAGAAATACAATCTTATGGGTGCGTTTCCAATGAAGCGGGGATGTAAGCTGAGTTTTAGAAAGAATGTTTCCCTAGTAATGTTCTTTTTGACTAGCCATGAAAGTATAATTATGTTAAGTTTGGATGATACATCTCTGAAATTTGGCTAAGTCCACCGAGCTTCGTCCATTTGAATTTTCAATACCTAACCACCAATTCTTGAACTATAAATGTAACCAAAATTATATGGTTTTTGCTACAGAACGCTACCTTGTGTGTGTCTCGACACGCTAGTTGCTAGTTATTTGAATGTAAAATTGTAGCTGGTACTTACATACATTACATAAAAATATCTTAGTATTTAGCTTTTTACAATGAAGTGCAACTAGCAGAGTAGGCCCCTCCTTAATGAGCATGCCTAATACAGAGAGGGTGTAGGTACCTGCACTAGCTTGCGTGTGGGCTCCGACACTTTGCCCACAAAGAAGGTCTCGTTGAGATCTCCGTGGAAGCCGCGGTGGTACACTGTCACGTCTACATTGCACACGTCGCCTTCCTGAAAGTAAACATTGTACTATTGTCATTTTGAGAATAAAAAGACATCAAATTATAAGGGTAGGGTTTTTTTTCAACCCGGGATTCTATGGAAATTAATAGTCTTAACAAGCTTTTTGATTTCCTTCCAATTTTAGTTTTTCTCAATTTTCTGGTGAAAACATGTGTTACGTCCGTTGATAGCATGCACATTATATCCTTTCTAAGTTTCAATTTAAACAGACATTATTATTTATTTTATTTCATAATCCTCATCAGCCTACCATGTCCCCACTGGTGAAACACAAGCTTTCTCTTAGAGAGAAAGAGGATGGGCCTTAATCCACCATGCTGGCCCAGTGCATGTTTGTGAATATCAGATTAGTCATCTGTTGTCTTTGAACTTTGAAATTCTTGGACATACCGGTTTCCTCAAGATGTTTTCCTTCACCCTTTTTGAGTGATGGCATCGAAACTATGCATTAGTTATTGAAGTAGTAAATAAGTGATTGGTGCAAGGGCGAGAATCGAACCTGGTGCAGTCAGATTGTAAAGCACACATGCTACTGCTCGCCCACCATCGCTTATCATCATTTATTTTATTTATTATTTATGATGTAGGCACCTCCAGTGGGCGCGTGTCTGGTATCCCGTGGCAGATGACCTCGTTGACGGAGGTGCAGCAGCTGTTGGGGAAGTTGTGGTAGTTGAGGGGACTCGGATAGCACTCGCGCTCGATGCAGGCCTCGTGCACCACACGGTCGATCTCCTCTGTTGTCACTCCCACGCCGCATGCCCTGTGTTCATGAGTGAAGTTAGCAACATTAGCAAGTGTTTCATTCACTTGTTTGAGGTTACTGTAAATGTGCTAATTGTTGTTTGAGATTATTTTACAAGTAAAGTTAAACTATTTTATTTTGTAATCCAGTATCTGACCGTATAATGTTTTATTATCCGGTATCCAGCCAGTTACCAGATATCCGTTTCATCTCTAATCAATATTCATGGCAAGTACATCTCTAACTTATGATTTGCAGACTACATTATATCCAATAAAAGCTTAGCTTTTATTTTTTACATCCCATAAAACCGTTGTGTTACGGGACTAAGGTGAGTAAGGATTATCTTCTAAAAATAAAACTATACAAATATTTGAAATAGTTGAAGCTACTTATTATGTTAATGTTAGAGAACTTACTTGGCGGCTTCGTCCAAAACTTCTCTGCCAAGGCGGCAAGCGACGCGCATACCTTCGATCTCCTCATCATCGAGCACTTTGATATGGCTGGAGCCTTTCACGGCGTGTTCCGAAGCCGGGAACCCGGTCGGACTGTCCGCGTAGTCCGGGCGGCCGATGTGCTCCGGTACAGTTCTCTTCGGCCCAGGACGGTACGGCCTAAGCTTCCCAGTGAAATTGTACGACGGCCAAGGGTTATACTCCAAGTTCGAGCCATCGGTGCCCTGTCCCCCTAAAACAAATTGCAGATTTTTACATTATCACTTATAAAACACTGAAAGATACCTAACCTAAAATACTTACTCGCTAATGAGTGGAAAATTTTGTGCGTCTTCCATGATTTCTTGAAACAATCTTGTGAGCAGAAAAGTGAGCCCTGAACACCGAGTTTAACGCACGTAGGACATTGTAATTTTGCGATAGATTTGCAACCAGGAGTATCGCACATTCCAATTCCAGTCGCCGTCGCCGCCATTTTTGTGAATAATAAAATAAATATATTTCTTTTCTTTTCTTTTTGGTTTGTATTGTCAAAGTCAAACAATATTTTATTAAAATGTCAGCTGTCGTGGCTGTTGATGTCATATTATTTTTTTCATCCATTACTTACCTGGGCAAGCTAATGATATTAAGGCCATAGCTTCACGTCTTACGTTTTTAGGGTTCCGTACCCAAAGGCTAAAAACAGGACCCTATTACTAAGCCTACGATGTCTGTATGTCTGTCTGTCCGTCCGTTTGTTTGTCTGTCCTACCTATTAACGGCTGTATCGTACTGTATCTTTCGAACCGTAATAGATAGCCAGTTGAAATTTTCACAGAATAATTATGTAGGTAACCTTACGGTGGATTAACTAATAAATAATAAAAAAGTTTAAAAGTAAAAACGAAAGGGGGGTCCCGAGATACAATAAACGTATTTTTGAAAAAAACGTAATATGTAGGTCTTCAATAAATAATTAATGATGTAGGTACATGTATAAAACCGACTGACGACCTTGTGAGAGTCGCGGGCGTCCAGTGGATGCAAAAGGCACGCTGTCGTTCAGTGTGGAGGTTAAAGGTGGAGGCCTATGTTCAGCAGTGGACGTCTTCTGGCTGATGATGATGATGATGATGTATAAAAGCGCCAACTTGGCATGATTTTATTACATACTCTAAAATTTTATAACAACAAATAATAAATAACGGCCAAGCGCGAGTCGGTGACAAATTTCTGTTCACCACCGGTTCTCGTACGATCACTGAAGTAAAACAACGTTGGGCGCGGCCGGTAGGTACCTACTACCTAGGTACCTACTTGGATGGGTGACCGTCAGGGCGTTGATGGGATGTTGTCTTTTTGCTCTATCTTTTTGTACCTACTTTAGTAGCTAACAAGTTATGTGGTGGTACGTTACCCTCAGTGCGCGAGCCCGACTCGCCAGCCAGTTTTTATTTCTACCGTCAAACGAGTTATCATCATCATCATCGTTTTCAGCCATAGGACGTTCACTGCTGGACATAGGCCTCCTCCATCGATCTCCAAAAGGGCCGGTTGGCAGCGGCAAAAAAATATAAGATTGCATAGTTTTTTTTAAAGTTTAGCTAAGTAGGTCAATGCAGGTAAGGTAACACTCACCAAATTTTATTCGATTATAAGAACGTGAATAAACCACTTGTTTTGAAGTACCTACCTAGGTAGGTACCTACAATATGATTTTTCTACTTACTTGTTATACCTACATAAATAATTAAACGGATTAGGTAGTAAGAAAGTAGAATAAAGTACCTAGTCCTCTAGAAAATGTGACATTCTCAATCGGCATCTCCATGTCAACCATTGCTGTTATTGTAACTTTTCTTGCTTGTTTTATAAATGCGCTGTAAAATGTCGTTGTGTATAGTTAGGTGTATGATGAGCTTAGGACCCGAACCTTAAAATTTTAATGAATTTGAAACTATAATAATTATACTCACTATAAATTTTTCGTAGACCGTGCAACCATCCGTCAGGATAGTCTAAGGATCTAATCAAAGCGTTCCTGGATTGCCAATAAACACAGTTCCACGAGATGATAAAATCGTTAATGTCCATTTGAATGTTTGTTTACACAGTACCTACACCAAATAATACCAAAAAAATCAACAAAATAAAAGTAAAAGTTGGTATAAATATTAATACTCATAAACAATTATTTTTTTGTCACAGCTGCCTCGGCTGCTTAGTCACGTCCAGAGAGAATATAAATACTACGTAAGAGTCACTTCAACCATGACGTCAACCAAGTCAACGTATCGAGTAACGAGTCGGTATTGAGATAAAGGAGTTTCAATTCGATACGCTTTGGAAACTCAGTGCTAGCCTGTCTATAGACAGATAAACAATAAACATTGTTCATTACAAATGAATGACCGTGTTCTATTTTTGAATTGTTTATTTTTCTCCAGCCAGTTCCAGCGCCAGCAGCTCACTGTCGCTTCCACAGAAAAGATTATTTTTTTTCGTTTAATTTAATAAACCGGCCAAGTGCGAGTCGGTCTTTTCAGTTCATCATTTCAGCCGTAGGACGTCCACTGCTGGACATAGGCCTCCCCCATCGATCTCCAAAAGGGCCGGTTGGAAGCGGCCTGCATCCAGCGTTTCCCTGCGGTCTCTTTTAGGTCGTCTGTCCATCTTGTGGGTGGACGTCCTACGCTGCGCTTGCCAGTCCGTGGTCTCCATTCCAGAACCTTTCGGCCCCATCGGCCATCTGTTCTGCGTGATATGTGCCCTGCCCACTGCCATTTCAACTTACTAATCCGGTGGGCTATGTCGGTGACTTTCGTTCGTCTACGGATCTCCTCATTTCGGATTCGATCTCGTAGAGAAATCCCGAGCATAGCCCTCTCCATAGCTCGTTGTGCGACTTTGAGCTTGCTTATGAGGCCCATAGTGAGAGACCACGTTTCAGTGCCGTATGCCATCACTGGTAACACAACTTTTCAGTTATATCTTGGTAATGAACAGAGTCACCGACTCGCACTTGGCCATTGTTTATTATTTGTTGTTATGCTTTGGAGTGTGTACCAGGCCTACCTACTAATACTAACCTAATCATGGCAAGTTTGACATTTGTACTTATTACCGTTTTTACATTAGAGCAAATACAAAAATAGGTACGAAAAAAACCACGTTTGTTGTAATGAATGGGGACACCCCTTTAATTTTTACATTTTGACTTGGATACAGCCGTTAATAGGTAGAACGGACAGACAGACAGCCGTAGACTTAGTAATAAGTAGTAATAGTCCCGTTTACACCCTTTGGATACGGAACCCTAAAAACAGGTATAGTTTGTAACCAAATAAGTAGTAAGAGTGTGTGTATTGAAGTTCGAATTTGACTTACAAGTTCGGTGACGCCCTGTCTCACGCACCGGGTTTTCAACCTAAGATTTTATCAAATTAGGAATACAGTATGGTTTTTATTTTTTCAGTTTTCAAAATGTACATGTTTTTTAACTATAAAACATAGGCAGTTCTTTAATCACAGTTCTTTTATTAGAATTACCATAAATATTTTAAGAACACTAAAAATTTACATTATTTAATTTTTACAAAGATTTATTAAAATCTAAAAACAATCAACAAACTTATATATTTATAATCAAATCAGACTTTGTCGGTCTTATGACAGAAGAAACTTATCTATAATCAACAATAAACCGGCCAGGTGCGAGTCGGGCTCATGCACTGAGGGTTCCGTACCACCACACAATTCAATAACGAAATTACCAGTTATAACTTGGTAATGAACAGAAACTTGTCACCGACTTGCACTTGGCCATTATTTATTATTTGTTGTTATATTTTTAAGTGTGTACTATAATCATGTTAAGTTTGACGGTTGTGAGTATTACCGTTTTTACATTAGAACTAATACAAAAATACGTAAAAAATACGTTTGTTGTATGGGGACACCCCCCTTTCGTTTTTACTTCTTGACTTTTTTATTATTTTTTTAGTCAATCCGCTATATAATACATATTCTATAAAAAAATCTACTGACTATCTATTACGGTTCGAAAGATACAGCCGTTTAAAGGTCAGACGGACGTAAAGACAGACAGACAGACATCGAAGGCTCAGTAATAGTAATAGGGTTTCCTTTTTTACGTTTTGGGTACGGAACCTTAAAAGTTATAAAACTTCTAGCAAAAACTTTGGAAAATCACCTATAAAATATTACCTGTAATATTATTCTTTCTCTACGGCCAAACAGCTTCAGCATGAAAGCACGATGTGCTCAAGATATAAAAATTGCTTGCAATTGTGGCAAGTGTACTTTGTCTCCACATTTTATATAGTCATTTTAATAAAAATAATAACAAAGGCGAGTACATAGCCACATTAAAATAAAAAATCGGTTATGACCCCTAGACTTACATGTTCGGTGACGCACGGTCTCACGCACCGAGTTCGCGCCAAACCCCAAAACTTGTGCCCGCTTCGCCGTCGCAGGGTGAACCAACGGTGCGGCGTAGAATGAGGCAGCTACTCGAAATCGCAGCAAAATTTGACCGCGGAATAAAAAGTTATCCTACTTTTTTGAATGACCCGGTCTCACAGACATATGCATCACCGATGGCGGGTTAATAACTGGTCAAGAACGTGTCAAGACACACATATGGTAGGGTTCCGCAACCAAACTCATATAATATAATTAGGTAGGTAAGTAGTTACCTACATTCATAGTTCAGAAATGGATATAGTAAAGTTGGAATCAGTTCTATATAGGCACTTCTAGGTAGATAATGTCTAATAGTATAAAAATGCAGGTGCCGCGTTATCAGTCACGAGTACGACGAGCGGTTATCAGTCACGACTAAGGAATCAAAACTTATAGGGTAATTCCCGTCCACCTAGAATTATGAAATTTGGTAGGTGGAAAGGTTTCACAGCACATATGAAGAAAAAATCCGAAATCAGATTAAACAAAATATTTAGTTATATAAAGTTACGGTACATTTAGTAGTTGGTATGAAGTCATCCAACGGGCCCACGTTCAACGAGCCCTCACTCATCTAGGCGATTGGTTTAAGAAGTGGCCCATCACGGTCAACCCCGAAAAAAGTCAGCAATGTACTTCCACCCGTCCAAAAACCCCCCGTCGAGGCCTATCACGCTTCACGGGAAGCCTATCCCTTGGACCATCTCGACCAAGTATCTCGGCGTGACTCTTGATCGCCGACTCACTTTCTCCAAACACATTCAGATAGTCCGCAATCGAGTGGCGTTCTTCCTAATAGGGCGCCTCAGCCCCCTCCTCGGCGAGCGTAGTAAATTGTCACTTAGAAATAAGCTGACAATATACAAAACTTGCATCCGCCCCGTCATGACTTATGCCTCCGTGGCATTCGCCCACGCCTCCCGCATCGATCTAGACAAGCTGCAGGTCATTCAAAACCGCTTCATACGCAGAGCGGTCGGCGCTAGCTGGTATATGCGAAACGCCGATCTGCACTGCGATGTTGAACTCCCATCCATGATTCAATACCTTAAGTATACCTCCCGCCGCTACTTTGACGCGTCGCCTCACCACACCAATCCTCTTGTAGTAAAATCCTCAAACTACTCGACAGATTCGACGTGACAGACCCTCCTCCTCTCCGTAGACGCCCTAGAAACATCTTGGGCGACCCGGACGACCCCATCGCCGTCGTCACCGCGGCGGCGCTGGGCTCGCCCGATCCAACTGCTCCTAGCAATAGGAAATATTCAGTTTCTGGTACAGGCGTCGGTTACCAGAGGCACACACAGCGATCCCGCCGGCAGGATCGTAGACCCACAGGATCTGTTAGAAGATCGGTTAGATTCTCTCCAAATAATCAATCAGTTCAATAAACCGTTAGGGCTCCAGGGCACACCCCCTCTGGGGTGCCTGGGCAAGTCTGATTCCCATTCCCGGCGACGACCCAAGCCGAGGTTCGTACCTTCGAGGTGCCCTTGTGCTAGTCGCCTATAAACTTAACCACCAAGTTCCGAACGCACTCTGCGTTCGCTAACTAGTCCGGTCAAGCTGTAGAGGTCAAAAGGCCAACAGTACAAGTCAATATAACAATATAAAAAAAGTAGTTGGTATGTATCGCAGCATCTGTTTGCCAACGGTCAGTCCATCACTAAAGGCTGGTTTGTCGAGACTATGCTACCCGGGATGGATAAATATCGGGTTTTTATGTTATCAAATAACTGTCTTACCTTCATTATCTTCACTGGTACAACATTATATAGCTTTTAAATTTTTAAACTTACCGTTTCGTTGACCTGGGACCCGCCGCCGGACGCACCAGCAATCGCGCCATCCGGAATCTGCAACAAACAAAAAATTCATTAGCAAAATTTCACAATATAAGCGTTTTTTAGGAAAATACTCAAAATTTTTACTCTTTTTCTGTCATTATTTGCATTTTGTTTGAGAACCGTTCATCGGATTGGTGCCAAAAGCGCACCATCAGCTGCGCCTGAAGCGGGGCTTCAGTAATCAATCATAAATTTTTACAAAAATTTTACACGCATCAGTAAAAAACTGTTTTTTTGGCTTTTTTTTCCATAAAAACTAGGTACTAGGTAACCATTAAAAACTAGGTAAAACTATTTTTGTTTATTAACTATTTTATTTTAAGTTTTGTAAAACTAAAGCTTTGTAACATGAAACATCATGTTACAAAGCTTTAGTTTTACAAAATGATACAGACATAATTTATTTGTAAATGACGAAAATACGTAATTAATAGTTCTAAAAAAATGAGAACCTTCCTCCTTTTTAAAGTCGGTTAATGAATTTAAGTTATCATCATCATCATCATCAGCCCTGAGTGACCCACTGCTAGGGATATGCCTCCCTTTGTTCATGCCACTCTCCCCGGTCTCTCGCTAGTCGCATAAGTTATCACGCATTTATTTATTTTGATAAATAAAGAGTATATTTGAAGAGTAGGCAGCACGAGAGTATATAGGCAGGACGAGAGTATATAGGCAGGACGAGAGTATATAGGCTTGATTTCTATATTAATGAATTAATTTGAAATATTGAAATACATACTGACATAATATTATAATAAGTACATTTTTGATCATAATATTTTTTATTGAATAAATTATTATTTAATTTGATGTACACGTAATAATATTGTTAACATATTTATACTGTTTATATAAGTTTATATACTTCGTTGTAGAAAGTGTACTGGAGAAGTTTGACATGTAACTATGGAGTTATTAATAAAGAATTGTATTGTATTGTATTGTATTATTATAACACTTTATTTCAATATAAACACGGGTCTAGCCCGGCGGACATTTGGTAGGCATTGGTGGGGCCGAAGCCAACACCAAGAGGCCCCGTTCAATATAAAATACAATATTATTGAATGCGTATAAAATGGATTATAAAACTATTGTACAGTATAGGATATAAAACGTCTAGGCTATTGAGGTGAACAACTTGTGGATGGGATAACAGATCTATGGTATGAGGTACGGCACCTGCCAATTATGCCTCATTTCAAAATACTTAGGCAGGTGATGACTTGCCACTCACTAAATGGGCTCTCCCCATAATAGCTGCCGCATATTGGCACCGGAAGGGAAACATTGACGTGGGCGTGGCTTAGGGTGTCGAGAGATGTGCAGCTGCACTTTAACTAAGAGCTATTAGCGGCGTTATGCCCTTTAACACTTCCACCCTGGAGCTTAGGTTTTTAGCTCTTGCGGTTTCCAACCCCAGACGGCCGGTTAAGGCAAGCCAGGGGTCAGGGTCTCTGGGGTTTTAGACCCATGGAATCGGGGTACGCGGTGTCCCCACTCACCGACGGCTCGCCATAAAGCCGCCCCTGCGTATAATGTATTATTATTATTATTTCACGATCGAAACCGCGGACGAATTTATTTTCTCTACAAAAATAGTGTACAAATGGCAGTAGGTACAACTATTTGACCTCCTGGTCCTGGGATCGATTCCCGACCGGGCAGATGTCTGTATGATGCATGTGTGCTGTAGGTCTGAAGTGTAGATGTCAAAATATATTAGGAAACATAAACGCGTTTTCCGATGGGAAATGTCTTACTCAGTCATCCCGTACGTACCTGATTTTCTTTAGTTACCTAATGCTCAGAGTTAATGGGTTAGACATACCTATACCTACGTAGAACCACATGCAGTCTGGATAAGCTTGTCCTGAGCTCCTGAGGGCCGAAATTAGGGCAATGTTGCCATAATGTGGGCTAATGGACCTAAACTGTTTACGAGCCGCAAGATTGTCAACATTGCCGAATCTACCTACCTGCCTTGGTCGTGGGAGCCGAAACTGGACCAACTGGACCAACCGCGTGCTTTGTTTAAAGCTTTTTTGGAATGTACTTTCCCGTATCACATTTTTAAGTTGGTGCGTACGTATACGTACGGCAGCGAGTTCCTATTACTTATTCGCGATACTACTAAGTAATGCGCGAGCGAAATGAGCTCATATCATAATAGGTATATATTGAAGAGTTGAAGACCCACCGCCGCACTGCCCCTACACATGTGCCCGGGGCAAATAGTCCCCGCCCACGCGACGTCTACTGCGTGTTTTTTACCAATAACGATAATATTTGAACTTTTTTAATTTTTTACCTTTTCTCCTTTTGGTTAGTCGTGCACTCTTGTCAGAGCGGTCGTGGTTGCATCAGTCGCGTGGACAGGACACGGTGTGACACGGTGTGACACGGGTGCTGCTGGCCGCCAGCTAATTAATCGCCGTACGCCACCAGCCCCACGGTGGCGATGTAGTGTTGGCATTGTGACTTGCGAGCGTACTGCGCATCACTAAATAAGTGATTGGTGCATGGCCGAGGCTCGAACGAGTGCCGTCAGATTGTAAAGCGCACCTGCTACCGGTCGGACACACAGTGTCAGTAATTTGGCATAAGCCTTCCTATTCATATTACCTATGATATTACTTACCTACCTAATGCCCATTCAAACTCTTTTCTAATGAGTCTCTTGTATATTTTCAGAAGTACCTAGTAAGTGGGCACTAATAGGTCTGCCTGCCTCTTCTCCTCCCCCGATGCACCTCGGACCCCGGATAATGTCCGTAGCTACCTCACCCCCCGGGTAAGCCGCAGACACCGCGATATATCCACTTGGAAACAGTTCACTAACTTACAATATTTGGGCTCTATTGTCGTGACAATCTACTTATATTTCTAATATTTCTATAAAATAATAAATATTTTAGCTTTTTTTTTATCTAAAGGAGCTGGAGCTAATCCTGGATTGCGATTCATGTTACGCTTACCATAAAAACGGCTTGTCATCGGAACTGAACCAATAGAAATATAAAAAATTGTTGTTTGTTGTTCTGATTGAGCCTGCGTGTAGCGGCTAGCGGCTAGCGCGCGCCGCGGACCGGTGTGCGCTGTAACTACAGAGAATGGCTCAACACGAAGCTAAGTCACTGTATATCAAGTAAACTGTGCAGTCGCCGTATATCCCCGAAAATGTCAAGGATTTACCAAATAAGAAAGTGGACAATAAATAATGTTAAAAATCCTTCGAGATTATAGCGCACTTTTTGTTTGTGAGGTCCACAATTAGTTTACTTTTTCTTACGTCTGCCAGTCGAAGAAAATGTTTTAAATGTTTAGAAGTTTTTTATACATGTACCTACACTGCTAGAGGAGGTATCGATCTTTACTTATGTACTTGGGTAATAAATAATACCTATCAATGTGTCGAATCGTAGTGCGAACAGATTCAACAGCTATATAGTTATGGGGTTTCTACAGCTTGGTCATGTAGGCACCTGTCAAGTGCATTGTTTATTGACCCATCAACCCTAGAAAAAAAAATGATGTTCACCTGACAGTTTCAAACACGTAGGCGTTCTGTTGTCAGATTTGACACAAATTAGGAGCCATTGCATTTTGTTATCATATCTACGGAACCCGGGATCATAATACCTATCATATGCAAGTCTCGACACGCTTTTGGCAACATATTCTATATCTATTTGTGGAAATGGCATCAAATTGCGTATGGAATTGTGGATGAAGTTGTTCAAGTTTTCATTTAATATACCTACCTACAGTAATTCCGTAAATTCGAGATTCGCAAACTCGCACGTTGTAATAACGTAGATAGGTACGTTACCTTACGTGTATTCACGCTATCTAGACACAATTTAAAATAATTTACTTGAATTAAATAATTATATATAGTTAAAAGTAGTTCTACAAAGAACCGACACCGACATTGCTGTTACGAAAATAAGATGGTGTTTTCCTGAATCATCAAGTTCCACCGATACATATATTATATATATATATATATATATATATATATATATATATATATATATATGACGGGGCGAGCCTGGAGGCGTGAGGCGGGGGCACCGGTCGGTGGATGGCCGATCTTCATCAGATAAATCTTGTTTCTATGGCGTGAGTATAGTGGCCGAGGAGAATGAGACATCACACATACATTGTTACAGTTTTTATTTCGAAGCGCTATGATTACTAATTACAATATCCAAATTACTTGAAAATTACTTGGGGACAAGGTGTTCCGCCCTGTAACGAACGCTACCACCCTCCAACCAACAATTCCAATTCCTAACCTCAAAAAGTGACAATCCCAAATCAGACACCAAAGTAAAGTGTGCTCCACAGAGCCTCGCGCACGTGTCCGCCGCGCCGCGCTCACTAGCGCCTCTGCCGGACGGTATACCAACTTACTAAACTCTGATTGGTTGTCAACGACACAACTTCACAACGAACTTCAGCAGAGTAAGTTACTGCAGCGTTACACCAGTGACGGCGCCGCCTCCATCACTAGTCCACCAAAACAAAGCTAGGTGACGCCTACCTACATAATCTAAGCCTTAAAAACTATCCGACGGTAGTTGCGCCCGAATGCTAAAACTTCAACGCGCCGACATATATTATATTTAATTTTGTTCTAAATATTAGACATTACAAATAATGTCATTATTATGCGACAACTCGTGGTGTACCCTCGGATACCGGTATCAGCGGGTAAAATGAAAATTGTTTTTGTGGTTAAAGATATTTTATTTTTCTCATAAAGAAATACATTTCACTTACATGAGAATATAACTTAAAATAAAAAAAAAATTGTTTCGTCGTACATTAGAGGGTAGGTAAAACAATCTTATCAATATCGTTTTTTTTGAAGGAAACGGATCACGGTATCGGTGGATACAACTCGCCCGGATCCGTGGTTAATAAAACCGATACCGGGATCCGTGGATACAAACCCCTTTACATACCTAACACAGATGTATTCGTTTGACTTTATTTTCTTTCTTAGTTTAAAAAGTTCTTAATATTATAAATATTATGTAAAAACTTAAACTGTATTAAAACTTAAGGTGAAAAATAAGCGAGGTGTTTTTAGAGGCGATATTTAGCAAAAATATAGCACTTGGAGCTTTGAAATGAATATTGTCTAAGAAAAGTAAGGTTCTGTCGGTGGTCAGAGCCGCAGGGAGAGGAACCCTGAGGTAGATACCCTGGCAATGAGCGCCGTGTCCATCAGCAGTCCAGGGTGGCTGCTTTCTGCACTTGGCCCTTCACCTAGGTGTCCGGCAAAAGCCTTATTTATATGAATCTAGATCCTGAAACGGTTAGGTCCGCTTAGGTACCTACCTACATATCTATCTTAAAACTTTTGGACCCATTTAGTTTTGCTAAACTTTGTTGGCTCAAATTATTTAGGTCTAGCTCAATGTCTTCAGAGTTATACTTGACAGACGAACAAAAGCGTTTCCCAGAATGTTATTATTAAATTAATTCGAGTTCGTTAACAGCGGGACTCGGCGTTTAACCGGATTATCCTTCGTATTAGGATTTTCAAGGAGTGGGCAAGTTACCCATCGAAGGCCTCGGAAGGCTCAGAACAATATAACTGTCTTCATTTGGAGAGAAGCGCGTCTGTTTATTATACTTTGAGGAAATATTCATAACAATACCTACTATAATATTAATAACTTAGTAGAAAATACTGTAAAATTTTCACGGTTGTTCGCTACAGTTAAGTATATGGTTAGTAACTGGATATCTGCCCTTTGATCATATAGTTTAGATTTCAAAAACCGAAAAAAAAAAAACGAAAAAAGTTCACCATGAACTGAAGGAGGCGAGGTAAACACGTATTGCACACACTGACATGTTCTTACTAGTTCTACAAGTGCACACTTCTATATTGAGTGGCACACAACTAAAACGAGATGACCAAACGGACGACAAATCAAATTATTATTCCTGAAAAATCGAGAGTTTATTTACAACCTAATCACGTTAAATATTCAGTTAATATTGTCTATACCTAAATAGAAAATGTGTTTTTTTTTTTTGACAATAACCTTGCGTTTGACCACCATCTCGCCTGATGACGATGACGTGGTTAACTCCAGCTTTGGGTAAGGGTTTCACTGCGCGTAGGCCTGCATGCGTGCTGTTCAAGGCTAGACTGAGGTAATGTCTTCACTGCGTATAGACCTGCGTGTTTGTGACATCTAGCACAATTATATATAAATATATATCAATGACGTATTCAACCCACTTTTACTTACACAACACCATGAACACATGAATCAATACAACTGCAAAAAGACGCCATCAACGTTCAAATCTTTTTACGAGCATAAAAATCCCGATCACAATAAAGGAGCCTGTAAAAATTCAATGGCCATTTCAGGTGATATAGAATGAGCGTCCTACCATCTCCATAATGACAGTTTATTTCAATAGAGACGCGGGGGCAGTGGGGGGGGGGGGGGGAGGTGGACTCTTTCCTCGCAGGACAATGGTTATTTTGTTATTTAGCGCCTCGACTGAAACCGTGAGGTAAATATCTTGCCATTAATTTATCTGGTACGTAACTAAGTGTTTATTTTGTACTGTTAGACCTTTCAGTTTGAAAGAGAGCTGAAAAAAAAATGCGTCCATCTATCTCTATTGGTCAAGAATTAAACTACACACGTACTTATTAATATTCATGATACAATACCTACAGATTTGTGTATAGTATAGGTAATCTTTCAACTTAGTTATAACCACCAGAGTAGACCAGAATCAGGCCAACGCTGAGCCTAGTTTTGAAGTCACGACATTTTTGTCTTTAATTAAACTATAACATCTATAAAGTATTTTTTTGCATTCACAATTATGATGTATAGCTTTGAAATGATTAAATTCTAGAAACTGACTAGTATTTGCGCCCGTTCGATAGATTAAACTAAAAACATTCCAAGCCGCCGTTTTAATTGAACGCAGACTAATATAACTACATGATATACAAATAAAATTAAACGTTAATTAATTTGCTGCATTCGCAACGTTCAGCTGCAATCTGGCAAAGTGTTAATTTGGTTGCGAATGAATAACGCGACATGAACGGCGCGGTGTCGCCCTGGCGGCTGGCGGCTGGGCGGCAGCGGCAGACAGAACGCGCTGGGCGGCCGACCGGGACGCGCGTGTCTCCGCCCGCCCCGCGACACGTCGCTGTACGGCTCGTGCTGCGCGATCTAAGTTCTCGTGTTGTGCTCCAACTACCGGTGAGTTATATTCTATTTAAATATGTTCATTAAAAAGCTGAGTATAAAAGTGGCAGGTTTCCAAACATGTTTATTTTAATATTATTAAGCTTTATTTAGAAGCTGCCGCGGTCGGACCAATTCTACCTTCACGACTTCGTCATCCATTTGTTTATCCTAAGTAGGTACTTAACATATTTCGATAATAACATAATATGACCAGCAGCGTCTCTTTTCCATTTAGAGCCTATTAAGAAATTATTTGTTTTATTCATTTAAGCAAAGTAATTGACCACCACTTTAATGATAAACCTTAAAGTCTGATTTTATAAGAAGGTTCTTCAAATTATGACCACATTAAAATATCATGTCAAAGAAAATATAACCTTATTGAAACCTACGGGGTTTGCAATTTGGTTATATTTTCATATCAGTTTGAAAATATGCTATGTTGAATGTTATAATTTAATTTAATTTTAAAAGCACGCCCAGTTATATATAAAACCTTTAAATGAACATTGGCAATATCTGTTAAATAATAACTGGGTCAAAGCTGTTCAAAATATTCGATCGCCAAATAATATTTGCTCAAAATTAAGTTCATCCTTGTTTATTATCTCCAACCAAAAATACCCGACAAACAATTCCCATTACAGTCTGAGGAACAGAGTAAAATATACTACCAGATAAACAGCATCCAGCACCACCGCACTCAGTCGTACGAGCAACCCTTCCTGCAGACTGGGAATAAGAGTGCACCCGTGACACACACACGACACACTTACACACACGTGTGCGTGTGTTACGGGCTCTACTCTCACATGGTGGGCGTGTGTTACGGGCTCTACTCTCACACGGCGGGCGTGTGTTACGGGCTCTACTCTCACATGTGTGTTACGGACTCTACTCTCACATGTGTGTTACGGGCTCTACTCTCACATGTGTGTTACGGGCTCTACTCTCACACGGCGGGCGTGTATTACGGGCTCTACTCTCACACGGTGGTGTGTGTTACGGGTTCTACTCTCATACAGTTGGTGTGTGTTACGGGCTCTACTCTCACATGGCGGGGGTGTGTTACGGGCTCTACTCTCACACGGCGAGTGTGTGTTACGGGCTCTACTCTCACACGGCGGGCGTGTGTTACGGGCTCTACTCTCACACGGCGGGCGTGTGTTACGGGCTCTACTCTCACACGGTGGCCAGGGACAGACGATATTTCAAATGAAGTACAAATAAAAATGGACTGATCGTGTACGTAAACATTTGTACGCACGTCAGCTGAACCTGGTGAAATCAAAAAATACAACAAAAAACCGCCAAACAAATAAACAAAGATCCGCGACATCAGACAGATATAGGAACTCTGATGGACGTAATTAAACACAGGACTATAAATACTGTCTGTAAGAGCTGACGTTCTGTGATAATTTCCCACTCGGCGTCTAAAGGACCCACAAGCCCCGACCTCAAATGCCCCAAAAAATTAAATACCCTATTAAACTGTAATCCGAGCACCACCAGCCCCCCCCCCCCCCCCCCCACTTGTAATGAAAAAAACTGATCTTATCTCAGATTCAATTTCCAAGACCTTTAGATTGTTAGGAATTAATCTAGGACCAATCAACTGCGAGACATGAACGTTCACGCTCATGAGGTTCATACAGGGTGCGACAAAAGTAAAAATTACTGCTGCTCACGCAATATTTTTAAGCCCCCGACACAAAAGAGGGGTGACATAAGTTTAAGTGTGTATCTGTGTGTATGTCTGTCTGTGCATTGTGGCTCCCAAACGGCAGAACTGATTTAGTTATATTTGTTTGAAATTAATTAAAATTGCTATTTTGGCACTCGTGCTATCTGAGGCTTTACTCGTCATTATATGACATGTGGACGGTTTGTACCAGGAGTTCAGGAGTTCTCTTTTAGCGGTGGTAAAAAATACATAGATATGACAAAGTAGTTTAGAACCAAAGATATAGATAATTAAGTGAAGTTCATGCAGCGTCCTGTTGGTTTATTTGTCCGTATTCGTCTGAGGAATTAATACTACTTAATCTCGGGCTTGCCTTGGACGGCCACTTTGAGGGATATTTGGGAACTGCCTTGTTTACTGAACAAGTTAGTTATAAGTGAAGTGAAGTGAGTGTTTAATTCGGAAATGAGCGCAGCCAGTGCTACGGCCGCGGCAGCAGGCACATATATTTTGG
The DNA here is from genome assembly GCA_914767915.1 of Agriopis aurantiaria. NCBI lineage: Eukaryota > Metazoa > Arthropoda > Insecta > Lepidoptera > Geometridae > Agriopis > Agriopis aurantiaria. Next base: position 18,584,453 of record OU611991.1, on the reverse strand, counting down.
CAGGTTACTGATTACGGATATAGATAAAAGAGCAAAGAATCAGAAAAAGTCCATTCTCAATTCAGTATCGGTTTCTTCTAGGCAAGCGTGCTTCATCGTAGACCGCATCATCGCATAACATCAGGTGAGTTGGCGGTCAAACGATAGCGTATTATAAAAAAAATATCATACAGTCGAATTGATAACCTCCTCCTATTTGAAGTCGGTTAATAAAAAAGCAATGACATTGCCTTGACACCTTTTGTGCTCTTGAATCTTTGATTGATTATTAGTTTTTTTTTAACGTGAAAACGTTTTTAAAACAGTCTCGCCAGAGTTAGCGACGTAACACTCTCTGTCATGTAGTCGCCATTTTTTTTAATAGTCAAGTGTTGTATAATTAATTCTATAGATTGACCACTTTTCATTGCCTGTTGTTTGTTGTTGTTGCATGTTGTTGTTGTTGCATGTTGTTGTTGTGATGACACTTGTAGATACATAAAACCATGTTTTGTTTTATTGGGAGTTACTCACGGTAAGATAAAACGTAATCATATAAATTGTATGTAATGTACCTATGTATGTGTTTAAATCGCTAAACTGTTTGTGTTTATTTATATTACACACTACTACTGCGACTGAATGAATGGAAAATCAAGTTCTTATGAGTTAGGTTCCACGTTGGGTAAAACCTTACCCTGCTATAAAAAGGTCAAACTACAACAGCCTTGAATAGAACTCTCATCTCCGATAGTCCGTTGTAAAGTACAGTCGGCGTGGCAAGTGGCTCGCAGCTCGCACACTCGGCCCGAGATCGTATCGCTCGCTCGGCCGAACAAAACACTCCATTGGAGTCGCAACTTGCCTCTGTTAGCTCGAGGATTGCTTCTCATTTCGATTTGAAAGAACTGTTGCGATGTTGGCAAGATTGCTCTGCAAGATGTTAAATTTATATCAAATTGATTTTGGCTCAACATACCTACGCAAGCTATCTAGAAATAAAAACTACTAAACTGTAATTATTCATGTAGATTTTATGAAACTTATATAATACGAGTATGTCTTTTTTGTACCACTAGCTGCGCCCGGCGGATTCACCCGCGTGGACTTAGGAACCATTTTTCGGGGATAAAAGCATCATAAAAGGTATTATTTTTATACGTCCTATATAATTATAACGCTGCCGCGACATGCTCTCGAACCTGTACCATCCGGCTTTACCTCCTGAGCGCTCTATCCGCTAAGCTACGGTCGCTTTCTTGTCGGCCTCCAAATTGATCTACCCAGTACAGTATGTACAGTTTACAGAATCGTTTGAGCATAATAATATGTTACTTGTTAAGACAAGTGATTTTAAAATATTTCCATTATACAACACATCTATCAAAGAATCTGCCTCCCACAAACAATTACTCATGTTTCTATAAAACAAATAAAGAGAATAGGGCCCAACCTGGTGTACCAGCTGGTGCCTTCGATCAAGGATGTACTGGTGCGGGGTGCGGGTGCGGGTGCGGTGCCGACAACCCGCAGCAGACGACAATTGCACACAATTAATGACGTGTCACTGGCAGGTGTCAGCGTTCTAAACATTCACTGTAGGCACCCAACACAATGATTGTGTGGTCCGACTCACAAGAATTATTTATATTCGTAGATATCATATTGTTTTCCCAACACATGACGATTTAGTAACACTGAAGGCAGAAATAAAACAAGTAACTATAAATTGAAGAAAAAAACCGACCAATTTGAAAAACAGTTCATAATATAAAACAACTACACTACAGACAGGCCTACCACGGGCTGTGGACAGATTTATATCAAATAGAGCTAAAAACCATCTTGATTAAAATATTTATTATTCAAAATCGGCCCATTCGCTTTGGAGCTTTGAAGCCAGAGACAAACATACGCGTCAAACATTTAACACCCCTCGTTTATCGACGTCGTCGGCTGATGACAGCCGCGACATTCTTCACGGGAAGTAATGAAGGGCTGGCCAGAGCTGTACAAACGTTGGTAACAGTTGAGGTAAACAGTGGAGACAACGTATCGGCAAACGTAGGCTCAATTACCCTGCACCCAGGTGGACGGAACACCTGTTAAAATTAATAGTAACTCGGAAAATGTATAAACCTCAAAAGCTCGTGAGACCGATGTGTTATAATGAATCATCTTAATTTCTGATAAAAGTAAGCCTCATAATATTTTTACTAGATTTTCGAGAATCATAACGTCCCTTGGTGTTTGGTTCCGGGGCTATTGTATTGTAAGTAAATGTGGCTACAAAATGTCGCTTGTAGCTTCCACTTTGCACCAGAGCCCGCCCTACGGTGGGCGAACTAGTCAAATATTATTGGAATTCCTTTATCCAAGATAATCCTGGGCCGGTTTGTCACGATCGACGCGTCTGACCTTTGAACTAGGGTTGTCTCCCTGGAGTGGGAATGATATCTTATTGGTGACAAAAACTCTCCCGATAAAACGATCATCTTTGAACAGTGATTTGTACATCGTAGACCACAATTTGGCCATTATACAAGAGAAAATCATTACGTTTGTGTTATCGCGAATGTTAGAAAGTTTAATAGGCTGCAATGTTTATCTGGTTTAAATAATAAAAATATCAACTTTTCATAGAAAATGTGTTGCTTGGAATGAATCAGCCCGACGCTACGGGGACAAAGAAGCACTAAACCAAGTTTTTTTTTTTTTTTTTTTTTTTTATGCCATAGGTGGCAAACAAGCAGACGGGCTGCCTGATGGTAAGCAGTCACCGTCGCCTATGGATACTTGTAACACCAGAGGCATCACAAATACGTTGCCGACCCTTTAGAACTCTATTAACTCGCCTTTTGAAGAACCCCATGTTGTAACTTCTCGGAAACACCGTAGAAGGTAGCTCATTCCACATTTTGCAGGTATGAGGCAAGAAGGATCGTGTGAATCGCACAGTGTGCGATTTCCACTGATCTATGATGTGTGGATGAGCCTTCAGGCGGTGGCGGCTAGTGCGATGGTAAAACCGCGACGCCGGCATCAGATCAAACAGTTCTTCAGAACACTCCCCGTTGTAAATGCGATAAAAGATACAAAGAGACCCGACGTCTCTGCGCATGCTGAGTGGCTCAAGGTGTTCAGCGAGCTTGGGATCGTTGACAATTCTGACAGCTCTACGCTGTAATGCATCGAGTGGGTCAAGCTGATACTTGGGTGCTCCATTCCATAGATGGGAGCAGTACTCCATGTGAGGTCGGACTTGCGCTTTGTAAAGCAAGAGTCTTTGTCTCGACGTGAAGTACCGCTTCGCCTTGTTGAGCACACCAAGTTTCTTAGATGTGAGCTTGGCCTAATAGCCAGTAGGCTAAGAAAAGCGGAGTATCATAGCGACAACACAAAAAAAGATGAAAGAAGTCCCCTACCTACCTGAAGCGACATGAACGTTTTATCAAAAACATCTTCGTACGTACAAAACAGATGTCAGACCGTAGTACTCAATGGCTATACATCTGCGGCGATGAGCATTCCTTCAGGAATTCCTCAAGGATCCTTGCTTGGGCCCCTCCTTTTTATAATATTTGTGTTTGACATTTCTTCCTGTTTTCAATCTTCTAAGATCCTTCTTTACGCCGATGATATGAAAGTTCTCTGTCCGATACGGGCTATCGTTGACGCTTCACGTCTCCAAGAAGATCTAGATAGGTTTCAAAATTACTGTTCGCTGAACAAATTAGACCTTAACGTATCCAAATGCTTTGTTTGTTCCTATACTCGCAAGCCAAAGCCTATCTGCTTTAGTTACAGTCTACAGAACTCGTCCATATCGAGAGTTTCTACAATCAAGGATTTAGGAGTCATTTTTGATTCAAAACTACTTTTTGATGAGCATATTGGCAGTGCAGTAAATAAAGCCTCAACGGCTTTAGGATTTGTTTTAAGAATGTCTTCAGACTTTCTATCTCTTAAGACATTCAAAATATTGTATTGCGCGTACGTAAGAAGCCACCTTGAATATGCTTCTCAAGTGTGGAACCCGAACTATGCCATTTATATTACTCGTATTGAAGGCATTCAAAAACGTTTCCTACGATATATACAGTATCGCGCTAAAGTTTTCTTACCAGATTATTCCACCAGGTGCAAAAAATTCCATATTCTACCGCTTCATGAAAGAAGACGAGTAGCAGACATGGCTTACCTCCTGAATATAGCAAATGGTACAATTGACTGTCCGGAGTTGCTCGAGCAGCTGAGACTACGCACACCCGCCACCACGATAAGAAGGCCGAATCTCCTATACGTCCCACCCGTGCGTTGCAATTACAGGCAAAATAGTTTTTCAATAAGGGCATGCAGTACATTCAACACTCTGGCTAGGGAAATTGACATTGACTTGTTCAATACCTCTGCGTTTAAACTGAAGCAGCTTGTAAACGTAAAGTATTTCAAATAAGTGTTTGTTTTTTTTTGTTAAATAAGTATTTCTTAATTTTGATCTCTGTATTAATGTATACCTATATATTTGTTTACATTATTTTTATTTATTTGTATGTATATATTTTAATAGTATAATTTTTTCTTTACACTATGTAGGTATTTAATTTTTCTTGTTATTGTATGCTTATTGCGAGTCCGTTTTCTACAGTGTTATTTATCTCCTCTATTATTTGTGAAAACTTGTAATTGGCCTTCTAGCTTTATTTATTTACTTAATTTTGTACCTAGCTGTAAGTTTTCCTATGAAAATAAAATAAAATCTTGTGATGAAAAATAGGACCAAGCACCAGACCGGCCAAGGAGACCATACTGTAGAGAGTCGTGCCGTATAAGAACAAATTTAACTACACTGACAAGAACAAGGCTCCTATAGATATAAGAGGAAGTTTGAGTGACCAGCCCTAGAGTTTTTCAAGTCTCTTTAATCTCACCAATCCAATAGGTACAGTATCGAGTGCCAACCCTTACATCATCGAGTCTGCTTGTAATAACGGATTGGGAATGTTGTTTTATCTGTGTCCTTATCAACCGCTTCGGCTTCGGTGTCAGAATCAGTATAGTATAGAATAGAATAGAAGTTGTTACAAATACACCATTGAGTTTCACAGTTCTACCCTCGTTGTCCCGCGTTGGTTAGTTTCTTCGGGCGTACAATATTTTCAGTTTCTTTGCCTAAATTGTTATTACTACATTTATATTGTTTTAAACTATCACGGTTGTTCACTAAAGTTATATGATTATTTACGGGATATTTGCACTTTGAATTTGCACCGTGAACATGGTGCATGTAACTGCGCCGAAATATCGGGAACTCATTCCACAACCTTACCACGGTAAATATCCCGTAAATTATCATAATCATCATCATCATCATTATCAGCCAGAAGACGTCCACTGCTGAACATAGGCCTCCCCCTTTAACCTCCACACTGAACGACAGCCTGCCTTTTGCATCCACTGGATGCCAGCGACTCTTACTATGTCGTCAGTCCATCTAGTGGGAGGCCTACCTACGCTGCGTCTTCCGGTGCGTGGTCTCCAAGAACCTTTCTTCCCCATCGGTTATCGGTTCTCCGAGCGATGTGGCCTGCCCATTGCCACTTCAACTTGCAAATTTTAACAGGTATGTCGGTGACTTTGGTTCTTTGGCGAATATCCACGTTTCGGATTCTATCGCGCAAAGAAACTCCGAGCATAGCTTTCTCCATTGCCCGCTGTGTGACTCTGAGTTTTTCCAAAAGGCAAACAGTTAAGGACCACGTCTCAGTACCATATGTTATCACTGGCAACACACACTGGTCAAAGACCCTTGTCTTTAGGCACTGTGGTATCTAGGACGAGAAAATGTCACGCAATTTCCCGAACGCTGCCCATCCCAGTTGGATTCTTCGGGCGTCCTCTTTGCCTAGGTTGGACTTACCTAACTGAACAATTTGTCCAAGATAGGTGTAATGGTCATGACACATGAAGAGATCCGTAGACGAACGAAAGTCACCAACATAGCCCACCGGATTAGTAAGTTGAAATGGCAGTGGGCAGGGCACATATCACGCAGAACAGATGGCCGATGGAGCCGAAAGGTTCTGGAATGGAGACCACGGACTGGTAAGCGCAGCGTAGGACGTCCACCCACAAGATGGACAAACGACCTAAAAGAGACCGCAGGGAAACGCTGGATGCAGGCCGCTTCCAACCGGCCCTTTTGGAGATCGATGGGGGAGGCCTATGTCCAGCAGTGGACGTCCTACGGCTGAAATGATGATGATGATGATGACTCAATTACGGTTAGCAAAAAAACAATTTACCTACCGCGGTAATAAATTAAACTATGGTCCCCTGTATGCCCGAGGCACGAGTATTGCCCCAAATGAGAAGGGCACTGAAATATTATCATAAGGACATATGATAATAATATGCGGTTCTCAAACTAGGGCAGGGAACCGTCGTTCCAGAATCCTGTCTTCCACTTGCATGAGTTGATATGAGTATTGCATGAGTATTGCTAAAGCTAAAGATAAAAATATAATTTAATGAATTTGGTGACAGAGCCCCCTAGTTAGCCTTGAGCCTCCCAGCGAGTGGAGGTGAGCTCGTCCTACACCACCGTGCTTCATAATTAATGAAACCGTAACTTTAAACATTAATTTAAGAAATAATAATTAAAAGCATAATCAAATTGGGTGAAGCCATAACATTACAGAATAGATAAAAGTGCCTGCCATGCCCTGAATTTCTGGGACTTGCTTATTTTGTAGGTTTACCTAATATTTCAATTTCTATTAGCTACACGAACATTGTAAAAGCTACGAGTACAATTAGTCTAATTATTCACTTGCGGTGAAGTAAAGTAAGCTTTGTTAAACCAGTACCTATGACTGGAAAGTAAATGGATACCAAAACAATACGAAATCTAAACCATTTGAAATCCAGAGGTTTTTTGTGGTCTGGTGAATTGCTGTAGAAGCTTTCTGCTAACGCTTCTTTGAGATACGCCACCAGTCACCACCACAACGTCGAAATGAATGTTCGTAAAAACGAGTTTTCTTAAGCCAGTGATAACCTTCCTAGATCGACATCTCGCCACAGAAAGCCGCTATAGCTAGTATAGAAGCCAACAACAACACAACTGTGTTCCTGATTGAATGACAATGTTTCCAGTGAAACTACAGGACATAGAGTGATTCTCAGGACGACCAGCACAGTGTGGTGTCGCGGAGGGATCCAACATTCCGGGTGGCAATGAACTGTAATAGACAAACGAGGAACTTTCCATCAGGCGAGAAATTAGTTGGTCTCACCGTTCAGTTGTAGTAGACAACTGCCTATTCCCATCAATCCGGGCTAAGCGCGTTCTCTTCGAACACATTGCAGTTGAGCTGTGTATCGGCTAGCGGCTAGCGGCCAGGCTAGCCCAACTAATAGAAACCTGTTTCAAAAGCAACTTGAAAGCGAGAAATCCCGGGTGCGGTCCTTTGGCAATTTCATTTACGTGTAATTGCGGATTAATTAAAAAGTTCCGCTCAGTGGAGGCGGCGCGGCGCAGTCCTCCTGCGGACGCTGTGCCATGCTGTGCAGTGTGGAGGCTGCGTCCGCTCCGTGGAGCGGCATTCATCCTGCGGCGGGTGAGGGCTGCAGTGAGCTGCCACCTACTTGAAGGAGTAATTGTAGGGCCCTTTTTATACAAACATGACGCAAATAACTAGTGATTGTTTGCGGAAACTACTCCGGAACTCGGTGTTACTATAATACCTATGGCTATATTCACAAGTATACATTGATTTATAAAACCCCCGATAAAAGAGTTGATGTTCTTTAAATGGCTAAACTGATTTTCATGAATCACACTAAGGATACGCTCCATCAAGTCACCTTTAAATAAAATTATTTTTAGAAGAAAATAAACAAAAACCGACCTCATGACTATCTACATGTATTGTACAAACTTAAATTAAAAATAGAAAATAATATTTAAATTACTTCAAACCAATGAACAATTAGAGGACAATCAACGAAATGATTGATATATTATAGACCTACTTACAGCTACCTATTAAACAATGTATAATTGGTTAAGAGTTTTTTCTAAAAATTTAATTGATAACCTCCTTTTTAAGTCGGTTAAAAAAACTAAATCATAAACGGTTCAGCTGTTTGAGAGCTATGACACATATAGCCCCTCTTTTTGCGTTGGGGGTAAAAAATGTGATGTACTAATTTAATACAATGAGTTGCTTTATAAATTTTTTTATTAAAAAAACATTTTGCCTTTTGCCTGTAACAGTGATGAAATATTAATCAACGATAATAATGACGCACACAACCTACAACAAGCTACAGGATAAAAACCTAGTTTTGCTTATTCATCATCATTATTTCAGCCATAGGACGTCCACTGCTGGACATAGGCCTCCCCCATCGATCTCCAAAAGGGCCAGTTGGAAGCGGCCTGCATCCAACGTTTCCCTGCGGTCTCTTTTAGGTCGTCTGTCCATCTTGTGGGTGGACGTCTTACGCTGCGGTTATCGGTCCGTGGTCTCCATTCGATAACCTTTCGGTCCCATCGGCCATCTGTTCTGCGTGCTATGTGTCCTGCCCACTGCCACTTCAACTTGCTAATCTGGTGGGCTATGTCGGTAACTTTCGTTATCTTTATCTTATCTTTCGGATCTCCTCATTTCTGATTCGATCTCGTAGAGAAACCCCGAGAATAGCCCTCTCCATAGCTCGTTGTGGGACTTTGAGCTTGCTTATGAGGCCCATAGTGAGAGACCACGTTTCAGTGCCGTATGTCATTACTGGTAACACATACTGGTCGAAGACTTTCGTCTTAAGGCACTGAGGTATTTCGGCCGATAAGACGTTGCGAAGTTTACCGAACGCTGCCCAGCCGAGTTGGATTCGCCGATTGACATCCTTCCCGAAGTTGGTCCTTAAAAATACAAGTATGAAAATGGCCAAAAAAGTTAGTGTCGTGTCTGTTTAGTTCAGGTAGTGTTGGTATTCTCACAGGAACGTAGCTATATTATGTTGTTGTTATGTACGTGACTGGTCGTTATTATCAAATCAAATTAATTATATTTGTGCAAGAGCCGTCACCTGGTACGAGTAGGATATTCTATACCTCTACCCTTTACACCGATATCGTCTACGATTATTGGATTAATGTGTAAAGGTCAGGTTTTCAATTTGAGCAGGTTGACGTTGTTTATCTATTGGATTGACAGATTTTAAATCCTTGCCCAATTTACGGGCTCTACGTACCTATACTGCGTCGGTGAGAAATCTCAGTCCCGTCGAGTGTGAGCGTTGCACTGGACACTGTAGTGTAGGTACCTCTACCTACCAAGGAGGTGCTCATCAATGACACAACTCTAGTATCAGAACCACCTGACTGACTACACGCTGGGTGACGCGGGTGTACGTACTGAGCCGAAAGGGATCCATATCATATCATAGTACCCATCATTAAGAACTACTTCTACAGTGGAACCAACTCTGAAATTGCAAAAAAAACATAATGTAGTATCGTGTACGATAACTACTGAAATTATTTTAGTCATAGAAATTATTAAAAATAATCATATTTATCAGACATTTCAGAGATTAAAATATATTTATAAAATGTTTTATTTATAAAACTGATAATTTTTAATATTTTTGTATAAGTACACAATTATCTTGAAATAAATAGCTGGACATATATTTGGGTACTTCTAAAACATAGAATCTAGAATTCTATTCTATTAGATTTCTCGATAGTTATCTATTTTAAAAACCGACTTTAAAATTAATAAAATACCCAATTTTGCCTACCCGGATGACAATATTATGCCACCCATGGAATTTTAAATTTTTATGGCCAAATCTTTCAATTTTTTTTTTCCAAATCTGTTTATAAATGGCAGTCTTGAGGTAAGTAACAAAGGAAAAAAAACGAATTGAGAACGCCTCCTTTTTTGAAGTTGGTTGGTAGGAAAAGAACAACCAAATAAAACCCAACTGCAAAATGACTCTTCACGTTCTGGTATAAGAAAGAATGTATCGACACCTCGCACCTTAAAACCTGTCAAGCCGTCAGTTCAGTCGTCTGGGATCTGTCGCTACAGGAGGCAACATTCCTATGGTACACTAGGATCGGCATCAGTCGGAACGAGCCGGATTCATAATGTGTCACGAAAAGGTTTCACTCCGGTGTAAAACATAAACTGGTAACCCACCGCCAGCTATTGTATGAAACTGTGTGGAGCCGCAAGCATCAGCCCTGCTGTCGACAGACCATTAATTTGAATCGATTATGTATCGATATACTCGGTACAGTATCGATATGTATCGTACGGTCGGGTGCGGACTGCGAGCCGAGACTGTTCGTGACAGTTGATATTTTATTACTCCGCCCGCGCGGGGGCTGACCGGTACGGTAGTATTCTACCTACTCGTACGTATAGTTTTTATAGTAACAGTTTCGTGTGTGCCTTGGAGCCCTACGAGAAGTATGGATGATTGTTTAACTGTGTATTGCCAGTGATACTACCAGTACTAAAACGGGTATTTTTACTAGCCGCCTCATGTATCATGATATTTTCTGTCTTACTACTAGAAAACTTTATGGAAGACGAAGTAACTAAGCTTCGTCTTCAGCGAACATCAAACTGTACATGTGAGTAGAGTATATACCTACGTACGTAACTGTCGGTACTCACTTTTTTTCACACTGATATTATAAAATGTGAAAATGTTCAGGTGTTTTTGTTAGTTCTCGTAGTTAGATAATTTAGCCAGTTCATGACTAAATGTGCTTCGTTTTATATTTCGGGCAATATATAATAGGCACAGGTCCGGATCTGGTCTCTCCCCGCTGCGCCGCCCAGCAGGATCCCAGCGACCAGAAATTAAATCATTATTATAGCGTAAAAACCTGAAAAACACGCGTTATTTACTCGTTCAAACAAAGAAGAAGCAAAACGCGAGGGGTGACACTTGGAGCCGGGAGGTCGGGAGGTGTATATTGGTATTCTTGGTATGGGACTCGTTGAAACAAACCAAATGACTCGAAACTCGAGGGGTTTACTAGTAGCCATTGCAGAGATCCACTGCCCACCTACTGGCTCCATCATCAGATCAGATTGATGGTATTAAATCATTGTATTATATGACTCTCACCTATCAAATCGATCCTAAAATTAGAAGTAGTTTAAAACCACTTCCAAGTTTTCTTTACATTGTTAGTTAGTTACATGAGCAAAGCAGCCGCGCGCTCTAACTTTGGAATAAGACAATACTGCGCCGAATGCAGTTGAAACTATAGTCAGAGTAACCGCCCCAATCCTAGGAATAATACAATACTGCGCCGAATGCAGTTGAAACTATAGTCAGAGTAACCGCCCCAATCCTAGGAATAAGACAATACTGCTCCGAATGCAGTTGAAACTATAGTCAGAGTAACCGCCCCAATCCTAGGAATAAGACGATCCTGCCCGATAGCAGTTGAAACTATAGTCAGAGTAACCGCCCCAATCCTAGGAATAAGACAATACTGCTCCGAATGCAGTTGAAACTATAGTCAGAGTAACCGCCCCAATACCTCTCGGATTCGTGCCACCATACGAAGCCGCGGCGGACATTTGAACGATGTCAAATTCCATCCATAATGGCATAAATGGGCCTCTCAAATAAAAAATATATTTCGTTAATATCTCACACACATCTTCTTTTATTAAATTTTAACATCGACCCGTCCTTGTTGAAAGACCCTTTACTATGAGTAGGTAACATATAAACTTTCGGAATTACGTGTAGTGAATAATAATAACTACGTCAGCAAATAGTGCGTTAGTAGTTATCACGACAAATTAAAGTGGTCGGGTAAGATTAAGGAAAAAAATTACGTGTGTGCAAAAATGTCTCGAATAACTATATTTATGTATACACGTATAACTATATTTATAGGACAGGAATGGATCTGTGGGAGATTGGTGATATGAAATTGTAGTCTATCTCCCACAGATCCAGTGACATAATTATGTAATATTTTATTTAAAGCTAATGTATCGTAAATTGTGAATAAAAGAATATAAAAAATACTCAGAAAGATTCTTCTAGTGAGAAGATATAAGTTTAGAAAGTTACAAAGTTTGTAGTGGGGGTCCGGCAAATGGGGAACTTTTCACTCCAGGAGCTTCCTTATTTCTTTGCACTTTTCTTGGAAGTGTCTGGAGAGCATACTGTTGTTCCGTTGAGTGATGCAGTTGGATTCATTTATTTGTGGGAGATAATACTATGTTACTTACAAAAGTTAGGTGTGAATGTTACCACTCAGTTCCGAAATGGCTGATTTAATTTGAGCTTTACTACAGAGTAATTAATAAATAAATTTGCCAGTAAAAATATTGTCATTGTTTCTTGTAATTTTAAATATAATGAGATAAACATAATTGAAGTGATGGTTGTTAGTTTAGAGAATATTGACCATCACCAGGAGCCTCCCTCCGGCCGCTGCACGCGCGGCTCTGGCGCCTACCCGTGTAAGCATTTCAACGACAGATCCCTTCCAAACTGGCTAGCAGGGTTGTCATGTACCACAACATGTACACCTGATTGTTTCGGGAGACGTGCCCGTCACCAACACCCCTCGGGATGGACAATTATCGCGCAGAGTTGTCAAGTGTGGTGTGACGTAGTAGCTTTACAGTCTGTGGTAGTATCCGTTGACACATTCATAATTTATTGTAATTTTTACAACTCGCTCGCTCGGAGAATGTTATGTTAAAATTGTGCTAAAATGGACTTTACTCTGCTCTCACGCGTCAATGTAAAATAGTATCCAATAATGTTAGCGGTTTCATCCGCCATTTTATAAAAATTGTCATTTTCATCGAGTTACAAAACACATTACTGATGTTTCAGAGCAAGTATAAGATACAACATTTCATTCAAATCTGTTTAGCCGCAGCGGAGTACATTCACATACGCTTTCATACAAATATCATCATCATCAGCCAGAAGACGTCAACTGCTGAACATAGGCCTCCCCCTTTAACCTCGACATACGCACATCTGCAACCTGCACACGCTGCCTCCACTGGATGCCAGCGACTCTCACAATGTCGTCGGTCCATCTAGTGGGAGGCCTACCTACGCAACGTCTTCCGGTTCGTGGTCTCCACTCCAGAACCTTTCTTCCCCATCGGTCATCGGTTCTTCGAGCGATGTGGCCTGCCCATTGCCACTTCAACTTGCAAATTTTAACAGCTATGTCGGTGACTCTGGTTAAAAAATCACCCATACAAATATCATTCATATAAAATGACTCTAGGCTTAAAAATATGTATTTACATTATTATGTCGTTACATAATAATGTAAATACATATAGTGTGATTCTGTGGACGTAGATCCATCTGAGAGCGTCAACACGGGAACAGCAGCGGATCACATCCCGGTGATCACTCTGATCTGTGAAAGCTTTTCCTGTTCTCTCCATCATAATAGTTTGTTAATCTCGTAATAACGTCCCCGAGGAGAGCCGAGAGAGCAAATCCAAAACGAACGTTTGATCAAACTTCCACATAATATTTGATTTGCCGAAGAAAGCAAGGAAAGTATACAAATCTTAAATCTTATCTCTCTGATATTCGTAAAATTGGTTCTGGAGTTTGCTTACAAGGAATGCGGGTATTTCTGATGAAGAGAGGCAACACCTACTTACTTATCTACGCATGTTGAATAAGGAAAGTACCTAGTCGTGCAAAGCACCGGTTAGGGATTAGTCTGCAAGATAATGTGCCTGCAATACTCGGAGATACTTGTAGCATGGGAAGCTCCGTACATAGTAGTTTTGTAAATTGTGTGTCGCAGTGACTTGCGGTTCTATTCTACCCACTATTTTTCCTAATTTTTCTCACACTGAGTAGGTAAGTATATAAGTAGTACTTCGTTACAAATATGTAGCGTAGCCGTTTAGTTGTGAGTAGGTAAAGAAATAATCAAAGTATAGACAGAAGAGCGAGGGTAACGTTGCGAGGTCGATGTTTGTATTGAATGGTCACGTAGTCGAATGGAGAAGTAGTTGAAAGCTATATTATTGTTTGAGTGCAGCTAACTTTATCAATTTTGTTTCTCAATATTTCCACTTGTATTTGCTTTGTATTTCAGACTCTTTTTTCATTTTGTAGCACATGCAATTATGCTAGCGAGAGAAGCTACTCCGCTGCTACGTAGTATGTCCTACTACAGACTAGTAGTTAGAGTAGGCCGCGGGACGTGTCCTATCCACAGTCGAGCTGAGATCATCAGATCTCGACGCTCGTGAGATTGGATAAGACACATCGCTTTGATCGTGCACTACTTCGCACTAGCCCCGCTATTAGCACTAGCTCTCATAGGAGATACTTAGAATTTTTGATATAACTGTGAGTTTAGTATTGCCATTTATTTACAAGGTAAGCCAACGCGTTTTTAACAAGGAGCGTAACTTTTCGGATGGGTGACCAAAATGACATTTAGAACTGGCCTTTTGGATGGCACTTAACTATAGATCACGATTGCTTGTTTTAGAACAACAATCGTTAAGCTCCGTCGGGGCTTTGGACAACAACACTGTAGCTGTAGCTGGCCAATCTATCTAACTTAACAAGTGATGAGATTTAACAAGGTAGGTATATATAGGACGAAAAGTCAAAAACACCAACAACCCTCCAACCGGCCCTTTTCGCGATCGATGAAGGAGGCCTATGTCCAGCAGTGGACGTCCTACGGCTGAAATGATGGTGATAATGTGTGAAAATACATATTACAGATAGTGGTCAGGGAGGCCAAAATAAAAGTCCAAATTGTCACACTTGATCCTCTCTCTCTGTATATTCACGATAAACTGATGCCGTACTTACCTACGTTATTTTCAATACCTCCACCATCTTGCTTGATTGGCTTTCAAAACAGTTTCTCATTATTATGTTTTTGTAGAATCAATTATTTAGTCCCGATAAGAAGTATTGTAAAATTGCTATTTATATTTATGGAATATAACGCACAACAATAATTTGATTAAATAACTAGTAATTCAATGATCAGTATGAAATTCCGCTAAGCTAACTTTAGGTAGTTCGTCCCCGGATCCGTGGTATGGCGCTAGTGGTCGATGACGTTTGTAACATATATCTTATTTTTCCCCTTACTTTTTTTACTAAGAGTCGCCTGATGCTGGGCGGCTGGATGATGGAGCACGAGCGCGGCGAGGGACTGTTTACGAGCTGCTTCTACTATAACCACCCTCGAGATTTACATTTTTATTATATTTACTTCCTTCAGATTTACGGAGGGGTCATTTTGTAAATTAAATTTTAAATCATCGCGAGGGTAACGTAGGGGTTTAAAATTACGTAGCCCCTTTAGCGCAATGATTTATTAAGGTTGTAAACATACGCGGTAGTAGCTATACGTAGTATGTATATACTCGTTACGTACAGTTTACATCAGGCGAGTTGGAGGTCAAACGCAAGCCTATTAATAAATAAAATCAAAATAAAAGTTATTAATAATTATGTCGCGGCTCGCGGCACAGGAACACGTTTTCAATGACAAGTTTACTTGAAAATCAATATAGAATTTCCAAATGAACTGAGGAGCTTCGGAACAAAAACCGCTAAATCCACTTACTAAGATTTTTGACAAATCGGTAAAAACGTTTTTTGTCTTTGGTTTTTTAGGTAAAAGAGAGTAGAATATCTTAATATATCAACATTAGCAACATTGTTTGGTGGCCAAATCAACAGATTCGTGTGTGAAATAATAAACGAAAAAACAAAAAAACAAAAATGGATTTATCGCTATGTGAAAAAACCATTAACATTTTTGGTTAAAACTAAGTATATGAGGAGTTAAAAAAAACTATACAAATAAAAATCAAGTGTGTTTATTATTTATTATCGTATTAGATGACATTAAATATGGATACTAGTCCTTCGGCCGAGATCACAGACTAAACCTCTAGTGTAGCCAATATCATGGACGGAAGAAATCAACCTCCTTTGGCCATTATTAATTTGCCATAAAGCAAATGGAAATTGATATATCGGGTTTTGTCTCAACCTTATAAAAATCTACCAAATTTATTTAGGATTTATCGGTTTCTGTTAAGATATAAATTTTCTTTTACCTCATCAATGGATTTATCGGTATCTGTATACATCATTGAACTTTAAGCGCATTTTTCTACTGGATTCATCGGCCTTGGAACAGGTTCAATAAGCTTATCATGTAAAATTATACAAATGCTACGAATTTACAAAAAAAAAATAAAAAAATACAGCATTTCGTATATCGGTTTTTGTTCCGACCCTCCTCAACTAGAAACTTTAAATATAGTTTAGAATTAGATGACAATGCAACTAACTAAAATCACCGGCCAAGCGTGAGTCGGATTCACGGACCGAGGGTTCCGCATACAAAAGACGTGTTTTCTTTTATTAAGTCCGGGATTTTTAGCGCGCGCCCGACTCGCACTTGACCGGCGACTATTGTTCGTTGTATTGAGCATTGACGTTTGGACGCACTACCGTTTTTAACACTAACTAAGCATAAAAATGTGTTTTAATTCAATTTTTATTATTAGTTTCTCGTAGTTAATCCGCCGTAACTTGTTCTATGACAATTTCAACTGACTATCTATTACGGTTCTAAAGATACAGCCGTGGACTTAGTATAGGGTCCCGTTGACTACCGTTGGGTACGGAACCCAACGGAATTTTTCAATAATTTATTTCGATTGAAACCATTTCATAATTTAGGTACGATTACTAACAAATCCTGCACTTGTTTTAACTGACTTCTCAATTCAATCAACAATTTTTCGTAACTTGATATTGGATTAGATTGTATATTATATTAGATATCTGTGCACATTATTTTGTCTGCATAATTGATTGGAATTGTTGATCAAGACATTTCGAGAGCCTTGCTAGATGTCAAAATCAGTATCACAAAAATTGGGACTAAAATCAAGATTGAATGCCTCGATTTTTTCATCACCATTTTCCCTCGCCCTTTGAGTAATGTTTACCGGTTATCTCTACATTAGAATTCTTCAAAATTGCGTTTTCAGTGAGTGATAGTTCGAACGATGGCCCTCCATCTGTCTGCGCGGCGGCAGGTGTGCCGGGGCGCCGCTAACTATTCATCACCATTCATCTGTCTGCGCGGCGCCAGGTGTGCCGGAGCGCCGCTAACTATTCATTGAGTGATAGTTCGAACGATGGCCCTCCATCTGTCTGCGCGGCGCCAGGTGTGCCGGAGTGCCGCTAACTATTCATTGAGTGATAGTTCGAACGATGGCCTTCCATCTGTCTGCGCGGCGCCAGGTGTGCCGGAGCGCCGCTAACTATTCATTGAGTGATAGTTCGAACGATGGCCCTCCATCTGTCTGCGCGGCGCCAGGTGTGCCGGAGCGCCGCTAACTATTCAGTGAGTGATAGTTCGAACGATGGCCCTCCATCTGTCTGCGCGACGCCAGGTGTGCCGGAGCGCCGCTAACTATTCAGTGAGTGATAGTTCGAACGATGGCCCTCCATCTGGCTGCGCGGCGCCATGTGTGTCGGAGCGCCGCTAACTATTCATCACCACTCATGCAGTCACGAGGAGCCGACTGCTTGGAAACCTTTTTACTTTGACTTGCCACCCTATGAATGGACCCCCATAAAGGCTACCGTATATTGGCAACATTGGCGTGGGTGGCTAAGGGTGTCCAGAGGTGCTACTCGCAGCGTTATGCCCTTTAACACTTCCACCCTGGAGCTTAGGTTCTTAGCTCTTGCGGTTTCCACCCCCGACGGCTGGTTAAGGCAGGCCAGGGTTCTGGGTCTCACTTAGCTCCATGGAATTGATGTACACGGTGTCGCCACTCACCAGCAGCTCGCCACAAAGCCGACCCCGGCGGCCTGCCCCTAATTATCGTACAACGGAACCCTAAAAACCTTATCTAAGCACCCTTACCTAAAAATGGTATGGTATCGCAGAATATTATTTTTAACCCCTGACGTAAACAGAGGGGTGTTACAAGTTTACAGTTTGTATAATATGTGTTTACATTTTATAAATATTATTGCAGTAGATAGGTAGATAGGTAGGTAGGTAGGTACCTACGCACAATCTCATAAACAGCGAAAGTCCTTAAAATGTAACACTCCGAGATAAAACGTCATTACAGACTGCCAACAGTTGATTCGATGTAAAAGAGCTTTATCGGGCATGGCATTTCTTTTCACTCGATTTGAGCTTGTATTTCATTGAATAATGCTGCGAACGGTGACGGCGACTCGCCACAACACGACACGGCACGACACGACACGACACGACACGTCTTATCACGACGTGGTCTTATCTTCTTCTGCCTCGACTCAAGATACTTTTCAACCGACTCCATAAAAGAACATTCTTAACCGTTTTTTATTTATTTTTATAAATAATAGGCTTACGTTTGACCACTATCTCGCCTGATGTTAAGCGATGATGCAGTCTACAATGGAGCACGCTTGCCTAGAAGAAACCGATTCACTCGTGATTTGAAGACACCTAGATTGTAACTATCGGGGAACACCCATCTAACTGTATTTTACTAAGACGTGGTTTTCACACATTTTATTTAGGTATATTACACGGGAATTACTCACGTAAGATCAAGCCGGTTACTCCGACTGTAGACCCCCCCCCCCCCCCCTTCCGACTAATTTGCATGTAATATAAATAAAATGTCTAACTGTATTTGTAATTTTAGAAAAGGCAGTGTGCTCACAATTAACAGAGTTTCTAGGAAATAATAACATTTTGCCCGATGTACAGTCGGGTTTTCGAAAGGGACGCAGTACTGCAACCGCGTTACTTGACGTTACCGATAATATACTTATTGCTCAAGACAAAGGAATGTGCACAGTTTTGGTTTTGTTAGATTTTTCCAGATCATTTGATTCTTTGAATATAAATCTTCTATTGTCTAAATTAAGCTATTACGGTTTTGATCCTAAAGCAGTGCAGTGGTTCAACAGCTACCTAAGTAACCGTCACCAGCATGTGAGGATTGACCGTTCTGATGGCTCCTCGTCGGATTCAGAGAAGATGGCTATAAATAGAGGAGTCCCGCAGGGCTCTATTTTGGGACCTGATCTTTTCGCCTTATATTCTGCTGACATTGCAACGCACATAAAAAATTGCAAGTTTCACATATACGCTGACGATATTCAGATATATATATCCTGCAAACCACTTGAAATTGACTTAGCTATTGACAAACTCAACGAAGATCTCGCAAGAATAGCAGCATGGGCAACCAATAACTGCCTGCTGCTCAATCCCGATAAAACAAAGTACCTTATTTTCGGCAGTAACCACCAGATTGCTAGTGTCCGTCCTTCTGTAAGCGTCTCGCTCATGGGTGAACACATTGAGCGGGTTCACGAAGCACGCAACTTAGGCTTGCACATGGACTGTGAATTGCGATCCATAAACATATAGCTAACTGCATAAAAAACTGCTTTTATAAGCTAAAAGTGTTATACAGGATAAGACCTTATTTAAGGGAAGAGCTGCGTATCCAACTAGCTGAACAGTTAATTTTGTCGAAATTGAATTACATGGATACTGTTATTGGTTCGCGACTCTTAGTCAAAACACAAAAGCTTGTAAAAAGAGTCCAAAATGCTTGTGCCCGTTTTTGTTTCGACATTCCGTCGAGGTCGCATGTGACTCCGTTTTTTAACAAGCACCAATTGTTGAAAATGAAGCATCGCCGTAAGCTTCATTTGGCATGTCTTTTGTTCGGGGTAATAAAACATAGGGAACCGACTTATCTGTACGATAAGTTGTCGTGGAGAGCGAGTCGAATGTCCCTAGAGTGTCGGCAATGCTCGACTCAGCTCGTGACGGAGCGGCACAGCTCCGCCGCGTTCAGAGGAAGTTTCAGATACGCTGCCACCAAGTGTTGGAACAACATTCCGCCGCCAATAAGGAACCTGCATAGTTTACATTCATTTAAGCTTAAGCTTAAAAGATTTCTTTTTGAGCATCAAAAAAGCGAAGAACTTTTAATAACAGACACCAGTGCTATATAGGGAACCTTTTTTGTGGGCACTTACCTTTGTTATTTTTATTTAATGTCAGAGTAAATGTGTAAATTTCTTTATTTTATTTTATTAGTTTCGTAGTTAATTTTTATTGAGGTAGTGTTGCCTAGGTTACTCGCATATACCTAATCTATTAGTTTGTTAACAACGTTGTCTTAGTCAAATCACCTTATTAGTATTATGTATTTATTTATGGTTTGTTTATATTACTGCTAAGTTTATTTAAATGTTAGTTTGCATGTTTTTGTTATGTGTTGTTGTTGCTATATTATTTTTGTTATTATTTAATTTCTCGTGTTTTTTTTTTTTTTTTTTTTTTTTTTTATGCCATAGGTGGCAAACAAGCAGTCACCGTCGCCTATGGATACTTGTAACACCAGAGGCATCACAAATACGTTGCCGACCCTTTAGAACTCTATTAACTCGCCTTTTGAAGAACCCCATGTTGTAACTTCTCGGAAACACCGTAGAAGGTAGCAGGAAGGTGTACTGTTCGGTGTTGGCCATGGGTGATGTCACCGGCGGCTCCAACGGAAGACCAGCGTTGGTTGATCGCAACCAGCAATATGCTGAGTTGGAACCGGTTTGTGGAGGGAATCATTTGTAATGTGTGTTCTCAAAAATGTATATATTATGATTTTTTTCTTCCATAAATAAAAATTTGTCTATTGTCTATTTATTTTTCGTTGTTTTTCTTCTCTGCTTATTCAAGCGATTTTAATATTGTTATTGGATTTTTAATATTTTTATTAGATAGCATATATATCGAGGCTGATCGCATTTTTTTACTATTATATTACACCTCCAGGAGTGGAAATTAAGGAGATGTATTCCATTTTATTTAAGATGTATCCCGGTTTTTTCATCTTTTTTCGTAAAAACATATTAGGTTCAAACAAGGTACAAACAACCTGGACCTGCAGTTCATAGTGCTATCTGACAGTAACAGAGCTAAATAGATGTAGTCGTCGGTCACGTCTGTTGGTTGTATCCGTCGGTCGTGTCCGTTGGTCGCGTCCGTCGGTCGCGTCCTTCGGTCGTGTTCGTCGGTCGCGTCCGTCGGTCGTGTCCGTCGGTGGTCGTCGCAGCTCGTGTTATGGTCGCCGCCAGTAAAGAAGACGTTTTTACGAGGCGCTCTTCGTTTAACTTGCAGTTAACTTTTTGTGAAAGTTTTAGCTTCAGTGTCTTGAGACTGATGGTAATCGTCTCAAAGCTTTTTTACTGTTCGCCTTTAGAAGTCTTTATTAATATTATTGAAACGTTTCTTTCTGTTTAAAGTTTTTTTTTTTAAACTGTGGCTATAACGTCAATTATTTTATTCATAGAATATTTGTTTCGCTTTCGATATTCGAACAAGTTCTTTTGATGTAGTCTCTATGGTATAAGTTTGCATACAAATGAGGATCCAATTCATATCACATAGACCAGCAGCCAAATACAAACATTAAAAAAAACAGTAGAAATATTGCACTCCAGTATTGCGCAGAGGGAATAACGAAATCCATTATCCTGTAGAACACGATGATTACCTGCTGAGACATCGCTGGTGCAGCAGGAGACCTGCTGAGACATCGCTGGTGCAGCAGGAGCCGTAAAATTTTATTTCTGTACCTACCGCCGAAATGAGTTACAATCTCGTAGCAAAGTTTTAGCATTTACCCAGTGACTAGCCGAGACCTGCAGTCTAACTATCATTTTGTACTGTTTTCGTAATTATTAAATAAAAAATAATTGTTTGTTCGTCTCCATATCTCACACTATTTCCTTGCCAAATATCACTAGATAGGTTCAGCCTTTGAGCCGATAAAAGGTATCTAACATACTAAGAGATATACATAGAGAGAGACGCAGCTTGAGACGATGATGTAATACGAGTGAGTAGTACCGTATAGTTATGTATGATATGATATATACATACTAAGAGATATACATAGAGAGAGACGCAGCTTGAGACGATGATGTTATACGAGTGAGTAGTACCGTATAGTTATGTATGATATGATATATACATACTAAGAGATATACATAGAGAGAGACGCAGCTTGAGACGATGATGTTATACGAGTGAGTAGTACCGTATAGTTATGTATGATATGATATATACATACTAAGAGATATACATAGAGAGAGACGCAGCTTGAGACGATGATGTTATACGAGTGAGTAGTACCGTATAGTTATGTATGATATGATATATACATACTAAGAGATATACATAGAGAGAGACGCAGCTTGAGACGATGATGTTATACGAGTGAGTAGTACCGTATAGTTATGTATGATATGATATATACATACTAAGAGATATACATAGAGAGAGACGCAGCTTGAGACGATGATGTTATACGAGTGAGTAGTACCGTATAGTTATGTATGATATGATATATACATACTAAGAGATATACATAGAGAGAGACGCAGCTTGAGACGATGATGTTATACGAGTGAGTAGTACCGTATAGTTATGTATGATATGATATACACATACTAAGAGATATACATAGAGAGAGACGCAGCTTGAGACGATGATGTTATACGAGCGAGTAGTACCGTATAGTTATGTATGATATGATATATACATACACACACATACACATGTATTGTGCTTACAAAGTGTGTAAAGTGAGTGATGCGTGTCAGTACAACTAATCACCAGAGAGTATAAAAATGCAACTTCCAACAACATCATTATTCAAAACCAAGTTAAACCTCCCACAGCCAGTCCCACTACTCAGTGAATCATATTACACCGTTAAATTATAAACCATATTTTAGTTCAAGATCTACCATGCTATAGAAAGTAGGTAACGTTGCTTAAGTACCTATATTAGAATTGTTCCAACATAATAATATTATCAGCAAGCATATAAATAAACTGTGTATTCGGACGCGCGATAAAGCAGCAGGAAAATAAATAGTTTGATATAAGTGCTGAATAACGAGCGACCCTCGTCACGGAGTCGGAGGTGTCTTCAGGAGAGTTGGAGGAACGAGCGCTGCTTTCTTTATAACGTAGGTATACTTAGAGCACTCGAAGCTCTGGCGTGTACAGTACAGGCGATTGACTAATAGATGGCGTGCGCTGTATGTGGAGGGTATACAGATATGAATATCAACCTACATACCTCGAGGACGGAGGTTTCGTGAGGCAGGGCGCGGCGTGAGCGTCACCTACAGACCTCGAGGACGGAGGTCTCATGAGGCAGGGCGCGGCGTGAGCGTCACCTACAGACCTCGTTACGATTACAAACAGTATAACGACCAAAAGCCCTCCCAAAGCTACGCCTTTGACTATGGACAAATAACTACCCGGACATGAAGTTTGTCTTCACCTGTTCTGGGCTACCTTTATCGCAGTATTTAAAGG
Organism: Agriopis aurantiaria; assembly: GCA_914767915.1. Taxonomy (NCBI): domain Eukaryota; kingdom Metazoa; phylum Arthropoda; class Insecta; order Lepidoptera; family Geometridae; genus Agriopis; species Agriopis aurantiaria. The sequence continues at coordinate 18,561,001 of OU611991.1, read as the reverse complement.
GCAGCGTCAAGCAGTAGTAGTAACTCTGACTCTGTTTCTGTCAGTTTTATTCATATGACATAGCGTCAGCAGTCAGCACCGATGTCAGTGACAGGTTGTCTCGGTGGGAAGTTGCGAGTCAGGACTCGTGAACACGGTCACATCCGTGCATTTTTAGGATTTCGTTCCCAAAGTGTTTTTGGCTAATATGTATGTAATTTTTTGTAATACGAGTATGAGTCATCAGGGGCATCGGAGAGAAAAAGTTTAGAGAAAGAGTTTTAGTTTCATTATTATAATATGAAAAGATGAAGAAGTGTTATAGGTATATTATTATGTGCCTGGTTTGCTCGATACCGACATGTCAATTATCATGTACAGATGACTTGAAACGTAATATTGCATTGTATGTGATTCAGAGCTCGCTGGGTTCTGATATGGTTCTGAGAACAGCAGATGTTGTGCTTTCATGTCATACGTTCACATTTTACTATCAAAATGTTCGTCAACAAGGTATATAAGTCTTCTCACTCGACTAAGGAAGGAAAAATGTCGAGTTTATCTCACATAACAGAAACCCCACGGTTACTTCACGAAACGCGATCCTCTCTCGATTCACATCTATTGATCCAAAATCTCTTCCTAAAAACGTTGATTGTGCAAAAAGGAATTGTTGTAAGACGTCCCATCTTTGGCACGAAATCAATTCTCTCTCCGTCAATCAAATGTTGTTGAGAAACTCCGAGAAAGCTGTTTGATAGACAGACGGCCGATTTATTCCTTTATTTTTCCTTCCTGATTCCTTCGGGAGTCGTGACGACAATCTGGGAGGACCGGGAATCTTTTTATAGGCGTTTACTGAGTACAGCGGCAATGGCTTGTAGAGCGTCGCGTTTCTACCAACAAACGCCGGGATATGGGGGATGCGAACTAGAATCTAAATTAAATCATGCATACGTATATAACTTTCTGAAATGCTATTTACTAACTAAGAATGTACATATGGTAAATAATACTTATTGTTCTTTAAAAAAGATCTCTTAAACACAGTTTAAAAATATAAGCCGTCCATACATTACCGGTTAAGCCGTAAACTAGCGGTTACCATAAATTATTTGACATTAAATCTTATACAAGGTTCACTTATGATTCTTCGCACATAGTATCACGTTCGTTGTTTGAGAAATATTCTATCTTTATCGGGAGCTCCATCCACAACCTTATTACGGTAAATACCTATCCCGGTAATAATCATAAATAACAATTATTTTTTTCTTGATACCAAATAACTATAGAACTAGCTGCTGCCACAGCTATGTGCCTGCTACAGCACCCCACCTCGGTGTGCGCTCTACGACGGCCATGCAGTAGTATGGTGTGGTGTGGCGGCGCGTTTGATGTGGGTGGGATAGTGTGCTATTGTGCACAGGTACAAACTATTGTTGGTATTCAAATGTACTTTTTTACAAACGCAAAAACTGTAAGTACGGCTTACTTATACTTTTTTACACACTTCTTCCATCATCATCATTTCAGCCGTAGAAGGTCCACTGCTGGACATAGGCCTCCCCCATCGATCTCCAAAAGGGCCGGTTGGAAGCGGCCTGCATCCAGCGTTTCCCTGCGGTCTCTTTTAGTCGTCTGTCCATATTGTGGCGGACGTCCTACGCTGCGCTTACCGGTCCGTGGTCTCCATTCTAAAACCTTTCGGCCCCATCGGCCATCAGTTCTGCGTGATATGTGCCCTGCCCACTGCCACTTCAACTTGCTAATCCGGTGGGCTGTGTCGGTACTTTTTCCAGCAACACCAATAAACTAAGTAACTAATATTAGTCCTAATGTAAAAAAAATTGGCAAGGCCGTTTGTAGGGTAATTTCGACGTAAAGCTGAAACTCGCATGAAGCCTGTTTTACGCATGATGCATTCGTATCCGTCAAGCTGAGGTGCCTATATTCCACAGTGCATAGATACCTATTATACCTATGCATGAACCGTCAAGTTATTTTCGCAGTAACTGTTGCTAAGTGAGTCAAATAACATTAGCTCTAATAGCTTATCAGCCGATGTCTTCCTCGTGCAGTAATGAAGTGCTTGTTTACTTGAACAGAGATAAACTTTAACACAATGATGGATAGCTTGTTGTGAACAGTTTGACAGCGCGTTACATGAACCGAGTACGGATGGTAAATAAACCATTCATACCTATCTAAACATTTCAAGTTCTGAGTGTACCTAGCCAGCAGTATGTTACTGTTGCGACAGGCTAAAAAGAGCCGGTTCAGGATGAACGCTTCTGCTGCCTGTCATGGAAAGTGTGAGATAATGTGAATCGCAGGCACACATACCGTGAGTTTATTAGCGTATAATTGCTATCAATTTTTGTGTACTATTTTTCTAAATACTAAAGACTGTGATTGCCAGTTTGGGATGGGTCCAGTTGATGTAAGAGCCGATATCCGTGCCGTGCATGCTTGAGAGAATAAGAAGGGTTTCCGAGAATTCATTTGTAATAAAGGTGGATCAAAATGCACGAATTATAAATGATACATAATTATTATTATTTTATTTATATTACTCAGTTTCTATGATACATAATTATATATCTTTAAGTGCTATTTCCAAAATTCCATAGAAAACCAACAGTTGACAACCTCAAGTTTAAGATGAAGTTGTTTACCTCCAGTAAAGTTTTCTAAAGCATGACTCAGACTTGACGATGACTTAATTTACTTGACTAGTGTGTGTATGAGTTGTTTGATAGCTTATACTTTAAATAATCGACTGATATTTGTTAATTATTTACAAAACTGGCTAAATAAACAAGATATCTAGAGCCAACACTTAAAAGAAAGAAACAAACACCGACCAGGTGCGAGTCGTACTCGTGCGCCGAGGGCTCCTTCATTCAGTTCGGGATCGCGCCCGACTCGCACTTAGCCGGTGGTTATTATTTGTTGTTTTACGTTAGAGTGTTTTCTGTAATCATGTACGTATTAGTTATTACCGTTATTACATTAGAGCAAAGACAAAATTACGTGTGAAAATACGTTTGTTGTATGGTAAACGTAATCCTGGTTAACTACGTGACGTCATTCTAAATTCAATATGGCGGACTCTGAAAGATGGCAGACCAGTTATTTTTTATATAGGTATCAATTGCAAAGGTTTACTGAGAAGAAAACGAAAAATAAAAGGTCATCTCCTAAATTCAATACCTATGGCCAATGCCTAAAATGTTGTTTTTAAAAAGATTTTTTTTAATTAATTACAGTAATAATATGATTGTTATCCCGAGATGTTGATCTGCCGACCGTACTTGCGTGTGATGTGACAAGTGGCCGGGTCCCGTCCGTCAGTAGCCCGCAGGACATCGCGCGTGACCGTCCTGCCAGTGACCGCCCGCGCGCACCCGACGTACCGTGACCCGCCGTGACGTGCAGTGCAGGGCTGCACTCTGTACCAGCGCAGCGCCCAGGACCCGCGCCGGGGACGGACACTAGTGACCTTGTCAACTGTTCTTCATTGTTACATTCTGTGGGATGTGAAACATAAACTAAACTTTACTAAACTGGATCTAACTTTACACAGGTATTTTTATTGTTTTGTGTACTTACATAAGTTGAGATGGACAGATAACTACCGACCGCTAGATGCACTGATGACATCGTGAGAGTCACGGCATCCAGTGGATGTAGATGGCAGGCTGTCGTTCAGTGTGGAGGTGTAAGAGGGAGGCCTAGGTTCAGCAGTGGACGTCTTCTGGCTGATGATGATAATGATGATAAGACAAAAAAACTGATAAAAAGATTAAAAGTTATAATTATAATTTATTTTTACATTAGTATCCTTTCATAATATAATTATTATCGAAGACATTAACTGCCAGTTAGGATACCCACGAGCCTTCATATGAAAAGACCAAAACATTTTCTACCTTTTTTCCTTGTACAAAACAAATAGGTACCTAATTTGAGCTGGTTTTCAAAGCTTCAATAACTTTAAAAGTTTAAAGTAGTAGGTATTGTTGTTTGAATTATTGTACTATCTCCGCCCCGTACTTACTTAGTTTCACTCACGTAATATAGGTATTTGTCTGGATAATAACAGGCCAAGAGTGTGTCGAGACACGCATATATGGTAGGGTTCCGTAACCAAAGCCACAATATTATAATTGTAGTCATATTCATAGTACAGAAATTAATGCATGGTTAAAGAAAAATTCAAACGAACGAAGCTCTGTGGACTGTATCATCCCGACATATACCTAGTACCTACCTACTTACTTACTTATACTTTACTAGCGACCCGCCCGCCCGGCTTCGCACGGGTGTAATTTACGTGCGAAGCCGGGGCGGGTTGCTAGTTATATATATAAACCTTCCATGAAAATGTATCTAACCGATGGTGAAAACCGCATCAAAATCGGTTGCGTGGTTTAGGAGGAGTTAGCGGCCATACAGACAGACAAACTTGAAATGCAGGACGTGCAGGATAAACAAACCAACAAACACACATTCACAACGGTAATACCTATTAGGAAAGATTTAGTGGCAATTTGAGAATCTTAATTAATTTAACTTGACAAAGTTACAGTATTTTACAATAGATCTTCGAGAACTGAAGACTTGGGCACAGAAGACAGCAATAACTCCGCACACAGACACGTCTACATAATCACATATACCTACTATGTAGACAATCGTTGACGTTTCCGTAACGTAATTACGAATAAACAGACGCGCTCCGACATTCGAGTATAATGTAGTTTGCAAACATTTACGTCTCAATTATATTTTAGTTCTAGGGTTCTAGGTGTTGGCTTGGGACACCTCAGTTATTGTTCCATCTCGGGTCACTGGTAAAGAACATTGCCAGTTTGAGTTTGCGTGCTTCATCTTCGACCACATCGTCGCTAATCAACAGGCGAGTTGGTGGACAAACGCGGACTTATTCGCGATTAAAAAAAAACACAAATCTACGGTCATATTGATTTCACAGACTAATCGAAGCTAATATAAGTATGTCTACTAAGTAGACAAAGCAAGGTTTATCTGTAAGTAACAGGCTCTTCCCGCCCGCTGTACTCTCGCTCGCACATTTTTCCATTATTGACAATATGAAATTACTGACTATGAATTTGCAAAAAGTAATAAAACCTTCCGGTTCGTGGTCTCCACTCAAGAACCTTTCTTCCCCATCGGTCATCGGTTCTTCGAGCGATGTGGCCTGCCCATTGCCACTTCAACTTGCAAATTTTAACAGCTATGTCGGTGACTTTGGTTCTTTGGCGAATATCCACGTCCGAATATCCGAATATCCGGAAGACGCAGCGTAGGTAGGCCTCCCACTAGATGGACCGACGACATAGCAAGAGTCGCTGGCATCCAGTGGATGCAAAAGGCAGGCTGTCGTTCAGTGTGGAGGTTAAAGGGGGAGGCCTATGTTCAGCAGTGGGCGTCTTCTGGCTGATGATGATGATGATGATGAATTAAACCTGGTTTTGCTGGCTGCCATAACATTACAAATAAGGAAATTCTGCGATATCTTTTAATTTGTCGGAATAACATGGTAACAAGCCAAACACTCACTTGACACCATTTTATTTCGTTAATATTTTTTGTAATGTCATGATCGACAGCAAAACATGGGCAAAATTTATTTCAGTAACTTGACACCTCTCCAGAACGCAGAGTAGGGCTGGCGAGGCTGAATCTGCAGACGATTTCAAAAGGCGCAAATATAGTACCCTAGACAGTGGGTACACTTTTGAGACTCGGAGTCGAAACCATGGGGCAGTGGGGGATGAGCAATTTTTTTTAATAACGTCCTACGCTGAGCTTGCCGGGTTGCGTGGTCTCCATTCGAGAACCTTTCGGCCCTTCGGTGTCCTGTAAAGTTTTATCAAAATCAGTCCAGCTGACTAAGGCAACGAACACACATTTTAATATAGTAACGTAGGAAAGGTATGTAGGTACGAATTCTGTGTCTGTTAGATTCACAATTCACTTTTACAGTTCTATAAGTCGAGCAACAAAACCTTTTGATTCTGATTCAGTAACGGGAGTCGAACCCGTCGCGTCCTGCCCCGCCCCCGCCCTGGAATCCGCTGGAGTGGAACCGTGACATGCTCCACTTACAATTCTTTTGAATTCAGATTTTGAATGAGGCTATTCACTTATTCGATTCGAACTAAAATACGCAGCAGCTTGTATGGCCTTAGCCTAATTTAAATACACACGCACGAGTATTATAATTACACATAAAGCTTACAGTTCCTCCTCTTAATTACACGTAAAATTATGTTTGTTTACATACACATGTAAATACATTAATACATTGTGACACAGAAATCAGAAATAATAAATAATTATATTGGCCATAAATGACATTAACGCCCGTATTCACGTCACCACGAACAAGGCGACGCCCAACTAAGGAACGCCTAATCTAAGCAGAGTCTACGTCATTAGTTATCGCCAAGTTATCACCTAGGTGAAACTCTGACAAGTGCTCCAGGATACTCCTAAACAATGTATTTAGGCCTGACTTAGGCGACTCCTAGGGTTAGTAAAAACGGGCATATAAATGTTACAGGCAAATCATTATTTTTAAAGATATACACAAACACACACACACACACACACACACCCACATTCATTCAATTTCAGTTTTCGTCATCATAATCAGCCAGAAGACTTCCACTGCTGAACATAGGCCTCCCCCATTTAACCTCCACACTGAACGACAGCCTGCCATCTGCATCCACTGGATGCCCGCGACTCTTACAATGTCGTCGGTCCATCTAGTGAGAGACCTACCTACGCTGCGTCTTCCTGTTCGTGGTCTCCACTCAAGAACCTTTCCTTCCCATTGGTTATCGGTTCTTCGAGCGATGTGGCCTGCCCATTGCCACTTCAACTTGCAAATTTTAAGAGCTATGTCGGTGACTCTGGTTCTTTGGCGAATATCCACGTTTCGGATTCTATCGCGCAAAGAAACTCCGAGCATAGCTCTCTGTATTGCCCGCTGTGTGACTCTGAGTATTTCCAAAAGGCCAACAGTTAGGTAAGGACCACGTCTCAGTACCATATGCCATCACTGGCTACACACACTGGTCAAAGACCCTTGTCCTCAGGCACTGTGGTATCTTGGACGAGTCAGTTTTCGTAGTTATGACAAATACCTACTTAATAATATGTTATTATATTGAAGTCTTGAGCATCAAAGTAACACATCTCGGTAGTACATTTGAAAGAGTTTCGAGAGGCAGTGTGGGTGTGGAGTGGTGCGCGTGAACCCGCCGGGCGAGCTAACACTCGTGTTACGAGGTAATCTCACACCGGGTACCAGTGGGTACAATTTATATCTCGGGTGACGTGAGTGATTACGTCACAGTTACGTCATCACCCCGACTGCGTATACAATTAATTTTGACAGCTCGCAAATTAAACTGTCATCGCGGATTCGCGAGATTGAAACGCGCTCGCTGTTGTGCGCGACTGTACTCGGAGCTTCAAGACGTGTTAATGTCTTGCCAATTTAATTAAAAATTGTAAGACGATTCACGAAACATCAATAAATCTTATAATGGTTTAAGATTTTATTTTCTCAAAGAATAACAATAATTCAGTAGATGAGAAAATACATGTTTTATTTAACTAAAACAATTTTATAATAACGTTACAGTAATGTCGTATCGTAGAAACGGGAATTCTTGGATGTCTTTTATATCTTTAGGTAATTTGTTATAAACTTGAGCCCCTTCAAGCCACAGCTATTATTATTGGAGCGAAAGGTACATATTTTTACCAAAATTAAATAATACGTGATAAGTCCCGATAAACATTTAAAACATATGTGTTCAAATCGCGAAAGTTTAAAAATTACCACAGCTATTAGTTCTTGATCTTTTCGGTAAACAGATAGGTAATATGTTATTGGAATACCTAGACGATCTTCTTGTTCAGACTTGCGACTTTATAGTGAAACTTATAGATGTAAGTATTTCTTTTTTTGTGACTTTTCTTACAAGAATACAAGTACCTACTATAGCGGTATAGCTGATTCAACAATCAAATCTCTGAACATAGTTAAACTACAACACTACTAAGTAGGTTTTTGAAAAAATGCTTGAACAACAGTTGTTTTGTATCATAATTTCAGAATGTTCGGCTTAATACAGTCTATTTGCGTAACTCAGAACAAGGATCCATATGAATATTCCTTTTGTCTATGCTCAGAATAAGTATTTAAAGCTCTAAGTTTCGCCCTTTAAAGAAGATTTACCTAAAAATACGTACCTATATTAGGTTTTTGTTAGTATTTTATACTAAAATTAAGTACATTATACGGGGTGTAAGGGGACACTCTCGAAGCCAAAAGAAGGTAATTGTACTCATCATTATGAACAACTTTTACTATGGGACCAACCCTGAACTCACGAAAAAAATATCAGCTGTTCTATAGAAAACGGTCATTGACACTCGACAAAATGTATGGAACAGCTGATATTTTTTCCGCGATTTCAGGGTTGGTCCCATAGTAAAAGTTGTTCATAATGATGAGTACAATTACCTTCTTTTGGCTTCGAGAGTGTTCCCCTTACACCCTGTATACATTATAATAATATGCTAAAATATGTCCCAGAACTTTGTACCATTACTACCATTGATTTGTCTATTGCAGCAGTCTAGACATGATACAAGCTAGCAAGATTGCAACTCTGTGTTTCTTACTCCAACTGTAGTATTATACATAATGTGAGGCACAAAGTCTACAAGTAGATAAGTAAGTCAGATTATACTGTAAAATTATTTATCTGGTCTTGATTTCAGAGGAGCATTTATCCACAGAAAACTTGGGGGAACTAGAACTTAAATTATCCTAATGTAGAAATTTCACTCAGTCAGCAGCTGAGTACTTATTTTATATAATTTTTTGCATAAAAATGACATCCTCTGCTGCAATGGAAACATTATACAAAGAAAGGCGACCGCATTATTATTGGAATGTACCTCCCTTATCAGCCCTGATAGTGATGACCACTGCTCCGCTGCCGTGCGCGCGACCAAACGTCGTATCTCCGTCACATAATTAGACAAAAAGCGTCACTAAATAACTGTTGAACAAAGTTCAATACTGAGTGAATAGTTAGTGCAGATATTGTAGTGAAAAGTGATGCAAAGGTCAAAGATCATTGGCTGATTAGATGTGCCGCTCGCGAGCTGTTAGAACGAATGCACTGCTCTCTACCAAGTTGAATTGAATGTGTTGGAAGTAGGTTATGTCGGGATCTGGAGCCGATCCCTCCGTGGCTGAGATGCGCTGGCTGGTGAACCTACTGACGCATGACACTCTGTGCATCTCTAATTATTATTATAATTTACTCTAATATACTCTTGTTACTAAGAACATCTTTTGTACACAGTTTTTGTGATAAATGTATTGTGATTCTGATTCTTACCTCCATTAAAACATTTTAGATCGTCAATGCTTCGTGCGTAGAGGACGCATGAAACATTGAATCTCGCATTTTAATTTTGTACTGTTCAGTAAATAATGTACATAGATGAGTGATTTCAATAATTTATCATCCCATTTATTTGAAAGACGAGATTTTAATGTTCAATCAATCGGCTTACCGTAGTTATTTTCTCTGAAAGACTCAATAATGCGCATAGAACATTGTTTCATGTGTTCCGCGACCAGAGATCTAACAAGTTACTGGCCGGGTAGAGTAGACGTGCGGCGGCGCGTCGGCTGCCACCTCTACAGCTACTCATACCTCTATTCAATTGCAAATAATATCATCATCATCAATGAAATAAGCATTATCTCCTCAAAATCACTATATCTGTAATCAGCCGGATTCTGATTATTACAAACACGCAAACTATAAAGTAGGCCTACAACAATCACTGTGCCTATAAAAAACTATGACAATAATATTTTAGAATCACGCACCTGTTTCAAATAATAAAATTAATGTAAATGTTCAGTGAGTTGTTGTGATCTTGTTATTTAGTGGTTTGTAATGTTATTTATAAATTTTTCTAACAATACATGGTATTGCAATGGTATTGGTTGTTGTTGTTGTTGTGATATTGTATTGTTGTTGCGAAAGTTTAAAAATTACTAATAAATGGTATTGTTTTATGTTAGTTAAATATATTATGAGTTGTATTAAATGTGCGATGTGTTAAATGTAAGAGGATAAAATGTAAGGTGTATCACTTGGCCGTAAATAGTAGATTGTACAACGAGTGCATAAAACAAGTCATTTTAAGTAAGACATTTTTCGGATACTATTTAATTTAAGTTGATGATAAAATAAGTTTTATGCACGAGTTATACACTCGGCTTTTCACTATATTGTAAGTAACGAATCTTTCTTTTAAACTGGAATTATTTTAATTTTAGTTTTATTCAACATTTAAAGTAATATGCTTAGGTCTTTAATACTACCCTGACCTATAGGTACTATTAAAGAGATGTTTTAGCCATGGGCGACGTAAATTGAATCCTTCGCTATGCTCAAGATTATACTCTAGAATCCTTCGCTTCGCTTTGAATTCAAAACAGCGTCCTCGCTGTAAAAATATTACTTTACTCCCTTGTGATACTGATATAATCTACTAGGTAGAATATCTACTAAAATATTGAAACACGCAAGCGAGACTGAGAAATACTGTTTTTTAAAAATAATATATAAAGACGTATATAGGATCACGTCTATTATTATCACGTACTACATGGTCATGTAACGTTCACCGCGAACCAAATAATATTTATGTGTCGCGTGTGTGGGTGCCTCGTCGCCCCTGACCCCGGCTCTTATCGCCCTTGTCCACAGAGTTCGTTTACACACGCTCTATCCTGTTTCTTTTTAATACTGACAAATATATTTTTATTATTGGGTTTGCACTTGACCGCCACCTCGCCTGACGTGGAGCGATGATGCAGTCTACGATGGAGCACGCTTGCCTAGAAGAAACCGATTCACTTGCGACTTGAAGATGCCCAGATTGTAACTATCGAGAATCACCCATTCAGGTAGCGCATCCCACAGTCGAGCGGTTCGCATAGTAAACAAGGAATCAAACGTTTCGTACCGGTTCTCAGAATATCAAACATGAAGTGGTGTCGTCTTTTCGGGTCCGTCCTGACCATCTGATGGAAAAATGGGCAGCATGCATGCGTTCAATGCCGCCGAGGGTATGGGACAGTGGCGCAAAATTATATGGGAAAAACTAGCACGGGTTCTCAGAGATATTTCTATTTTCTATTCAAAAATGTCACAACTGGCAGGATTCAAAGCTCCACAACGATTCGGATAAATGCTCCGACTGGCTATAGCCACTGAGCCACCGGCGTCGTTTCCTGCGTCGGCCTTCAAATTCTTGAACTGTCTTTGCAAACAATCAAAGTGTTGGTGGGATTACTATGCTAGTAATGACTCCGCTAGAACCGTCTATATACATATAATTATAAGCATGTAATTACTGTCTAGAACCGTTACAGGCCCCACCTACCTACAGACAGTACCTAATGACTGCAGTATGACAGCAACTTTTCTCGATATTTCCACTAAACAAATCCGTGAACGAATGCTTACATAATTTCACTGTAAAGCTAAATCTGCAGTACAATTTGTCAAATCCCCAAACATTTGATTGTACCTCGAATAGTTGGTAACTATCTGAGGGGAAGTTTGGGAGAAGTCGTCCGAACTCGCAGGCTTCGGAACATTTACTGCGGGGCCACTAATCATCGCATCAAAGGCATTATTGTTGCTCGAATCAGTTGTTTGAAACTTGACTCGAGTTCTGAACAGCAGTCATCACTAGTGGCGCACTAATTACAATAGAGAGAGTATAACTACCAACTTTACAGATCATTTACAATAAAATAATTATTGTGAAATTATTAATTTACAGATCTTTTATAGTAACATTATTGTGAAATTATTAATTTATTATTTCCGTAATACCGAGACTAACGTACTAATGTACTGCATAATAAATTGAAATAAAATATACTTTTTTGGCATAATGGCGCGAAGAGGTCGACAAGATTGTGAAAGATACTGCGCTGGTGTACCAACATAAACACAATAGGAAAAAAGCGGGGACGATCTTAAACCAGCACTGGGACAAAACAAGCCTATGAATTCTCAGTTTTTTTAGAAAAAGCTGATTATCAACCGATAAAACGGACGGGCCGATGATGATAATGCCTCTAAATGAGCAGATATTTGAACAAAAGTTCAATATCCCTGAATCATATTGACACAAGACAAAATACCAATATTAATATTTTTCCAACGAATAAATATTTACCTATCACTCAAGCAAGATTGCGGTTCGTATCAAAAATAAACTAAACTAATTTATATTATCTAATAGTACTAATCTACACAATCTAAAGTCGGAGAGTAACCCCTGCAGCAGAGCAGGGGGAACTCTACAAACAGGCGAAAATTGCATTTTTCTCCTTCCGCCGACTGATTTCGCCTATTCAGCGTCTAGCAGCCGTCTGGCTGCCGGCGCCTTCACTAATTCACCTCTTTGGGGAAATGGTGCATCACCTACAATTTCTAAAATAAAACCTTTTTTATTATTAAAATATTTATTGTAGTAATATCACTGTATAGCTATTTTCAACGTAATTTTCCATTTTGTTCATATTTCCAATTGAGTACCTTCTCCGCCATCGTTGTTTTTATCGAGTGAACAATTTCATTGATGACATCGTTTCATTGTAAAGATCATTCGTGAAGAAGGTTCCCCTGGAGCTAGCTTTATAGGAAGCGCCTGTGAATCATTGATGATTAATTCTTTATTGTTCACACAATAAAATTTGATACAGAGGACAAAAAAGGCCTAGACCATGACTGCAAGCTACTGGTTCCTGTCAGTCATCACGTGCCCAGAGGCCGGGGAAAATTTTAAATAGATTAAAAAAACAAATTAGTTATTTGAACCGTAAATAAGATGCGATTAAAATAACTAACATTTTTAAAGAGACAAAGAACAAGACAGTTTGAAGTTGAGACAAAGGAATTCCTGCGTTCTACAAGATTAGACGGAACGGTGGTACTAAGCCCAAAAAAAGTCACTGGACTTTTCAATATTAATAACTTTTATTATTGGACCAATCCACAATAAGAGTTATTTTAAGCACTTAAATATTTGCTCTTCCATACATTTCATTGAGTGTAAATGTAATTTTTTGTAATGTGTTAGTCGTTTTTATTTCATTGGTTGGTTCCACGATAAAAGTTTTTTATGACTATGATGAGCACAATGACCTCCGTTCGGCTTAGTACCACTAATCCGTAGAACCCTGTATAGTATAAATGATGTTTAGCGCACAATATATCGTATATAGGTATGTGGTTTAGCGCAACATAAATAACAACCAACAGCATTATACCAAACTTTTCACAACTTTTGTAAAAAAGTAGAAGAACTTTGCGCAGGAAGCAGCCATGTGTTAGTCACGGACGATTAGACGCGTTGTTTGTCAGCAAACTAGTACATAGTAATAATCGATATTGTGCTAGAAGTTAGAACCGGCTACGCATAACGGGATCGCAGGTTTCTTGGTGTCCTGATCCGACGTACTCCTCCTTGCCAAACTTCATTCGTTCAGCCGCTTGTAGTAAAAACAAACAGACACAGTTATTATATTTTTTCAATGTATACATTATTACAGATTAATTAACCTTATTAAATTAACAAACAAATTAGTCGCCAATTACTTAACTTTTAGTAATAGTAAATATAAATTAATACATTTAACAATGCCATCACAGATGTAATTCAATTACTATTTTCTGCAAAATTACTCTTTTTCGTTTTCTGAAGATTTATTAGACCTCTGTTTCGTGGCTTGAATTCATAATTACATATGCAATAAATGATGACAAATTAATGTCTCTAATTGCTTGTTGCTATCACACGTTCGGAGTGTAATCAATTATTTAATCTGGAACGTTATTAATCGAATTATTTTACAATTAAGTACAAGCGTAAAATTCCAAACGATTTTAAATTTTTTATAATTAATATCTCTGTCTTTTGTTTCAGATAGTAACGAATAAAAACTCAAGAGACCATGCCAAAGTGTTTTGTGTAGTGTTTTAATAAACAGCACACGATGACGTCGCAGTGTAGGCGTGCGTCGCCGACGACTATCGGTGCTGTACTGACTATAATACTATGTGCGTGTATCGAAATAACCTCGGCTGAGACGAAGGAGGGGGAAGCACATCAGTTCACAATAGAAGACATTATGATGATGCACGTGGAGCCTAAAGTCTCCAACGATGAGGGAATGGATCCTTGTAAAGCTGGTAAGTGTACTTTTTACGTTTTCTGAGCTTTTTTTATATAACCAACCTATAGGTCGGAGATTCCAAAGAGGGTCTCGAGATCGCGCTGATAATAATTACCGGGATCGTTTTTTATTCAATGATAACAGAAATAATAAGAATCATCTAAACCTGTATCGTTTATACGTGATGTATCTGATAAACTAACAAATTCCAGCTTTTTATCTCCTGTTTGAGTTCGAATTTATCTGGCGTTTCGAAAACTTGGAAATAACCTGCCACATACAAGTTCAGCAAAATTGACATTTTCGCAAACATCCGCTGAAAAATATTTTTAGGGAAAAATTTCAAAGCCTCAAAGCTGTTATCGGGTACGCGTTGCCGTTTTACCTTTGAGGGTTGTTTCGCAATTTCAGTACAAACAAACCGGTGAGGGTATTGACCCACTGTATCACATGTGCGATAGAACATTCTCCGTAACAACATTCTCCACGCGTCGTTCACATCATTACGCACGTTGATAAATGATGATGTCATTAATATCCTCGTTTTTATATGATAAATATAAAAATCTTCGTTAAAAAAAAAACGTTAACAAGGCATCCTTTTTTTATAATCTTTTTAAAAAAAAAAAAATCGGTAAGCGAAAATGTCGCACTAATAGTACTTAACATTAATAACACATTTCACATGAGCATCTGAACCCAAGGACGTTTTATACCCTAAAAACCGTCCTTGCCTGAACCTCACTTGACACCGGTATATTTACTATCCCGGTGTCAAACGAGGCCCGATCTATTTGCCAAACCGGATTTAACCATGGCTAGAACCCTTTTTGTCGTTTCTGCGGTAGGTTGGGCCAAATAGCAGTTGCATAATCACTGCCAAAATAATAAGCGCCTTGGAGCTTCATTCCGAACACACTCCATCAAAATATGGTAGGCGTCCTCCACTCTCAAGCAGTCGGCGCAAACTGGCGATTCAAGTTTGCGCATGAGGTGGGCAAACATATTCAATGGAACGTGTCCACGTCCGTTACTTGTAAGAAATATCTCCTCAACCTCCCTTGTACGTGTACATCCTAGTGCGGTCTCACCTTAAAAGGACGCACGTGACGTCACGCCACCCCAGAACGCCGCGTTCACCTTATGATGCTGGTCATTACCTTCCTAACGATTTGATAGAGCTCGTGTTCCGGGGCCGAGCCACGAGCTGGTGGAGAGCATGGACCTGGACGCACACAATCATAATCTGTACAAGTAAGGCCCAGTTGCGCCCCGCGGTTCCACCCGCGTTGATAATCCCACAAGAACCGCAATTGTTTCTATCAGTCATTTTATTTATTCGAGCAGGTACAATAAACTATGCACACTTTCGATTGTCAATGCCTAAAACTTAACAACTAACAACATTTAGTGAAATGTTGAAATTAACAAATGCTGTAATATGCACATTGAAGACTACGTTATTGTAGCGCCAGTCCACACGTCCTTGTCGTGTATGTAGTGATTCTATCAGCGGTATACCTTTTCAGTGTTTAAAGATATTCTTGAAACGTGTCTCACTTAATTCTAGAACTGCTCATAAACAGTTCATATTCTATGTCAGTTTCTGGCCGGTTGTTTTGTTGCTACGTGAAAGAGGAACAAACAAATACACTTTTGCATATTTTTTTTGTAATTAAGCTTGTGTAAGATGTGGGACAGCCCTAGCGTTAGAGTGGTTATGCCGCTCCAAACGAGATGCAGATTAGGTACACAATCCGCTAACATCTTATGAAATGCACCGACTCCGGGCGGGCAGGTTTTTATCTGCTCGCGTTGATTCCTGTTTTAGCACTTTTTAATGTGTCGTCACAGACTGGGATTTAAATACGTACATTGTCCTCGCTCAATGAACGGAATAGTTAATGTTTTTAAACGTTGAATTTTAACAAGTATCTTTGTTAGGGTCCGTTTGGGATACATTGTGCAAGCTTACAAAGAGATTTTCAGTTTGTTTTGTACATTTTATAGATACGGTCCGTCGGTCGGTCTGTGGACGTCCTATGGCTGAAATGATGATGATGATGATAGATACGGTACCGATGTACCAATGACGATTTATGTTATATTTGCTATGTACCTACGTATATAGATACTATATCTCTCTTGTTATTGATGTTGCACAAAGTGTATCAAGTTATTTGACGCATCACGTCATGATGTTACAGTTTTTTTACAAATGTTTTTGTTGAATACATTCAATTTAATGACGACAGAAATAGATTAGTATAAAGTTTGTTTGCGAAACTAACATAACATTATTTATCATCTCAAGACATACGTAAAATAACTATACAAAATGTGTTTACGAAATAGAGAATTGATGTGTGGCACATATTTAGCTAAGCATGTACTTATATGCAAACAACACAACAATTTCCACCAGTGACCCTTTCCCGGGTATTTCACCCTCGTGCCCGGACAACGGGCAGTAAATTGGAATCTGGCTCCATAAACCTTTTAAAGTCAATATATCTGTCCCTCATCATCCGTAAAACCGGTGAAAACCGGTACGTTACCGGTTTTACACCTTATCTATATGCGCCATTTATTTCGCCGACATACAGCTTTATGGGCCGTTCGAGATATAACTCTCGGAGGTTTCATATTTGTATTGATTGTTTTTGTATGGTTTTTAGGACAGCAAAATGTCATCGAGTCAAAGTAGTAGATGATACAAATACAAATTAACCATAATTGACCAGGATTGAACTCGTACAGCCATATGTTTGTACACGTCCAGTTATCATCAGGCTCTACGGGAATTAATCGGCGTTTGTATTGTATCCGCTACGAAATTTTGTCGTAGGTGCGTAGCACCAAAGCTACGAGCATAAGTATGATTTTTTCGAACGTAAAATCAGCCTTGTTCAGGCCTTGTTATAATAAAAAAAAAAAAAAAAACCCTTTGATTAGTCGGTTAAATTATCTTAAATATTTATAATGTTGATCATACACAGCAGTTCATAATATGCGCATCATAAAATATAGGTACAAAAAAAAACAATCAATTTGAAACGCTCTATTTGACAAAACAAAGTTTCAACATCTCGCAACTTAAAAAGGATAATGTAAATCAATGAAAAATCTCTTCACCAGCCCTAAGCTTGAACAAAAGTGAAGTGGTAAAAGCTGTTAGCTATTAATTCCGGAGCCTGCTCGCGACCCGGTGGTTTTATATCAGGCGTTAATGGTCTGAACCACGCCTTATGTCTGATTAATGGGATACCTTTCAATTTTTGGCACAAATTAATACTCGAAGTTAACTAGAGTTGTACGTTCACTATTCATCAAATTCAACTAATTTACTGAGATTTATAATGGATAATTCCACTTACATTTATCACGCACACTGTTATCTTAAAATTTATTTCATACAAATAGGAATAAAAGTAAAAAACTAATATAATAAATTCAAACAATACAAATTGTCAACGTAAAATTTGTAAGTCATAAAATTGTCATCATAGTCATCGGTTTTTCTGTTCCATCCCATTGGTCAGTTAAGTTTGCACAATATTATGCCAAAAACCTTTTTAATAGTTTTAATTATAACATAGACAGTGGTTAACAACATGCGAGTTCTCTAAATAATCGATCACGTTGATCTGCTTGAATATATGTGAAATATTGTGCATGAATTGATAGCTTAAACATTCTAGTTTTAACAAAACATTACACACACAAATAAAGATAACAACAATTTAAAGGACTAGGTAATCACTAGTCCTTTAAATTGTTGTTAAATAACAATAAGTTATTGTTATGTTATGTTGTTAAATAACAATAAGTTATTTTTATAAATTCATGCAGAGTCATTACTCGTCCTCCTGAAGTAGTCGGCGGTAAACCATTTTAATAGAATGGTGTTAAAACGACACAGATAAGTAGGCTATGGATTATAAAACAGTCCATGAACTGAGAGGAGATTGTGGTCGAACACTGCTTGCTGGTAATCTGTGGCCTGCGCACCAACCAATACTGCAGCCCACATCTGGGTGATTCGCAAGAATGGGTTCAAAAAACATATTTTTTTTGGCGCATTTTTTTTTAGATTTATTAAATATTAAATAGCATACTTTGTAGAGGCGTCTAATGCCTACAATAATGTGTTATTGGCCCTGAAATCTAGCCGATTCGAAGTTTTAGCGAATTTAAACTATTAGGCCAAAGAAATTAGATTTTTCAAAAAAAAAAAAGCTAATCAAAATAAAACTTAAACATAGTTTTATTTTGATTAGCTTATATTCGTTTTTAAGTTTTGTTTGCCATATTTTAAAGCTCTGAAACAAAGGCTCTGAAATTACTATGAATCCATTCCACCAATTTTTTTTGTCAGTCTGGCTGTAAGTACCTACATATTATAATTTTTACAGCAGGATAGGTAAAGTAAGTAATATAATAGACATTTGAATGCATTTAAAGTTTTAATAGTGGTTCAGTTCCCTATGATAATGTTTTTTTCTAATTTCTTTGTACCAACATTAACTTCTTTGGCGCGGTATGCCAAAGAAATTAGAAATCACCAATATTTATTTATTTTCACAAACGGCTGATGTACGGTTATAACCTTTTATTGCCTCCTGCATACTGTTTGACTTCTAGGAAATGTGCACAAAAATATACAAGCAACAGAAACAAATAATAGCATGACAATAACCATCCAAGAAATTAGGCACTTACCGGAAAAAATCTCGTTACGTAAGGGAAAAAAATTTTTTTTTCGTCGCTCCGTAAAGTCAGCGAACGCCTGCTCCTGGGGTTGGATAGCGGGTGCCTAAAGGGTGCGGGGAAGATCGGCAATATATCCCAGTGGTCATTTAAATCAGAGAAATTTATTCTGATGTACACAATTTCTTTGCGCCAAAGAAATTAGTGATTTTTCTTCGGACAAAATTGTTTGTGTTAAGTATAACTTAAAAACAAAACTTAAGAATGAAGAGAAAACTAATTTACAATTACTGTAAGTATTTGTTATCAACATGAAAAATAAATCTTATGCTTATTTTACTTCCAAAAGTAAGTTTTCCCTGATATAAAAATACAGGTAGGTAAAGGACGCGCCGAAGAACTTAGAATATTAAATTTCAAAAAAATTATTGGCGGCTTATTTGAAACGTTATGCAGTATATTACTAATGCAATAAAACACATGTACGATACATTAAAAAGAAAAAAATATACCACTACGGAAATCAAATGTTTTTATGGATTCTCAGGCTTGGACACTCCTCAATCGCGTCATTTGCGAATCACCCATCTATTCAATAATACTTGTATCATTATGAAGAGCTGTGGTGTTTATTTCATTATTTAATATTTATTAAGTAATAGGCATGCGTTTATTTTCCAACTCGCTTGATGCTGAACGATGATGCGGTCTAAGAAGGAGCACGCTTGCCTTGCCTTAAAAAACCAAGAAGAAACCGATTCACTCGTGATTTGAGAACACCCAGAATATATTTAAGTATCGCGGATGCCGGATCATTCTCGATAGATCCATTGCTAAGATCCATGATTACCCATTCAGGTAGCGCATTCCAACGCATTCGTTTAATACGTAGGTATGTGTTGTCTTTATTAGAACTGTATAAATTGAACCTAAAATTATTTCATATATACAACGCCCTCCGTAACCTCCGTTAACGATGGGTTTCCTCTTACTTGAGTTATGTTTTATCACGTGTATTTATGGATAAAATATATTATCAAAGTAGTATATAAATTGAACTATATCTATTAAAAATGCGAAACTGTGTGTGTTAATTTATCTTTCACGCAGCACAGAGCAACGGATCGACGTGATTATTTAGCTTGGAGATAGCTAGAGGACCGGAGAGTGACATATGACTTTTTTATCCGTAAAGTTGTACAGTTCCTGAGGAACTGCAAACGTGAGTGAAACTGTGCGGCGGAGCAAGTTTAGTCTCCAAAGACGGAGCGTATTACAATATAATTCGAGGAGGCTATAAACACAAAGTGGCCATAAGTTCAGGTAACGTTCCAGTAATATGAATATAGAAAGGTAGACAGGTCGGGAGAGCGCGCTCGCGTGATGCTGCACGCATGCCTTATCTACATCTGCGATACTTCACCCGGAGCGGGAACTAATGTTCGCAACTTTACTTACTGGCACAAACTATATAGAGTGCGTACTTATATATACCAATATGAACACTTGTATATGCTAGCGATGTACTCCTCAGTTTACAGTTGATTTACTTCAACTTTATTCAAACAAATAGCTAATCATTATAACTAAACTATTTTGTGCTACTCTGTTTTGATATTTTTTTTTTGTGTCTCGTGATGTTACAACTAGGCAGGCGTGTTTACATTTGTTTCCTGTTTTACTTTGTATATTTATAATTTAAAATATAACCTGCACAGAACATACATTATCCTTTTATTCCGTCGCGAGTAGACATTTGTAATATATCGCAGGATTCACAAAAACAATGACAATAAAGTAAACGACCTCACCTCGCCCCAACAAAGGGAAGATTTACCAACAGCCATAAAGCGAACTGCCCTTAAAAATGATCACGTCCCTTATCACGGTCTCATTCCGTGTCGAATGAGAGACGCGTCGCTGCACGCCCTGCCCCTGCCCCTGCCCCTGCCCCTGCCCCTGCCCCTGCCCAGGATATGAGCTCCTCTCAGATGTCGACGGTGACTCACGGTCCAGCTGGATGGCGCGCTTCAAAGTGTGCTGCATAGAATTGAGTGCAAACACCGTCCTGCTATATAAACAAAACTGACCGCAACCTGTACAAAATAAAAAATAAATAAATATTCAAGATATTTTTGCAAACACAGTCATCTGACCTCAAACTAAGCAAAGCTTGTGATATGACTGCCAGAGACTGATATACATACTATATTATATTTGAAATACATACTTTAATAGCTATTAACTCCCAAACATAGAACAAACACAAATGTTAATCACATGAATGTTTGTCCTAGGTGGGAATCGAACCCACGCCCCCAAGCGCAGAAGGCATGTTCACTACCAACTGGGCCAATGAGGCTAAGTTGCCTCGTTTGTCTTCCGTCTTCCTCTACAGATTAGTTGGTCGCACTTTTTTACTTTTATATACATTAACTGAACATTAAAGAAATAAATATTAAACGTGAATTAAAATTAAACTTAGTAAGCTTTTTAAACATATTAGATTTACGTTTACTTAACTTAGCCACCTTATAAAAAACATCATCGATTCTTGGTACCTTCGCGTTTTACGTTAGTCCTTTTAAGTTTGTAACAACAGTTTGTTTATGTTACCTTAAACAGTAAAAAAACTATTCGCAGTAACCGTGTGTGACGCACTCCACATTTCCAGCAGGAAAAAATGCTAAACAGTCATCTTGGCATGAAGTAGGGTCGCGTGTGACGCGCTGCTTCAGTAATGCATATACAAACCCGCGAACAGCCGCATCTCTGTACGTGTACATACTAGTACGTAGCGTACACTAGGAGGGGTCGTGGTTCATGCGCCGCCAATATGACTTCGTGGAGATAGTTTGCTTTCTTGACACTGTTTGTTTTTTCCAATCAATCAATTTTCAAAAAACTCTTGTTTATTTTCGTTTCATTTAACCATGTAAGAGGGCTATAATAGCTCCTAGGTCTATGTGGAGTGCTATGCATGCATTGAAGCTTATGCAATTTAATTTGAATATAATATATTCAAATTAATTTGAATATTTAATTTGAATATATTATATTCAAATTAAATTGCAAAAGTAAGTAAGTCAGTTAATATAAGCCGAGAGATTAGACCTGGATTCAGTGTCTTCAATGCTAGTGTGGGCTTGGCAATATAGCATCTGATCTGGTTGTCATTGTTTACTTAATATATTTCTTAGTATGTGTCGGTAAACATTGACTCTAGAACTTTCGAGAATTATTTATACAGATAACAAATACAGTTAGACTGCCCATAGACCGTTGAAGGTCTAAAGACAATCAAAACGCTCGCGCCCACTACCAGTTGGCAGCGTAACCAGCATGCTGGTAGCATTACCACGCTGAATGGCAATGCTTATGCGTTGAGCCAGAAACACGCCAGCATTTTGATCATGCGTAGCATTAACCAGGAGCTTTGAAAGATTTTTGTAAAATGAGTTGAACTCCCGGTCCCCAAGGGCCCAATATCTATTTAGTTATAGATAGGTTAGAAATAACAAACCCGTACATTATATTTGATTGTGAATGCTCTGCCAACTCGCACGAGCCGAGGCTCTGCAGTCAGATGGACCGGTTCGTGATCAGTGAGCCCGCACGCTGCCGGCGGCTGCTATACTAATGGCTGCCAGTTTGTTAAACAAGCATGTTGTTGGTTCATTTTCTTGTTTACATTATTGACATGTCTGCGCGTTATCTGTAATGAAGAAGTTGATCCGTGTTCGGACTGTGACCGCGAGTTGTATTTACAATTGTGCGCTACCGCAGCTCAGAGACACACAAACTGTAGCGATCGTTTTTCATATAACAACAGTCATTAAGTCATGTCAAAAGTCTTCGAGCGACCTAAATACTCTGACACCAGGGCTAGTCACTCGGCCTGTATGGACTCACGTTATTCATGAAAAAGAGATAAATTGAATTTTTCTACATTTTATAAGATAGAATATATAGTACAGAACAGTCGGTGAAACCCCTTTGTTAATCAAAGTGATTATATCCAGTGATAGTAAAGCTAAGTACCTACATCGCTTTACCCGACGGCGCCAACCCAACAGGAAGGTACGTGTAATGTAACCCACCGAGATGTTGAAACATTTGTTGAAGTTCAAGGATGGTCCCTGGAGAGGTGACGTCATCATACATACAAAACGACGACTAGTTTTTTCCTCCAT
Organism: Agriopis aurantiaria; assembly: GCA_914767915.1. Lineage (NCBI taxonomy): Eukaryota > Metazoa > Arthropoda > Insecta > Lepidoptera > Geometridae > Agriopis > Agriopis aurantiaria. The sequence continues at coordinate 18,537,778 of OU611991.1, read as the reverse complement.
ACAGCGCACAGGTAAAGTGGGGAGGAAAATACTTATATGCACTGAAACATCAGGCTATAGGTGCATAGTTCTGTTACCATGGTAAGTGAGGTTTGATACTTCATTAACTAAATGAGCTACACCAACAGCAGTATAGTTACCGTTACAAAACATACTCTGCCAAAAATATCGTTCACGGGTTTCTAATACTTTGAAAAAAGACACGATCGAGCAGCAATACCTATATACAGCAATTATACAGCAATTACCTATTTAACAATATCCATAAAAATAAAGAAGATTAATTCGTGCCTAAATAATCTTGCTAGCATTTATATTTATTTTAGCCTGATTGTGAATTAGCCAAATCTAGCTAAAAGCCTTTTAAATCATTGTTAGCCTGAATGTTGAGTTGAACCGAGACAGCCTTTAAAAACACCAATTAGAGCAAATTTAAATGAACGGCAACAGCGATCCACATTTTTCATTTAACATTCAAAAGGGCGACTCCGTGCCTCCACCGAGCGGTTTGTCATTGTTTGTTGAGACCGTTTAGGACATACTTTCAAATTATGGGCCGGGATAATACGCCGACAACCCGTTTGTGAAATTTCGAGGAATATATGAGTTTCACAAGGTTATCTCAATTTAATGGACGAAAGCTTAAAAGCTCTGAATAAAAACCCACAGCTATACGCTTATTTTATAATATTATAAAGTCATTGGTTTTTTATTTTATAACAAAGAAATTTTTATTGTTTGCACCCTTTGTAGGTCTACATGAAAGCGTTTTTTATTAATTATGCTTAGTAGATACTTCGAAGGTTATTTTTAACATGAAAGTAAAACTAAATCAAAGCATCATCATAATATATAAACAGCACATAAACACCTCTAGCGTCACTTGTTTACCTCGCCCTGAGAGGGTCTCAAATGCTCTCTGTTACAGATTACTACAGAGACACAAAATCAGCCGCGGGCATCTTGACTTCACCAACTTTCTAAACAATTCTACCAGAACTGGAAAAGTAGACTTTACTTGTCTTAATATAAAAACATGAAAAGTAAAGCCGTCATATTCTAATCAACCATACTCGAAACATTTTTGTATTGCATAACTTTGATTTATCTACCATGTAATTTATCTATGGTGTAATATTTATCTATGGTGTAACTCAGAGTCGCGGACCGAGGATTCCGTATCACCTAATATTTTTTATTATCATTTGCTTTATAATCAGCCATAAAATATTACGGCTCCAAAGGTATAGCTCTTTATATTATTACGTAGGATACACAGCGTATATAGCTTTACTAATAGGCTCCCGTAAACACCCTTCGGATAAGGTGACTTTAAAATGTGCTCGAGTCTGAAAGTAAAAATATGGAAAAGGAAAATGACCCACTCAATCATTTTATATTATAGTATAAAATTAGTTAGATTTAATACCATAATGTCAAAAGTTTGTGTGGAATCGTGTTTGTTTTTTTCTCCCTCAACTCTTTTGGCTTTAAATTTGAAACTATTATGCCATAAACTAAAAAAAGAAAAAAACCGGACCTTTTTACACACACGATCATCTGACCCCAAGTTAAGCATAGCATGTAATATGGCTGCCAGAGGCTGGTATACATACATATGGTATAATATATAATTTATAATAACATACTATAGTCTGATAGTACATTTTATACAAAAAATAAATGTTTCTGTAGGAGCAGGTACATCCACGAATTATTATAGCAGATAATTTTTGGATACAACCTTTACGAATTAATCTTCAGAATCTGGTCTTACTGTAGTCAGTGCACGTGAGGACAAACTAAATGTAGCTGTGATGGTCTATTTGTAGTGGGTCGGATGTCGCAAGCCTGGACCGACGCGTCACAGGACCCGGCGCGGCGGGAACACGGGACACGTTCACTGTATTCACATTAGATACTTGGACAACATTAGACTCAAAAATTTACAATTGGTAAATGTTACAAGCGATACTAGTGAATGGCTAGCTGTGGCAGTACAAGAGTACCTCAGTAACGAGCAGCAAGACGAACCACACTCGCTTCTGTTTCAGACGATACCCGCCTGCTTGTCTCGATGCCGTGAGCTCTACAACGAACCAACCGACTATAAAACAATAATGATATTAGACCATACATTTACAGCAAACGCAAAAGCTACGGAAATGAATTGCTCGTGAAAACCAAATTCTGGAAGTTTCATTGAAGTTTCGTTGCTAATAGACATAGGGCTTCGCATGTTTTCGAAGTAAAGACTGGATTTCATCCATTAGAAATTCTCAGTAGAGCTACTTAAACTTTTTTTCGTAGGAAGCACTTAAAAACATTCCACAAACAAACAAACGGCTCGATATAGAACGTTGCTTGTTTTTTTACTGCCTGAAACAACTCAGTAGTAAATCTAAGTACAGAGAGACAGGTCCCGACAGCGTACGTCTGCAGGGGTACTTCACTACATGCACAGAGATGACATGTGTGAGTGTATGTATGGATGCCTGGCTCTCACGCATCCTGTAACCTCTGGTGCACGAACCGTTACCATGAAACTGCATTTTTTTTGTTTCGCCTATATAAAAAACAACAACATATTAATACCCTTTTTAGGAGGTTCTCAAAGTTCCTCACTTTGCAGCACTAACCGCCAGTAGTTTGGGCCCTGCCTGCTGCCGATTGCACTCTAGGTTTATTTGTTTAATAAAATATTGTTTTTATAGATACATTATTATGCAAGAAAAAACTTAAATATGCGGAATAATTATTTAATGATATATCACAATTAACGATTAGCTTTTTACCCATCTGCGTTCGAATTGAAGAACCTTTTGGATGAAAAGGCCGAATTAGATTTGTCTATACTAATATTATAAAGAGGAAAGATTTGATTGTTTGTTTGTTTGTTTGTTTGCATTGAATAGGCTCCGAAACTACTGAAACGATTTGAAAAATTCTTTCACTGTTGGGAAGCTACACTATCCCCGGGTAACATAGGCAAAAAAAAATTATATAAGGATCCTTACTAGAACACCAATAATGTAACCCAAGGTGTAAAAAATAAGATTTGACTTTGCGTATTTGACAGTTTTAAGACAGGACAACGTCGTGTCAGGTCAGCTAGTATAGTATATACGTAAAACAAATACGTTAATAAATTCAATAATTTTTGCAACGAACACAATAAAGCTTTTTCACTTTGCAGGATAACAAGGGCGTTCGTAAATCGTAGCAAGCCAACTGGCGTTCGTTCCACTCCACAGAATATCTGCACAAATTATAGGAGAGAGCTGTTCCTCTGTCTAAATCCTACTCACGGGTCAGAGAGCTGTGGCTTTGGTAATTAAAGGACGGACAAATATTTATTTACAGCGCGGGCCGCAGATGGGATCTACAGGGATCGCTTCAAATAAAACTTGTCACGCTCCATCATACTTACATTATAATGTTCAATCTGTAGCGTGGTAGAGTTAAATGGTAAATGGTGTAATGAGCTATACGTTAGGAATAGTTAACTGCTAATTTTAAGATTTTTCATAGTTATTCCTTATTAAAAAGCGTGAGTTTTCTCGTCTTGCGCACTATTTTCTTTATACTTTAGTAGCTAACAAATTATGTGGTGGTACGAAACTCTCAGTGTGTGAACACTCGCACTTGGCTGATTTTATTTTAAATCGCATAACTAAGCTGTCCGATTTTAATGATTATTTTTCTAATGAAAAGGCTCGTCTGTTTCTCAAATCTCATTTAAATTTGAAGATATTATCCTTCCTCCTTATAACAGGTTTCTTCAAGAGTTTGAGGGGAAAATTAGGAAATGATTTCAGTTTATTGAAGTTTTCGTGAAGTCGGTTGTAATTCTTTTATGCGTATATATATTTTTTCTAATTTGCTGAATGCCCCCAATGTTGTTCGCGCAGGGCTCTACTTCCGGCCTCGCCACTGCGTACTATATTCAAAAATCTTCCTTACTAGCTACGTTATACAAGTAACATTATTTTGTATAACATGTAATTACATCTCACTGTTACAACCTCTCCCAGGGAGCACATTCTCTGCATCACATCTCACCACTTTTGTTTAATATTATGCTTTTTTCCATTCATATAATAATGTAAAATAATAAAAAATAAACAAGCTTTCTCAAGCTTTCTCTCATCATATTAGACCAAAGTGCTTGCGAAGACAAATCCATAGAACCAAACTCGACGGGGTTACGTCGTTTCGTTTAGAAGTTCCTATGGCCACCTTCTGTCTCCATCATCAGACCAGCTCAATGGTACATTGGCTCATTGGCTTTTGGTAATGGCTCATTGTCACCAAACTTACATAAGTAGATATAACAAATTTCTGCTCAATCGGTTGAGGATAACTTGTCTAAAATTCAAATTCATATTATTTATTCAGTTGCAAGGTTTGTCCCACACCGTAGAGGACTGAATCTATGTCCCACACTTACTATCAGGGCAAGGCAAATTCAAATCTTGTAAAAACGAAACTGTCTAAATTATGACAATAACTTAAACAGGTTCAAAATGAGGAGGAAAAACTTTCAGACTATATTTTTTTTTGTGATTATTCAGTTTTGTATTAAGTCATGACAGTACGTACACACAAAATCTACGTAAGTATATAGCAACATATGTGGTAAGTATGGTGTAGAAGAGCTATCAATGATAGGTTGTTAATTGAGTACCATTAATGTAATACTGGTACAACTGTCGACTATAAATGTCGTAACAATAAGACGTGTGGAAACTTGCTACATCTCGAGTACATTCCACGGACTCCAAGATCTATTGAGAGCCCCAGCAGGCTGTCAGTCCATCCATAGTCAGCCTGTGAAGTCGACAAACTACTGGCCACTTCCTCTCGCACACACTCCATACCAAATCGTACTTTATCACCTTACAACAAGGTTGGTGCAGTATGCAGGGGAAGTAGGCGCAGAGGAACAATACCAAACGTAGAGGCGAACGCGGTAAGCAGCTACGTTGCACCTCATCTATCGATGAACTTTGTACGCGGTTGTCAATTGATGTGTATGGTATCGAGTAAATGTATTTATTAGTGATGGGATTCAGTCGATAACATTATTTGAACAAAGCAGAGTTTTGACGATAATATTCCATTGTATTATGGCTATCAATCCTGGAACACGTGTAACATAAAATTGTCCAGATATTTGTTTAATTTTTAATTATTTTTCTAAAAATAAACGTTGATAACCAGTGTAACTAAATTCACTGTCAAATGTTAGTTATCATTTATTTATCCTTTGCATTACAATAAAAAACTTTTACTTTCCTCACTTTCTCTTCTCAAAATATACAAGATGAGCAGAGCATTTTTTGGGCAGCGACAAACCTTACAGCACCCCCCCCCCCCCCCCCCCCCCTTCCTGTTTGAACCTCGGGCCTGCACCAATGTCTTTTATGTGCGGCTTCGACGCCGGCGCTCAACAACGTCGAAGGGAAACATCGTGAGGAAACCATCAGTATGTCCAAGAACCTCAAAAGTTCAAACACATAATTATGACATTAAGTAATAAGAAGGAGTGATAAAGTAAGGACGAAGTAGTTGATAATTATTTTATCATGTAATCAAACGGTTATACCACTTTATACAAAATCTAGTGTGACTAGTTACACGCGTCTTCTATCTATATATCCAAAACAATGTGTGGAATTATGACAAATTCCACATTCATATTTTTTTAAAGTATCGAGTTTTACCTCGAACTACCATCATTAGGAAACCGGATACGAGCTGTGCATATCCGTGCGCGAGTGTCCGCTGCGCCGGCGCCTGCGCGGCGAGCGCGGACAATGTGCGTGCACGGCGGGCGGGGCGGTGCACTCGCGCCGCTCGGACACTGTAAGACTGGGCTCACCACGTGGCATTGTAAATTAAAACTAAATTGTGACGAACAGAAAAACCCATCCAGTTACAGGGTTCATATGTACCAAAATCCCATAGAAAATTAACTTTAATATTTTCTGTCATCATTTCAGATTTTTCTTTCCCTTAAAACCGAATATTACAATGAAATCATGAAATCATTTAAAAAACATAATAGCATTTAATTTTAACACCCAAATGTTTATTATTTTTATCCCCACTCATGACGTCATCCTTTATGTATGATGACGTCACCTACCCAGGCAGTAACCCAGGGATCGAAACATCGACACCTCATTTATTAAACTCAGCTGAAGCGTTTGGGTTGTATGTGGGAACATAACACGTTAAACGCAATACTCTCCTTTTTGCTTTGAGACTTCGGATGATAACATCTGCCACAGCAGAGTAGTTTTGTATTATTGCCAACATAAAACAAGGTTAAATGGGGAGGCCTATGTTCAGCAGTGGACGTCTTCTGGCTGATGATGATGAAAACAATCAAATCATCAATCATATTTCGAAATACGAACGCCTTTGATTGCACTGATTTTTCTACGCACAAACTTTAAGCAACCAGCGCGCCGGTTGGCGGAGCTCACGGCGTAGCTCACGGCGTAGCTCTCCGTGCAATGAAACCTTGTAGCCGCTACAAGATCGGCTACGACGAATGCGCGCCGCCGTAGATTGCACGCGTACTCGTAGACCAGCTATTTTAGACGAACACAGAAGAAAATGTATCGTTTGTTTCCAGTAAAGTTTTGTGGTACTTACGAGTAGGTATTCCGCTAAAAATCGTTAAACATAAAGTTTACACATTTTGTAAGTAAAGGGTTCTCTACAATACTTTACGATCAAATAACAAAGTTTTAGAGATCGTTAAAAGTTTTACACTTTGTGTAACATCACTCCGGCGACAGTCTGAAATTTGTGACTCCTAAACATTCATAATGTTTACTATTTCATACTTTACTAACAAATTCGTACATTTTGTGCTGAAAGGCATTTAAAAGATTTTCAAACGTTGAAACTTTTATCTATATTATAATATTATAAAGAGGAATTGTTTGTTTGTTTGCATTGATTAGGCTCCGAAACTACTGAACCAATTAGAAAAATTCTTTCACTGTTGGGAAGCTACACTATCCCCGGGTGACATAAGCTATAATATTTTTTTTTTTTAAATAGGGATCTTTACTTAAACTCCAATAATGTAAAAAGGTGTCTCCCAAGGTGTAAAAAAAATTAGATTTACACCCGTGCGAAGCCGGGGTGCGTTGCTAGTAATCAAATAAAGGTGTTGTACTACTTGTGCTGGCCCTGGGCTCTGAGTTAGATTTGGCTTATTTAAAGTATGGTTCTTTGTATACGACAAGCTTGTTAAAGAAGAATTTCATCCCATTTTCGACTGCATAAGCAAACTTCAAAGCTTTGTATACCTAAAAACTGAAGATTTTTGAACCTATATTTCAAATGTTATAAACGCCTAATTTTCATCTCAAATATTTAATTAAAGCTTTATTTTTAAACTGAAAACCCTCGCTATAGCCAGTGTAAGAAGATCTCTGCCATCTCCATTATTTGTGAGAGTTGAGAATAAATAAATGGATCGCAATCGAGGGCTGTTTGCACAGAGGTCTCGATATGTTTGCTGACGGTACACTTTGCCGGTAATGTTAAAATTCTTTTGTCGTAAAAATATTCCATTTACCCAGTTTTAACTGATTTGAAAATATTTAAAGTAAAAAAATACGTTTTAAATTCGATTGTGTTTTCATAATTATGTCTCATTGATGTTGTTTTTGTAACGAGTAGTTATTAAGTCCTTGTTTAACCACTAACTCACTTGTTAGTAAATGACTGCAAGCAGCGACCATTATTATGGGTGTTTTCACATTTTTGTTGAATGTTCTTATCTCTCCATATACTAGAAAGTTTTACCAATAATGCGTTATTCCAACAACATAATATTATATTGATATATACAAACTAATGCGGCTCGTTGATAACTTGGGCCATTGAAAGCTGTAAGTTATTTTTTTAGGCCTTAGACTAAAATAATATTTAAATAAGCTTGTATAATGCGTATACAACATTACATAATTATATGTGCTGCTAACCACCGAGGAGTTCCTTAGACATGTTAAAACTTAAAATCAGTTATCATAATTAAATATGTACACAACATTTCGTGTCGTGGTATTGAATGTTCGACGTTATTTTATCAGGAGTTAATCCTGGATGTCAATTCAGGTTATGCTTACCATAAACATGCATTTTCATCGGACCAGCTACCAATATTTAAAAATTCCCCTCCGTAGGATAAGAGAAAGGAATGGTTCTAATTGAGTTTGCAAGACTTGACCTAAACAAACAAACTAACACACAAATATTGCATTTAAATAAAAGCTTGTAAAAATAGCACTATAAAGAATTTATACCAATCAGTATACGAGCGGTGTGACGTCACGTAACGATCTTTGTGCACTTGTGCAGTTCTATTGGTCAACATCTTGCTCCACTCCGCTCTGCTCTGATTAGGTGGAACGTCATCCTTAACTAGTTTTCGTATAAAATTGTACTATAAACCAGTAGTTTTTCAAAAGGCTCGTAGCAGTCGGACATGAACACAAAAATAGAGCCGCAATAACTCACACATACGCAACCACCTGGAAAACAGTTATTATACACCACAAAGTTATTTCCACCTGGAACGTTATTATACAGGTTCCCTCGAGTTAGATGAGGGCTTCTCCTGGAACAGGGGAGCCCGGGACAATCGTAAGCTGAAGTCGTCGGCGGACTTGCACGATATGTTGCTCATTGAAAGAGGAACAAATAAACCAATAAACACACACTTTTACATTTATTATATTTACTAGTATCATAGTTAGTTTTTTTTTTAAATATGGCATATAATTGTTTTTATTTTACATTCTAATAAATAAATAAAAAACACAACTAAAAACTACTTAAAAATACATACAAACTAGTACTAAAATATAAAACTAAACTAATCTAATAATCCGCTGCCAGCAGGCATCGTACCCAAAATGCTGGCCGCATTGCCGCGTTGAATTGCAATGCTAATACGCTGTGCAAGATATCGGCCAGCATTTTGGTCACGAGATGCTTCGACCAGACGATTAGATAAATCTTTAAAAATATTTTTAGCGCCCGGTCCCCACGGGCCTAAAGTTTCGACCCCAAAAGGCTCAAATATATACCCACTGTCTAGGTTGCTATATTTGCGCCTTTTGAGGCTTTCTGCAGATTCAGCCGCTGTACCAGCCTTATTTTGCGTTCTAGGAAGATGAGACGGTGCAAGGGTATCAACGCAAGTAGCGTCCCATACTAATGGCCGCCCCATCTTCCAAGGAATTAATTATAATATAATTATTGGCATATAATTATATAAATTTTTTAAATAATTTTTTTTATCATTATTTCTCGTACCTACGAGTAATGGCAATATTTCAAGTGAGACCGTTGGGTCCTTATTCACAAATATTCGTAACAGTTTTTGACAGCTTACTGTATCGAATCTGTCATAATTTGAAATTTATCAAAGTTAAATCTTCGTTACAATAACTTTATACAGAGCACAGAGATACTTACACACAGCAACAGATAGCATTCTGTCTAATGATGACAAACATCGTCACAAGTATACATTACACTCTGCAGAGGACCTACTCTACGCTCCTGTCATTAATCATTTATTATGTTTATTATAGAACAAGATGCTATTTACATAAACACTTAATTACAACCATGCTTGTAAGGTAATTACTAATGTACACCACAATATTTTTTTATAAAAATCATCATTATGTTTAAATAATAGTATAAGGCGTTGGTATATAATACTACACATGCCACCTCTATAACGCAACAAAAATATATTAAAATTATGGGGTTATTTTAAATAATAAAATATGACTTACAAATAAAAGTTATTATTATTTGACGCAATAGATAGACTCATACTCAAATTAATTCCTTGATCAACACTTATCCGAAGACCTGTACTTATACTAATATGAATCTAAGTGAAAGGTTAGAGTCTAATCTATCACTTATCCTTATCCTATCACTTATTTTATAATAGTTCAATATGAAATTCAACAGTTGATGCACAAAAGGTGACAAGAAAAGCAATCCTATATCTGTAAAAACGTTTCTGCAAAGAAAATCATTTGCATCTCAATATTTTCGCATTTTCTTAATCTAAGTAAAACATCTTCTGGAGGCGCAGCTCCGAGACTGAAACGTCTCTCTTTAAACAAATATACGGCTAGCACGTTATCTGTCGGACCACTCTCATCTAAAACGCCGTTGATCAAAGACTGTGTCAATATTTCGCAGGAAGGAAGAAAATATGCCTGCAAGTTTAAAATTATGTTTGTATACAAGTACTGAACTGAGTTAAAATAAGTCATTTTTAAATTATTGATTTCTCGAGCTAAATATTTGCCAAAAATATAACCAACTATACTTCTAGCTTCCACCTGGTTGTCGTCATCGATGCGATGCTTCGGAAGCAGGTCGATACCTTTCCTGATTGCTGTATAGTAGAGCATATTTAAATGCATGTGAACGAATTCCTTAAAATTTTCCTCGATCGGAAGATTTTGTTTCATCAACGTTAAAGCTTTTATCATAACTGGCATGCAAGAGACATATTCATCATTCAGAAAAACTTTGTAATATCGAAAGGCCGCCAAAAATTCATGTAAATACTTGCGATTTTTTAATACGTCGGAATGTAACCAAGTTTCCATTTTATTGAAAAATACAGCTCCGATGAGTTCATACCGCTTTTTCTGAATTTCTTCTGATTTGCTTAACAACATATATTTGATAATTATTCTTATAAACATGCAATTACAATCAACATCAAAATTGTTCCAATATTCATTTGGGACTTCAGGCAAACCGTTATTTAAATATTCAACTAATTCAATTTCAATAAACTCTTCGCTTACATTTGGTAAAAGATTTTCAATATGACAGAGGAAACGCATCGATTTATAAAAAGATTTCTTTTTGCACATTGTATAACGAATTACGCTATACGCTGGTTGTATTTGGACAGGCATGGAAGCAATAGCAGGTAATTTAAAATATTTTTTAGAATTTGAATCCATGTAAAAGTTTTCTATTAGAGGTTTTATTATATCCCACATAACTGCTTGATCTGTTGAGTTATTATTATCTTGGGTTAGAATTTGAAGACCCAATTTTAAAGCTACAGTGGGTTTCATTTTACTCAACACGATAAAACTATTTAAACAAATACTCGTACTACTTCTCTTAGCTAGTAAATATGCTAATTTAACTGTCTGTTTATCTTGAAGCAATTTTTGAACGTAGTTATTAACTTCTGTTTTTCGGCATGATAAAACCTTATTAGCTACTGCTTTTGTACCAATAACTGACCAACCGAATGTATCTACATTAAGCGCAGGTCTCGCTAAATGTACATTTGCTCTGAGTGCTGCAGCAAACAACTTGTACTTTATATCATTAACATACGTATCAACATTTTTCACATACAACGTTAGTTCATCTCCTAAAAGTATAGCCAAAGGTTTAGCTAGCACTTTATGGTAAGGTTCTGTTAAAACGTTCAAAAATTCCTTGGCTATTTCACCTTTTCCACTGAAATAAATGGAGATTTTATGAAAAAATCGTTGATAATTTGATGTGTTCTTGAATAAGCTTAATTCTGCTAGTTTTTGTGTTGATATGACATCAATGTCGTGGCGTAACGCATTCAAATACGAATCTTCTGTATCTATTATAGCGAAATTTACTTTGAATAATTCTCGACGACCGATTCTAGACCTAAACAGTCGTTTGAGAATGTCACCGAATTGTGAAATATTGGTTCTAGCTAAACTTTCAATTTTAGATAATAGACCAGGATGTTTTTTGATATCTAATCTGTATGCAGTAAGAGTGTCGAGCAGTTTGTTTATCATAATTTTGGTGCGTTGTATTTCTGTTTCTTCGCATGCTTTAGCGTACAAAATTTTTGGTAATAGATCACAAATAATAAATTTTTCACTTTTTGAAAATGAGTATTGTTCAAGGGTTGAAAACTTATTTAAATAAACAGACAATATTTCAGGATCACACGTACCGTCGGCCAGTATTTGCCGTATAACAACTGCATGAATACCTTCAATGCACTCAGCTTCTGGTGGTTTCCCATCTAAGCCTAGTCCATGAGAGAATTCCAGAAGCTGGTTCCAGGCATCCTCGGGCGCTCGCCACATGCGGGCTCGTTTCACAAGACTACGTACTACGGCAGCTCGTAGTTGAGGTGGCTCGTTCTTATAATCACTCAACAGTTGCATTAAGGAAACTATGTAGTTTTCATGTCCGCCAGATTTACTGACTAGGACTAACATCATAAATTGCCGGTTTTGGGCTGAACTCTCTGCTTTTAACCTTTTGCGTAATTCAAATAGAACTTTATCGTAACTTGCTACACGATATTCGTCGAATAATTTATCTAACATAGTTTTTGCTGGTTTATATTCAGCCCATTTAGCATATTTTCTTTTTTTCAGCATTTTTCTAAAATCCATTTCATTATATTTATTTGAATCATGTTCATAATCTTCAAATATAGGTAGCATTTTAGTGGTTCGTGTAGGTGATGAAGGCATTTCATATGGCCATTGTTGAACAATGATTCCAATGTCTTTGTCCACGAAAACTTTTTTCTTAATATCGGCTCTATCTTTAGGATTAATACGTTTTATTAATGGTTCTACTTTTTTGTAATCGAACCATTGTTCAGATATCAAATAATTGTCTCTGGCTAACGCTAACGTGAGGCTTATAGCATCTTCAGAATTTAGACAACTTGCTAAAGTCTTTAGGTTTAATAAAAACGCTGTATACAATTCAGGTTTTTGAGTGAACCTTAATCTATAGTGTTTCATTATGAACTTTGTAGCCTTTGAACTAAAAGGTTTCATTATATGTTTATTAAAATATTTTTCTTCTAAATCTAAAACCATTGTACCGTTACTTTTAAGTAAAGATTTTAACGTAGTAAGGTATTGTTTTTCATTCGATAAATATTTTTCTTTGAGTACTTCGTCAGTGAGTAAAGCATCAAAGAACAATTTGGCAACAACCGGGTTTTTTTCGCATAAAATTTTAAAATTGTGTGGCGAAATTTTTAGCATTTGTTTAGGGAATTGTTCTTTTATAAAAATTTCAGAACAATTTCTGAGAAATTTAACTGCAAGCTTAAAATCTGTATCACAATAATAGACAAAGAATCTTTGGCATCTCACTGGATCTTTTAGATTTAAAAACACCCAGTGTTTCATTTTTGTAACAGCTGTTGTTATCATAGACGGATAAAGATAGTCTTCCAAATATTCGGGATTTATAATGTGCTCATATTGAGACTCTAACAGCCACTTACATTGTATCGCTTTACTTACATATAACATGTCATCATCTTTAAGATTTTTTATAATGTAGTCAGTAATACGAAGTTTTGAAGCAAGATTTATCTTGAAAATTCTGTCAACAGCTGATCGCTCCGGGATATCTTCAAGGCTGCCAAAATCTTGAACCCTTTTAGAGGCTTCATTGACTGCCGTATTGAGGTAACGATGACGTTCCCCTAAGTTGTTCCCGACTAATGTAACAGGAATCATATTGGCCACTGTTATATCTGCTAGTTCAGCTATTTTAGCCGCTTTCCCCTGAAAATACATAACAAAATAAACATCACTACATAAATAAGTATACTAAACGTTTAACCAAACGTATACTAACCTAACCTTATAAACTAAAAATAAATACCGCTACCAAAATGTAATAAGCTTGGCCTTGACGCACGTGATTCATACTGACGATACTTTCAGATAAAACATCAAAACATACCTCGACATCATGAACATCACTTGAACGCAATGATTCCAACAAATCTTCAACTAACTTCAACTCTTGGTTAAGTGGCTTCTTTTGTGGAGGAGCCACCACATCCTAGAAATCTTACTTTTGAAATGATTGCAATATAATTGTATTGTAGAGGTGATGACGTCACGCGCCACAGACTAGCGCACCGAGCCGCACACTGACTCAGACTGCCCGCTACCGTAACCGTATCACGCCAAGCCAAGCAACGAGCAATACAAAAATATCGATGACCTTCATGAGATTACATTTAGCTTGCATTTAATATAAGTAACGATTTTAAAAATGCCATTCAACTACAAAGATTTCTTTTTTTGGGTCGTCGGTTCCCATCGTAGTTTGATATTTATATTATAACGTTTTTGCGTACTCCAAAAGTATCTAATTCGGTTATCTATATTCTGTGCTTGCTTTTTTTTGCTCCGATTTGACATAGAGACATACATCGCATTTTTAATATAACAGTTTGATATCTACTCCAGTCAAGATATCACATAAACTACGATTAGACAGATTATACTCGCAATTCTTCAGCTAATTATTATCCTTTTATTATCTCTGAGTTTTCGCATCTTTCAATTTATTAAACAGAACGCAACTGAAACCTCACTACCCTACTTTATCTAGCATACAACAGCCTGTACAGTCAGTGGCGGCTGCGCTAAAAGGTAGCGAGAAACAAAGACAGTTTCCAGCGCAGAGCGTCCCGCGGCCGGCGCCGGCGTCCGTCACAGAGCGGACCGCGTCCGGCGCGTGATGACGAATGAATAAACACGTCCCCACCGCAGCACTGCCTATTCACTTTGCGTGCCATTATGCCGGTGCCACACACCGGCCTTATTTTCAGGAAGATTGTTCATTGGCAATTTGACTTTTTTATGCTATGTGCCTTAGGATTCCGCAACCAAAGTGTTAAAACGGGTCCCTATTACTACGCTGTTTGTCCATCCGTTTGTCCGTCCTACCTTTTATCGGCTGTATCGTTCAGAATATGTAATGTCACGGCAAATCAACAAAAATAAATAAAAAAGTGAAACCAAAAGGCAGTAAAAAAGTAAAAAATAATATTGTTGTATGGGGCAAAAGCCATACAACAAACGTATTTTTTTACTTATTTTAGTAATTGCTCTAATTTTAAACTGTAATACCATAAACTGCAGTATAAACATCAAACTTAGCATGATTATAATACACACTATAACGTATAGTACAAATAATAAATTATGGCCAAGTGCGAATTGGTGACAAATTTCTGTTCATTACCAATGTATAACTGATAATTCAGTTACTTGGACGACCTTATGATTTCTTTCACTGAATCGAAATGCCATATTTTACAAATTTTGAAGTTGGTTTCTTACATTAATAATTTTGTGGTGGTACGAAACCCTCAGTGCGTAAGCAAGACACGCACCTGGCCGATTTATTTTTTAAATATTGAAAACTTGCGAAAGAGATAGCAGTGGCCGGTAATCGCGGCCTCAATTATAATTTACTAAACCTACCTGAGAGGTATACCTCTGATAAGTATAGGTAGGTTTAAGTAAGGTAAATATAAATATTTTCCTTGATAAACCAATGCCTTTTAGAAATACCTGCGCGAATGGCATGCGAATACGTGATACGCCGCGGGCGTCGTCGTAGGGCTGTCTCATCACTACAGAAATTTAAAAAAAAAAAACTAATCAAATACATGTTCTAAATGCAAAAGTAACGCTGTTTATCTGTTTATTACTTTATTACGGCTAAAAGGCTAAACAGAGCTCGATACAAAATGCTAAGAAAGTAATCTGCGTCATGGGATAAGATTTTTTTATAAAAATTACTGTTTCAAACTATCACGATGGTTAACTAGATTTATATGATTATTAACGGAATATTTACCACGGGTCCATCCACAATCTTATCTCGGTAAATATCCCGTTAGTAATTATATAACTATAAAATATGTTATTCTAAAAGAATGCATGATTGTTGTAACAGGAATCCAGCTCAGTAGTTCTAGTCGTATCGACGTGTGCTCATCATGCAGCTCTAGTGTCAGACATGTCTAGACAAACAACTGAGATCGGCTCTGTGACATGACATTCGAAACTTTGATACGCCAAGCAGTGTAGTAGCTAGAATAGAAGAATAGAATATAATAGAATTATTTATTGGCCTTCTAACTAAATTGTCACATTAGGCAAGTCTTATAACAATATTCCAGCATAAAAGATAATGATATATTTTGGAACAATAAATACGTTTATTTTATATCCTAATAATAATTAATGTCACATAAAAGAAATCTAAAATAATAGCTATAATTATTGTATTAATGTCAATTGTACTATTCTAATCACATAAGAAAGAAGATTCATTTAGACGTATTTTCATAAATTCAAAGAACTAGCAACAAAGAACTATCACCCAAAAAAAACAGATGTTTGTACTAAATAAATGTAAAAGTTTGGTTTACGTTACTTGTCGATGTGTGGCAACCCTAAGTTATTTCTCTGCAGTCTGTAGACCGGTAGAGCTGGCGATTTTCCGCCATTTTCAGGTGATATCTCGCGAATATTGAGGAAATGCGCCAATTTCTATAACAAAATACACACAGTATGAATACTTTATTCCCGTGGTTTTATGAATCGCTGCCATTTATATTTCAGACGCGTCTCTTTGTGACATTATTGTTGAGTGGCGTCTGAACGCAGCCTGAGTATATTATAAAAAAAACATATATATGCCTAATAAAAAAAAAAAAAAAACAAATGAGAGGTTTACTGGTAGGTATTGAAGGGTTCCACAAGTCGCCCCTCGGCTCCATCATCAGACTCTCATCACCAAGTGTAATTAGTGTGTGGGACACCTACACTCGAGGGGCTTAAGAGAGACCATCAAAAACTTCCATTTTTCACTTTCTGGCTCCGGCGTCAGATCAGTACGATGATACCAAATTATTGTATCGTCCGAATTACATATACTAGCAAAGTATCAATTCGACACGATAATTAGAAGTAGGTTAAATACAGCTACAAAGATTTGTTTACAAATTTTCTAATACACCTAGTAAGTTACAAGTGAAACTATTAAAAAATACAGAGCAATAAGTGTACCTAGTATGTAGAGCTCTACAAGTGACACCAGTAGTGCTGTCCGCGGCAGAGTGGCACTCGACACTACAGACAGTTGGTCACGGCGGTCTATAATACTTTATCTCTAAGTACATAAAACTCCACCCACTCACTCACTGACTAACCCACCACGAAGTCTCCAACCCTTTTCACCTACGAGGCTGAAATTTGAAATTTGGCGACTAGATTTAGCAACGGGGGGTTGTAAGTTTATGTGATAGTCTGGGATACGAAGTCGCGAACAACAACTAGTTCGTTCCGTTATGCATCCTTTGATAATACATATAGTTTGAAGAGCTAATAACAAAAAAGTCTGCCAAAAACTGGCGGGCGCGAGGTAAACACGTATTGCACACACTGACATATTCTTACTAGTTCCACAAACGCACACTTCAATATTGAGCGGCACACAACTGTAAACGATAAGTTCCAAATGTAATTAAATAGATGAAGGGGAAACTGTGCTTCCATTTATTTACATTTTCTGAGTATGCATCGCACGTCACTCATCTAGTTGGCTCGCTCCTGCGATCTGGCTCGTAGATGTCTCACACAGTCGCTGTGTACGACAACTACGAGCCAGTTCGCAGGACATGACATGGGCATATCCCTAACCTCCTCATCTGCTTCTCCTTCCTATCTGTACAGAACCGCACTCGGGATGAACGCATCTTATACAAATGAAGTTACATTCCGTTCCAGTTAGGAGCTTGCGTGCGTTTACTGCATGAACTGTTTTTGTGTTAGATTTTTGTCATTTATAGAAGTGTCTCTTTAGATAGAACGTAGTTAGTTCGGTATAATGTGAAATAAAATGCTGCACATGTAATTTAAAATCAAAATGCGAAAAAATATAATGTATATTGTTAGTAAATACAATAATAAAATAAGCGACCTTGACAAAAATCTAAAATAGACGAACAAAATTACGTACAAAATTATGTACGCCGCATCTGGCAAGAACATGAGATACGATTCCTTTTGTACGACCCTGTATACTACTTTGTATGTATGTGTACTCACCATGTTCTGACAAATAAATGATTTGATATGATACAAGCATGTAAGTGTGTATGTTCGTCTGCATTCAACACTGTAACTGTAACGGCTGACGAAATTTGGATGATATTTAATATGAAGATCCTTAGATTGATACATAGGCAACTTTTTATTCCGAAATAAATTCAGCTCTAATAAGGGTAGTAGGTAAAACCGCGGGCACAGCTAGTATGAACATCATAATAGTCATCTGCAGCAATAATACAGTATTTTGTGTTTTTGATATTCCGTAGCGAATCCTTTACCTTTACCCTCATAAAAACCGCGGCCCTTGTTCTGAAAGGTCTCTGTTTATAAACTTCCGAGCAATTAAATGACTCCGCAAAACCGTTAGTTGCGTCGCCTTTAAAGGACATTTTATTATTTAGTTTAACAAAATTGTTTGGGCCGTTTCGTGGCATAACATTATATTTCCCGAGAGCTATTTCAATTTTCTCTTTAAAAATCTAGGATAAATAAACGTTGTGACTATATTAGTTGTTTTATTTCAGAGAACAGTAATTATCAATTTTCATTGGCTTTCGAATGACTTGAAAGCTTAAACGCTGACATTGCCTTTTATATAGATAAACCTTTTAATATCAAAGATTCGAAGACAATAACTAGAAACAGAAAAAAATTGGGATAAAAAGTTATACCTATACAAGAAGAATTTTTTAAGTGGGCTTGGATAACTAAATCCGAAACTGAGGAATAGCAATAAGTACTCAAACAAGTCTCGCGCCGATTTTGATTAAAAATAAAACTGCATCATTGGATTAAAAAAAACAATATTCCTTGCCTAGGAATATTGATTTTTAAGGAATATTCAACAAACCAGTTGATAACTGTGTACTACACCATTCAATAGTGTTAGTTACATAAGGATCGAATTCTGGGAAGTAATGACATACAGCACACTTGTATTGCGCATTTATAATATCATAGAATGATAGTATGATTCTTTAGATGGTTATTATGTAAATCAATTTTCATATCCAAATTGAATTGGAACAAGACACCAGATTGCAACCGCCATTAACCAAGCACATCTGCCTCGATCATAAAATTTAACGGCTCTGGCCATGTACCAGCCCACATGGCGTCCGCTGCTCGCTACCCATTAATTAATACCCCATGTGTGCGAACGCAGCGTGCAATGTACACCGCAGTTTACGATACCGCATGAATATTCAATACCGCGTCTGTTGACGATTGAATTCGATAATGGCTTATAAGTTTGTTATCGGTCCGTGATCGAGTGAGGACAACAAGGGCGAGAGGAACCCTGGATAATCTTAATTTTCTTTAAGGACATAACGTCACGTGTTTAGATTTCGGTTAGATCATTCTGCTTCGTTCTTATGAGATCATTCTCGCTCTCAGTCTGTCCGTTCTGGTCTCTCACAGCTTCTTCATCTACAAGCGCGACATTTGGTAAAAGATATTAATTATTTTGGTAAAAAATTCAATCTTCAGACAGTTAAAAATCATAATTGTGCGTGTTTGGGAAAGCTCCGATACATTGTAAATGGGACGATTTTTTTCACTTTCGTAGAATTATTCTCTTATGTAAATAATTTATGTTTAATGTATACCTACTTGACCTTGTACACACATATTGTTGAATTTATAATATTTCATAGAGCTTACTGTACGTATTGATAGAGTTAAATATACGTAACGACGGGTATACTGACTCCAACTCGTAGCTCTACGTAGAGTTGTTCTTGACTATGACGAATGTCCGCAAATGTGGTGAGCAACAAACAATTTGGCGACATCCGCAATGCAGCGCGCAACACATTACCTAACCCAATGACTGTCATCTGCAGGAATCTATTGAGACACGCTGATGTGGAATCTACTATAACTATACGTGCATTACGCATCTTTTATGAAAGCACGCTCTATCATGGACTGTCCTAGTGCGGATGTGGCGAAACACAAAATTTATATATATTAAAACATACCTAATTGTCTGTAGAGTTAAATGATTATCTTATTTTCTAAACAGACCCGAGAGACCTTCGTACAATATTTTAAATCCCTCATTTGGCTAACTTGTCACATAAGTTGGTCAGTAAACATCAAATTACCTACTTATTGTATGTATTTTATGATCAGTTTACCTTCATTTTCCCCTGATCATAATGTACCTCGCTAAACAACCTCAAGATTTACTTTTGGTAATTCACGCTAGCAAATTCCAGATAAAACTAAGGAATAAAATTTATTAAAAACGGCTATTTAAAAATGAATATTAAACAATCAAAATTCCGCAAAGTTTCTAAAAATACGTATTTCTTTGTCTCCAGGTAATTTTCAAGGAGACATTGCGATCCCTGACTCGGATTTCTACCGAACAGCCACGAGATCGCCCGAGACAAAGATCAACAAGTCCTTACAAGAAGAAGTGGAAAGACTGAAAAAAGAAGTACTGCTTGAAGGCCTGCAAGTGGAAGAAGAGGGCATGCCAGATATACTGAGGAAAAGGACAAAACAGCCTCTGGCTCTGTCGCAAGATAAACCTAAGAAGTACAATGATGCTGCGTTGATGACGAAGGTACGGTCTGATAGACTGTAACATGTTGAAAAATATAATTTACCACGTAAAGATTTTTTATGAACAGAATTGCAAATTTAGCCGTTTTATTCTTTTATTAGTTAGAGAACACACCAACAATATCTTGGCTTTAATGGTCTATGTGTTAAATGTGGCAGATACTTCAAACGTAAGCTTTAAACTACTACAATAGCTCGTTTTCCATTTTCAGACACTTCCAGCTGGCTTAGACAAATCAGTGCTTTTAAAAAATGGCAATCTACCTCTTGAAGAAACAGAGAATTATACTATCATCATCAACCAAACGAAGGTAGATAACAACGAAACGATCACGGACAATCTGACAGAGTCAGACAGCTTAGAACAAGATGGCGTCTTGGTCGTCAATATTTCTACTGACAATATTCTCAATTTAGACGAATTATTTCCACACATACAAATATCAAATATAAACAGCAAAGCTGATGAAATTACAAACAAAATCCAAAGTAATAGCCGAGAAATAACTGGAGACAAAAACAACAATATAAAATTCAAAGAATTACCGGATAATGTAACCGTAGCTCCTGCTCCGACCAATGGGGTATTGCCGTCGAATGAAGAAGATGACAAGTTAAATATAAATAAGACTGATGAAGAGCTTGAGATGATATCGTTTAAGAATAATCTGTTGAAGCCAACGGAGAGCTTACAGAACTTGGTAGAAGATATCAGTGGAAGGAAAAGAAGAAGACGAAGACACGGAAATAGAAGACGGTAAGTTATTAAATTATAATATTCGACCACATTTTGTTTAAACATTTTAGTGGTTTTTTATTTTTCTGAAATTTAGATGAAATGTATCCTAGTGTATCTATTTAAAATAAAGAATATACATAAAATTGATGTAATATCTATCTATATCATCTTCTTCTTTTTATATATCAAAGGCCTTTGATATTAATGTTATGTTTATGAATGTTCCTTATGAACTTCAAAAAGGCCGGACTGATTTGGACGGGATTTTCACTGTTAGATAGCTGATAATATAAGAAGTAATCCACGAGGAGGAAACCGGAAAGCACAGCTAGTTTTAAATAATTATGAACCGAATTGTAGAACAGTTTATAATGGCCACAATGTATATACGAGTATATACAGTGTGCCATAATGCACTCACAATGCTTTAGGGGAAGGGGGGCATGATGGGGACGCGAGGTAAGATGGAGCACGCGAATATACAAAAGAAACTAGACGTTTGCGAACAGAAAGCAACAAGCCAATAGAAAGACACTCTCGATCAACGGTCAGTGCGAGACAAACAGTGAGTGGCGCGCGCGCGTTGTTTGTTTACAAGCGGAAAACTAGTTGAGCGTCTTGACGATCTAATGTTGTGTAGTTAAACATCTTTATTGTTAGGTAATTTTGACCATTTAATTTATGTCTTTTCTTGTATTTAGTTGCTAGTGTTTTTTACTTTGATGTGGTATAATTAAATAAAAGTTCGGTTAACCGGTATATTTTCGGGGAATATTTTTTTCAAAATCTAAACTTTGGGGCAAGATGGAATAATGGGTGTGGGGTAGGCTGCCAGATCTGTGCACGTTGGGCTCATAATGCTTGTCGGTGTAGATGATGAAAACGCAGAAGGAAATTTGTGTTTACTGTGACAATAGTTTTACTGTGACAATAGATGGGGTAACTTACCCCATCTTGCCCCATTGTCAATAACCCCATTATACCCCATAGTACGGGGCATGATGGGTTTTCACAAGTTTCTTTTTAATCATTTACTATTAAAAAATGCAAGAAAGGAGAATACAATACAATAAGGAATTATTGTCACCACAGAATACATTATAAAAATAATAAGGGTATCTGGAACTGACAAGGTATAGAACAAGCTACTTCTAAACTTTCGCGATTTAGGCCCGTATTCCAAAACGACGCTCAGTCAAGATTCTCTACTTAAAACTAGTTTTAAGTAGAGATTTTATTCTAGAACTAAACTTGGGTCAAGATTCTACGATCGTAGTTCACCTGTATTCTAAAACGTCACTCAGTTGCCAATCTGTACTCAAGTTGACATATGATCTGCGATCACGCAAGTGACGTCTGTATCACGCTTGAGCAGAGATTTCTGTGTAGTGTACTTGGTTTGGTTGTTATTAAACTTGTTATTATTTACTTTGCACCATGGATATTTCTGAAGATATCGAATATTATGATCAAATTTTCCCAGTGAATAGACAGATCACTGTTAGCATTCCAATGCGACACTTGAGAGATGCTGAAGATCAATGGATGCAAATAATTTTAAAATGCGCTATTGCAGGAACATCTGATGGGTTTGCAGTTAGAGCTTCCATTATTAGCAGTTTTGATTGACTGAAGCATGGTCTCCTATACAACTTTAACAAATTGGTTAAAAAACTGTCTGTATTAATTAACTCATTTGTTAATCATATAGCTTTTAAATTAATATAAAAATTAAACAGAACTACTAAATAATAAGGTCAGTCTTTTATTTATAATAATTTTAATTACGAGGAATAGTAATATAATAATACTAATATTTTTTTAATAGAAATTTTTCTTTTCAAACTGAAGGGGATATCCTAAAAATATCCAAATATAGGCAGGATAAGATACTACTATTTCGTAGCACAGTTACTTCCTTGATTTACTTGAATTGAATTAAATTTCCAAAGAAAATAGCGAAAAAATAAACAAGACTAATGTGACATTTCACAATACATTGACATTGTTGACGTTCCGTATTACATAATTTTTCTTGAAATTATTTGACGAAAAATGCTTT
Source organism: Agriopis aurantiaria (assembly GCA_914767915.1). Classification (NCBI taxonomy): domain Eukaryota; kingdom Metazoa; phylum Arthropoda; class Insecta; order Lepidoptera; family Geometridae; genus Agriopis; species Agriopis aurantiaria. The sequence goes on along the minus strand of OU611991.1, from coordinate 18,514,410 downwards.
GAGTAGATTCTAGGGTTTTAAGCATAAAAATGTATAAAACCTTTATGATATAGTGTAGATCATTACCTAAATAGTTAAATACTTAATAATTTCAAACTACATTACTGTTTATTTAATTAATTAAATTATTGTAACATTTTAAATTATGCGTTACGCGGAACGACATTGTTAAACTAAAATAAAAATGTAAACGAAAACAGACTGATTCATAGACAAAAAGAATATCCGCTTGAAACTCTACTTAAATCTAGATTCAGCTGAGTTGAGTTTAAGGGCAGTTTTGGAATAAGAACAATACTTAAGCAACGATTCTAGGCTCAAGTAATAATCAGGTGAACTAAGATCAAACGATACTTGAGTCCTGTTTTAGAATACGGGCCTTAAACATGAACGTGTCGCGATTTGCTCGTCGAGTGAGATGTATTTTAACAATATGCGCGGTAGGCAAGTGGTAATGTGCAATTAAAAACATTTATATTAGGCAACGTCTTAACTAGTCATCAGTCACACAAACCAAAGATGCTATTTCATCGTGGGAATATATCGACTAGCCAGGATTCTGTTTACACGCATCAAACATACTTGACCTTTGTGCGATCAGTTTGCAATGTTCGAAAATAACGATCACTTGATGAGATCGGATCGTTTGTTCGGACGACCGATGCCGATGGCCAATTACGGTGACGACTAATATTTAGGTATCGTGGATGAAGCCACAAGGGCAGTTAGATATCAATTTTCAATGTAAATGTTACCTGCTAAACATATCCAAAACTGTGAAAAGACCGCTCCATATCAAAATCAAAATCAAAATATATTTATTGCAGTTTGTTGGTAAACCTAGATGTAATACAGACATAATCTGTTCTTAAGAGCTCCGAAAACAAACTTGACCTTTTTTCATTTTTATTCCTTCCAAAACCTGTGGAATATTTTGAGTTAACGCAAATTTTGCTTAGTAGGTACCTGGCTCATAGAAATGCACGCAAAGGATTGCTTCAGCGACGCTCTGTCGAGATCCGCAATCTGCATTCGAGTCCATTCATTAGCTGCGTTTAATCTCAGACGGGAGCTGCGGAATTCTGATGAGCATCTTCACAATTTATACGTCGTATGTCTGTAGCCCTTTTACTAGTCTCTGCGGTTACTAAGGAATCTTAGATTACATTTTGTACTAAGGAGTGCTTTTCATTCATTGAAGATGAAAAACAAAAAGTTACTGAATTTATATCCCAGCCTAATTACTGGGACACATACAGATAGATAGCTATTAAAAGTACAATTTCTCAATTTGAAAAGTTGTATGAGATATCTCGTATGGTTTGTACTGTTTGTTTCCCTCTATTTTTGTGATAAAAAGCTGTAGAATAGGCATCAGTTTACATGAAGGGAAGTAAGTCAGCATATTTTTAAGATAAGATAAGATAAGATAATGCTTATTTGTTACTTCAAGGTAATATTTAAGTACAAGTTGTACAGGAACTTTTGTTCATATTGTTCGCAGATTACGAAACATACACTCTGGCGAAAGGCAAGGACAGAACTCCCTCGCGGAGGCCAACACCACTGATTCTCACTTTGTGCGCAAAAAGTTTTTTCGTCACCACAAGAAACACAACAGTAGAGAGCACAGGAGCGAAGAAAAGAAATTTGTAATACCTGAACACGAGTTTGAAGAAAAATTTGAACTAAAAGCTCCACCGAAAGTAAATGTAAATACTTTGACTGCAAATAAGAGTGAAGAGACTCAGCATTTCGGTAATTGGTTTTTTCGTGACACGGAGGATGATCTAGACGCTGCTGAAAGTCAGTTCTACAATCACACAGAGGTAAGTGCATAAAGAACACCCGGATAAAATAGGATATATAATATTTAATTTTGCTTATATTTATAATAAATAAAAGCAAAATTATATTTCTGCCAACTTTAAAAATTATCAGTTTAAATCCGAGGTGCGTTTAATCTCGACTGCCGCTCGTCTCGCAGAGATGGATAAATGATTACATACTTAGGATAATACTTAGTTGGCGTGAAAATTTGTTTTACTGAATAAAAGTCCAAGTAGTGTCCTCCACCCCATGAAAAGTTTGAAGCTGTTTGTCGTAGCTAGCTACCTACTTAGTAACTAGGCATATCCGCCAATTATTCAGAAACCTAAAAAATGCAGTGCACACAATGACTGTGCACATGAAATACTCGAATGCGGCACTAACTCTGGCGTGCTGCCAAATTGATATCACTATTTTGATGTTTAATTTTCTTTTTAGTTTGTCTGGCGGATAGGGAATTTGGATTTGACGGATGAGTTTATTTCCAGGCGCATTTAATAACTTCACTTGGGAACAAAACATTTTAAAACTCAAATGGCGTTCTCTCATCTAATAACCTCCAAAATACCCACTGAAAATAAACTGTGGTTAAAGACGCGAGATACAACTATGTTCTATGTATATTGAGACTATTATAATAATCTCCACAATACATACATATTATTGTATTTGAAATCGAGCTAGTGCAGACAGCAATCAGTGGCATGTCGTTATGCAAATAGCCACCCTGCCCTCACCCCTCTCTTCTCCCTAGGAAAGGGAGAGTAGCGATTAAACAATTAGTTGGCAATCACTGATCTCTCTAATGATACACGAAAAGACCTTTTGATTGGATAGCACGAAACATTTTGGCAGTAGTTGTTGAATTAAGCAATTGTGTCGATTCTACACATTGCCGAAACTAAAATAATTTTACAGAGTTGAAACTACCGCGTCACTATTTGGATAAGAAATGACAATTATTTTTAAATTTAGTAACGCAAAGAGAATGATTCAAGAATAAAACCGGCCAAGTGAGAGTAAGGCTCACGCACTGAGGGTTCATAAGTAATCTGTCACTGACTTGCACTTGGCCATTATTTATTACTTTTTGTTATACTTTAGAGTGTAATAGAGTGTGCTATAATCATGCCAAGTTTGACACTTGTACGTATAACCGTTTTTACACTGAAGCAAATACAAAAATACTTTAAAAAAAATTGTTTGTTGTATGGAGACCCGCATTTCATTTTGACTTTTTTAGTATTTCTTAGTTAATCCGCCGTAACGTTACATATTCTGTGAAAATTTCAACTGGCTATCTATTACGGTTCGAAAGATACAGCCATTAATAGGTAGGACAGATGGACAGACAGACATCGTAGGGTTAATAATAGAGTCCCGTTGGGTAAGGAACCCTAAAAACAGTTTTCTCTTTTGTTTTCTCTCACAACTTCAGAATGAAAAGATTTTCGGCTCAAATAGAGGTTTTATTTTAGAAAATGTTTTCGTAGTTTAGTTTCGTTCCTTAAACTAGCAACTAACATTAACACCTTTGTGTCCCACACGGGCATGCTCGATTGAATAACAGAATCTCGAGGTTAAAAAGGTTCAAAGGGAAGGTTCTGTCCCAAAGCAGCTCTGCAATCTTTTGAACCTTCGCGTTATTTTAGCCTCGATACTACGAGCCTGCAGGCAAGACCTTACAGTTTTGGCTCTTCAAAAATCATACGTAACTTAAAAATAAAACTACGAAACTTGGAGCTAGCATTATAATGATGGAATGGCAATATTTCAAGTACCAAAGTAAAAAGTTACAAATTAGGACGGAAAACACTCAAATTTTTTACCTTATTGAATCTTTACCTACTCAAGATGGACGTCTGAAACAGGTTTCTTTTAGCGTGTTGTGCTATTATTTTTGTGCTTCTTAATGTTTTGCTTGTTCTCTAGTGGCTGTGTTTTGTTTTGTCAATAGTAAAATTTGATACATTTGCAGAAGAGCCGTCGCCGCTCCACCCGCGCCGCCACCAACCGCGCGGAACGCATCTGGGAGCACGGCGTGATCCCGTACGAGATCGACGGCAACTTCAGCGGCGCTCACAAGTCGCTCTTCAAGCAGGCCATGCGCCACTGGGAGAACTTCACCTGCGTCAAGTTCGTCGAGAGGGACGCGGACCTGCACAAGGACTACATCGTGTTCACGGAGCGCCCCTGTGGGTGAGGAAACAGCTTTCAAATAATCAGTCGGGTTACCTTTCATTTCCTGTTGTTTTACCATTATTGACACTAGTAGTAACAAGGTAGTAATACCAGTAGTCATTTTTATCCGTTTTTTGTCTATAAAGCAAATTCCAATCGACTATAATATAGGCTTGATGTCATTCAACAAACATAAATCATGCACACAATAGACCTATAAATACTGGAGGTCACCAGATAACCCAAGTTTCAATTCCCGATTTCTGGAACCAATGGGATGAACATTTTGAACTATGACATTTAGCAGATTGCTGCAAATACTGCCTCTACTCTCTATTGTAATTTACTTGACCTGAACAAACAGGCCTTTTCCTTCTACGTAAGACATCTCCAAGGATGCTCTAATGAGCGACGTAAGCCGCAAGTAATCCGTTTAGACAGGAACTCGGGATTGCTGAGCTCATCGGATAAACTGGCGTACAATTATTTCTGGACAACTCTGTACAGATACTAAATGCTTCAATTTTTTTATGAATCATATTGTAGCTACGAATAATTACTAGAAGCAGCTGAATGCGTAGATATTATTACGAAAATATTTTTAGGGACAGTACCACATTGTTTTGATGAAGTACTACATTCAGTAAAAATAGTAGAAACTTACGAAATTATCTGGCTCGAGGGTAGTTCTAGGCTTTCGGGACTACAGAAAACTTTTTTTTTACGCGGATAAAAGTCTGCGTTTGACCACCAACTCGCCTGTTGGTAAGCGACGATGTGGTCGAAGATGAAGCATGTACACTTAAGCTGTCCTGGCCTTGCGTTGTCTTCCACGAGTTCGTAATTTGGAGCACGCAAATGAATGAAACTACTGGATATGCTAAAATAGGCATGTGTCCTAATGTTAAATTTATTACAAATAACCGGCTAAGCGAGGAATATAACTAAATACATTACACATACTGAAACAATAATTTAAATTGGCTGATAAATCTTTGAGATATGAGCGTTTAAAGCGTCATCATACCTATTGAAGACAAACAAGCAACTCTATAATGTTAAAACTTCAAAACATTTTCAATTGGAATGTAGGCAAGTAGGTAGGTCATTCATTTAGTAATATGCATGTCCTGTGTGCTGTCATCACCTTGACTCTCAACAGCCGTGTTGTGAATCAGAGTAACTGAGGAATTTATGCGTATATATAGAGACATCATCTTCATCCTCTTTGATTTGATCCTCACAGGGTGATGGCACGGTGCTATCAGACTGTGATGGTACCATAGAGTGGTACAAACTTCACATAATCTGTCACATAACAAAAATATGAAAGGTTTGGTTCAGACAAGGGATGGGTTAGGAACCCACTGTATTTTTTGTAATTTAACCTCCTTTTCTGATTTTGGCATTAAAGTTGGCAAATTAGGTGCGGCAGAATGCACCCTGATACATGGAGCAAGTGTATCTCACACACAAGGAACACTGGTTGTATCTTGCAAGTGATCGCACTGTCTGTAAAGAGATAGGGAAGACCTTTGCTCAGGACTGGGATTGTATAAAAAACCTCAAAAAAGTACTTACTTAAGTAAAATAATTTTTTGAATGATTACTTAAAATTAATCTGCCCTCAACAAGGATATCTCTATGTCTTTTTACGTGTAACCTCTTGCGTGTTTGGGCCAACTTGAAAATTGTCTACCTGTATACTCTCAAGAGTGCGGACTTGACCTTTCTACTGTTGAATTAGTTCCACTATGGTAAAAAGTTGTTTTAGTTTCCATGTCATGAAAATCTAGTACTTGAGATTATAATAGAGTATTGAAAAAATGTGGTCTTTCCTTAAACTACCATCAGTCGACATCGTTCTATTGGTAGACCTGGATATGACTAGGTAAGACCATTACCTAATACTTTTTCTGAATTCCAGTTGCTGTTCGTTCGTGGGTAAGCGCGGCGGCGGCGCACAGGCCATCTCAATTGGCAAGAACTGCGACAAGTTCGGCATCGTAGTGCACGAGCTGGGGCACGTGGTGGGCTTCTGGCACGAGCACACGCGCCCCGACAGGGACAGCCACGTGCAGATCATCCGCGACAACATCATGAACGGTCAGCTTACATATCACGCTAGCTGCTACTCTCCTGCAGTGTACTTCTATTATATTCTGCGTTATCTCCGCTATATCCGCGTATTTTTTCTTCAGTTTTCTCTTTTTTATACACGTATACTTTTAGTCTTAAATCAAAAAAAGGAAAACCTAAATGGTATACTATTTCCATCCTATGAACATCCTATGACTTGACACGGACAGACAGGTGGTCAACTATGTTAACCCTATTTAAGGGTTCAGTTTTTTTCCTTTTGAAGTATGGAACCCCTGAAATATTGTTGTGGCATTACCATTAAGTCCAAATAAAAATACTTCTTCCAAAACCTTCAACATGATCTCCCGAGGATGAGCCGCCGGCAGCCGAAGTGTGTAGTGTACTTGACCCTAATCTCTAAGAGTACAATCGTCTTGCTTAGGATCTTTTAGCGTGGGTTCCACTTCTAAATCGTTACGTGTCGAGTATAAATAACTACAACCGCAATGTCCATCAAAGCAACATGATTGGACATGTGTTCAGGAATGGAACTTGCCAAACGGCTTTACAATTCTAGCGCTTATTTGCTCGTTTTAATATGCGATGCGTGAAACCCCTTTTAACAGAATCTCCTGAGGATGGAGCCGGCAGCAAGCAGTTGACACGCGACATGCACGCGATGTGTACTTGACCCGAATCCACTCGTAATGGATTCGGTGCTCGACAACCATCTTACTTCAGATCTTTTTGCGTGGGTTCCACTATCACACCGTTGCGTATTACATTATTGTAAGAACTAGTTTGCATCAGTAGTAGTTAGTTAGTTTGTATGTTTGCAGTTGTTGTTTTCACTTCGGGAATGAGATCGACCAGGTAACAAAAGAAGAAGTACCAGCAAAAAGAAGCAGTCCTGGTTTTTTTTTATGCCATAGGTTGCAAACCAGCAGACGGGCTGCCTGATGGTAAGCAGTCACCGTCGCCTATGGATACTTGTAACACCAGAGGCATCACAAATACTTTGCCAACCCTAATAGATTGAGTATATTCGTGTAGATCCTGGAGATTATAGAATAAGGCAGGTTACAATATCTTCTTCTTTTATTTTCTATTTATTCTTACTTTATGCGGAGGTCTTTCTGCTATTGGATAGTTTTATTATTTTAGGGCTCTGATACAGTCAAACAAGCACGAAGGTAATGGTGTGGTGAGGCTCCGCTATTGCGATCGGACAGTAGGAAGGTGATATAGGTGATATCTACTAGGGGGAAGCACAGCCTAACCACCGAAGGAGTTTTAGACGATGAAATTCAGAGCTACAAAATAATATAGCCGGCAAAAGAGATACTTCGGTGTGACAGCCTCCCCGTGACAGAGTCACGCACGTGCCCCATTTGGCGTCACGTCACGGTGACATCTGACGCATAACCACTCGAACCGGAAGGAACGCCCGCTTCCTGTTTACCATCTCGCATTATGCGACAGGATTCCTCGAATTTATTGTGAGAGAATGCCGCTTTTGTTTGGACTTTTAGCTGCAGTTGAATGTGGAAGGGTCAATGGGTCAGTGACACCGTTTTTTAAATCGGTCATAGCTACTGGTGATGGAGTCAGATACTCGTTCTCTGGAACCCTCTTCTTGATCTCGGTAAAAAAAATCTCTTTACCTCTCTTTGTAAGAGTGGCGACACAAAATAATTACTGGCCAAATATCGTCTTCCGGACTATTTGTTGATCTTTGTTGTTGGCGTGGTTGACACCAGCTATAGGCACAAACCTTTAGTTAAAGACTTGATGGAAGGCACTTTTTTAAATGTGTACATACTGTGTAAGAAATATGAGCTTTTCTAACTATGATAATTGGTCGTTAGGTTTATTTACACTGGATACAAATACTTACAAACCTTTAATCTCAACAATATCACCGCCATATTGTAGCATCCCGTAGTCGAATGTCACGTCATCAGTGGGCTCTCCTAGTGATGTTCCACGAAGCCCCTAATGCGGTAAAAGCTCGGCTAAAAGTACTTTAAACGTTAAATATATTAATCACATCCTACAACACTCACCTATGCTATTTCCCCGCAAGCTGTTATGAAGCGACGACATCCATTAATTAATTTAACTGCCACTTTTCACCACTCGACAACTTAGAATTGGGTCATCTTCACAATACACACTCTAATATCATTTCAGCAATATGTACATCGTATAGTTTGGTTCAGGTTATGGTAATCTGTGTGCAAAGAACCTATGCATATTTTTTCAAACTTTTTTTATGAATCAATAATTTAAAGAACATACTTCGTTTATTAAAACACACAATTAAATTAAACTTAAAGGACTAGGACGTCAATAAATTAATAGCCTAATTTTTGTCTCCTCTAAAATGTAAGGTATAATGAATGCGGCTCTAGAAAAAGATTTCATTAATGTTGAGATAACAATAAAATTACTTGCTTACTGTTGTTATGAAACTAGCATTACCTTTATTCGTATTACTTATGTGAAATTTGGATTAATGTTAAAAAAAATGTTGTTCCAGTAGAGTTGAGGGAAAGAGTCAGTATGTAGGTATACTCGTATGGTAGAGTTCAGTTCAGATTCAGACTCAAACATGCTACTAATTTCTCATAAAATAAATTAATTGTGCGTAATCAAACTAAAAACCTACTTGCAAGACCGCTTTAGTTGAGAAGTTTCCGTTGGGTTCCAGTGCTCCAGTGGAAGGACTACAGTAACTATGCCGCGGAGATACAATCCTTTTAATGAGCTCTAATTAGGTAAACAGCTGCGTGGTTCTTACTCAGGGTTGCCATGTCGGTACATCAATGTCAAATGTAGCTCGCAACAAATGTACACTAAATGCACAGATTAGGTAATAGTCTAGGATGGTATTAGTCTACATTTGGATCCTTTTGACTCCTAGTCCGATATCCATCATACATTATCATCATTTCAGCCATAGGACGTCCACTGCTGGACATAGGCCCATCGATCTCCAAAAGGGCCGGTTGGAAGCGGCCTGCATCCAGCGTTTCCCTGCGGACTCTTTTAGGTCGTCTGTCCATCTTGTGGGTGGACGTCCTACGCTGCGCTTACCGGTCCGTGGTCTCCATTCCAGAACATTTCCGCTCTATTGGCCATCTGTTCTGCGTGATATGTGCCCTGCCCACTGCCACTTCAACTTGCTAATCCGGTGGGCTATGTCGGTGACTTTCGTTCGTCTACGGATCCCCTCATTTCGGATTCGATCTCGTAGAGAAACCCCGAGCATAGCCCTCTCCATAGCTCGTTGTGCGACTTTGAGCTTGCTTATGAGGTCCATAGTGATTAGTGAGAGACCACGTCAGACCCTATGAAATGACCTTATTCCATAAAATACTTGACAAAACATTGAAGCGGAAATACACAAGCCATTATCTCATACATTTTCCCCAACATCTGTAATCTGGCAATTCTGTTTCAGGTTTATATTTAGGTGCATGCTCTTTATAACAAGAATCTTAACTTTGATACTTCCAACTCAACTTGGTTTTGGATTTTAATTTACATTTTAGAAATACAACAAAAAACTTAAGAAAAAAGGTATCGAAAACTTGAAACAAAGTATTGAAAAACAAACCGAACCAAAACTCATCCGATATTGAAAAACAAACCGAACCAAAACTCATCCGATATTGGCTCATTATCTCTCATTATTGGCTCATTATCTTCAGAAAATGTTTACGTAGTTCATTATTTATGTTACAAATTATTGGTTTAAAAGTAAAAAAGAAATATCGTACAAATTTATTTTCAAAAGGTTTATTTAAATATTTTATAAGAAACCTACGTTACGAAGATATATAATCTTCTTTTATGCATCGATACAACATTACTTGATGGTACTACTATAGGCAACCACCACCACCATCGGAGGATGGGCTGCGATCCCCGAGCCGCCTGCCAACCTGGGGATTATAGCAACACCCCTCTGCAAGAGGGCTGCAGTGGACGTTTAATGGCTGCTGATGTGATATGATGTGTGTGACTGTAGGCAATGTGGTCTGTTTTTGTATAAACAACAGGATTATATACGCATTATTAAAAATAACAAAACCTTTACGAAACTACCCATAATCCCAAAAGTAGGCAAACATTTTGGACAAACTCGCAAAGTGGCAACAGGGTGATAAATCGGGTCATTGTTCCTCAGTCCTAACGCAAAGATAACTAAAATACCGAACGAGCGAGCCAAAATCCCTTCAAACATTCCAACTATCCAGTTTTGAGCCCCGGCCACGGAAAATTAAACTTTATTACTAGTATCCTTAGTTTTAATTTCATTTTCACTTAAAATAATTTCGTTTAGAACCCAGTTTAGAAGTTACTTTAACCCCTAATTCCAGGGAAGAAGAACGATATTCGGTTGAAGAGGGTGCATGAAAACATCAAAATCTGAATTGTTAAGGTTCCTTAGATGCCCTGACTGTTTCAAGTGGAGCCGTTGGCGCGTTTGCTATAAAATTATGAATGAACATAATGGAGAAATAATTTTGCAGTTTTCAGCTGTTTTGTGCAAACGTATCCTGAGAGTGTTAGCACGATTATGTTAAGTAAACACACTTATCTAAACGTGGTTGGACGCGCGCTTGTTTGTTCCGGATTACATCCAATGTAATCGAAACATTCACTTTGCAGCGCGATGTGGAGCAAGGTCTTTCAAATTAAGGACTTTGCATCTTCGCACTTCATGACGTCTATCATATACAAGCCCACTGACGCGTAAATAGAGGTTTTTCTTTTTCTGAATTACATTTTTCTGACTAATTATTGTAATGTTTGATGTTAGCTGGGAAAATTAACTCATTAATGTATAGTCTGGTCAGGCTACAGACTAGGTATAGCTACTAGGTACGTAGGCGTAACTCAAGTTTGGGGCCTTGTTCAGATCTTTCCTAACGACGTTTTATCAACTTACTAGCGGTCCGCCCCAGCTTCGCACGGGTATAGATAGCCTATGTTACCCGGGGACAGTGTAGCTTCCCAACAGTGAAAGAATGTTTCAAATCGGTTCAGTAGTTTCGGAGCCTATTCAATGCAAACAAACAAACAATCAAATTTTTTCCTCTTTATAATATTAGTATAGATTATGAAAGCTTTTCTTTGGCTTTTCTAAACAAAAGTTTTCAAATTCGTGACATAAATTGTTTGAGAAACCCGGATTATTTTTACGTTTAGATCTGTTACTGTGTAATAAGCTACAAACTGCCTTTCCTTTATCAAGCTTTTCTAATAAGTTTTTGAAATGGTCGTTTCATGCAATACTTGCTAGTAGGGAGAGGACCCTTGTCAGCTGGTTTTTGGCCCTTCAAAGCTACCTGAAAATTATTTGGCACGAATTCCAATAAGTCCACTCCATTCCCCGAATTAATAAATCTAAATTATCGCATAGGATTGAGCAATTTCAGTCTTGTTAAGACGATTACGTCGAGTAACCAGAAAATGATCCCTCATAATTGGCCTCGAAGAGGGATACAGGGAATCTGTTTTGTTCGTAAACTCGTATTTCAGGAGTCCCGAGCGGAGATCAGTTTAGAAACGTATTTGTTTTGGTAAAATAAATACGACAGCGTTTGCACAAAGTATAATGGTCGCCTCCAAAATGAATAATTTTGGATGAATTTGGGAATTGTGAGCTCATAATATCTCGAACCGTAGACTAATTGGTGATCTAATGGGTCATTAGCGGTGTAATGACGGTTGGTTTTAATGTTGACCAAAACAAAATCTGTACGGTGTATTATGATAAACACTAGACGCGACCTGTGGTTTCTCTCGCTGTTCTGCTGGAGCCGTCATGTTTAGAATAAAAACTAGCCATGTGTAAATCCAAAGTATAAGCTATCTGCTTGCCAAATGCCATTCCATTCAATGTAGTTGTTGTGAAGTTGTAATATCACCTCAGTTGAATCCATTATTTCAGGCCAGGAATACAACTTCAACAAGCTGACAGAAGAGGAAGTGAACTCGCTGGGGCAGACGTACGACTACGACTCCATCATGCACTACGCCCGGAACACGTTCAGCAAGGGAACCTACCTGGACACCATCCTGCCGCTCGAGGTGCACGGGAAGAAGCGGCCGGAGATCGGGCAGCGAGTGCGGCTCAGCGCCAGCGACATAGCGCAGACGAACCTGCTCTACAAGTGCGCCAGTGAGTACAACTGACTAAACACGACAATTAAAGCTTACCAACCACTTAGCTTCGCGCCAGTCGCTACTCTCCCTACATCCCTGTGCTCTACAAGCCTTTTCACCTTTTGGGAACAACAACATACAACATGGCCTTCCGCTATATCTTTTAATTGACCAATGAACAGTCTTCTTCTTCTTCATCTGTCTCTGAAATGACTAAAATTAAGGTTTTGCACTGATCTGTTGTCTGTTTAATTTTTCCACATCTTCCAAGATGGTGTTTATAAAGGTTACTTTATAATCACTTTAAGTTCCTGGCATCAAATTGTTAGAACTATTTTCCCCCAGAGTGTGGCAGAACTCTGCTCGGCAACTCCGGGTGGTTCAACTCCCCGGGGTGGGGCTCGGAGGTGCAGCCGGCCACGCCGGAGCGCTGCGAGTGGCGCATCGTGGCCACGCACGGAGAGCGAGTCGTGCTCAACATCACTGGTGAGTCACTACTACAATATTACCCATCCCCCCTACCCCTCCCCAAGGAATCTTCAGCTATTCAACTCCATGTGGATTAACCCCGGTGTTCAGCCAGACTGGACTTCGAAGCCGTAACTGTGGTCAATCGATTAATCACAATTTTAATGCAAATTTTTCGTTATTCTGACCACAGCCATGAAGTAATGTGATTCCAAATCCACGCTACAACTACAATAGATTAGAATAAAAGTAGGTGGAAGAGAATTGGCACTGGGTGGACATATAAATATATAGCCGAGGATGGGGTCGAGTGGCATGGCTTCTATTGAGACCATCTCTAAGATGAATTTAACTGAGACTGATAGGAATCGTCATAAGACTATGAAATACTTTTCCTATGTACCACGACTAATACACGTCTTAACGTATTTATACATTTCCAGCTAACCCTCTCATCGTAGTGCTAAGCCCATAAAGCATGTTGTAACGTTGTAGCCGTTTAAATTGAAGCGAATCGGCTTCATCGTGATAACTTAATTCCCAATTCAAGTAAAGGTAGAGACAAGAACAGAAGCATTCCATATAAGTGATCCGGATGACACGGTACTAATGACCAAGTTACCTGTAGAGTTGAGTGAGAGAGTCACCGTGACATTATCTAAACAACACCGATAGTCTCGTGTGGCAAATTTTAGTTCCAACATTTGGCCAACTGTACAGATAAGTTGGTCGCTCTGTAATTGTCAACTCATCAAGGTAAGGGTTCTAACAGAGGGCTTCGACATAATGTCCTTTGATAATCCCTCATAGTGTAGCAACTAGTCCAGACCTCGTTAAGCCGTGGAGACAAATGGCCGTCTGTGCGGCCGTTTATCATTTAGATAGGTATTGTTATCTGGATTTGTGCCGTCAAGTGTAGAAAGTTTGACACGTAATTTATACCTAGTTTTTAGTTTATAGGTCATAGACTACAATACTATTTTCCATTACAAGTTTTTTTTATGCCACTAAGAATTATGTCTTTCTTTTAAATAATTGGCTACTTAGACTTAGCAGGTGAGCTGAAATAAAACAACAAACGTGTGGTCTAATATCGTCTCACATTTAGTAGATTTATCTATAATGTTCAGTGCTAGTCCGATGGTATTTCCTCGTGACTCGTACTGTTTCGTTGCCCGTTTTGATGCTCAAGTTTATTATGTTTAGTCATGAAAAGATAACAAGCAGACAGACGGACAGAGAACAAAAACAACTTTCAAATACCTTCCCCTACTATTTTCTAATATTAGTAGTGGTTGGCCTGGAACTGTGACCTCGCGACTCCTGAATGAACTACTTTTCAGAGAAAAAAACGGTTCGCAAGTTATCGTAGAACAAATATAAAAATACATGCATACAAAAAAACTCCGATCTCTTACCGTATACTCTGAGACCTTCGCTTCGCTTGGTCAATAAATACATAAGGCTTAGAATAACTTATTCTTAGGCATAAGGGTGTTTGTTAGATTGTCTTGTATCACGTAGGTAGCAAGCGAGCAGCAGGTTGACGTGATTTTTGCATGGATGTAGGTTTAGGCTTTAGCTTTGTAGGCCGTCGATTATAGGCCACTTCCGACACGAAAACAACACAGTTCCTGTAGGATTAGGTATCCACGCGAGTATAACCGCGGAGCGTAGCTAGTTTCTGACATTAAAGTGATGAATTGAATACGCGAGTGACAGCACTTTACAAGTCCGATAACAGTCCCGTAATAGGCACGTTTCCGAGTCGATGAACAAGAAACGGGACCGCTGCGATATCCGCTCCGCCCTACCAAATGATGCAATTCACGATTTATAGCTCACTTGTGAGGGAATATACATTTATTTGGAACGATTTGTTTATAATTCGCGGAATAATGTTCGATGATTAGCTTTGGTGTGCGAAGTGCGTGTCAGAATCAGAATCAGAATATATTTTACAACACATTTGCTCAAAAAGTGCACTTACGAAGCCTGTATACATCGTTCGAAAGTTAAACATTACGCATCATACAACGGAGCGTGCGGTAATGAATTTTACCGCACGCTCAGATGTATAGCACCGTGCGTGTACTTTACGGTATTTTTTTAATTTCCATTTTTAGGGTTCCGTACCTCAAAAGGAAAAAAACGGAACCCTTATAGGATCACTTCGTTGTCAGTCTGTCTGTCCGTCTGTCTGTCCGTCTGACAAGACCCTTTTTCTCAAGAACGCGTAAAGGTAGCAAGTCGAAATTTATACTAAATACTTGGGCCTACGGTTTCTTTTGGCTGTAAAAAAATAAAAGTTGTAAGTCAACGCAATCAAAAGATATGAACGTTTATGTCGCATATTTTGCGATTTCACAGGGGAACCAAAACCTATAGGTTACTTCCCGTTGACCTAGAATCATGAAATTTGGAAAAAATGAAGGTCTCATAGCACATATATAGGAATAAATCCGAAAAATATAAATTTGAAGGTATATCATTTAAAAATAATTATTTTACTATTACAAACTTACATTTTGTAGTTGGAATGTATGGAAGAACCTTATTGTCAACTACAAACTTAAGTTTGTCTTTCAATATTTCAACTTCAGTTAGTTTTTTTTTTTGTCTCGCGCTCTGAGGGTTCCTTTATGTCGTATATTTTGCGATTTCACAGGGGAATCAAAACTTATAGGGTACTTCCCGTTGACCTAGAATCATGAAATTTGGCAAGAGGCAAGATCTCATAGCACATATATAGGAATAAATCCGAAAGTTATAAATTTGAAGGTATATCATTTAAAAATAATTATTTTGCTATTACAAACTTACATTTTGTAGTTGGAATGTATGGAAGAACCTTATTGTCAACTACAAACTTAAGTTTGTCTTTCAATATTTTAACTTCAGTTAATTATGATTGACATTAGTGCGACAGTGACAGAAACAATATCGCATGCACGAGGTTCGCACACCTCGCTCTTTCTGCTTGAGAATAACCGGCGGCCTGAGCTTCGATTCGAGCCTACAATGCAAATAATACCGACGAATACAAATGGCCTCCCGTGAATTAATGAATTTATTGCAGCTTTTATTTTAAGTGCCTCCACAGAGACGGTCACTCGATCATCAATCTTCGAGCTCCTACTTACAGAGGGTTTCACCATTATCTATAGTACATCTACATCCCATGTTTTCCAGTAGCCATTGTTTTCTAGTGTCCATAGTGCAATTTGCAAGGGTTGTCTTTGAAAGCTAACTTAATAAGTAAATACAATCATACTTATCCTACTAATATTATAAACGCGAAAGTTTGTATGTATGGATGTATGGATGTTTGTTCCTCTTTCACGCAAAAACTACCGAATGGATTTTAATGAAAGTTTACAATAATATAGCTTATACATTAGAATAACACATAGGCTATAATGGGTTGTAGTAGCGAGGCCGAAGGCCGAGCTCTACGCGTACGAAGTAGCGGGTTTCAGCTAGTATAATAATAATATTATAAAATGCCAAAAGTTTGTTGGTTTGTTTGTTCCTCTTTCACGCAGCAACAGAGCCACGGATCGACCTGATTTTTTGCATGGGTATAGTTCATGGGACATATGCTACTTTTCATCATCATCACCACCATTTTTCATCACTACGCGAGTGTAACCGCGGGCGCAGCTAGTTGTAATATAAATTTAATAGTCATAATTATTTTCTACGTAAATGACCTACCACAGAACATAATAATAGTACAAGGCAATGTAGTATTACCTAATACAAATGCAAAAATAGGTAAGTAAGTCTGTATCTATCTGCCCGGTTGTTACCAGGTACCTTAAATGGCTGAACAGATCCTGATCAAATTTGAAAAAGAATTCCTTGTGCATATCATAAGGACGAACGAATGATTTTTTAATATCTGTCGGTATATCTGTTCATTGCTATAATGATGATGATGGGAGTCATGGTGACCGAGTGGTAGCATGTGCGCTTTACAAACTGCGATCCTCGACCCTGCTCCAATCACTTATTTGGTACTTATGTACAATTTCGACGCCATCACTCAAAAACAGTGAAGGAAAACATCGTGAGGACATCGGTATGTCCAAAAACCTCAAAAAATTCAAAAGCATATGACATTCACCAACATGCACTGGGCCTGCATGGTGGATTAGGGCCCATCCTCTCTCTCTGAGAGAAGGCCTGTGTCTCAGCAGTGGAGATATGATAGGCTGATAATGATGATAATGCTCCGCAGCCATTGACCAGAATTGCGTGTGGTTTAGCTCTATACCTACTTGTTAAATGTTTTATAATTGCTTCATTTTGCCCAATTGAATTAACACTGTCGGTGTTGATATATTATACCTACATATCAAAATTCGATAAATATTTCCATTTATCAGCACATCGTGATTTTACTCATTGTTGTATAGGGATTGGTAGTTATTCGGTATTAAAAGTAGTATAATACCAAACTTTTTATCACAAATAGTTTAGTATTGATGGTATGAAGCATAGAGATTTTGAATAAGCAGAATTCTCATTTTCTTTTTTACAATTTTCCCCAATACTTTAAAGACGCTAATACCTACTTGTGTACGTTCATTATACGTAGAAGAACATAATGCGTCTAAAATACTTCCCCACGAGATACTCGCAGATACTCGTCCGAAAGAGCAATGTCGGAACAAAGGCTCGAGTGTTTGCGGAGGACCACGCCGCGTACTAAAAAGAGTACCGCAAGGAGATCTCTCGAGACCACTTTGCTTTGTAATATACGGTAATTTTTCTTCAGAGTTATTTATAAATTTTTTGTTTGGCGAGAGATTTCAGTGGCTCTGAAACGTGGTCTCACTATGGGCCTCATAAGCAAGCCCAAAGTCACACAACGAGCTATGAACTGGGCTATGCTTGGAGTTTCTCTAAGTAAAAGATCGAATCAGAAATGAGGAGATCCGGAGACGAACTAAAATTACCGACATAACCCACCGGATTAGCAAGTTGAAGTGGCAGTGGGTAGGGCACATATCACGGAGAACAGATGGCCGATGGAGCCGAAAGATTCTCGAATGGAGACCACGGATCGGTAAGCGCAGCGTAGGACGTCCACCCACGTAATGGACAGACGACTCAAAAGAGACCGCAGGGAAACGCTGGATGCAGGCCGCTTCTAACCGCCCCTTTTGGAGATCGATGAGGGAGGCGTATGTCTAACAGTGGACGTCCTATAGCTGAAATGATGATGACTACTTTGGTGGCTTACTCGAGTTCTTGTCGAGGCGCCATCTCACACCGGCCGCAGAGGCTGGCGGCTGACGTTTCGGACTATGTTCAAGTTTTGTCAGAGGCCTTCGACAGCTGAGAAACTATAGCGAGCCAGTCATCAGTCAGCTTCCATTACAAACAATGTAACCAGCTGTTAAAACAAGACAATAGAATATGAGTATCTAGTAACGAGTACAACATCTAAGGCTTAAGATTATTATTAACTTACCCAATATTCAAGATATTCGATGATTTGTAAAATTTTGAATCTTAAAATAAAGGTATTACAAAGAATTTTAATTTCCGAGCAAAAAACTTTTTCAGTGAACAACTTCAAACATTCCAGTGAAACGTTCTGAAGGAGATCGTTAATATCAGATCGCCATTTACTAATGAAGTACCTCCTGATGGATAGGCGAGCTGCCGGGCTGATGCCCAGCGCTTCACGTAGGTTGGCTTACTGAACTTTTCTAACCACATACTTACACAAGAAGGTACGTACTAAGTACTAACATTATAAGAATTTATATACTCAACTTCAAAGATATATTTACTCAAACTACACTCTGAACCATTAACATGGACGCAGGTCCCCAGGAAAAAAGTTAAATACAATACTTGCGTTCGTATCTACATTAGAATTTACACTATACTTAATGTTTACATTATGTAAAGGTCTTTTACATTTTCTTTTTAATAATCTGGAGCCATTGGCGGACGTCTTTAATAAACTATCGATAATCTTCCTCCTACTTACAAGCTTTTATTTAACTTGCAATGTATGTATGTAACTATTTTTGTTCGGGTGGAATCTTGCAACTCAATTTTGAAGCAGATATCTTCAACCGATTGAGCTGAAATTTGGCACAATTATCTAATTTCGGTGACAATGCAATGTTATGGTACCTACGAGCTAGTCTGATGCTGAAGACAGAAGGTGGCCATAGGAACTCCTGAACGAAACATCGTAACCCCGTCGAGTTTGGGTTCATCGAATTTGTCTTCCGAAGCACTTTGGCCATAGATGATAAATTCAATATGGCGGACGTCCCAAGATGGTGGACAAAATGTTCACATCATGATATATGGGAATCAAATGAAAGGGTTTGCTGAGAACAATATGAAAAAGCTTGTGTTTAAAATATTGTTTTTATTTAATAAAGCTTATTATCCCTGATCAAGAAGCCCCCATTTTGTGGATAGAGTATAAGGCGTAGTCTACCCACAGAATCAGAAATGGTTATGAATCGATATTGCGTTGGACAGTCGGTATATTCACTTACAAAAATAACTACAACCTACTGCGCACCAATTTAATTAAAAAAGGGTAAACCAAATATCCAAATATAATATACCTGTACGACATTTACTGAAAGGTTTGCTAAAATGCAATATCCATAAAGTTGCATGTTTGCTAAATCAACGAGCGTCGAGCGGCGAAACATCAAAGGATTAAAACACGAATCTGGGGTTGATGTTGGTAAAGGTTGGTAAAAGTCGGACAATGTTGATAAACGTACGAACTTACTCTTGCGGTTATAATGGGCGTGATTCTAAGTAAGTATAAAATAAATAGGTACTCATTCATTACGGCGGTAGTTCTTTCCCGCGGTCGGGATACTGCCCTCGGAAGCAATAAGTTTCCAGTTCGATCTGCAGTGCTAGTGTCCACCGGATTCCGGTCCAGTACAAGCCTCCCAGCGTATCTGGAACCCGCCGTCTCCGAACACTCTCCTAGCTACGTTGTAATTGATCAAGTAACAAGATATATTATGGTATATTTGCCTAATGACCCACAAGGTTGGTTTATCAAGCTAAACTATAAGTTCAACCCGTCTATTTTGACACAAGGCATTTTTACAGGCAATAGCTGATGGAACTGTGCCGAACACATCTGCTGTATGCCCGAAATTCTGTGGACCAAGACCACAATAATGTTGGTCACCAAATTTCACAAGGCCCCTCGGTAAGCCCAAAAAGAAATGGCGAGTCGGGCTTCCTCTCGCAGCAGCGACTGGACCATAAAAGCTCTCAACCGTGAGAAGTAGAAGGAGGAAAATAGGCCATTTTATGGGTGACCACCAGTGGCATTTACAACTGAACACACTTCTTCGGATGACATAATACATCGTAGGTGTAATAATGATCTACATTATTGTAGAATGCAGAGCAACAATCGTTAGGCCATGTCCTTGTTAAATGCATTCAGTCAGCAACTTTGTCCACGTGAAGCCATAGGTAGGCAGGTGCTGTATACACCGCGCACGGTGCAGGGTCGGCTGGGAGCTCTCCGTTGGCTGGTTATGAAAGGGCGGTAGTCGTAAATATTCGAAGCCGCCACGAATTCAGATTACGATTGCGGCGGCGGGAGTTTAGCGGCTATAATCCGCAAACGCAGATAGAGCGGAATTAAATTAATTTACGCACCATTTTACGGGGCCTTAGCACCTGACTATAAAGTTACCCTTAGCTGTTAGTGTTGGCCAACTCTTATCTCGCCACTACCGTTCAACGGCCACTAATGCACAGGGGGAGGATTAAGGAAGGTTCCGTACAACATGGAATATTATAATCCGTAACTTTATCCCTTCATCGACGTCTCTCTTTCTGTTTAACGTACCGTTTTATTATTATCATAAGTATATCATACTAGCTGTTAATACCCGGCTCTTTGTACGCGTAGACTTTCACATAAACTTTAAATCCCCGTTTGCTCCCCTTATTTCGGCTTTTACGCAAAATCCTTTCTTAGGGGACCTCTACATCTCATAAGGAATCTATCTACCAAACAGAGTCGTAGGTCAAGTAGTTTTCGAGATTTCGTGATGAGTGAGTGAGTGAATTTCGTTTTTATATAAATAGATAACACAATATAGTAAGAATACTTTTGACACTCTGTAGGACCACGGCTACAGCACGCTATACCGAGACATCAGCGGGCGAAGTACGAATAGGTAGAATAGAATAGAATAACGTTTATTGCTTAAACTGTGTACAAAGGTGTTACATAAAGTTTTAGGATCCAACAGTTTATCCTAGCGGACGTGCAATATTTGGTAGGTATCTAGGAACAATAACATACATTATGGTGACATCGATTATGTATGTCAAGCCGAAACATGAAAAAAATACATCATATTATTATATCATATTTTTGGTAAACAATCGTTAGAAGTAATAAACATGGGTACAACAAGAGAAAACAAGTAATAACAAATCATCATTATTTTATAGTAAACATCTTAAATTATAAACATGAGATCTACTTATTCTTCTAGATACGATTTTGCTATGTAATCGTTTGTACATACATAAAATTCGTCTAATGTATAGAAAACTTTTTCTGTGAGCCATAACTTTAGATTGTTTTTGAATTTATTTCCATCTAAAGATTTAGTCTGAAATGGTAAACAATTGTATATTTTTATAGCAGTATTAAATATGCTTCTATGGTACATTGCATTATTAGCTTGTAAGACACGAATGTTTAATTTGTGTTTTGGACGTAGAATGTCCGATCGAGCAGATTTGTTTTCAAAAAAGTAATTTTGATTGTTCTTTACGAACATACAGATTTCTAATATAAATATACCAGTTAGAGTTAATAACTTATTTTTACTAAACACATTTCTGACTGAATCGGTATTGCTGAGGTTGTAAATGGCTCTTAAACATCTTTTCTGCAGCTTAAAAGTAGATATTACATCAACCGAGTTCCCCCAAAAAATTATTCCGTACGTTAAGTGAGGGTAGACATAACCGTAGTAAGCATTTCTCGCTATTTCTTTTGAAGATATATTGCTCAGGATCGTAAGTGCGTAGCAATATTTAGAAATCTTTGAGTTTAATTGAGATATATGTACTTTCCAATTTAAGTTAGAGTCAATATTTACGCCTAGGAATTTTGATTCATTAACTTCACTAACTTGTATGCCCTTATACATAATATTTAACTTTACGGTTGAGGTTTTATAATTTCTAAATTGTATGAGCTTTGTTTTCTTAATATTTACTGTTAAATTTAATGATTCTAGTCTTTCAGCAATTTTTTCTAACGTGTTAGTTATCTCTTTTTCATATTCTACTGAGTTTAGTTTATTTTGTGGTACATAGACTGTAGCATCATCTGCAAACATAACACATTGATGTTTCGTCACTAGAGGTATGTCATTTACGTAAACGAGAAAGAGTAGCGGGCCGAGAATACTGCCTTGAGGTACGCCCAGTGAATTTTTTTGAAAATTTGACAGTACTTTTTCAATGGTTTTCGTTTTGGGGTTATAAAAATCTATACTAGTGGACTGGCTTCTATTTGACAAGTAACTTTTGATTAGATCTAAAGCTTTTCCCCTTATTCCTATACCGTCAAGTTTGTCAACTAGTTTGTCGTGTAAAACACAGTCAAAAGCTTTTGACAGGTCCAGTAATAGAGCTGTATGTATGTGTATGTGTATTCAATATGTATCGAATTTCATACAAATTTTGCATTTAGACATTATACCATGTGTCTATTGTGTCTTCTGTGACCATGTACCTCGTAGTAGGTACATAATAATAACTATACTAACACACTGGTCAAATAGCCTTGTCTTCAGGCACTGTGGTATGGTAGGAGTGTTATAAAGTACTGAATGTTGATGTTCCAGAGATCGACATCCACAAGTCTGAAGAGTGCCGCTCGGAGTGGGTGGAAGTCCGCGACGGGTACATGCCGGACGCGCCCGTGCTGGGCCGGATCTGTGGCTCCGGCAAGGGCCCCATGATGCGCTCCACCGGCTCGCGGCTCACCGTGGTCTACCAGCCGGGGCTGAGGCCCAAGCCGCATCGAGGTTTCAGAGCTTTTTATGAAGGTAATATACGATTGACCACAATGTGTAACAGACACAATGGGAGGTCTATGCTCTGCAGTGGATGGTCTAGACTAGAGCAATGAAACAAACAATTCATTCTGCATCAACGAGACTTCTTCCTAAACACACACTCACGGTACACTTTATTGAAATTGAGAGAATCAACATAGTATGTTGATTCTCTCAATTTCAATTACGTGGTACGTGGGTATGTTGAACATACCGTGGGTATGTACCGTGGGTATGTTCAACATACCCACGTACTTATAAATAAGTAATATTTAAATTCAGCTGGAAAGTACTCGCTGGCTTCGACCAAAATAACATTTTATTTTTGTCGAAGCTCACTGGGACTGCTTGATTTCGATTGACCTTTTATGTCAAATATTGCCAATACTAGTAAATATAATACTAACTACTTACTTTTTGTATATCCCAATGTCCACATCAAGCTCCCTATCAATGGGGACGTTAGGAAAATAAATTCCCGATGTCCCCACTGTAATATGTCCATGGGTTAAGCTATAATTTATATATTTAGCGATATAATATTAAGGTTTTGTTCCGCTTTAGGCTAGTTTCAGCCAACAACTTTTTTCTAGAGGACCATTTAATTAATTCTCATAGTGTAACTTGTTCCAGCTGTCTGCGGGGGAGAAATAGAAGTCGACAGCAGCGGCCACCTGGAGTCCCCCAACTATCCTGATGACTATCAGCCAAACAAACTCTGTGTTTGGAAACTGTCAGTTCCTCAAGTAATGACACAAAACTTTTCACCTACTACTTACTACAAATAAGCTTCTTTAGATTCTTTTATCATCATTAAGAGGAATAACAAATTTTATTTATGAAATTCCCCATTATATTATTGTATTGCTCGTGTATTAAATTGTGATATTATGCTGGTTGGAGGAAATGTACAATACACCCCAAACAGGACGTGCAGGAGTCATAGTCCCCATCTGCTTTCTATCTAAATATATAAACATTCATGCTACACGTTGGTATTAGAGCATCACTTGAGAACGGCTCAATCAATTAAGCTTTTTTTATACGTATTCGCATTAGTCCATTAATTCAGCAGTCTTCTGTTTTCTGTCTTCTGGCTGATGATGATGACGATGAAAAAGGAAAAAAAAAAAAAGTTTCCCGAAAATTCGGAAAATGCGGGAAAAATTTAACAGATTTTTCAACGTTTAACAAAAACATTAATTTTATTTTAGACAGGACAACGTCTGTCGCGTCAACTAGTTTCCCAATGTTGAGTTAATGAAGACTCGATAGATGTATCTAACTCATAGATTCAGCCCTCTACGATCTAACTACCTACAATACTTCATTTTACAAACGAAGGAGGTTTGTTCACAAATACTCATTCAAAGAACATACTCAACTCATTTATTTTGCCTAAACGTACTTATGATTTTCGATCTACCTATAAGTTGTTTTTTTTGCTATAAATGAGCACCTACTTACATCCAAGATTTGCCCGATACAGGATTACCAAGTGGCCCTGAGGTTCCATTCGTTCGAAGTAGAGAACCACGACACCTGCTCCTACGACAAGGTGAAGGTGCGAGATGGTGACTCCATGGACAGCCCTCTCATCGGCATGTTCTGCGGACACAAGATTCCTCCGGACATTAGGCAAGTTGGTTTGTTACTCTTTTAATATTGATGACCAGTATGCTCATGAGGCTTACTTGTGTTTGCCTCACAATCAGGATGTCCCGGTTTCGATTCCTGCTCTGGGTGTTAATCGTCCGTGCCTTGGTATGTGTTTCATGTCATCCTCGACACGAGGAATCTAGTGGGGAGGGATGAGGGTGGAACAAATATTTATAAATTTATTCTTGGTATAATTCTCAGTGCAGGTCTAATCACCCTCACTTTAGTTAACATTTTAAGGTACCAAGTTGGACAGAAACTTCTCTCAGGCATGTCACTTAGCTTTGATCTTCAATATTTGTAGGAATCTCCTTAAAAAGCTATTATGTTATATGCCATTTAATAGGCAATTAAGTCGTTATCACAATAGACAAGTCAAAAGCGGGACCAGCAAAAATCAATCAATTTGACACCATCCATCACCCATCCCAATACCGAACGGATCGTCCATTGCCTAATTTCGATGATTATTGGCAATGAGAGTTACAGAGTAAAGGTGGGAGGGATTTCTCTAATTTAGTGCATAATGATTCAATCTGTGTTTAATCGTTGTAGGTCGACATCGAACAAGCTGGTTGTAATCTTCGAGTCGGACAGCACGGTGCAGAAGGCCGGCTTCTCCGCGACGTTCATGAAGGAGTTCGACGAGTGTGCGTCCATCGAGCACGGCTGCAGCCACTCGTGCGTGAACACGCTGGGCGGGTACGAGTGCGCCTGCAACATCGGGTACGAGCTGCACTCGGACGGCAAGAAGTGTGAGAGTAAGTCTGCTCCAACTCATTACTTACTGACAATTTGAAGACAAGGTGTTGCTCTTGATGAGAACCACGACCGTTTGAAATGAACATAGAGATACATGGGTCAATCTGAGTCTGTTCACAACACTTGACATGAGATCGACAATTCAGAAATAACTAAGTATGTCACTTGCACTCGCTTGCTTGATACTTGAGTAGCAGGCATTCTCCGCAGCTAGGTCTATTATTGAACCGTTTCATGTTAAGTAAATAAATGCAACTACATCCCACTTCAAGGTTAAAACATTGTCCATGATGCCCTAGAAACAAAAATCTCAGAAGAAAACAATTTAATAGTATCTGTCCCCACTGGGCAAAACTATCTACATAGGTGGTCGCTATGATCACGGACGGTATCTTTTCAACGACATTTTATCATTTGGTTCGTTAACAATTGGCAGACGCTTGCGGAGGAGCACTGTACGCAGCCAATGGCACCATCACGTCGCCATCCTTCCCCGAGTTGTACCCGCCCTCCAAGAACTGCCTCTGGGAGATTGTGGCACCCCCGCAGCACCGCATCACGCTCAACTTTACGCACTTCGACCTGGAGGGGAACAACATGTACCAGCAAGTAAGTTGCTTTACTTTACATCAGTCAGTCAAAGAATTAAGGTAAGTCAAGGTTAGGGTCTTAGATCTGAAGTTGGTAAGGGAAGAGAAATTTATATCGAATTTGTCCCGAACCTTATCTAAATATTGTCTATGCCATCATAACATCGCATCACACTGACCTCGGATTCTGAAATTCACAAAATAGATAGATAGGTACTTATCAGTCTGTGTCTGAGTGTCTTGATAGCCCACGAAGTCCTGCTTACGTGTAATGGCATCATCTTGAAATGCTAGCAGCATATCGCAAAATATATAGAGAGCCCAGTGTAAATAAATTTGATACCCACAGTTAGCCGAAAGTGCAAGAAATTCTTTCATTTCGGTACTCATTTTTGGGGACTTTTTATCATGCGACATAATTTTCAAGCTCATGGCATTATCCCATAATATGGACATGCTGTTGCAATTTGGAAAAAACCCGTAACTTAAAACCGCTTCACACATCAAGAAACACAGATACCAACCATGGCTACGAAACCTCAAACTGCATTAAAATAGGCTAACCATTTTAGAGAAAAATGGTACCACAAGATGTACATGTAAGCACACAATAACGCATAATTATACCTTTTGGGTCCCGTGGTGTGTAAAGAAGTCAGAAGACGATGGTATCACAATACGGCTTTAATTATAATGTGTTGTGTAATCTGTTTCAGGAATGTGAGTACGACAGCGTGAGTGTGCACTCGAAGCTGGCGGACGTGCTGCGGCGGCACGGCGCCTACTGCGGGAGCGCGCTGCCGCCGCCCGTCACCTCCGACGGGAACGTGCTGCGCGTGCAGGTCGGTACTGTTTCAGGAATGTGTGCCGTGTGTGTCGTTCAGGCAAGCGTGTCGGTAATGTACTATGCTAGTTTAATATGTATTGTTCATTATAGTAAATAAAGATTTTTATTATTATTATTTATTATTATAATGTACCCGGTGTGTTGTTCTCGTGCAGTTCACGTCGGACGGGTCGGTACACCGCACGGGGTTCGCGGCGGCGTACTACATCGACGTGGACGAGTGCGCGGAGGACAACGGCGGCTGTCAGCACGAGTGCCACAACACGCTGGGCGGGTTTGAGTGCGCCTGCCACAGTGGGTTCACGCTGCACCCCAATAAGCGCGACTGCAAGGAGGGCGGCTGCAAGCATGACGTCACGCTGCCGCATGGCACTATATTCAGGTAACACCCTTACAGTAGCCCCGGCGTGTGAGCGCACACTCACTGCAAACATTTCCGTGCTACTCGAATAGGCGCCAGCAAAGTGTTTGCTGGTAAGTTTTAGCCACCAGCAACTGTGCTGGCGCTTATTCGAATAGCATGGCTCAATCGGAAAATCTAAATCGGAATCAACTTTGCTGAAAGAAGTTTGTCAAAATAATGACCACATTACAAGCATTTTTGAGTAAAAACTTTAACATTATTGCGCTAGAATAGAATATAGCTATCAACCTTTACACTGGGTGTAACGGAAACGCTCCCGACCCAGAAATGCTATTATTGTACTATTATAAACACAATCGAATTCCAAACCATATTTGTCTTATAATTATAAACTTAGGTTTTTGCAAACCAGCAATGTAAAGCATACGGTCAATGCCCCGCGTGGGTACATGCGTGCGAGCGTGTGCGTGGCCCTGCCTGCACAGCTGACTGTGTGCGTGCGTGTTTCTGTTTGCAGTCCGAACTACCCAGCCGCGTATCCGTCGAGGAAGGACTGCGTGTGGCAGTTCTCCACCACGCCCGGCCACCGCATCAAACTGATCTTCAATGTGTTCGAACTGGAGCCACATCAGGTACCTACAACGGGTTTGCTTTATACCTAAGTTTTAGGTAGGTCATCATCATCATCATTTCAGCCGTAGGACGTCCACTTATGGACATAGGCCTCCTTCATCGATCTCCAAAAGGGCCAGTTGGAAACGGCCTGCATCCAGCGTTTCCCTGCGGTTCCTTTGCACTTTATGCGGTTAGGTATGTACTCGTACATAACTAGATAATTACCCGCAACTTTATACGAGTTAATGTTATCATCGCTGCCGTTTCGGACTCCATAGTTTCAACAGATACTTAATGTATTTTTGTAATCACTGGGTGTGATATAAAATAATAGTAAAATCAATACACCTAACTCACTCAAAATAGCTCACTGTTTGACCTACAATGCTGAAAATGAAAGTAGATTCCTTATGTGGTGTAAACACCCGCTAAGAAGGTAGATATGTATGAAGGTGTTAAAATAATAATAATTATAATATGCTTGAGTTTAACCGTCTCCTCAACGACACCAAACCATAAGCAAGCTGTGCCGGACAGTGGTGCGTCGAAGTATAGAATATAGTACTTACTCAATGGCCAACACATCATAGCATCTAGAGATTAATTGTAAGGGTTGAAAGGTTATATTATGAAAATATACGCGTACGAAGTGTCAGGCACAGACTAAGTAGTTGTTTATATTGAGCATGGTGTCGTGTCGTGCAGGAGTGTGCGTACGACCACGTGACGATATACGACGGCGCGTCGGCCGAGGAGAAGACGCTGGGCCTGTTCTGTGGCAGCAAGCTGCCGCACCCCGTGGTGGCGAGCCAGAACCAGATGTACGTCGTGTTCAAGTCGGACGGCTCCGTGCAGAGGAAAGGCTTCCTGGCCACGCACTCCACAGGTACCTACAAGTACACGCACTGTCGCGGTGCGTTTATATACACACACGCAGAGCGGGGGTGAGCCACTGTCTCATCGCACCTCATGGGGTTGAAAATGATGTCGCGTGACTTAAATGACCCCCTAAAATTGGTATCGGAAATAAAAGTGTTTCTCCTGCTATCGGCCTGTTTGAGCTGGTTAACGCACCAGATCTGACCTCTCCATTATCATCAGTGAATAAAGGCTACCTAAGGTTATTTTATATATAAGATTCAGGAATAGTTGCGATGGTGCGATTTATTTGAACTTTGATGTATATATCCGCTCCGGAGATCATTTTTAAATAATCTTTAAAAGCCATAGCCTATGTTGTCGTACTTGAGTCGTATATAGTTGAGAGGTCGACACGTGAAGGGCACGTCGTGCAGTTGGTATATAGTCCGGTGACATGCGCCCCTGCCCGCAGCTTGCGGCGGCTACCTGGCGGCCACGGAGGCCGTGCAGCACCTGTACTCCCACGCGCGCTACGGAGACAACGCGTACGAGTCGCGCGCAGACTGCGACTGGAACATCGTGGCGCCGCCCAACCACTTCGTGCGCCTCTCCTTCCTCACCTTCGAGCTGGAGCCCGAGGCCAGCTGCAGATATGACTTCGTGCAGGTCTTCGGAGGCATGGAGGGCAGCGGAGGAAACTACGGCACCTTCTGCGGGACCAAGGTAACCTATCAGACATCTGCACCGCATTTAATCTTTTTCTTTTCAGGGTTCCGTAGCCCGACAAGGAACCCTTATAAAATCGTTTTATCCGTCCGTCTGTCTGTGTATTTCTGTCTGTCCGTTCGTCCTATTTTTTTTAACACTTCTGTAGTTTTACAGCAAGTGCTTAAAACTTTTCACAAATACAGATGAAGATCTAAATTTTAAAAGTACCTATAATAAGAATATAGGTAATATTGGGTGTCTCTGGATCATGTACAATAGGGATGAAATAAAAATTAAAACACTGCAGTCCCTCGTGTGGGATATCTTTAAATAGGTCTCGTGTATAATTTGTGCAATATAAAATGTTGTACCCCCCCCCCCCAACGTCCCCCCCCCCCCCTAATTAAAACCATCATTCAAAATTATTTCAAGCCTTTTCTGATTATAATTTTTTGAGATATAGCGATAAAACTTTAATAAATTCAATACGTTCCAGCGCAAAGATTATTAACCTCTGCGTAAAATTGTCTAAACAAAGAATAATTTTCTCAAGTAGTTTTCTTTTCGACTAAACCATAAAAACTCAGAGCTTCGTTCTTTAGAATTTTTCTGTGACCAATAATTTCTGAACTATGATGATTGTGACCACAATTATATGACTTTGATTACGAAAAATTGAACCCTACCATATTATGCGTGTCTCGAGTCTCGACATGCTCCTGGCCAGTTATTTTACTGTTTTGAAGCCGTCTCGCAGGAACATAATATGTAAATAATAACTGTATATCGAAGCTAACGATAGTCTTATCGTCATATTAACGAAAATCTTTGACTTGGCTGATGAAATGGTAGGAATCCTTGACATGTGCATGGTACTGAACTGCAAGACCTCTGGGCCCCGTGAGCGACTACTGCATACATAGGGATCGGTTTATTACCTCACTCGAAAATGGAGACCGTGTCTTCACATCACTTATTATTTCGCATCTTAAAATGAATGGTATTGTTTCCAGATGCCACCGGAGATAGTCAGCACATCCGAGGCGCTCCTCGTGCGGTTCAGGACGGACGACTCGCTGGTGTTCAAGGGTTTCTCCGCCTCCTACCAGGTGGTGAAGCCGGTGTGGAGCGAGGAGGACAGCCTGGAGGGGGGGGAGGACGAGGAGGAGGAGGATGAGCGCATGCCCCCTCTGGTGCTGGGCAGGAGGGGGCTGCGAGCGCCGGCGCCGCGGTTCGTGCGGCGCCCCGCGTGACGCTGGCCGCCACCGCGACACCCGACCCAGCGGCGGCCGCACAGCACCAAGCACCGCCGGCTGCGGAACTAGCTGGACGTCACGCGGTCACTTCATATCACGTCAACTGTGCTCAACTGCTTAGTCAAACCTTATACTAATTATTGCAGTTGTTTCGTCGATTTTGAGGTTAGTTCAAACAATTTGTCCTGCAATGCAACGCTCCCGTCGCATATTTAGCAAGTCGTAAGAGGTAAGAGAAACGACCGCCGACTGACGGACGACTGACGGCCGCTACATTTACTTACCTCGCTCGACACTATCAAAAACTTTAGTTTAAATGAGCTGCGACTACGCCTATCAAAACAGAGAAGGAAACCGCGCAGTAACTACATAGTTGCTATTTTATAAGCCATCAGAAGAGTTTTGTCGCCTTAACAATTGACATTGGGACTGGCCTTTAGGAACTTTTATAAATTGTGCGGAACCAAAATGAGAAAAGGCACTATTACTTACATATTCATCAGATGATAAGTTGCAACAATATTTAAAAAAATCCAGTAAAAATATGCCGAATAGTCATGAAAATCCGGGTTTGATACATGGTACAATGGTACACTGAGGATACGGTCATTTAAGATACCTAAATGTAATTGACATAAAACTGGATAAATATATATATAAGAGCAGCAAATCGTTTTTGCGCTATATCGCTCGCACGCTAATGACGAAAAATATTATCTCCACGTAATAAAACAAAATATTTCACACGTTTGTGGATATTCGCCAAAGAACCAGAGTCATCGAATGTAGCTGTTAACATTTGCAAGTTGAAGTGGCAATTGGCAGGCCACATCGCTCGAAGTACCGATGACCGATGGGGAGAAAGGTTCTTAAGTGGAGACCACGAACCGGAAGACATGACGTAGGTAGGCCTCCCATTAGATGAACCGACGACAGTGTGAGTCGCCGGCATCCAGTGGATGCAGATGGCTGTCGTTCAGTGTGGAGGTTAAAGGGGGAGGCCTATGTTCAGCAGTGGACGTCTTCTGGCTGATGATGATGATGATTTTACACAAATATAATTTCATCACAACCATGTTATGATTTATAAAATTATTGTTTTGTATTCTTTGTTTTCATGAATGAAAATAAAATGCTAAATTGAAATGAAGTTTCTGGAGAGCTAAGCTATTTTATATATTTAATTAAATTATATTAAATGTGCGAGCGAAATAGTGCGACAATAGAATGTAATTGCTCTTTAATAATTATAATGTACTTAATGTGACAGTAACACTCAAATAAGGGAGATCAATTTCAATATAATTATTGTAATGCGGCCGAATTAAAATACAAATGAGACACTTATTTTTTCGACTGAATGAATAAAACTGTAAATAGAATCAAAATACTCATAGGTGTAAGTAATTATAAAAATGTATGCCTGAAGAGCATTATTATTATTTCATTATTTAAAATAGTGGTTACCACAGCTGGGTTACCATGAACATTCTAGAAATAAATAAAGTACAACCACAGAATACATAATAGGTAAAACCTGCATTAATTGTATAGCTGTTGTTTGCAAAGTATGCATTACGATAAGTACTTAGACAGGCTGCCATGACTTACGAGTACATTGATTGCCAAAGATTTTAGTTATAATTAATTTTGTTATTTCAATAGGTAGTAGGTACCACAGAAAAGATTTTTTTTTGTTGTTTAAATTAGAACGGCTGTCAAGGCATTTTTGTAAGATTTGTTGTAGCCGGTTGCACCCATTAAACGAAACGTCAGTCATTCGAAATCAGTTAGCAACTGTGATGCGGAGTTCGACGCATTGATCTATATAAAAATGTTCAATAAAGGTTCACTCACAGATTTTCCTTCTCATTTCCGTTCTATTGACTTCTCTCTTTTCTGTGGTAGGTACCTACTCAAATGTTAGAATTTAGATCAGTAGTGTTTAATTATCCCTTTCTGATATTATGATGATAGAAAGACGACTCGAAAAATTTCTGTTCTGGCTCGGATAATCATTATGATATGTATAAAATGTAAATTACGTTTTAGGAACTATATAAATAAAATTACATTTAGGATTTTTTATTGGTTGTCTTTTTATGTAAGGTAACGGAATAAAGACATGAACGAAAACTTATTTGAATCAAAATAAAATGTAAGAATAATAATGTTGAGATGAGACAGAACACGGCAGGTGCCGTTTCTCATTCTATAATATAATATATAGATCTGATCTATCCACTATCTGATCACCTCAACAGCCCAGTTTTTTTATCCTATACTATATAATTATATATATACAGTATATATATATACTATATACATACAGTATATATATATACAGTGTATATATTCCATTTTATAGAAACCCCATAATTGTATTTTGTACTCAACAAGGCCTCTTTGTGTTGGCTCCGGACCTTAGAGGTATTGGTGGGGACCAAAACTTCTAAGGTCCGGGCAGAGCCGTATATAAATTGAAATAAGAGTTATAATAATAAAAACATTATTTAATAGGTTCCTTCTAACTACCAGTCATTTTATATTAGCACAAATATAGTATAGAGAAAATACAAGAATTATTTGACGCAGATGTAAGTACATATGATTTTAATATACCTACCTAAGTAAATAATATTCCGCAATAAATAGTTGGTAAATATAATTATATGGTGGGTGAGTTTAGTTAAAGAACCCTGAATACTAAGCACAACACAAGATGCACAATTAATAGTGCAGGCTACTGAGACAATATTTAAAATTAAGTCTTAATTGTTTATAAAAATAAAGATAATTAAATAAGTATATCTTATTAATAAGTATTTTATTCATATCAAACTTTAAAACTAAATAAGCTGTCAAGGCTGTGTAGAGTCAAGAATATGATATTGAAATTTTTATTTATAATTATAAAAAATTACATGAAATTGGGAATTCGAAATTCTGTAGACATGTTCCCAAGGTTATTGAAATAAACTATTGGTTGTAGATGTTTTCATGGTGTAATGGAATAGAAGACTGGAAAACTATTGGTTGTAGATGTTTTCATGGTGTAATGGAATAGAAGACTGGAAAACACTTATTGCTAAAACAATTTTCACTGAACTTAGTACGTACCTACACCTCAAGGTTTTGCAAATGACTCAAAAAGTTTTAATTCCTATGTTCAGCACAAAAGTAATTCTAAAAGAGAGTTTATAAGTTTTGATGCCGTGGGACTGACATCCGAACCGAAATATTAATGCACTAATAGTTTTCCTCTTATCATAAATTTAGTACCCCTATATAATAGACAAGGAACCCTAAAAATTATGATCATCACTTTAGGCTTTTTTTTTCATCATTTATATTTTGTACTTAGGTACATAATTATTAATCTAACATGTATCAATGATGAATTATATATCTATTATATAAATATGTAAAAAATGTAGTGTATCTATTGTATGTGAGTATGTTCCCTATGTATTCCAAAACGGTTGGACACGCCAGCCAAGCCAAGATAGCTGTAACTTAGGCTACTGTTATCTTGGATATAACGCGGGTGAAACCACGGAACGCAGCTAGTTATAATACAAATAGATGACCAAAATACCTGTTTATAAATATGACAAACAAAATAGCATCTGCACACCACCAAATTGAAAATTTGACAAATTGTCTTATAATTTACTGGAACTGTATTCATTGTCCTCTCATATATCGATATTATAAATGCAAATGTTGTTTGTATGAATATATTTATTAATTTTTATTATAATTATATAATTATATGTTCGTGCTCCGTAACAGCTGAATGGAATTGGATAAAATTTTGTATGAGGGTAGGTAGATTCTATGCAAAAAGAGAAGTGGCGAATTGTGGTCGCGCGTATCCTAATGTACTGGATAAAACACCCCTATTTTTGCGTCGGGAGTTAAAAAGTGTAATGGATGCTTGCTATTAAATTTGTATAAATTATCATTAGGTAGAGTTAGTGCAAAAAAGAAGCGTCGTAGAAGGGTTGAGATCGCGCGTGCGATAATTTACTGTTTTAGTTCATCGCTAGCCACGACACTTCTCTTTTTGCACAGACTCTAGCTTATACCACACAATAGGTACATAATAGTACAAGTAGGTAGGTACTTATACTCAGAATTAACAGATAACCAACTTATTATCGCTAATAACGTACGATTCCTGTAAGAGAATCGCAGGCGCTTACAGTTACTACTTATATTTATTTAGTTTGCTGTACTTAGTTTCAAATAATAAGAAGCAAGATAAGTACGTACTTTATTTATAAGTAGGTACATGAGTTGAGTAAGTAAGTACTTCCTTGTGTACATTTTAATACGACCTTATAAAATAGTAGGCCCACATCAAGTAACTACATTCAGGGTGGGATTATTAATATTCATAGTAGGTACACAATACACATATCTGATCGAGTCTTCTATCCAGATTATTCATTAATTATAATACATTATTGTTGTGTAACTTAAGCAAGGTAGGTGCGGCAATAAGTATCTAGGTACATGAACACCAACGGCTCTGTACCAGTTAAAGAAAAAGTGCCAAAATATCCTACCTAACAAAACAATTTTGTTATTGTTTGTAAGTATGTCATTATTTATGTATAATAATTTATAGAAGTCTTTGTATATTACGTAAATAGTTACTAAAATATTTATATTAAACAAAACTTAGTAGGTACCTACTTATGTTATTTTTATTAAAATTTAAAGAAACTTAATGTTGTATTATTTATTTTACATTTTTCTTGAGTCTTATTATACAAAATGATTAGCAGTAAAATTAGTACCTAGATCATCAATTAATATAAATCATTAGGTTGATTCCACAGGGAAATGCTGGATGCAGGCTGCTTCCGACCAGTCCTTTTGGAGATTAATGAGAGAGGCCTATGTCCTGCAGTGGATGTCTTATGGCTGTAATGATGATGATGATGATGATGATGCATAGGTTGTGAACATGAATGCATAAGGTCAGCAAACAAACAATTAGCTACCACACAATACTGACCAAGGGAATGGGGCCGATTTTGAATGTCCCTGATCATTGCACCTTTCGCGGGCTTGAAACAGCACTCAAAAAGCGCAGTGCCTAAAATCACGCGAGCGTGAACCTAACACGCTAAAATACGATTTGCGGTCGCGCAAATTTTTGCAATCACCTTTATATAAACGCTTGAAAAGATAGCTGTAAAGGCGCGTGTAGACGATGCGAAGTAGCTTTCAAGTGCAAGTAACAAGTACAAGAACTCCCTAAAGTTCTTGGCTAAATAAGAAAGACTGGAGGCAAAAGTTACAAAAAATTGGCATGAATTAAAAAAGTTAAAATGTCAACTAATTTTTATCTTTCACTGTCAAGTCAATGTCAATTTATGATTTTGGTACACATCAATGCTGCCAGACTCGGCTGTATTTAGAAATATTGAGGGGAAAATATAATTCGGGAACAATTTTTTATTATGCACAACTTAAAAAAACAAAATTAACGAAAAATTTAATAAATAACTAAAAACTAAAACTTAAAATAGTATCTAAAAACTAACACTTAAATTAACTAAATAATTGCTAAAGACTTAAACTAAGAAGACCATTAGTGGAGGGAAAGGTCCCCAGAATGCTGGCAGCATTGCCACGTTGAAAGCCAATGCTCAATTTCTGGGCGAAATAAAACCCAGCATTCTGGACACCCGACGCCTCCACCAATCGCCTGGCCAAGTCCCGATAAAGTCTCATTCAGGGATATGATATCAGGGGGGAAATCAAACACCCCGTATTTTTGGAGTGTACTGTGTCTCACACCCACAGGAAAATCTGTCGCCAGGCATTATGACAGAACCTTGATTGATCATTCTTAAATTATAAATATTATAATAATAATAATTTAATTATAATTTATTTATTTATTGAAAACAAATAGTAACAATGCAACATTGTGACTCTGCCTTTTGCAGCATTATGTCAACGCATTGAACTCCGCATCCAAAGAACTTGGACCTTACCTTTTTGGGTTAGGTCTCAAAGTTCTCTAGTCCGCATCACAGTAAACTGTTGCTAACTGATTTCGAATGACTGACGTTTAATGGGTGCAATTACTGGCTACAGCAAATTTCTTACAAAAATGCCTAGACAGCTGTTTTAATTTAAACAAAAAAAAACTTTTCTTTTACCCACCCTAAACTTAACTGTTGTTGGTTGGTGTTCAAAGTGTAAATGTGTAAGTAAAACAATTATTAAATTTTAAAAATGTAGGTGTGCAAACAATTAATAATGAGCTAAGATAACAAACTTGACGAGTTTTTTTCTGTATGATAGATAGGATAAACGTTTTCAGATCTCATGTCGTTTTTTTTGTCTGACGTCTATGTAGGGGAAATTTGAGAATTTAAACCTGGCAGGCCGTTATTTTCTTTCTTTCAAAAGTTTAGTTGAAGCATCTTCATCTTTATTTTATTTATTTTCACTCAGTTTCAC
Organism: Agriopis aurantiaria; assembly: GCA_914767915.1. Lineage (NCBI taxonomy): Eukaryota > Metazoa > Arthropoda > Insecta > Lepidoptera > Geometridae > Agriopis > Agriopis aurantiaria. The sequence continues at coordinate 18,477,406 of OU611991.1, read as the reverse complement.
TGCACGCCCAGCGTCTTTTTGACCTAAAAAAACAATTACTTACACGTAACAACACGCGTTATTATTAAATTGAAATGACTGCGTTGGCGTTTAAAGTTAAAAGTAAGAACGGTCAGCAGATTTTGAAAGATTTGACCTCTGATAGCTCAGTAGGGGAATTGAAAATGTTTTTATCGAGTATATCGGACGTGAGCTTAGACAGAGTGTGCGTTCTGTGTGGGTATCCTCCGAAGCCAATTGATACTAGTGATGATAATAAGACGCTCAGTGAGATTGGACTAAAAACTGGTGAAACACTTATTGTAGAAGAGAAAACTCCTTCGAAGACTGAGACAATCAAGCCTCCTGAACCTAGGCCTGAGAAACCCGTGGAGAATGGAGTTTCACATGAAACAATAGGACCCTGTAGACCAGGCATTCTTATGAAGAAAGTGGTTCCTTCTGATAATTCTTGTTTATTCACCAGTATAGGTAAGTCTTTATGTTTTGTTCAAGTTACATCTCTGAGCAATTGTTAGGAACTCCAAATGTTTTAAAGCTTGCTTGCTAACTGGTAGCTTCTGCCCGCGGCTTTGCTTGCACTGTTGAGTGATGTACAGTACACATCAATCCCCCACGCTCCCTACCACTGCTGTCCAGCTTCCATACTACTTTTCATGACCTTGGGTTCAATATCCTTTGGTCGTAATATTAAACAGTTTACATAGTCTTAATAGCGTCAAACAAGTCAGAGTCAAGCTAAGTAAGTCACGGTCAAGTCAAACTCATGCCCCTGTAAAGTGGTGGAGACTACAAGAGGCTCCTATGGAGTTTTGGAAACAACACGAAAAGACACATATCACCTCGTTATATCACTTGTCCACACTCGAGCACGTTTACGAGCACTTAATGAATAATAATTCACCATTTAGTACACATTAACGCTCAAAAATACACAAGTTTAGGAAAATAATCCAACGAGCCGACATGTTTTTTTCCACATTGGCGCCAAAAAACCGCGAGATCGCTTTAAATGATAAGGTCGCCTGTTAAAAGCCTAGATAATATTTTTATTGTAATGTTTATGTTATCCTTGTTTTGTGGTATTTTAATAAAGAGTCATTGCATGTTGCATTGCATGTCCTTCCTCTCTACCTTCTCGGTTCCGTAATGCTCCCGTGCCAAACATAAACATTGGTAGAATGCAAGACGGACTCGCCCACCGTCACACCGAGGGTTACACCAATTTAGTATGAGATATTTTATGCGCGCCCGACTGACACTTGGCCGGTGTTTATTATTTGTTGTTTTTTCTTTAGAGTGTGTACTATAATAGTTGTGCCAAGTTTACGTGACACTTGTAGGTATTACCTTTTTTACACTAGAACAAAGACAAAAATCTGATAAAAATATGTTTATCTTTTCATGCTCGTAAAGTTCTTGTTTATGCACGGTACTTAAGTGTACTAAAGCTGCTTTTAATGCACTAGTGAACTAGTGTCTAAAGAGGTTCAGTTTGCAATATATTTCATGTAGGACGTTACCTGGGTGGGTCTTTAGTAGTACCCATAGATATAGAAACAGAACATTTTAACTAAAGAGATATTATGTATGATATCAGTGTCAGATTATATCAGCGCGGGGTCTGTAGCAAACTCTATCTAGAGGCCCTTAGTTTCCTTTAGGTTCTTAGGCTGGTCTTGAATAAAACAAAACTGTTACAAATAAACAATGTACAAACTATACTACACGTACTGTACGTATACTATATGTTTGATATCAATGGCATTCTCACTTAAGAAATCTAGTCTTGTTCAGCAGTATGGCCATGTCCAAGAACTTAATCAATCTTTCCACTGGTCCAGATGGCGGAAGCATATTCCGCCATCTGGACCAATACTCAATTCTCAATATCCACCACCAGACCACAAAGTGGAAAATTTTTAGTTATCAGATTAGACATGGTTGGTCTAAAAATAAAATATGCCAAACGAGCAAACTATCTGCCTGATGGTAAGCAGTCATCATTGCATCATTATTGGATACTTGTAACACCAGAGGTGTCAACCAGAGCTAACCCAGGCTTAAGAATCTATTGACTCGCCTTTTGAAGAACCCCATATTGTAGCTTCTCGGAAACACCGCGGAGGGTAGCTCATTCCACATTTTGCATGCATTATGTTAGGATCATACATATTTTCTGAAATTTGGCTAATTCCATGGAGCTTTATTCATTTATATTTTCTGAAATTTGGCTAATTCCATGGAGCTTTATTCATTTGAATTTTTCTATACCTACCCACCAATTCCAGAACTATGAATGTCACCACAATTGTGACTTTGGCTACGGAACCCTACCATATGCGTCTCAACACACTTGGCCAATTATTCATTTTACTATTATTTCTTTATGCTAGATCTCAAGGCTGGAAATAAAATCGCCAAATTATTTTAATTATATTATTGTAATACTTTTCACCCAGGTTCCCTTACCAAAACATTAATATAAATAACCTACCAAAATTTGGTAATTAATTACTGATCATGTTCACTGCTTTCCAAGAAATTCTGACATTCAGGCCTTCTCTTAGAAAGACAGGACGGGCCCCAATCCACTATGCTGGCCCAGTGCATGTTGGTGTTCAACAACCACCAGGCTGGACATATTTGTGGGAAAACTCCTTGCCATCTGTCTGTAAATCGCGTTCTATACCTAGATATTATAAACTTATGCACTATTTTGAGTATTTCATGCCAATGAATGAATTGATGTTGTATTGTAATTGCAGGTTTTGTGCTGAATGGCAATGTTGACACATCGGTGCACTCGCTGATGCGGCAGATCATAGCAATGGAGGTAGCGAGCGACACGGAGTCGTACAACGAGGCGATGCTCGGCCGACCCAACGCGGAGTACTGCGCCTGGATACAGCAGCCCAGCTCCTGGGGCGGCGCGATAGAGGTACCCTCACAAACGTGACTGAAGTTTCAAACTGAACAATCTCACCCATCTCAATAACATGACGTGCAACATGGGAGGATGTGTTGCTTCGGGTTCGATTCCCGGCCAGTCAGATGAATTTAAATGTCTGCTGGTGGTCTAGGTGTTGGTTGCCAGTGAGACAGGAAACCCCAGGGGGAGCTATGAGTGCGAATCATTATTTGTTTGCTTTTTTAGTTTTTTAAAACAAAATCAAATTCTGTCCAACCTGCAGGTACTTAATGCTAATATTAGCTAATTTCATCAAGATAGGTTCAGTCAGCCGTAACCGTTTATAGTTTGGTAAGCTTCTAGTCTTGAGCATCGGCGTGGCTAGTCTATTTGTTTTCGGATACATTTCGGAAAGTATGCATCAGATCTGCATGACCCAATTCCCTCCTGTCTATATTTTTCTAGCGGACTGCCAGAGCAGGCACGAAAAATCGGCACCGCTTTATAGTTGATACTCCGAGAACCCGTACGAAGCACTTTGATTCCACGTTTATTGTGCGAACTGCTAGTCTGTGGAATTTGAATGGGCGTTCCCCGATATTAACAATCGGCGTGTCTTCTAATCACAAGTGAATCAGTTTCTTCTAGGCAAGAATGTTCCATCGTAGACCGCATCACCATTTAACATCAGGCGAGTTGGCGGGTAAACGCAAGAATTATATATATCTATTTTTTTTCATTTTGTCTGTTTCCTTGCCACTCTCTTTGAGATGTGCATGGGAGTCACGGTGACTCAAACAACGTGGACTGCTCTGCCCGTTGTATTGAGACATAAGATAAAATATGATTTCTGTTTCAGGTAGCAATACTGTCTCGCTTCTACGGCTTGGAGATGGCGGTTGTAGACACAATAAACTCCATCATCAACAGGTTCGGGGAAGACAAGAACTACGGCCAGAGAGTGTTCCTTCTCTTCGACGGAGTACATTACGATCCTTTGTATTTGGAGCAGTCAGATGTAAGTTTCTCAAACATGATCAGACCTTCGTACATCCAGTAGGCAATATGGAAACAAAGCATGGTATACCATGGATGCAACAGTTAGGATCGACACTGACTACTCATGGGAGTAGGGAGCAGTCATTTAAATGTCGATCCTACCTGTTGCGGTATTTTGTTTATCCTCGCTATGTTTGAGATCGATCCGCTCTGCACTGTGTTGCCACACACAACCAGGGTCATTATGTGATAACTACCTTAAACATGCTAAGTAACATCTGTATGTGAACTCCATAATATGCAATAAATGATTGAGTATTGAGATCTATCTTAGTGTAGACGATATTAATATTATAAAGAGGTAAAGTTTGTGACTTTGTAAGTTTGTTTGTCGGAGGTAATATCCGAAGATAGTGATTCGATTTTTTTGAATTCTTTCATATTTCGTTCGATAGCCCGTTGGTCCAGTTGGTAGTGAACCTACCTTCTGAGCCTGAGGGCGTGGGTTCGATTCCCACGTAGGACAAACATTTGTGTGATGAACATTTGTGTTTGTTCTATATCTGGTTGTTAATATTTATTTAAGTATGTATTTAAAACTATATATGTATGTATATCAGTCTCTGGCAGCCATATCACAAGCTTCGCTTAGTTTGGGGTCAGATGACCGTGTGTGCAAAAATGTCCCAAAAATATTTATTTATTTATATTTATTCTATTCTGAATAGAAAGCCGAGTCGAACACTACTGCCGAGTGCTATATGCTATATTTTATGATGACAAAAGTTATGTTTAGAGTAGAGTGGAATATGGGATGGATGCAGGGCTGCACTGTAGAGGTTGACACAAAACTAGAGTGGATTTCTATACTACGTGAGCGAAGCCGTGCGGGCAAGCTAGTAGTTAGTAATGACGAACATAATATTACATGCCTCAGATTCATTTTAGGCCACATTTTTAACCCTCGACACAAACAGAAGGGTGTTATAATTTTCAGTTTATACTTGTCGCGTTTGTCCGTCATGTTGTTTGTCTGCGCAGGAGAAATGCATAATGTTCTGTAAGTAGGGCGTCAGTGCACGAGTTATCGCGACTTATTACTCTGGAAACCTGTGGTAAGAGGCACTTAGATAATAACAGTATTGTTTCAGGGTGGCATCCAAACAATATTCCCGGCCGAAGACGTGGACATCTACCGGGAGGCGGAGCAGCTGGCGCACGAAGCCAAGTCCTCGCGGCAGTTCACGGACCTCAACAAGTTCACGCTCAAGTGTATGATCTGCGACAAGTTCCTCACGGGGCAGGCGGAGGCGCAGAAGCACGCCAAGGAAACCCAGCACACCAACTTCGGGGAGGTTTAGCAATCCAGCCCCCTTGTAGGTATCCTAAACAAATGCACAGACTATGACGCCGCGCCCCGCCCTCCCTCACAGAGCCCGGCACTTACTGTCGGACTGTTACACGCCACTCAACCATACTGTACATGCAGTGCAAGTGCCGTTCTTTATCGATTGTCAAATTTGACAGTTGAGATCGTCAAATCGATAAAATACCATTTGATCAGTACTCGCTATGATCGATTCTATGGCATTTTATAGAATTTGACGATCGATAAAGAACGGTACTTACTCTGATGGTTCGCTAACTTGCCGCGAGCCGAATGTAGGTTCGTGTCGTGGTGTGCGACACTGAAGCAGAGCTGTGGTTAAACTGAGGTGGGTGTTTCCATTGAAGCGGAATCGAGCCGAGCTGTGTAGTGGAGGCGAGCGGAGCCGTGCAGACGTGTGTAGCGAGACGAGTGGACTTGAATCGTTAATGGTTGTGGTTCGAGAGTGAGTACCCGGCTTAACTTCGCTCACAGTTTGAATGTTTGGCTCTTGACTAGCCAATGTATGTAAGTGTGCGTGAGCCTGCTGAACCAACACAAACAGAACATTGCACACTTGCACTGTCAGCTACTACGAGGCAGGGTGGGGCGCGCCGTCGTGGGTCCAACTACCATACTTGTATCATTACCATCGCCCATCATATCAACTCCACACAGAGTAAACATATAAAGCTAACATTGAAACGTGAGCTCTGTTTCATGTTGCATACAGCACAATTTTAACTGATTAACGTCTAATACTCACAAATTATCATACATTCGCTTATAAGTTTCCTGTGGACTGAAACAAAGTTCATATTTCAATGGCTGAAGTCGGTGTCGAGTGGATACGGTGTGCGGAGGTCTTTATTTAGTTTGTTGTGTCCACTTGTAGAGTGAAGCTTGTTATGACGTTTTCTAATGTTTGGTGTTGCCACTATTTTCCACTTTTCCTGAGTTAATTAGGTAAAAAGTCTCATGATTTGCTTACCAAATTTGTTTTCGATGTCGGTATATTAGTAACAGATAGCTCTCAGGAATGAGTCCTGATATGACAATAATAGTGTACATACTAAGTACCTAATTTATGTGCTTTCAAATCAAGTTATCTGTAGAGACACGACTTGTGTTCCAGCATTATAATATTACTAGCTGCGCCCCGCGGTTTCACCCGCGTAGTGATGAAAATTGGTGATGATAATTATGAAAAGTAGCCTATGTCACTCTCTGGCTCTTGAACTATACCCATGCAAAAAATCAGGTCGATCCGTTGTTCCGTTGCAGCGTGAAAGAGGAACAAACATCTATACATACAAACTTTCGCTATTATAATAGTAGGATCTGGAAAATAGTGACGGCCTCCTGTAAAGAAATGTTAGTTCCATCATTTGCCCATTAGAGGCGGCGGATTTACCAGCAGGCTGAGTAAGCTGGAGCCTAGAGCGGCACATTTTATGGGCGGCAAATTCGGGGTATTTAAAAAAAAAATAAGTTAAAAGATTTTATTTATATTACACGGGAATTACTCACCCACCCCCGCACCCGATCAGCTGCCGTTGACATCACGTGCGCGCCGCGCGGCGGTCCGTAGTGCCAAGCGAGACGCAGCCGCGCGCGCGCATTCACCTTGAAAAAGACTGCCTAATGCGGTTGAAACTATAGTCGGAGTGACCGGCTTAATCTTACGTGAGTAATTCCCGTGTATTATAAATAAAATGTGTGAAAACCAAGTTAGTTTCTATAATAAAAGTTAAAAGATTCATTATTTATAACAGGTATACCAAAGGGTTGCCATCCGTCCGGGTTTCTCCAGTTTAGAGGGCGTCCGAAGGGCGTCCAGGCGGGGTTTTCAAAAAGTGTCCGGGATCACGAATCGGGAAAAACCATTTTGCATCACGGGAATCCCAATTGATTGATAGATAACTGTCGATAAGCAATAAATTAAAACAAATCTGAGTTAAAATATCCAGGATGTCCACTTTCTGGTAAATCAGAAAAAGTCAGAAAAGCAAAAGGTGGTCATGGATTGTCAGGGGAAAGTCCAAGTGAAGGTCAGATCGCGCACGTTTGTTCTACTGTACGTAGAGGTGTACAGATTGTGCTGTATTTAACAGTCATAAAATAAGTTAATTAAAAAGTTAATCAAGATTGATACATAGTCTGCACGGTACATTGATACTTCGCTCTTGAGAGTAACAAAACCTTATCAAGCCAAAGTATGCGGCGCGCGCCGGCTCGAACTGCGCGGGTTTCTACTTTCTACAGATAACACAAATTATTATCAACATTTTGTGGGTAACGTGACAATAAATTTTAGTTAGTTTACATACTCGTAAACTAAGCGGCCAGCCCTGGTGTCAGAGGCCTCTTGACTCTCTGTACATGACCAACAGCTAGACTGATATGGTGCGCTGAGCTGCCCAACATAATGTCTTTAGAAATCTGACGAGCTATGTTCTGCTTTATTTCTAACCAGTTGTGTGGCAACACCATAAAGGTCACCACAGACTACAGACTTTAGTCGGACAATAATTATCTCTTTCTCTATTTAAACTTACGCACAATATTGTCCTTCCTTTTTACTTTAGCAGAGTTTTATGTGCATCTGACTAAAATCCTCCATCTGTGGTGGCCTTAAATCATAGTGTTTTTTTTTTATTTGACTACATTAAATAGTATCGAATGATTTTACTCTCATTACAAATTAAATAATGTGCAATGATTGGTTTTTAACCAAATAAGTACCTCTAGGTATTATTTGTCACTGCCAATGGAATATGGATTTTAATTTGAGAGTTAATTTTATTATCATTATGTATATACTCGTGGTTAGATTAAATACTTTGTACTTATGTACTTGATATTGAGCTACAACAGGCTTATTTGGTTCATTAGAATGTTACATGTTCAAGTGGACTCGAACAAACGTTTTTATTTAGTTTAATTTTGTTAGTAACTTTATAAAATCAGATTATATTATTATTTAAATGAATTAATAGCACTTTTTGAGTAATGTTCCTAGTTTTAATATTACGGTCTCTTACATGATGACCAACCAACACTTGCTCACAATTATGTAAACTATATTAGTGATAATTAATTTTGTCTTAGAATAGGCTTTTCAAAAACTTTTTCCCCTTTAAAAAAGCCATCCCATCGAGTGCGGCCCTCCAGTGAATATTTTGGGAAAACTAAAAAGTACCTACTTATGCCACAATGATACAAAACATGTTAAAATGGCTTCATATCAACATTTCAAAGACGTAAGAGTAGTCCCGGTGGGGGGGGGGGGGATATTTTATATATTTTTTGTTCTTTATTTTGCATTGCTGTGTCGCACTCGACGTGGGACTATGAGAATTATTCCTATCCGCAGCCCTCAGAACTGTATAGTTACTATGAAAACAATAGCCTTTGCAGAAGACAGTATGCTCGTTTCACATTCGTCGTCTGCGCAAGTTCTAATAATTTGTTTTATAATCAAGGCCTCTACAAAGCAATCACGTGTCGACAGCGGTACAGTGTGACTGCAAACTCTCGCGCGCGTTTTGATACAAGGATCTGTGTGAATTATCATTGATGCATAACTTTAAATACATAAAAATTAACATCCAAATACAGGCCATCTTTATATACAGGTGTAAGGGAAACGCTCACGAGAACGAAGACTGGTGGTTGCTAATACGAAAATGCAATGCCACTAAAATGCAATGTTTTATTATTTATTAGTCGCCCCAAAACAAGTTAGGCCCATCACTATCTACGTATACGTTGGCCAACTGGCGCGCCAATCTATTGGCGCGCTTGGCAGTAAAACCGACAAGTATGCCATGACGGACGAGACATCGGCCGGATGCCTGTGACGGTTTTTTTTAAATGACTTGCTGTTGGCCTATACTGGTTTTGAACTTTGAACCGGAGTCGGTTTTACTGGCAATGCGGCTGCGCTGCTCTCGGTGTAGTTACGGGAGCGCGCTGCGCGACCGTGCTGCCGCCTACCGCGGTGTCTCGTGCTGCTGCTGACACGTGTTTGGTCTGTGGGAGCCTTCACCAACACAATGACACCAAAGTACTAAATTTGATTGCTTTGTACGAAACTTCGCACACAGATGATTATAAATATGGTAGGATCCGGTTGTACTGATGGCTGTAACCAGCTCTAGTTCAAGTAGGAGTAATGCTCATCACGAAAGGAAATGTAAAGTAGCGTTAAACCTATTGTTGGTACGTTTTATAAGAATTGATGAAATTTGTAGTTTGTTATGTATGACTGGCTTATAACTTGAAGTGAAGGGTTTTGTGAAACAGAATATAAAGTGAATCTAATAAAGTTTAACTCTACACAGAACTAGTTGTTTACTTACTAACGTCTTACTTCAGTTTCAAACGATTCGATGTAAATGTAATAAACATTTTAGGTAATTACGGCGTACAGCGACTACACGTTGGCCGTGTTGGCTCCAAAACATTTTTTGAACCTTTTTTCTATGCGCACTTTTCATCCACAAGCCGGCTTGCTGCCGTTGTTGACCGTAACCAAGTTTGGTGTAATCATTGACTACAACACATTCATGCTTTAGACTATGAATACAAATAATAATATGAACGAAAGAAAGGAAAATGAGGATTGAAAGAAAGAAAAGGCCAATTAACGATTTATTCTATTTATTTTAACACAATAATGTACAATATCAATAAATATAGTCACATCGGCTATCTATCACTTGTGTCTCTATGATTCACTTTATACAATGTTGTCTTACAACATGTAGGTACTCTACTTATAATTACAGCTCATTCAGATTTTAATTGTGCACTTTATTCAAAGGACGTCCAAAATAAGTGTGAAGATTACTTGAATCACATTCCGATCCAATTCGAACGGCCTTGTAATAGAGTCGGTCACGTCACAGAACTGCTGAGTGATTCACTCCTTTCTATGGAGATCGGTGTCCTCCGTTATTAACAGCTCAGCTCCGCCACTCGTTATCAATAGATCCTACACTAACAGGCCATCAATTCCGATTTTAGGTAATAATAATTATAATGTCATTAAAATAAGTAAATAAAATTACTATTTTTTTTCATACAAAAGTAAATAACTGTCATACATTAAAAGATGTACTCGTGCTCACTAGTGTCAACAGAGCATCCACCTTATTTGTAGAGCTGAGCTTTCATTATTATTTGAACAAATCTGCCAGCCCCCAGTCAACATTGTTTAGTTCCACCACTACCTACAGATAGTTGGTCGGCTATCCAATTATTATAAGAAGCAAGGAGACTGTGATTCAAGTAGTTCTCTATTATATGAAAGACTGCAAGAGCATACAAATGTTCAAAAATCCTTAGAAGACTAGAACGTGAGCAAAATTATATTGCGTACATAATTGCTTTTAGTTTTAGTAAAATAAAAATATAATCAATAGATTTGAGTGCAGGAGTGTTAAGAGGGATTTCACAGGATTCGCGTTTTCTTACTCTCTCATTTAGTACTTTTGAAGATAAAATGACTGAGTTTAACTCTGTTAGAGGTTCAACTACAATTTCGTTAATTATATCAATTCAATTCGATTATTTTGACAACTATTCATTATTTTATTTATATAAGCCTAGTTTCTGGTCATAAAAAAATAGAATTATTTTTTTGGGAAAAACGTTTGGATGAAAATTAAAATTTGACCGAGCTTGAACGGTTTTTGGCGGATCCAGGGGGGGAGGGCATTCCCGAGCAATTCCACACATTCGACTCAATTTTTCGATTTGATTCCTTCGGACCTTGTCGGAATGCCCCCCCTTCAAAATGAAATCCTGGATCCGCCCCTGTCAGAAACCTGAAGAAAACATGCTCTTAATAATCAATTTTTGACTTATATTAAGAGTATACACAGCTTAGGACTATAATGGCGAATGATAAACATCTGCAGAAACTTTTAAAATATTCCTTAGCTATTGAATAATTTGTTTTTTACATAACGTCACCACTTCTGTGCTGGACAAGCCTAGACAAGTTTTTACAATAGTTTAACCCTCAAAAAAATGGCTCACTCACACGCATGGCATTTCTCTTTAGCGAGAAATAAGAGTCCCAATAGTATGGAATAGATTAGCTTATCGAGCGTTTATGCGTAAAGAAGAAATTAGCTCATCGAGTATTTATGGAAAAAAAGGGTAATAATTTAATTATATATATTTTTTACGCGTACCTTGTTGTCCAATAAAATGGCGAAAAGGGTGGTAATATCGCTTTTTTTCGCCGATTTATTTTCAAAACAAATAATAAAGGTATTTGAGAGTTTTATCCCCTAAAAAAAAAAACAATTTAGGTACAAATAAAAATGTTTTTGACAGTGACCTGACTCGATAAGTTTTCTTTATATTAGCTAGGAATATGCTTGTATCATTTACTGCAAATGTTGTTGCCATACATTAAGTGCGAAAATTTACTTTACCTACATACTTAACTACTATTACACTCTTATGATATTTAAAATCTCAATTCTGTACAAATTATAATATATAATTTTGCATTTTTCTCGCGTAACGTTTTCGTAAATTTATTGGAAATTTAGGCATATTTAATTTAAACATCAGTCAAAATGAAGAGAAACCAAGTGACTCGACGACACTGAAAAGTAAGATCCATAAAATTTTATTCAAAAATAAACAATTACAAAAATAACATTAAAAATGCTCGACAATGATTTCGATTTCGCTTAAAACTAGTAAAAACAATTTCTAAATGTATCTCTGAAGGATCGCAAATGCCGAGGAAACGAGTGGACAATTTGTCTATTATAGTTATCACACAATTCTTTTCTATATTCAGAGCGCAAGAAGCGGCTGCTTCCTCTTAAATGCAGAGTGCTCTGCAATGGTCACATTATTGCTAACTGACTTGAAACTGAAAATAGATGGAAAATATCTAGCTTCCTAAAACATCATTTAAAAGATAATGACAAAGGATTTTTTTTTAAATATATTTTCTTACATTATAAAAGTACTAGACATGTTTGATATAGTACATAACTGCAGGGCATTGATGGACTTTTAAATAATACACTTGTATATTAGAAAGCTATTTCCCATCTAGTATCAGTTTGAGGTCTCACAGCACCCGACACGGGGGTACGTCTACTGCGGCTTGGCGAAGGAGAACCTCGGTAGCGATATTCCGAACTTGGTCTCGAGGCCAGTGAGGACCGGCAGTGCTACCTGGTAGCCGCCGATATGGTGCGGCTTCTTCACCGGCTCCTCAATCGGCGTGGCCACGTGCAGCTCCGAGCCGGACGGCCGTCTGGAACAGGGGATTCGCAGATTTAGAGCGAACCAAATTTCTAGTTCTATGCATTTTGTAGATGACCTTTATCTATGGATGAGTTACATTTTCGTGTCTAATCATGCTCGTGCTGCAGACTATGTTATTGCCAAATGATATCTACGGTCCTGTCATATAACAGTAATACAGATATACGGAAATATAATGCTCATAGAATGCCCGTTAAATACCCGACCTATTGTAGTTGACAGCAACATTTCGTCTTTCTCTCTCTTGTTAGTGATAAAAGTTGCGCTACCGCAAACCGCGCGTATCTCGGCACGTTAAGGTTCACGTTCGTGTGATTTTCCGAACTGCGCTGATTAATGATAATTCGAGCCTGTAGCCGTAAGGGCCGAGGATGAGACATGGAGACATCGCTTGGTCTCAGTTGGAGACTGAGTGAGTTGTATAACAGGTAAGACTCACGATCCTCCGAAGTCTACGAAGAACAGCCGTTGCAGGATCTCGTACGTGACGAGCGTGACGCCGAACTGCGGCGAGGAGCGGAACACGCGCGCTGGAATTTTAACATTACTGTTCATGTTTTGTTCATACAATTTCGATACAAATTAAGAAATAATTTAAGTTAAAAAAAAAATTGGACAAGTACGAGTACAAGACTCGCGTTCTGAGGGTTCCTTTGGACGGAGCCTCAGAGCGCAAATCCAAGCATAAAACAAGTTTAAATATTGAAAGACAAACTTAACCTTATTGTCCACTACAAATGTAGAGGACAATAAGGTTCTTCCATACATACCAACTACAAAATGTAAGTTTGTAATCGTAAAACAATATTTCTATAACTAAAAATTAATTTTTGAATTTTTTTCCTTTATAATTATGTGGTGTGAGACCTTGCTTCATGCCAAAGTTCATGATTCTAGGTCAACGGGACCCTATAGGTTTTGATTCCCTTATGAAATCGCAAAATATGCGAATCTTTTGATCGCGTTACTTACAAGTTTGACTTTTTCAGAGCTGAAAGAAACCGCAGATTCGAGTATTTGATATAAATTTCAATTTACCTACCTTCACGCGTATCTGAGAAAAGGGTCTTGACAGACATACAGACAATAAAATGATCCTATAAGGGTTTCGGGTCATTTTGAGGTATGGAACCCTAAAAAATACACAAGTTTAGAGATTCGTTAAAGTTTAGTGGTGGTGGTGGGGGTGTGGTGGTCAGCCAGCCGGGGTGTGGTGTGAGCAGAGTGTATATATGCGTCACCTATAGCTCCCTTCCAGAAGGCGCGCGCGCCCTCCTCCGCGTATATCTTCCTGGTGGCGTCCAGCACTCCGCTGTACGAGGTCTGTCCGGAGCGCGCTACCACCTGCAATACATTACACGTCACGTTATCTCATACATTTGTAATGTCTTTACACCTTCAACGGTGTTCACCTGTGTGTGTGTGTGTGTGTACCTGGAGGCGCGTCTTGATGACGTCAGCAGGGGTGACGAGCGAGGCGGCCGGGATGTGTGTGTGTGTGTGTGTGTACCTGGAGGCGCGGCTTGATGACGTCAGCAGGGGTGACGAGCGACGCAGCTGGGATGTGTGTGTGTGTACCTGGAGGCGCGTCTTGATGACGTCAGCAGGGGTGACGAGCGAGGCGGCTGGGATGTGTGTGTGTGTGTGTACCTGGAGGCGCGGCTTGATGACGTCAGCAGGGGTGACGAGCGAGGCGGCCGGGATGTGTGTGTGTGTGTGTACCTGGAGGCGCGGCTTGATGACGTCAGCAGGGGTGACGAGCGAGGCGGCCGGGATGTGTGTGTGTGTGTGTGTACCTGGAGGCGCGGCTTGATGACGTCAGCAGGGGTGACGAGCGACGCAGCTGGGATGTGTGTGTGTGTACCTGGAGGCGCGTCTTGATGACGTCAGCAGGGGTGACGAGCGAGGCGGCTGGGATGTGTGTGTGTGTGTGTACCTGGAGGCGCGGCTTGATGACGTCAGCAGGGGTGACGAGCGAGGCAGCTGGGATGTGTGTGTGTATGTGTGTGTGTGTGTACCTGGAGGCGCGTCTTGATGACGTCAGCAGGGGTGACGAGCGAGGCGGCCGGGATGCCGGCGATGGCTCCCGCCGCCAGCAGCGTCAGCGGGTGGTTGTACCCGTTCTCATCAGCAAACTTCGCCTGGAACAAACATACATTCATATTTAGTACTAGCTGCGCACTGCGGCTTCGCCTGCGTTATATACACAAAATATATCGAGTGAAAGACTTATCTCTGATGCAGCTGGTTCTGGTGTTACAGATATAGATAGGCGACGGTGATCGCTTTCCATCAGACGTCCGTTAGCTCGTTTGCCGCCTATGGCATAAAAATCCCTGCATGGGTCACTCAGCACTTATTACTATCAGGCAAACAATCTGCTTGCAGTTACTTCTGTTACTCACTGTCAAGACCTGACTCGCCCGAGGCTGGGCTCAAGGAGTCCACGGAGGCCACGGGTCTATTGTTGGCAACAAGAGTGACTTGATGATACCTTTTCTGCAAAGTTACCTTGACATGTGCATAAGCTGGGAAGTATATCGCGCTGAAGGGAACGTCTCGCAGCAGGCACGCCTTGGCCCCCTTGTACAGTCCGAACAGGCCGAGCTCCTTCACCACGGACCAGGCGCGCACCTTCTGTCCCCCCGCGATCTCTCCCGCCACTTGCAGCCGGATCTTCACGATCTCCAGTGGATTTGTGAATACTACTTGAGAACCGCCCGCCTGGAACATATATTTATAAGGGTTAGAATACCATGACAAAAAAACGGACCTACAAGATGAGGTCGTCCTTTTTCTGACCTTGTTTGAATATGACGAACGAATTGTACAGGTTACGCGGAAAGGCGAAACTTGAGCATATTTTAATAACCATAATTAAGAAAAAAAATACTACGGAAAAATACCGAAGCACGCAATATCAGCTATTTCATAGAAAACTGTCATTCTGACTCAACAAAATGTATGGAGCAGCTGATAGTTTGTTTAGATATATGTAGTGCTGAGAGAGTAGTTCAAAGCTCTCATTACGAAAAACTATCAGCTGCTGCTATGATGACATCGAAACTGCACATAAATTACTAAATAATAAATAAGTCATTGGTGCAGGGCCAAGGATCGAACCGGGTGCCGTCAGACTGTAAAGCGCACATCCTACCACTCGGCCACCAGCGCTCCCTACCCTGACATTATCATCTATAACATTTCTTTAGGGTTACTATGGAACCTGCGATATTAGTTATGGATATATTATATAATATAATTAATATTACACTTGTGTAGCAGTTACTCACACATGCGCCGGCTAGAATTTCAGCGTATATCGATATGTTGCCATTCTTGTCCATGAATTTGTCTCGGATCAAATCGTTCATCTGAAGAAAAACAATGTTTAATTAATAGAGTTAACTTTGGATATTGATATTTAGTACTAGAATAAACGTAGGACACCACAAGATGGACAGACGACCTAAAAGAGACCGCAGGGAAACGCTGGATGCATGCCGCTTCCAACCGGCTCTTTTGGAGATCGATGGGGAGGCCTATGTCCAGCAGTGGACGTCCTACGGCTGAAATGATGATGATGATGACTAGAATAAAGCTACATAAAGCGGGCGCCACGTTCTCGTCCCCAGTTTGAATCCCGTCGAGGGTAAATACGCTGCCTCAGAGTAAGCATGTCCTAAATAAGCAAGTAAGTAGTATGTTTATGTTATCCTTGTTTTGTGGTATTTTAATAAAGTCATTGTATTATTATAATTGTAGGTTGTTACGATTTATGATCAAGTTATTCTTAATTATGTTTTTTTTATTGTGGCAAAATTACCCTTTTCATAGTAAAGTGGGTACCACTACCACCTACGGACTACTGCAACGAGTAGTAATCCCGGTCTCTATTCTTTTTACGGCTTTTCTATTTTCCTGTGGTAGCGCTCACCGTCAGCTTGATGGCCTTCTCGGGCGCCACCCCGATGAGCTGCGGCACGAGCCCCCGGTACAGGCCCAGCATGCCCTCGTGGCGCACCACCTTCCGGAAGCAGTCCCAGGAGTTCCGGTACGCCACCTCCCCGATGAACGAGCCCGTACGTTGGTTCTGCATGCGGGTTTTCACCAAGTCGATGGGGTACACGGCTGACGCGCCCACCGCTGGAATAACGGAAATTAACCTTATTCATGCTGATAACTTGTAGTGCAGAGGCTGAGATGATACATTTACACAACACATCTATTCAACTGATCTCGATAAAAGGAGGAAAGGCAAAAATATACGAATGTTAAATATAGAAACGCCATATATGCTGCATCTATGCGAATAAGTTTAGTGATCAAATTACAAAGTGTTTTTCTTTTTATGCGACTGCTGAGAGGGACGGTAATGTTTTTCCCGTGTATCTATTTTTGTCTATCTTTAAATTACCTTTTGTAGCTTAAACGACTCCACAGATTTTTAATTCCTCTCTCTCTTTCTGTTTTTTTTTAAAAGAACTACAAAGGGTAAAGTAAGGAATAAAGTAAGGAACTTACCACCAGCAATGGAGCCGAGCGTGAACCTGTACGTGCTCTCCAGTATCTGTATGAGCACGCTGCGTTCCTCCGGGCTCTGCAACAAACGCAAAACGCGTCTTTACCTCACTCTCGCGACATCACCATACAAACCTAGCGGCAACCATTTGCTGTTTTAATATAGAACACACCAAAATATTCGACCTCCATCTCAATGCTATACAACCTCCTTGCACAAGAAAATACTCGATACAAACTCCTTAAATCTTCCTTTTTCTCGTACTCATGGTATAAAGTATAGTATGCAGCTCTTGAATAAAACGGATTTATATCGAGGGCCAGGCGCCATCACTCGCGTCGTTCAGGATTCTAACACTTGCGTAGCGTAGCGAGTGGTTCAATCATCATGACCGAAGGGAGTGATTCAGTCGTTAGAATCCTTGCTCGTGATTCATGTATGGCTCTCGCTCTAAATCCGTCCTTTATTCACTAATTGCATGATGTACTATTATATTTCAAGTTTCAGAATAAAGTAAGCGCCATGTTTGGCTATAACAGGAGCACAATTTTTTTTTCATTCGAGTTTCATACGACGTCATTTAATTCACATATATTAAAATGATACCCTACTAGTGACATATGTGATATATTTAAAACAACACCATGGTATTGTGAAATTATTCTGTTTTGTTTGTTTAAAATTATCGGATCTAATCTGTAAAATACTGAAAGTTATTTATTTTTCTTATTATTGTCTCAAAAACAGTATTATTTGAAACCCACACGGCAAGTCACAGCAGACTTGCGGAGAGTCGCTTACGTACATAAATAAGTGAAATAGCTTGTGTCTCTGTGAGCATTTTTTATGTGTTATCGTCATGCCATGGAATATTGTGGTCTTTCACAATGCTACGTGTGGTCGATGGTATCTGTGGTCTCTCTTACCTAAGGACTTACCATTTTAGGTATAATTATGTAAGGCCTTGTCCTACGTGAACTATATATACGGGACGTGACGCAGCGCGACACAGTGCAAAAATATCAAAAAGTAGCTGAGCCCATGTGGCCTACTATCACCGAGTAGATCAGTAGCGCGATGCAGAACTGATGCGCAAGTCACACAGCATCGCCTCGCGTCTTATCGCTTCCCGTCGCATACGTAGGGCAAGGGGTACAATATGAAAATGTACAATGATACAAATAGCTGGAAGTATAAAAGATAGTGATCTTCGCGCGCATAATTGTAGCGTGTCGATGAACAAGGAGTGTAATTCTGATGTTGTGTCGCGGTCATATCGCCCGAACGTGAATATCCACCTTAAGGCCGAAACTGCACCGGCAGGCTTGCTTAGTGCCTAAAAGCAAACGTACACTGAAGGTTTCTACTGAGCAAGCGCGGGCCCGCGGAAACTGTTCCATAACTGGTCGCCATATAAACTGTTGACGCCGGGGGCGGCGCTTCAGTGCGGGTCATGTCGCTGCCGGGGTGAGGCAGCAACAATAGTGGCACAGTGGCACGCACCAGCGGAGCTGCGCTGCGTAAAGCCCGCACTCCATGCGCAGTAAACTCGCACGAGTATTACGCATCGTCTGCAACGAGCTACAACACTTGTGTGATTAGAAATGTCATGAGAGTGAGTGACCGAGATAATATCGAACCCCCCCTCTCCTCACCCCTTCCCTCTGTTCCGATCATGTCATACATATGAGCTACTCGCTAGGATCTAGGTAATGAGCATACTGCTAGTGTTTAACCTAACCACCTCACTTAGGATAACATTCAGATGTAGAAGTGTTACGCCTATCAGGTGACTGCTGGATATCGACGTGCGGGCGAGTAGTGCGACCGCGGCCGCGAGCTCGGTCGCCGGCATCAGAATAACACTTGACGCGGTGTAGTAAACAATCTACCAAGAAGATGAAGTGAGAACCAAACAGAAACATCATAAACTTCCGTAGACCTCTACTCACCAGCAGACGCCACAAACACTGTACTAATCGATAAGGCCCTCTAATATTTACCTCCTCCTTTATGCGCATTGAAAGAAAGAGAAAAATACAGACCTTTAAGCAAGGACTTTATATACCCTAGAGGGGTATAAAACGTCCTTGCCTTTAAGTTAGTGATGTTCCCAAGCACAGATATAAATAACTGTTAAGGCAGCGTTTCTATACGCGAGACAGAGACAAAACATTGTTGCACTTTCAAATTGCCCTCAGCATACTATCGCAGTTGAAAGCGATTTGCTTGCAATTTGTTGTGAGCGTTTTTAACGTTTCATACCAAAATGGTAAAGATAATGAAAAAAAAACTATGTTGAGAATTTGGTGTCTTACTTTTTGTTTGTTGCATCACATTTTTTTCAAACTCTTCACTTCTTAGTAAATGTGTAGCATCAGAAAGATAATAAAAGCTATTTTCAGAGGTTCATTAAGTATTCATGAACCATAAAATTGATAAACGACAACGAAAAGACATCAAAAACGCGTTAGAGTGAGCGAGACAACATAATTGTTGCAATCTCGAACAGCTTTGGTATGCTAAGAGCATAATATGTCAATGTCAAGACAAAAACCACCAACTTACGTATAGAGTTTGGGGGCGCCACTGACATATTTATGAACAAAACTGACAGCCACCGGTAAACATTTTTAGTTCCTTCATTTGCCCACCTCTACAGATAAGTTAGTCAGAAGTATTCTTGTCTCGTGCCTTGTGTTTGTCTCGAAATAAGAACTACCATTACACATTGAAATACAACACTTTTAACGGATTTTATTGTGTTTGTTTGTGTTTACGCAATTTTGGTTACTTGAATATATATATAATATAGTCATCCAAGTAACAGAATGTTCCAGTTATTTTGATTTTAAAGCCAACCGACTAAACATAGTTTGTTGAAATTTCTATGGGACCAATCTGAAAGTATATCCTTTTCTAAAAAATAATGGTTTCATAAATGACGTAGTTTTGATTTAACAAACATTAAAAAAACAAGTTGAGATCCCCCTCCTTTTGTAAGTCGGTCAAAATTGTTTAATTTCACTGTGTAATAATCGCGAAATAAATTAACTACCATTACATTACTAAACGTACATTTTAAACGCGCAGGTGCGACCTGTAATGTTGGATATACACGTTAAAACGAGAGAGAGATACGAGGTGAGCAAAAGAGGGAGCGAGATGGGTATACTTACAGAGACCGCTTTGATTTCGGCGATTCTCCGCGTGACTTGCTTGAAGTATTGCTCGGGCGTGATGGAGTTGAGATCGTTGTACACGATGCGTCTGGAATGGATACAGAACCGTGGATCAGTATTTAGGTTACAAGTATTCACGGAGGAGAATTTTGGTGATAAGTTGTGGGACCACCTGGATTATACAGGGTGGAGACTTTAATAGGCACAGTGAGGGCAGTTTAACCTTAACCGTTATAGCTACGTGACAACGGTCTTATAACAAACTAGCTGCGCCCCGCGGTTTCACCCGCGTAGTGATGAAAAATGGTGATGATGATGATGAAAAGTCCAGAAACATCTATACATCCATACTATTCCATACATACAAAATTTCGCGTTTATAATATTAGAAGGATTCCGGATTGGATTGTTTAAAAAAATTGGTAGACATCTCTTCTGTACATAATATAAATTAAAGTCGCTTTCCGCGTTCGTCTGTCTGTATAACCGCGAACTCCTCATAAACTACGCAACGGATTTTGATGCGGTTTTCACCATGAGTTAGAGAATATTTAGTTAGCTATTAAGAGTGGTCGTTTCAATGTACGGGTAACAATGTAAACCAAACAAACCATATAATTACAAAGTTTTAGAGAGTTTTCGTTAAATAGAGTTTACACTGTAAATTAATATAAACAATCCGGATAAAACTGCTTTCCTATCGGTGAATCCACTTAGTCAATAGCTATCGATTAGCTTTTTGCTGTCACTGGTTATTTTTTGCATTTTATGATTTTGGAGAAGTAATGCAACAAGTGACTACTTTGATGTCTTAGGTAAGACCTTTTGCTCAATTCTTATGCACTCGAGGTTTTCTCGGTTACTTTCACTCTCGCTACCGTTCTAATGAAAGATACAGTGACCGTAACAATCGTCACTCGAGCGTGCAAGGACCCTAATCCCTTGGAGGGATACCCGTTTTAAAACTAGCAAAGCACGCCTTGAGGCCAAAACGAGGTCTCGTTTAATTTATGGTTTTTTACTCGAGAAGGGGCCAATAATTCGTGCATTAACGATTTCCCCGCTCTGAACATATTGTACATTCCCTTGCAGCATCGACCCGAGCCAAGCCAACCCTGCTTCTTGAAGTAGTGGGGCGTGGCTTTGAGCAGGGGCACTCGCGCTACAGTGCGTAGGTGTGTAATGTGTATGGATCCTTATAGTATGTTTTGATTAGGCGTCATATAGACCACAGTGATCTTTATCGTAGTAGATAAGGAGTGTCGAGACAGTGCGGTAGTGTACGCAACACGCGTCTCCACTTATCCGAGAGATTAGATAGCAGTTTACGTCGCGTGGGGCTGCCCCGGCTACCAAGTATTTAATTCTATGAGCGTTTGTACTTCTCAACCGATTTCTAATAGTACTCAATTAGATTAGGTTTTTATATGTAGGTAACGCTATCTTTGCCGAATTTAATTATTAGTTTGTTTTTGATTAATCAAATCATTTGTTTGCTTAAATACATAACATTAAATCATAATTTTATTTTTATTTTACACTGTATTCAGTCTGCAAGCAGATGAGCAAATATTCCTATGCTAAATAATTTATATGTATATTAAAAAAATGAGTAAATTTTAAAATTCCTTAACACTATAGAAACAAACCGTAGGACCCAGCCATAAGATAGACAAATCACGAGTGAATTGGTTTCTTCTAGGCAAGCGTTCTCCAACGTAGACCGCATCATCGCTTAACATCAGGCGTGATGGTGGTCAAACGCAAACATATTAATTATTATACAGATGACCTAAAAGAGACCGCAGGGAAACGCTAGATGCAGGCCGCTTCTAACCGGCCCTTTTGGAAATTGATGGGGGAGGGAGCAGTGGACGTCCTATTGCTGAAATGATGATGATAGAAACAAAGGCTAAGCAGCCGAGTTTTTTATTTTTATTTGTTATCGTCAAACATTCTCGACAATCTCTTAAGGGAGCAACCGTTTTAAATTTGAGGAAAATATTCCACCTTTAAGGGCTGAAAATCAAGGCTCATGCCTCAATCCTGATGCCGTTTATTGAAGTTCCCGTGAAGTTTGTTATTTGTCGCTTCCTGTGAGATTGGATGAGAGTAAAACTACAGAGAGCAATATATAAGTAGTGAAGTGGCAGCCCTGCCCCGACATTAGTAATCAAATGAATGAGCGCTCGTGAGCGTTACGTGATCGTTATATGATTGTAGAAGCGTATGATTGCGTTTGGTTTGATCGCATTACATGTTGATATTTGATTCAATAAATTATAAGCAATTTCTTTAACATGTTTGAGACAAAGATTTCATAATGTCTAGATGCTGACAGGAGCCTGAAACGCAGAGAAAAAAATAACAGGGAACTGTTTGAAAAAAATCAAAATATTAACATTACCCGTTAGTGCCGTGCAGCTGGTCGCACAGAGTGAACAGAATGTCGACTTCCAGCGGAGTGACCTGGCTCATCATCTGCGCCGAGTGCAGGAACTCCTCCTTGGAGACCTGCTGCGAGCGGTGCCCGTTGGTCGCGTTCAGGTACACCCGCTTGATCAGCTCCATGTTGTTCAGGAGGGAGTTGAACGCCATGTAGTACGGGAAACTGATCTTGCGCTCGCCCTTGAACCCGGCCGCCTGGAAGGGTAGCGTCACTTACTGTTAGGTGATAACTACTCTTTACATCAAAATAGTACCTCAGTTATTTTAGTTTTGATTATGTATTGGAGTAACTAGAACTTTTATTTATTTATTTTTTGTATGAGATTGGTCAGATGGCCGATGGGGCCGAAAGGTTCTGGAATGGAGACCACGGACCGGTAAGCGCAGCGTAGGACGTCTACCCACAAGATGGACAGACGACCTAAATAAAAGAGACCGCAGGGAAACGTTGGATGCAGGCCGCTTCCAACCGGCCCTTTTGGAGATCGATGGGGGAGGCCTATGTCCAGCAGTGGACGTCCTATGGCTGAAATGATGATGATGAGCTGTAATTAAAAGTGCATCTTATTTCTATTTTACATAGAGCATGGAATGTAGAGTATATTATCAGTCGACCGCAAAATAATATGTTTCCTCGGACGATGTTGCTTCCTTACGCTCTGAATCCTACGAGTTTTGTGCGATTCTACTCTAGATCTTTATCTAGAGTAGAATCGCAAGCGCTGCAAAGGATTTACTAAGCTCTGCATTCAAAATAGAGCCATCACCGTAAAAAATGGTTGTCACAGGACGCCCGGCAGATGTGAAACATGACGGCATAAGAGAGCGTCATATCGTTTGGCGTCACGGCATACTAGTCGGTTTTACTGCCAAGGCGCACCAATAGATGATTCACATCAAAATATGACTTAACTCTCTCGTAGTACGACGACTATTTGTATAGGTCAACAAAAATAACTCACGTTGATAACTTTAGTCTTCAACTCCTTCGTGAGCAGATGGTTCTTGACCGTCAGCATGATGTCCCTGAAGTCTCCGACACTGATGAAGCCGGAGCCATCCTTGTCGCACTTCTTGAACGCATCCACGCCATATTCTTCGTGGAAGTCGTGCAGGAACTGGCTGAACTCGGGGTACGTCACGAGTCGCTTCTTGTCCGCGCCGAAGTAGAGACGCACGAACGTGCTCTCCATGTTGAACGGCAGCTTCTTGTGGAGCGCCGTCTTGCGCATCACTTCCGCGAACTCGTCTGGAACATACCACAATATCTGGTAAGCAAGTCACACTATTACCAGAGGGGGTCTTGTCTAACCCCCCAGAGGGGCCTAGTGAGATTTTTACCAGTGGCGTTTATTTATTCGATAGCGTTAACGTTGATTAAGATTTGTATGAAAAAAAAAAACCGGTCAAGTGCGGGTCGGGCTCGCGCACTGAGGGTTCCGTACCACGAAAAAACTCAAAAACGTAATTACCAGTTATAACTTGGTAATGAACAGAAACGTGTCACCGACTCGCACTTGGCCATCATTTCTTGTTATACTTTAGAGTGTGTACTATAATCATGCCAAGTTTGACGCTTGTACGTATTACCGTCTTTACATTAGAGCTAATACAAAAATACGTTAAATAATACGTTTGTTGTTGTTTTTAATTTTTGACTTTATTTTCATTTCTTTTTTAATCTATCGTTACCATTACATATTCAGTGAAAATTTCAACTGAAGCTCTCGATACGCCGTGACATTGTAATACTTCATACTTTCTAAGCCAAAAAAATTGGTCGCTGATTAACCGTGAAGCGCACCTAGTAGGTAACATCACTTATCATATTCGTGACAACATGTGATTAATAGTAAGGTACCTAACACAGATATAGGTGTTCTAGATAGTATCTAGGTGACGTTGCATCTATTATGTAAAGTCCTGAGAAAGTGGCATGCACTGCAATACAATAGTTAAACATGTTCAAGGTTTGAGAGATAAGGCTGAGTAGTTTAAGTATTTTGCTCACCACCAGCTACACTGTTAACTCAACCGGAAGCTCTATTGTGGACGAAGATGTCTCTCAATAAGTTCGTGAAAAGTCAACCTTATTTTCACATTCACACGGTAACAAATTCCTTACCGACAGCCATGGTGTCAAAAATCAAGAGGGTGGTTTATAAGCGAAGTCCACCTTATTTCGACATTGACAGAGTACAGAATCCCTTACCAAAGGCCACGAGTCCATTCCCGTTGGTGTCGAAGAGCTGGAAGGCTGTCTTGTAGAGCGCGTCCGGGACACACAGCAGCCCCTCAAATGCTTGGAACTCGGAGAATGAGATGTATCCATCCTTGTCCATGTCCACAATGCCCGCGATGAGCTTGACTGATTCCTTGTTGTAGTCATCTGGGAAAGTAAGCCTTGTTAGTTTGGTGTATGGTTGGAAATGCGATGCTAGTGGTAAACTTTTCTTACTACTTGCTCTTACTCGAAATGAGGGCAACGAGTCCTACTCTGACATCCCGCTTGGGGTGTATTGTATATTTCCTCTGCTTGCATCTACCTGAGCCAACTCCTTGAAGTAAACTTACTTTTTATTTTAACTAGGAGCCACTGTCAGTACCAAATATAATATATAACCACTTGATCACGCATTTTGCAAAATGATGCCACGGCGGTCGCGGGGAGCAGCTTGGAGACTCAAAAGTCATTCATTGAATTCGCTCCTAGGATTGGCCCGCTCAAAACAGTTTAGGTTAACATTTTAGAACCTTTGGCTTACGGCGGGATAAAGAATGAGGAAGGATCAAGTGGTTATATTGTCATTGGTCAGTACTATACATTTCTACTTTTTGTAATATGCTAGATCATATCTTTTGTAAGATATAATTATAACAAAAACAATTTGCGTAAATTTTCATTTTTATGTAGTATTTTTTACTGAATCTATGTTTTGTTGGGGCAAGCGCAAAAGATCAGTAATTTGGAAAATGAACCACAATACACCAATTATAAGGATCATAAACAATAGGCTTTAAGCTGGTAGTGTCTGCATGTAAACTTAACAAGAGTGAAACAAGAAATAATTTTAAATAAGTTAGAGCGAGAGACTGCCGACTGCAGACTGCCGACATGTTGACAGCTGTGTCCAATGTTTTTGTTGGCCATTTGAATTTGAAAGTAATAAACTCTGTATACAGCTCTAATTTGAATACGTACAGATTATTCTAAAGATTGGTAATTGGCTTTTTGAGACGACAGATATATTTTTCCTAACAATAACCCATGCAGTTTACAAAGAGTTTATGAGATTTGCGTTTGCCAGGGAATGTTTTTTTTATAGGGTAAGTTTCATTATAAATCTTACCTTCGTCAAATAGTCCGAGAAACTTCCTGACAAAATCTTCACTTGTGATGCACTTCTCCCCGTTTTTCTCGACGGTGGCGAACTTCAGGAATATCTCATGTAATTTGTCTGAATCGGCCCTCTTTAAATAACCGGCCCCCTGGAAACAAAATTACCTCGTTACAGACACACTCACACAAATACAGCCCCACATAGCTGACGATACATGAGGATCAGGGTGCTGTAACTATGTTATATGTCTCTCTTTAACACTAAAGAGAAAATAAGACCATTTACTATTTTCACCATATCCGTTAACCATTTTTAGCCATGTCTGTAATCAGTGGCGTCCCTAGGGTAGAACGAGAGGAGCGGTCGCTCTAGGCCCCAGGTAGCAAGGGGCGCCAAAGTGCCAAATAAATGCGAAAAATATAATTTTCATGGCGCGTTTTGAGAAGCGAGGCAATTTATGATGAGAAAGCGTCCCGTAGGCAGCCGTTACCACCTACAATCAGGTGACCCGTACACTGTTAGCCACTTATTCTTTAAAAAAAAATACCAAAAAAAAGAGGCGCCGAAAGGGAATCTCGCTTTACCTCGATTATAGGCTAGGGCCGCCACTGTCTGTGATGTGTTATGAATTTGTATGTGAGTTTGTTGGTCATCGCGCACTAGATACAACCGTGAGGCGCAGCTTGTCAAATAAGAATGTACAGTTTAGTTTGTTCCTTTCCTAATGAATTGTTTCAATGTGATAATGGTGATTATCACATTGATTAATGGTGATTGGTGGTAGTTAGTATTCCGTCCGAAAAATATCACTCTCTTTTTGGCAGTCGGGTAAAATGGAAACAAGACGTTTCCATTTTGCTCTTTGCAATTAAGCTGGATTATCCGAAAGTAAACAAACTTTAGAATACCTTGCACTCTATACTTTAAAATATTGGCTAAAACTTTACAATAGAGTTAAACTAAATGAAGGAATCACAGAGCAACACAATTTAATATTTACCTTCATATATTATGCATTATGAAAAAATTTGGAAATAACTACTTAGTAATTTTATTATTATTTATAACTCTGTACCCACAGATAGAAATATTTTACTACATTCAAACACTTATGTACCAAATACCAAGACTCATTTATATATTTTATCAATTCCATGGTCAAGCTGGTAACCCTATTATCATTTGACGACTTCACTTATGTAAGGTTTAACGCGAGTCATGGTAAATTCCATCAATTCATAGTAAAAATATATTAAAATCACATTAGGGACGACGCACACCAGGTGGTAACGCAACGCGCAAGAATCGCGAATGTAACTAAATACGATATGATACAGACCCTGCTTTTCACAATCCTAACAAAAATTCAACCTAATTATACTAAAACAACATCATCATCAGCCAGAAGACGTCCACTGCTGAACATAGCCCCACCTTTAACCTCCACACTGAACGACAGCCTGCCATCTGCATCCACTGGATGCCCGCGAATCCCACAATGTCGTCGGTCCATCTAATGGGAGGCCTACCTACGCTGCGTCTTCCGGTTCGTGGTCTCCACTCAAGAACCTTTCTCGGACCCGGGTATGTCCTAAAACTGCGACCAGAACCACCAGAGGATGGGCAGCAGTATCCTCCTACTTGAATGGTGGATCGTCCTGCGATCCCCAAGCCGCCTGCCAAGCGTGGAGATTATGGCAAACCCACCTCTCCCCCCCCCTCCCATACAGAAATACTAAAACATACACACAAAAAAATAAAAGGTATGTTGTAGAAGGATACTACATTAAAAACCTCTAGGCAGAAGATAGGTAGGTATATATTTATTATAACCGCCATCTCGTCTGATGGAGCATGCTTGCCTAGAAGAAACCAAGTCACTCGCACTTGAAGACACCCAGATTGTATCTATCAGGCTGTGTTACCACCAGAAATGTACGAATAGATGAGCGGTGCGCGAGGAAAAATCAACCAATAAGATGGCTTCACTACGCCTCACCTTGCCTCCTATTGGTTGAAATTTTCCTCGCGCGCCGCTCTTATTTTTTGCACATCTCTGGTGGAAACGCAGCTTTAGGGAACCCGTATTCGGTCAGCGCATTCCACAGTCTACCAATTCTAAGTTCATTGATTCTCCCTTTTTTAATTTTGATTTCTCACTATTGCTCAACATTGACGGAGACATTTTGAAAACGTTAAGGGTCCTCTTACATTTTTTGACGAAAAAAGCATCGAAAACTGGATGGACTGGATTTTTGGTTTAATAAAATTATTCTTTCAACTAATAAGATCTGTAGAAAATTCAGTTGCTGTAATACTTAAATAGATCTGTATTTTTTATTGAATGTAGCGGCTTCAGATTTTGGTAAAACTCAACATATCCATTTGTTACCTCCAATTTACATATAAGTAGTTATTCGTAAAACTTTAGGAGGGAAAGTTTGAGAATGGATTTCGGAAAATTACTGTCATAAAATTAAAAAAAAAATATATTTTTTTTATTTATTTTTGCCATTATAAATATTTTAGGCTTCTTTGCTTTGTGGTGCCACATGGCATCTCTATGTATTGATGTGTGAATCGGCCATTAGTGATAAGCTATCAATAGGATTGGATGTCGTATTTTAGAAACATTATCTATTTCACAGTTGATATTGTTGTTTATAATTGTTACATAAGACGTTAAAGCATGATTATAATTATTAGGTACACGAGAATTTAACCTTATTCGGTTTTTTGCTTTGAAAGTCCTAATGATATGGAATTCAGTAACAAACACTACTCTCGGTAGACAATAGTATATACCTTGTCTGTAACATAACATGGTACATATTTAAATACATAATTTGAATCTTCTATGAAATCTGCGACTTTAAGGCCTCTTACTTGTAAGTAATTGGTGGATATTTTTTGATCTCCTCTCAAACCTTGTAGGTATGTGCGTATGTTGTACAATATTTCATTTCGGAAATAGGTTTGTAAATGTTTATAACTAAAAAGGCAAATGCAGAGGTTATATTATAAGAATATACAACAAAAAAACCGGACAAGTACGAGTAGGACTCGCGCTCCGAGGGTTCCGACGGACGGAACCCACAGAGCGCGAGTCGAACTAAAAAATATATTTAAATATTCAAAAAGACAAACTTAACTCTGTAGTGCACAATAAGGTGCTTCCATACATACCAACTACAACATTTAAGTATGTAATCGCAAAACAATATTTATTTATATAACTGTAACTTCAAATTAACAATTTTCAGATTTATTCCTTTATATGTGCTGTAAGACCTTGCCTCTTGCCAAATTTCATGATTCTAGGTCAACGAGAAGTACCCTATATAGGTTTCGATTCCACTGTGAAATCGCACAATATGTGAAAATATGCGACTGATATTTATTTTATTTTATTTATTATTTATCTTTTGATCGCGTTGACTTACAAATTAGATTTCTTCACAGCTGAAAGAAACCGTAGCTTCAAGTATTTGATATAAATTTCAACTTAATACCTTTACGCGTTCCTTAGAAAAATGGTCTTGACAGACGGACAACAAAGTGATCCTAAAAGGGTTCCAGTTTGAGGTATGGAACAAAAATATTTCAGAGCGCCTGGTTAATGCGACTCGTGACCAACACTTATGTGTTTCTAGCTGAACGCATAAGCATTACCATTCAGTGTGGTAATGCCACCAGCAAGCTGGGTATGTTGCCAACTGATAGTGGGTTTGAGAATTTGGATTGTCTTTAAATAGACCTTTAACGGTTTATATGGGCAGTCTAACTGTTTTTGTAGTGTTAGTGTTCACTTGTATTTTATGGTTATGCCATGTGAGAAAGATTTAAGCAGAACCTTTTTCAAAAAAAACTTTATTCATACTAGCCACTCAATGAAGAAAGAAGTACCTAGCATATAACACGCATCAGTCTGTAACTATTGAATAGTACAATAGTTAATAGGTACATTCAGATTGTCCCTACTAAGCATTTCAATAATTTTATTATGATGTTTTTAATGAGTGTGTTTTGATGTGTTTAAAATTCTCAATTAATAGGGTCGATAAGGACCTCCCAGTTGAACAAACAATATAATGAAGGTTAAAAAAACCCTACTTATTTTTATATTATCTTATTTTAATTTGTGGCAACAATTCTACTGATGGAATAAATAATGCTGGCTAGTAAGTAGTTTATAAAATAATTTTAAAACAGTAAAACATATTTCAAACCAACTGCAGCAGCCGTAAGACACAATTTCCATCACTGCACTAAGAAGTCATTCACTAATCACATATTATTATAAAATTTACACAGAAAATACTATTTATATGGAACTTTTTTCATACAATCAACCACTGTTGTTACAAACCAGTAAGGATGAGTTAGCAATAGAATTAAACAAAATTAAATTACCCGACGTAGACTCATTTTGCAGCGAAGACACAAGCTGAACTGACTTGATGGCTACAGTGTTACTGACGTAACAGATAAATATTATCTTGTGTGCACAACCTTATCTTACTGTGTTTCCATCATTTATACAAGACCAACATGTCTACATGTGAAAATTAACTATAAATATTGCAGGTATGTTCAAAAATTCATGATTATTCGAAATTTTCTTTTGTTTTGGTTTGGTTAGTTTGTAGTTCACAACAGAAAAAAAAACAAAATGTTTTTATTAAGGTCAAAGAGGTTAGGTTGGTTATCTAACAAGATGTAAATAAGCTAAATACTTAGCGACTATGTTAGTGATTATTGTGCAAGAAACTGTTCATGGAAAGGTAGACTGTAGCTGAACTAAGTCACGAGAAGTAAACGCTTCGCAAAGTGACGTTTCCTGCAGGTTCAAGGACGGGCGATTCAAGGGCATTTGAAACCAATTCGACATCCGCATACAAAGCCCAAGTATTTTTCAGACAATCTAAGTAATACATTTTGTTAGAAGCCTATTATTTTATTAAAAACTTACCCACCTCTTGACAGCTGGCCTCAGTTATCAAAGAGCTGAACAAAGATCTAAACATTACAGAGTTTTTATGAAATTCACAGAACAATGTTTTCTTGACTTAACTGCAATATTTAACTCTTTATCAGTTTGAAGTTCTTTTTATCCTGATAACACGTCACGATTGGTAAAAATTCTACAAAATCTATTTTTGCTAGACACGCACTACGCTCATGATCGCCCGCCCGGCTCCAGTGATGGTAAGCCCAACGATTTGAGAGAGCCTCCGTTTTATCCAACTGTCGGTAACTACTTGGGACATTTTTACGTGAGCGGGTTATATATTTGAGGATGTCGAAAAAGTTTTTCCCATGACATTTTGACGTAATAGTGATGTACCTACTGTGCTTTAATAGTGATGTGTTTTATAGTTAAGGTGACTACATAAACGTACTACTACAAAAATTGTTAATAAAGTACAAAAAGTAGTGCAACGAGAGAACATCATGCCCAGGCGGTCACCCATCGAAGTACAGAGCGCGCATGACGTATTTTTTATTTACCTACCTATCTTGCGTTTGGCCGCCAACTTGCCTGATGTTAACAGCCGGTTATCCGAGTCACGTAGGCAACAAAACGCTCCCTCAGCCCCCGCCAAGTTATAGCGACGATGTATTTTGCCACGCAAGAGTCAGGAGGCCCGCGGGGGGAGTGCAACGACAAAAACGAACATAGGCCCGACCTCGATGACGCCTGGCGCGGGACTGAGCTAGGCGCGCGCAAATTAAAAAACGAAACTATTCCCAACAAAAATCTAGCCAAACCAATTTTTTTAAAATAGGATTGCCTTTCAGTACATGCAGTTTCCAGGTTGTTACGAGCTTTCATTAGAGCATAAAAGGAAAAATTAAACTAAATCGACTTTGTTTCAGATTTTTTTTGATTGAGGAAATTTTATTCTATCTTGTTTTGAACCAAATCATAAACTCAAACACAGATACATCTGTGACATGTATTTTTTTCTAGCTCAAATATTGTAATTTAACTGAATAAAATTGATTTAAAACCGTCAAATTTGGTATAAGAGGCCGTTAGGCGATGATGGTAATCTACGAATTTTACGATAGAGCACGCTTATAATCCGCCGTAAAATTACATAAATTATATGGGAAAATTTCAACTGTCTAAATAATTATTCGCTTAAATAATTATTAAATTTCGCGGGTATCCAGTGGATGCAAAAGGCGGGCTGTCGTTCAGTGTGGAGGTTAAAGGGGGAGGTCTATGTTCAGCAGTCGACGTCTTCCGGCTGATGATGAAATAATTATTTAATACGGTTCGAAAGATACAGGTAGGACTGACGTACAGACAGACATATAGACAGACAGCGTAGGCTTAGTAATAGCTCTAGGGTCCTAGAGTCCTAACCCTTTGGGTTCGGAACAAAAAAAAAAGTTTTTTTTTAAATTGTAATTATTTTCCTTGACCCTGTATACAGCGTCCTTCAGCCGTAATATTATATAAGTTAACTTATAATTAGATAACATCAAAAATGTATGAGTCAAGAAAAAGTCACGATCGAGTCAAACCAGTCAAACTCCATGCCTCAGTAAAGTGTTGGAGGCTTTACAAGAGGCCATCTATTGAGTTTTCGAAACAACACTAAAATTCCATGTTTCACCTCGTTATAATTTATCAGTTACCACACTCGAGCACGTTTATGAGCACTTAATAAATATTAATCCAGCATTATTACACATACACAAGTCTAGGAAAATAATATGATACATGTTTTTTTCTTGTTGGCCCAAAAACCCATACACTTAGACCTTTTTTTTTATGTACACATCCCGCGCATCAACACAAAATACTTATAGTCTGTTTTACTATAAAAATAACCAAAAGAAAGAATAACACAAGATTAGGAAAAGGTACCGGCCTCTTATACTTTTGACGGTTTTAAACAATGACAGTTTTAAAAAGGGGGAAGATGCGTGACATCCAAACATACTCTAGTATATAATCTTTGTATGTACCCATTAAATATGGCTCTGGTTCGGCTTGAGTCAGCGGCGACGTTGACGTCTACAGTGTAAACGTCAACTTCACCGCTCCACTATGACACTGCACTAGACCATAAAAGTAGCGTTAGCAAACAAAGTTCAGGAAAATAAAATGACTTGTAAAATTTATTATTGTGAAAGAATATACTTTCAGATTCCCGCAAAAATCATCAAAATCAATACAGTTTGTTTAGTTTTTAAATCAAAATAACTAGAAAATTAATTTATTAGGATAATATTTTATTGTCTTGACGTCTTACTTGGATGGTGTGATTGTCTTCTAAGTAAACAAACTTGCGTATTTTACAAATTTTGAAGTGGGTATATTAAATTGATAACTATTACGAACAAATATATGACATCAAAGCAAAGCAAGCAAGCCATGTACATAAACCGATATCGTAGTAGGTATTTATGAAGATTTTCAGCAGGGGGTAATGATGATGACATGACTGTCAGCTAGTTTTTTTTTTGCTAACTGTACTTTTTTCTGCAAATGGCGTTTAAAAAGCAAAATAAATCAGCAGAATTTTAAAGAAAAATAAATTAAACATAACTACTTATGAGTGAAAAATAAGGTCGTGAAACTTGTTTTTTGTCTTCGAACTAAAATGGCGCACTTTGTGAAAACGCAGGAAGTCATTTTTGCTGCTTTATTTAAACACAATTTTGACAAGTAATTCACGTGCTATCAAAACGCCAGTTCGATTGTGACTGAAGTCGATTGTGCCCGGGAGCCCAATTTGTGCGGTCCACGTCAAGGAGTTCGTCCCGTATCCTCCCCCTATTTACTTACATCAATGGTTTTAAGTCAATTTTATTCAGTTAAATTACAATATTTGAGCTGGAAAAAAATACATGTCGCAGATACATCTGTGTTTGAGTTTATGATTGGGTTCAAAACACGACGGAATAAAATTTCCTCGATCAAAAAAAAATCTGAAAAAAAGTCGATATAATTTGTTTTTTCGTTTTATGTTCTAATGAAAGCTCCTAACAACCTGGAAATTGCATGTACTGAAAGGCAATCCTGTTTAACATTTTTTGGTTTGGATAGATTTTTGATAGTGAATAGTTTCGTTTTTTTGTGAAATTAAAAGCGTAAAAAGGTCGCGAGAATTTGCGCGCGCCTCGCTATGTCCCGCGCCAGGCGTTATCGAGGTCGGGCCTATGTTCGTTTTTGTCGTTGCACTCCCCCCGCGGGCCTCCTGAGTCTTGCGTGGCAAAATATTGGCGGGGGCTGAGGGAGCGTTTTGTTGCCTACGCGACTCGGATAACACTACGTACGTCTTGAGCAATACCTATTTAGTGTACCTACTATAATATTATAACTAGGTACATCCACCTCAAATTCCAACACCTATTGCTGGAAACTATTATAGGGGAACGTAATAAATAACCTGTGGCTATTAATTTTCTAGTCGTTTTAAAAGCTACACCTACCTACCTATCTACTGCGTGAAACCATTTCTGCAGAGACCAATTATAAGGGAACAGAACAGGTTCTGGCTCCACCAACCCAGGCAACAAGCCGACCGCAGGCCACATGTGTGCGAAATTAAAACCCCTACCACAGATTAAATAAGGCTACTTCGGGACTTCTCCGGAACGAGACTACAGAGTATAGAGCGATAGATAGACTACTTAGGTACTTAGATACTTATTTTACGTAGGTACTTATCGTTCGTTCGTGCTACACCGAGTAGCACTTCGCTTAGTAGTAGGTAGGTACCGGCACTAATTTGTAATGACATTAGTAGGTAAGTAGGTACCAACTTTATATTAACATTCGTACCTAAGTTATAATTTTATCTACCTACCTGCTTTAAACTTGTACTTACCTATTGCCATGTTTTTCTCTGCCGAATATTTTCAAAAGTTAAAGTTGTCTATCTATTTGTTGTTATAGTCTGCGAGAACCAAGCTCGGGCGAAAACACCCTGAAGGCATATTAATATTGGACATACCTAGGTACGTAGACATCGGCGCGGACGGAGTAGGTAAGTAGTAGGTAATCTATTACTGTGGTCGTGACAGCTTAGATCTCAAGCTTTATTACTGCCCATAGATTCAGTTTGCTTTCTCCCTCTACGTTACTGCCGTAAGTTAGTTGTCTTGCGCGTTCTTTCCACTTCCCCCGGTGGTTATAGTTTTGTCATCGTTGACATTCTATACCTAGGCATTTTGACCGTTTTGTAATGGCTGGTGTGGGCGACGATTAGCTTGATAATTATTATAATCATCTTACCTCAGCTGTTCATAAAATATATTTTTTTTAACCAAAACCGGAACATACTTGACCAAGTCTTCCATTCATTATATTATCAGGGTTCGTACTTACGAGATATCGACTTAAGTATCGACACCATTTTATGGCACACGTTCCCACTGGAGTAATTTCTGAAATAAACCCTGTCTATTTACGAGGAACGGGTTTATAAGCTATCGGGCCGTTGGAATTTATATTATGAACGCTCACACGTCAGATTTTATAGTCATTTATGGGCTAGGAGGGATCAGCTTGTTTCTCATCGAAGTTGTTTGAAAATAGCCATTTTATTCGTTCTTTTCACGATTAATAGTGTAGGCACTCCGGCGAATTCCTCTGAAGATATCTGGGCCCTGTGTTAGTTACAGAGGCAATACTTCCAAACGACTGCTTACCAGGAAGCGGGTAGGTAGTTGCTTGTTAAATGAAACTATCTAGATATCTTGTTTTTATACAAATAATTTTTAATACATATATTTTTTTCTTTTTTGTTCCAGAATATCCGCAACTGCACCCCTATTGATTGTTATTGCCATTGACAACAAATCACAATGCAAAGCAATATAGCTCCCGAAGGAATGGTGGTGACACCTCACCATCTCGCCACTCAGACCGCTGTAAAAATCCTCAGAGATGGAGCAACTGCCATGGAGGCAATGGTCGGAGCTGCAGCAACAATCGCCGTAGTATATCCTCACATGAACAGCATCGGTGGCGACGGGTTCTGGCTTATTGTGCCTCCTCATGGTGATCCGATAGCCATAGAAGCTTGTGGAGTTGCAGGAAGCATGATCACAGAAGAATTTTTCGAAGGGTTAGACGAAATTCCATATAGAGGCCCTAAATCAGCAATAACTGTACCAGGAACTGTAGGTGGCTGGCAAGAAGTTCTGAATTATGTATCTGAATGCGGCTATTCGAAAAAATCTGTCCAAAATCTTCTATCTGATGCTATCAAATATGCTGAAGATGGATTTCCAATAACTGAATCTCAGAGAAAGGCAACATTGAACGTTGAATCCTTAACTAATGTTGACCATAATTTTGCCAAAGTTTTCTTCCCAGATGGAGTAAAACCACAAGTTGGTGATAAGTTTTATCAGAAAGAATTGGCAAAAACACTGAAAAGTCTGGCTACAAATGGCTTAGGCACCTTTTACAAAGGTGAAGTGGCAAGTAAGATTGCTGAAGACATGGCTATGTTAGGTTTACCTATCACGAGGTCAGACTTGGAAAATTATTCGGCAGTAAGAAGAGTACCGTTGCGAATGTTACACAAGCTTGGAGAAATCTATAACCTACCACCTCCTTCTCAGGGCATAGTCTCGCTCTTAGTTCTTGGAATTCTGGACAAGCTGGAGATTGATGGTAAAGATGAAAGAAAATTTGTTTACTCAGCTGTTGAAGCTACAAAGCAGGCCTTCGAATTACGGGATGAGTACGTAACTGACCCACAGTACATGAAAATAGATCCAAAATCTTTGTTATCGAGTAAGACTCTATTCAAGTTAGCTAGTAATATAAACTTTGAGTACAAATCTTTGGTCGGCAAAGGAAAAGGGCCTGGTGATACCATCTGGATGGGAGCAATGGACAAATACGGCTTTTCTGTTGCCTTTATACAGAGCCTTTATCATGAGTTCGGCAGTAGGGTACTGCTTCCAAAGACTGGCATTTTGTTGCACAATAGAGGAGTGGCTTTTTCTCTTGAAAAGGATCACATTCTTTCCATCAAACCAGGGAAAAAGCCACTTCATACTCTTACCCTTGCCGCTGCTAAGCTTGATGATGGAAGAGTTATGATATATGGTACCAGAGGAGGTGACGGCCAGCCTCAGACTCAAGCAGCAATCTTCCATAGATACGCGGTTCAGAATATGAACTTACAGACAACGCTGAACTCTCCCAGGTGGGTTTACGGACGTACTTGCGGCGACTTAAGACATGATCTGAGACTTGAAGGCAGATTTGGTGATGAAGTTATTAACTACTTGAAAGAGAGAGGACATAACGTTGTGGTGTTGCCAGATTATTCTGAAGAAGTGGGACATGCAGGAGCGCTAGTGCGTCACTCGAATGGAATGATGGAAGGAGCTTTCGACCCTCGCTCAAACGGGAGCGCTGCTGGGTTTTAATTAAGTACTTTCAGTCAAAAGTAGATATAATCATGCTCAAATTTTAGGGTTCCGTAGCCCAATAGATCCCTTAATGGTTTATTCCTATTTACGTATGAAATAAGTCTTCTATCTACTTAGACTTGAGTTTGAGCCTTTTGGTTTTTGTACATCATTTCAGTCTATCTATTATTCCCACCGCTGGGACACAGGCCTTCTCTCAGAGAGAGAGGATGGGCCCTAATCCACCATGCAGGCCCAGTGCATGTTGGTGAATGTCATAATATGTCTTTGAACTGTTTGAGGTTCTTGGACACATAAATTATAAAAAATGGGGAATTTCACCTAACTTTCAGTTTTTTTTTTTTAAGTATAAAATACGTGCATAATATTATATACCATTGGTATTGTGTATTTTAAATCTTCTTACACACAATACGCGCGTCAGAGCACTTTTCGCTTACGCCGATATGCGGTGCGTAACGCATTTGTGGGGTTAAGTACTAAATAAGTCATTGGTGCAGCGCTGAAGATCGAACCGGGTGCCGTCAGATTATAAAGCGCACATGCTACCACTCGGCCACCATCTCTCATTATTTAATATAAGTAAAAGCAATTAAATACAAGCTGCAAGCATTGTTGTCTTTTATTATTGCGCGCTTTAGGCGATAAGGCCGCCCATTATACTGCCGTATATTTTTTTTATGTTAGTTTAAGTTTTATTTGTATTTTCGGTGTTTAATAAAGAAATATTGTATTGTATTGTATTGTATTGTTACGGAAAGTAGCAAACCTATGTAGGTATGTCCAGTTGACGAAGTTACCACTAGATGGAGGACGACATTGTGAGAGTCGCTGGCATCCATTGAATGCAGATGGCAGGCTGTCCTTCAGTGTGGAGGTTAAAGGGGGAGAGGAGACCCATGTTCAGCAGTGGACGTCTTCTGGCTGATGATGATGATGACGACATAAATACATTGAGCATTTATACCAAGTTAAGGAACAATGACATGAGATGATTTTTAAAAAGGTCTAACAATTTAAGAGTAGATACACAAATGTTTATACAAAGTTTACCAACTTCTCGAGGTCCTGACTTGTTAAGCTTTGTTTCTGGTTCAACTGAAATATGAATAATTCTCTGTTCTCATTATTAAAAACTTCTGTTTAATTCTGCCACTGGAGACACGACCTTCCGAAGTTAGTGAAAGTTATTGGGACTGTCAGAACCATGCTGCGATTTCGGACTCTAGAGAACTGAGAGAAGTAGATTTGAAGCTGGGATGAAAATCATTAGATTTATTTTTCATTCAGTTGGGTAAGAAGTGAAATTATAGACAAAAGTAAGTTCGTGCAAGCTAAGCGGCCAGCCCTCAGACCAGACAAACAAGGAGATATGCCTCAGTACAGTCATGTTCGTGTTCATATGTCTCCATTTTTCATACGTTTTTTTCACCTTAGGTACCTTAGTAATACGGCTCACTTACTCATATTTTTTACGGAACACTAAGAAACATGTAGCGACACCAATAAACTAATAGACCACATGGAAAAAGGGTGACAGGACGTCTGCTGGGTGAGTTTGTCTAAAGGTATCAAGCCTGATTGATGCCAGACGCGTTCGCACCCGGTACGCCACCTTACCATATCTCCCTTGTTTGTTTGATCTGGGGTGCAGCTCTTGCGTCATAGTTTTTTAGGTCCTCCGAAGGCTTATGACACGAATTAACAGTTTTTGTGTTAAGGACAAAACTTAGGTCCTTTCAGAGTACCGTAGCGCTCAGTTGTTAAATGCCACTCACGGTCACCCATCCAAGATTGGTTGGATCGTTCGTTTCTTAACTTCGGTGAACTGACAGAACCACATGTTAAGTACATGTGGTTCTGTCAGTAGCTGCAAATCGCCAACAGGTGAAAATAACTTCTTCATCGGAGCTACGGGTACATCCCGTTTGGTAAGAATCCCATTTGGTAAACCACTTGAGATACCTACTAAAAAGTTGCGTTTGGTAAACATTCTCCTTTCCATACAAGTTTCGTTTGGTAACCTTTTAAAGAATTTCATGTATTTTATCCCATTTGGTAAACTTTCTGTAGAAGTTAGTACACTCCCTAGTAACATTTTTGTTGGCCCACAAATGCCAACGGTTGGGGAACTGTTGGGACATGGTAGTGATTTTTCATACGAGTATTTTACGAAGGGCATCGGTTGGTTTTACAACGAGGAATTCACATACTTAGGCCCAACATATGGCCAACTGTGGTAAAGATTCGCAATATTTCCAACTAACATTTGACGTTGGGCCAACAATCCCTACGGTAGGTTTAATAACGATAAAATCACATACGAA
The DNA here is from genome assembly GCA_914767915.1 of Agriopis aurantiaria. Taxonomy (NCBI): domain Eukaryota; kingdom Metazoa; phylum Arthropoda; class Insecta; order Lepidoptera; family Geometridae; genus Agriopis; species Agriopis aurantiaria. The sequence continues at coordinate 18,437,584 of OU611991.1, read as the reverse complement.
GGCCCAATAGATGACCAACTGGGATAAACATTCGCATCATTTTCTACGAACGTCTTTCGTTGGGCCAACAATCGTCACGGTAGATTTTTCAACTAAGAATTCCCTTACAAATGCCCAACAGGTAGCCAACAGTGGTAAATATTCGCAATATTTCCAGCTAACATTTGACGTTGGGCCAACAATCCCTACGGTAGGTTTAATAACGAGAAAATTACATACGAAGGCCCAATAGATGACCAACTGTGATAAACATACGCATCATTTCCAACTAACATTTGACGTTGGGCCAACAATCGTCACGGTAGGTTTTTCAACTAAGAATTCCCTTACAAACGCCCAACAGGTAGCCAATAGTGGTAAATATTTGCAATATTTTCAGCTAACATTTGACGTTGGGCCAACAATCCCTACGGTAGGTTTAATAACGAGAAAATTACATACGAAGGCCCAATAGATGACCAACTGTGATAAACATACGCATCATTTCCAACTAACATTTGACGTTGGGCCAACAATCGTCACGGTAGGTTTTTCAACTAAGAATTCCCTTACAAACGCCCAACAGGTAGCCAACAGTGGTAATATTCGCAATATTTCCAGCTAACATTTGACGTTGGGCCAACAATCGTCACGGTAGGTTTTTCAACTAAAAATTCCCTTACAAACGCCCAACAGGTAGCCAACAGTGGTAAATATTCGCAATATTTCCAGCTAACATTTGACGTTGGGCCAACAATCGTCACGGTAGGTTTTTCAACTAAGAATTCCCTTACAAACGCCCAACAGGTAGCCAACAGTGGTAAATATTCGCAATATTTCCAGCTAACATTTGACGTTGGGCCAACAATCGTCACGGTAGGTTTTTCAACTAAGAATTCCCTTACAAACGCCCAACAGGTAGCCAACAGTGGTAATATTCGCAATATTTCCAGCTAACATTTGACGTTGGGCCAACAATCGTCACGGTAGGTTTTTCAACTAAAAATTCCCTTACAAACGCCCAACAGGTAGCCAACTGTGGTAAATATTCGCAATATTTCCAGCTAAAATTTGACGTTGGGCCAACAATCCCTACGGTAGGTTTAATAACGAGAAAATTACATACGAAGGCCCAATAGATGACCAACTGTGATAAACATTCGCATCATTTCCAACTAACATTTGACGTTGGGCCAACAATCGTCACGGTAGGTTTTTCAACTAAGAATTCCCTTACAAACGCCCAACAGGTAGCCAACAGTGGTAAAGATTCCCAATATTTCCAGCTAACATTTGACGTTGGGCCAACAATCCCTACGGTAGGTTTAATAACGAAAAAATTACATACGAAGGCCCAATAGATGACCAACTGTGATAAACATTCTCATCATTTCCAACTAACATTTGACGTTGGGCCAACAATCCCTACGGTAGGTTTAATAACGCGAAAATCACATACGAAGGCCCAACAGATGACCAACTGTGATAAACATTCTCATAATTTTTTACGGGTCAGCAGCGCTTCTAACAAAACATGTTGTCAAAACAGTCAGCCCGCTGCGCCTGTCAAAGAGAATGCGCCTGTTTTTGTTTTATTTCAAAAATGAGTTCCGACTAAGAAGACGTGGTTGCTGTTCTAGCAATCGTAGATTTAGTTCTCCAAAGAAGAAACAGGAATAGATTCCGGGTCCGACCCTACCTGCAATATTATAAATCAATCAATTAAATCAATCAACCATATTATCAATCGTTCAACATTTAGGTAGGTATCAAGAACTAAAAATTGATGAAAGGTTCGGTAGGTACATAAAAAAAAATATCGTTTGTTATTTTTAGAAATTGCTTGTTTGCTATTTCCGACAGGGCAGGGCATCCAGCTTTTTATGTTTATTTTTATGATCTACCAGTGTAACATCCCAACCCAAAGCACTGGTCTTTCCGTTATGAGTTGATTAAAAAAACAAAGTATTTTCTTTATTCCACTCCATCACAAACAAACCACAGAGAATTAGTCACAAACTTTGAACGATACGTCTTCCTTTTCTGATCGCTAACCTTTATATGCGTAACTTCCCCTCCCCGCAGGCGAACGCGGGGGATGTTAATTGTTATCCATTCGTAGCGGCAAACATTTGTATTAGGTACCTACCTACTGTGTTTTTGCTACCTAACAAAACTTTTAAGCCACGCTCTAATCGGTTTTTAAAACATGTTATTATGTTTATAAACAAGAAAACAAGGCGTAGTGGACCCGATTTACGTTGGGCCAACAATCGTCACGGTAGATTTTTCAACTAAGAATTGCCTTACAAAGGCCCAACAGCCAGTCAACTGTGGTAAAGATTCGCAATATTTCCAACTAACATTTAACGTTGGGCCAACAATTCCTACGGTAGATTTAGCAACTAAGAATTCCCCTTACAAAGGCCCAACAAATAGCCAACTGTGGTAAAGATTCGCAATATTTCCAACTAACAAATGACCAACGACAACTAGGTACTTAAGGCTAAGCTCCAAAGCCTTGACCATCGTCGTAAAGTAATTGTTAGCCTTTCGGTTTTTTATCGGATAGGTACGTACATATCGGAGCCTAATCACCCTTCGAGGGTAGACCTGTATCCCAGCAGTGGGAGGATTAAAGGTTGAGAATGATGATGAATGATGATATCGGAGAGTGTACATCGGATCTACATGATTTAATTCCCTCCTGCCCTCTTTGCTATCGGACAGCCAGAAGCACGAAAAAGCGACATCGTTTCATGGTTGATAGGTATACCTACCTACCGCAGACCCGAACAAAGCGCCAAGCAGTGGAATGCGTTGCCTAAGTGGGTGTTCCCTGCTAGTTACAATCTGGGTGTCTTCAAGTCGTGAGTGAATCGGTTTCTTCTAGGCAAGCGTGCTCCATCTTAGGCTGCATCATCGCTTTACATTAGGCGATATGGCGGTCAAACGTTAGCCTATCTAAAGTAGGTAGCCTAATAATAAATATAAAAAAACAAGTTCATAAATTATTTATTAGGTACCTATTTCCCATTCTTTTGGTAGGTAGGTACCTAGGTATACCTAAACTGTGGAGTGAAACCCCCCCTAATTACTAATAGTTTTTGATTTTCATTCTAGATTTTTAACCGACTTCCAAAAGGACCCGGTTCTCAATTCGACTGTTTGTTTTTTTTTTACGGTAAAATTTATAACTCTGTTTTAGTGTGGTCAGAGCAAAAACTGCTTTTGCGTCTAGTTGATTAAGTACATTTTTGTCTGTACGCACGAGGAAAGCGGCGGCCTTTGTTCACAGACATCGCTGTGTCCGATAAATTGTACCGTATTGCGTTTGCACAAGAGCACTGTTCGTATTTGAACTTCAGCCGTAAGGTGTCCGGTTTCCTTTGATAAAAAGTAGCTTCACTTGAAAACATTTTCGCACCAAAATCCTCTGACAACGCTCTGAAATGAAGCCTAGTAGTAGGTAGGTAGGTAGGTAGTAAGTGTTTCGAAGAAAAGTTACTTGTTAAAAGAGAGATCCGTCTTTTATTTTATTATACCTAGGTAGGTACCTACCACGTTTTTAAACCCGATGACAATGCATTTAACAAAAAAAGTGGTTTAAAGTTATCTTTACTTATTCCACTTGTTAGACAACGCACAACTAAAACCTAAGGGCTTTAAGAGACAGAATATCTATTCGTGTTGAACATCGTTGATTACTTAGGTAGGTACTTATCTAAGTTTTTTGAAAAGAAAGTAGGTAGGTAGGTACTTAAGTAATTAGTAAATCGATCGCCATGCGTTATTCTCGCAAAAACTCGAAAATTTCAATGAAATTCGACCGATTTTGATGATTGTTTGTACCTATGTGTTGAGTGGTTTATATGTAGGTATTTGCGAGACCGAAGGGCGAGCTTAGGTACTGCCAACTGCCGAGCCTCGGTACCGCGTACAAAGTCGCGGGCATCGTCTAATCGAAAATAAGAAAAATGTAGCCGGAATCAAACTCGCTTTCCCAAACCTGCCAACCACTGAGCGTAGAAAGCTCGCCCGGGACCTATGCGGCGGCGGCGCGGCGTTTGACAAACGAAGCCGAAAGGCAAATCGCTCGTCTTTCGGCATTAGTCCATAGCAAGCAGTGTTGCCACTTTTGCCACTATATGAGTAGATTTAGCCATCTTTATAATTAATATAGCTTGTTTTATGCATTCCATAAACAATCTTACTACCTATTCGACAGCAAAAATAGTAAAGAATAATTATGCAAAAGAAGTAATTAATATCGCTTAAAAAACATTGTAACAGCAAATTAGTAATTTGGGTAGAAAAATAAATATGAATACGAAATAACTATTCGGGTGATTTTTTTTATATAAATGATCTGTGAAAGCGGCGTGGCGGGTCAGACCGCCCTGAAAAGGAGTTACTAAATATTATTAATTGTTCAGTTAGACACCACTCTCAGAGCTGTCAATGGTGTGAAAATAAAAAAAAATAAGTAAGTAAGTACTCGGGTGCGAACAGTAAGCACAGGATCAGAACATCGGTGTTATCTACCGTTAAGCGTGAATATTCCACGACATGAGTTCGAGCGAGTGCGTCAGTTTTTGAAGTGAAACTTCTTATGCGACGTCCAACAAGGTTGCGTTAAACGTTTGACTACCAAGTATTTAAATAATAATCAACCTTATCCACCTAGGTTTATGGTTTATTTTAGATTGATGCGTAATGAACATAGGACCTTTTGAAGTTTCATTTCTTCCGCGCGGAGGGGCTCCACGCATTATTTTTTATTTTACTTTTTGTTGAAACTGGTGAATAAATGTGCGGTGATAATTTGCCTAAACGACACAAGAAAACACGCGAATCTAAAATGCAACATTACATTTCACATTTCTTCTTGCAATCTTCTTGCATGCTCCAATTTACTACCACCATGAGTGCGAGCAAGAGCGCAGATGAAGACCATTACCAGTACGGTTCGCCGATAAGGGTGCAGGTTGTAGCTTACCGATTTAATAATATGTGATATTTACATTCTAGCACCTTTTTAGAAGTGTTTGCCCATTTCTTGTTTCATTGACTTGGCAACACTGCGTCTGTCTGTTTGTGTTTGGTCCGATTGGTCGATCGCGCAAGTTTGCAACGCATCATACTCGCATCTCATTTATAAATAAATCCTTTGAATAAATCGGTCATAATTCTGTTACAATGCAGTGTCGATTGTGAAAATTCAGGTAAGTTTTAATCTGTTTTTATTAATTTGCTAGCAATAATTTGATTCATAGCCATAAATAATTTGTCTGTTTTAGAATGGGAATTTATCAAGTTGTCGAATTTGAAGACGCTGGAGGGAGTGGAGGGGTCGCAGTGATTAAAACAGATTGGTTCACTCCGGAAAAATCGCTCTGCGCTTGTCCTAAGCATCATATTATGAATAAAGCTTTACGATCTAACCTCAAACCTGATCACACGTGGGAAACGCATAGCATCAGCCGAATTTTTTACGCAACAGGTAGGTACTTGGGTACCTAAGTTTGTTTTATGGTTTTAAACTTTTTATTGTATAGGTTAAGTAGGTACCATATAGCCGGCGTTTTAAAATACCGCTTCGGTATACCCTACATAGCATAGGTACATACGAGTCTAATCTCGTGAGTCAATAATGGTATAAATAGGTTTTCCGCCATCAGAAAAGGTAGATCGGCCTAAGCAAGGGATTAACCTACTTACTTGTGTTTTTAGATGACTTGCTACAAGCTAGACGAAAATGTGAAATCGAAAAGCTGAAATCGAATCTGAAATTGGGACGGATTCAAATGAAACCCCTGAAAATAATAAACGGAAGAGTAAACCACGTAAATTGTATGACAGCGATGAACATGAAATGTTTATACATGATGAAGATCAGATCGAATTTCCGAAAACTCCTGAAGAATTACCAAGTAAGTTACTTACTAGTTTACTACCTAGTTTTATGTTATGTGTAAATATAGTCTCAGAGCCTATTCAATGCAAACAAACAAACAATCAAATCTTTCCTCTTTATAATATAATATTATATAGGTATTGTATTATTATAGGATAGATGACTCTGGTCCAGTTCAGTAATTTACCTAATACCTAGTAGGTTGTTGCATTGAGCGCAAAGTGAGTTATTAATGAAAGACTTGTGCCCGAGCCAATGCGAGGTAACCCGAGGTGACTAAATTAACCCGAGTGCATTAATTACTCACTTAAGCTGTAATAAAAATAAAAAACTACCAATCTACCTACCGTCATAAAATATACCTACCTAACCTACTCAAAATACATTAATGAAAAAGTAATAAAAATGATAAAGTGTATTGACAGACAGACAGACGGACAACAAAGTAATCATATAAGGGTTTCTTTTTTTCCTTGCAAGAGAGCAATACTGAAATATTAACAAGACTAAGGGGGAAAACTTACTTTTTTTTTATATTTAAAAACTGGATGATATCGACAAAGGACTTGGGGACTAAAAATTAATAAACATATATTTTAATAACTCTAATGATTAATGTAGAAATGTGATGATTACCTGTGATCAATAGTGAAGACTGATTATGAAAAGTACAAATACCTCCTATTGTTTACTTCAAGACTCTTTCACTTAATTTTAAAACTTATTGAAAGTATATTAATCGTTAAGAAAATAATACATTTATTTGATTATCAAAACATTGTTTTTATTTTCATCGTTGGTTAAAAAAACTTATCTTTTGTTAGAAACAACAGTAGTTTTTGTTTTGTCGCGTTTGTTTCTACTTAGCGATTCACTACAAACAAGTTACAGTGTGACTCGTTAAGAAGTATTTTCAATCGAGTCTCAGTGTTACTGGTTGGAAAGAAAATTCCCAACGAGTCACACTATGACTCGTTTGGGTGTGACTCGTTGGGAACCCCTTCGAAGATGCTATAATATTTCATGTTAAGATGAAATATTATACCATTATCATATTATCATCAACGTCATTATCATATTATATTATAGTATTATATCCATCTGAATTAATTACCTGTGAGAAAATGTTAGTAATCCTTAGTGTATAATATTTGAATTTTTGTTATATTATAGGTAAACTATTTATCTTTGGTGGGAGGAACCAAACCAGCTACCATAATAAGAAGAATTCTCGAGAAGCTATTTACGAACTCCTTAGCACTTTCATGCAATTGGACCGGAAAAACAAGAAAATTGCCATTAAGGATTTACCATTACTACATGTGGTCATCAAAGGTATAAATAATCTATATCTATACATACTTATAATAAAGGAATAGGAGGATTCTATCAATTTCATCAATTTGTAATTAGAGAAAAACTGTAAAGATTGCGCTATGCGCCAATGCCTTTTGGCTCGAGTCCGATGTCTCCCCGTCACCGATTATTGTATTGGCTGGAGTCCGGTGTCTCCTTGTCACCGATTGTTGTATTGGCTGGAGTCCGGTGTCTACTTGTCACCGATTGTTGTATTGGCTGGAGTCCGGTGTCTACTTGTCACCGATTGTTGTATTGGCTGGAGTCCGGTGTCTACTTGTCACCGATTGTTGTATTGGCTGGAGTCCGGTGTCTACTTGTCACCGATTGTTGTATTGGCTCGAGCCCGGTGTCTCCTTGTCATCGATTGTTGTATTGTTTATTTTTCCCCGCTCTGGGCACGCTACAATGACTGACTTTTTGAGCAAGAGAAGTGAAAATAATATTCTGATTGTAGCAGGGTAATTCCAATTGTTTTTCCATACCACCTGCTCGACAATCTGGTCGATTCCGGTAGCACAACTTAAAAATCCAAAAAAAAAACCAAAGATTAGAATAAAATGTAGAAATTAAAATTTAAAAAAATGGATTTTTAAGTTGTGATACCGGAATCGACCAGAATGTCCAATTATATAACACGCAATCTCAACGTAAAGCAAGGCATATCCCAAGGGAGATAATGTTGTATGAAACTCCCTAGGGATTAAAGTTATTTAGATTTGGAACGTTAAAATTTGCATAGAGTTATTGTCTTGCAAGGCATGAAAAGTAGAGTATTCACTTCGAGTGCATAATCTACTATAATCTGTCTTCTATCTTTACTAGATACAATAATGAAACTTGGTGTGATTGTATTTGTATATTTACTTAGTCATTTTGCTTACAGAGGCAATGCGTCGAAATCAAATCGCTGCGAAAGCAACGGATATCGACATACAGACCGTCATAACCAGTTGGTTTAGATTCACCAAAGATCGCAATGGAGGAAGCGCAAGACATCGCAATGATTCCTCATCATATTCCGGGAATGTCGAAGTCGGATTATCAAGCAGAACTAAGAGGCGTAAACGCGCTTTAAGGGCAACACAAATTAGAGAAGGACAAATAAAAGTATGTCTGTTCAACTTAGTAATTGTGATAAAAAATATCTACAAATTGTCTACCCGAGTGTTTATCAGTCTGTTCTGCCAATGTACCTGCATTAAACTCTTCTCCCAATCGTCAGCCAGTTTTCAGTGACATTGTAACCGATAATGTAGGTGATGAAAATATTGCGTCTTTTCTTATCTCATGGTCTCACAAGCACAATATAACCCATTCTGCTCTGGATGATTTATTGCACAAATTACAATTACGTTATCCAAGTTTGCCAAAAGACTCGCGAACACTATTACAGACACCAAATAATATTAATGTTGTAGAATGAGGTTCATATATATATTTTGGACTTGAAGCACATATAATAGAAAGAGCATTAGCTGGTATAACGTCAAAATCTTATCCATTAATGCTTAAAAAAATATCTGAAATTGACCATGATTCATTTTTGTCTATAACTTGTAATGTTGATGGCTTGCCAGTGCACTCGAGCACTACTTATGCTTTTTGGCCAATCTTATGTATTTTAGATCAAAGTGTTGACAATCAACCGTTTATTGTCGCGCTATTTTATGGCGAATCCAAACCTACAAATGCTAATGACTATCTACGTCCATTTATCGACGAAATGCAGATAAATGCAGACATTACAGCAAAATGGCTTACTGATAAATGGGAAATATTTTACTTTTTATGTTAGTTGTATTATAGCTGATGCACCAGCAAGAGCATTCATAAAATCTATTAAATCTCATAATTCCCTACACGCTTGCGAAAAATGTGAACAGGAAGGCATATACATTGGCAGAACTGTATGGTGTTACACGTCTGATTTACATCTTAGAACTGATAGTAGATTCAATAACCAAGAGTATGAAGATCATCAAGTATCTAGGAGTGTACTCACAGAAATCAACTTAGGATTAGTTGACGAAATATCCTGTAAGACCATTGAGCCCAGAGGTATCGATATTATTAAACTGTTTTAAGGATTAATTGGTTTTTATTTTTTGATAAGAATAGAATAGTTTTTACGTTTTGACACGCATAGGGCCTAGGTGTTTAAAGGGCCACCTACTATTAGACTCGCACAGGACCTGTGGTGTATTTGAGATGTGGGACCACCGACTGTTTGATTCGCACGCTAGGGGCCTTACGGACAACTGCTATTACAGGCACCTAATCCGCGACCGCAAACCGTATCTGGGCGCGATAAGGTTTGCGGTCGCGTGATTTTCCAACTGAGCGGATTAGGTGCCTGTAATAGCAGTTGTCCGTAAGGCCCCAGTATATTCTTGGTGTGCGAGTCAAATAGTGGGTGGCCCTACGTCTCAAATACACCGTAGGCCCTTTTCGAGTCAAATAGCAGGTGGCCCTATGTCCAGTATACATCGTAGGCCCTATGTTTCAAATATACCCTAGGCCCTATGCCTGCTAAACAGGGGGTGGCCCTATGCACCAAATACACCGTAGGCCCTAAATGAATAAAATAGTGGGTGGCCCAATGTCTCAAATACACCGTAGGCCCTTTGCGAGTCAAATAGCAGGTGGCCCTATGTCCAGTATACATCGTAGGCCCTATGTGTGTTAATTGTGGGTGGCCCTATGTTCCAAATATACCCTAGGCCCTATGCCTGCTAAATAGGGGGTGGCCCTATGCACCAAATACACCGTCGGCCTTAAATGAATAAAATAGCGAGTGGCCCTACGTCTCAAATACACCGTAAGCCCTATGCGAGTCAAATAGCAGGTGGCCCTATGTCCAGTATACATCGAAGGCCCTATATGTTATTAATGGTAGGTGGCCCTATGTCCTAAATATACCGTAGGCCCTATGCGTGCTAAATAGAGGATGGCCCTATGCATCAAATACACCTTAGGCCCTAAATGAATAAAATAGCGGGTGGCCCTATGTTCCAAATACACCGCAGGCCCTATGCGTGACAAATGGTGGGTGGCCCTACGTCGCAAATACATTGTTGGCCCTATGCAGAGTAGGCCAACGATGCGTGTTGGCCCTACTCTGTTGGCCCAATGCTGGCGGCGTTAGTTGGGCCGAACGATGGCCATGATTGATGAGCCAATGTTGGCCGGTACCGTTAGGCCAACGGAGGCACTGTTCGTTGGGCTACTTCGAATCAAGCCGGCCATTTCTGACAGTTGGCCAACTATTTGTGTTGGGAATATTACGTTGGAACAACTGTATAACTACAATAAATGCTACTAGGGCTCATGATAAAAATAAATAACATTTTTTTTTTTAACGTTTTTGTACTTCATTTCGTTTGAAACTCACTCTCGCGAGCCGCTTGCGGCCTAGCAAACCACGTGACTTTGACGGTTTTTAAAACTTTGTACATCACCTTCGCCTAAAACTCACTCTAACGGGCTGCTTGCGGCCTAGCGGACCACGCAAACTCTACGGGTTTTTTTTATCCATTTTCAGGGTTCCGTACCCAAAGGGTAAAAAACGGGACCCTAATACTAAACCTACGATGTCTGTCCGTCTGTCTGTCCTACCAACCTGTATTTTTCGAACGAGCGTTACACAAATACCATACAATAATATACCCTAAATTAACACGTCATGAGTTTTTATCCCAGAAATATATACAGTTCCTGCAGGGCAGCGGGTGAAGCCGCGGGGTGCTGCTAGCAGATAAACAACGGTGTTATAGGTAATATTAGAAAAAGAACTTCCAGAACTTCAACTTCAAAAATCTTTCAGAACTTTTGGTTATCGCGAACACGTGACCAAAATGCTGGCTTTGCCATTCACTGTGGTAATGCTGCCAGCTTGCTGGGTACGCTGCCATGATAGTGGGCGTGAGCAACTGAGCATTTGGATTGTTCCTAGACTTTCAACGGTCTAAGAGCAGCCTAACTGTTTTTAACCGACGAAAAAAATGAGAAGGTTCCTTAATCGACGCGTATTTTTTTTGTAGTGTTAATTCTAGCATGTATTTTTTTAAGTTAATAAACGAATTTGCTTTTTAGTATAGTACCTATAGGCACTTGTCAGTTTAAAAAAACTCATTAACTTGAATTATTGGTAGGAACACTACCCTTCTTCAGTGACAGTCAGGTAAAAATAAAATATCAACAATGGCCCTTGAGTTACGTCACCGATCGATGAGCCAATTCCAAAGCTCAGCGGCGATTCATAACGGCAACAATATATCAAATCAGTTTACCTCAACCTACCTTCGATATGATTTTTAAAACGGCCATTTTTGATTTAGTTCCAAATGGTTCTTTGTTCGCTCCCTTATCTTTCCAATAAACGTGAGTTATTGTCGACCACTGCTCCGGAGAGCACGGCTCTATATCAAACAGATTCGCTAATGTAAAACTATTTCTACACTGTTCGTTCTGCAACTCAGTTAATTGGATATTTATTTTATGTGGGTCACATGACAATAAACCAATTGTTATTTCAAAATGACTAAGCTATCATAGAGTTCCACTCTCCATCTTTCAACTTTGCCTGAGATGACCACGTAGCCTGTAGGTACAAAGTTAATTTGAATTTGCCTTTTTTAGGATTCCGTACCTCAAAAGGCCTACACAAAAGATACCACAGTGCCTAAAGACAAGGGTCTTTGACCAGTGTGTGTTGCTAGTGATGACATATAGTACTGAGACGCCTTTTGGAATAACTCAGAGTCACACAGCGGGCCACATTCACACAGTTCCAATTAGGTCATCACAATACTTGTTTTTTTTTTTAAACGGTAAAATAGAACAATGAATAGTGATTGCAATTGATAGCATGTTTATTAAAGACCACGTTAGTAAAAAAAACACTGTAAAATAGTTAACTTTGAGGTCAGAATAACTAAAGATATGAATAAAGGTGTCGATTTTCCTCTTTTTCATTAATTTGCCAATTATAACTTAACCAACTGATGTGGAATGTATGTATGCCCCCCCTCTTGCCCCGTACCCGCTTGACGTTGAGTTCTGGGACACCCTGTATATGATACATATGTGATATGATACATATTTATTAAGTTTGTACGGAACCCTACTCACACTTGTCCGGTTTTTTTGTAGATAGGCCAGTAAGTATAGATACGAAAACACAAACAAAAGCTTTTTTTATTCCCTTCACAGTGGGCGTATTTTTCGGCCATCTGCATAAGGTAGCCATAAATTTAATTTTCCGCCTCACTAATGCAAACAAATGTCCTAAACAACCTAAATTAAAGTTAGGGAATAATGAAGTGACCTCATTCATCTTCATTTGCTGATGGAACTAGTTTATTAGATACGTATTAAGTTGTCGCCGACCTCTGGGGAATTATATCTCGGAGATATGTTACGTCATAGGTGGAGTTATATCTCGGAGATATGTTACGTCATAGGTGGAGTTCTTTTTAAGCGGGTATTATATTTTTTTATTGTATAAACTTTTAGTGCTGTAAATCCTACTAATATTATAAACGCGAAAGTTTGTATGTATAGATGTATGGATGTTTGTTCCTCTTTCACGCTGCAACGGAACAAGGGATTTTTTTTTTTTTTTTTATAATCTTTATTTTAAGTGCTTTTTCGCAAAGCGAAAATGTCGCACTGATAGTTCTTAACATAAATTACATTCACATGAGCATCTGAATCCAAGGACGTTTTATACCCTAAAAACGTCCTCAGACTGAAACTGAACCTCAGACCTGAGCCTCATTTGACATCGGTATATTTACTAACCCGGTGTCAAACGAGGCCCGATCTATGTGCCAAACCGGATTTAACCATGGCTAGTACCCTTTTTGTCGTTTCTGCGGTAGGTTGGGCCAAATAAGAGTTGCATAATCCAATGGAACTGCCGCAAAATAATAAGCGTCTTTGTGCTTCATTCCGAACACACTCCATCAAAATATGGTAGGCGTCCTCCACTCTCAAGCAGTCATCGCAAAGTGGCGATTCAACTTTGCGCATGAGGTGGGCAAACATATTCAACGGAACGTGTCCGGAACGAAGTCGCAGCAATAAAACTAGATCCTGCCTACACAGCCGGCTATCATCTATCCACGGCGCGTTTAAAGGCTGCGACTGAATTGTTTTAAACCAAATACCTTTTTCCTGGGATCGTTCATCAAAATACTCTTTCCATAGGTCACGACACATCTTCTTAACTAGGTACAAGCAGTCATCGTGAGTGGGGAGTAAAGGAAAGTCAATTCCATCACTGCACGCTTCTTTGGCTAATCTATCGGCTATATCATTGCCATATATACCTACGTGTGAGGGGATCCACTGTAGTATCACAACTTTAGACTGTGATGACAGTTCTAAAATTGATTTTACTACAGTATAGGCGATCGGTGCACCTCGAAAAGTCGAGGTGCAGCGAGCCAAGTGTTGGAGTGCACTTTTTGAATCAGTTAAAATGACAAATTTGTCATAGTTTATGGATCCTATATACGATAAAGCTTCAGCAATAGCAATCAGTTCCGCATACATAATCGACACATTACCGTTAACTTTGAATTTCATATGATGATTATTGATCTCGTCAAAAAAAGCCGCACCAATATAGTTATTCAATTCTTTAGAACCGTCAGTAAATATCCTATAAAAATCGACATAATTAGCAAGGGTCTCATTGCATATAATGGAGATTTCAGATCTATTGTAATTACGTTTTGCTCTAATCATGGGGTCAATAAATTTAATGTTATTGTGAAGGTCTATGTTGCTAACCCATGTACTAAGCGAAAACATTTCCAACTGTGAACTGGAATAGACGGGAGTATTTTTTAGATAATCATGCAGAGTAATGAGTATAGGTTTCTTTTTTCCGTGCCAAAATGGTTTATCTCTTAATGCAAATAATTCTTCTAAAACTGGATGTATTGGATTAGTAGTAAAAGAACTAGTTTTAAGTTTAAATTTTCCGGCTAAATAATGTCTACGAATGTCCAGCGGCTGGATATGCAGATCTACTTCCATCACGTGGATTGGTGTCGTTTTAATATAGCCACCTATCACTCGCATAGCTTGGTTCTGTATCCTATCAACTTTAATTAAATGACTTTTGCAACTACTGCCGTACAAGAAACTCGCATAATCTAATCTGCTTCGAATCAAGGAGATGTATAAACGCCGCAGGTGCTTCGGGTGTATGCCCCAACCTGGACCTGACAACACCTTAAACAGCTTGATGTGTCTACTCATTTTTTGACATAGCTCATCTATATGCTTCCCCCACCTCAATGAGCTATCAAGCCATAGGCCAAGATACCTAACCGAGTCTACAATGTCTAAGCGCGTGTTATCAATTTTCAAGTGGATCTGATGAGTCCTATCTTTTCTTTTTCTAGTGAACAAACAAACTTTGCTTTTGACTGGGGAAGCTTCTAATCCAATAGTTTTTAGTTGTCGCGAGAAAATGGTTAAGGCTTTTTGAAGTTGAGAGTGAGAATTTTTAAGTCGGTTTCCACTATGAAACAACACAAAGTCATCCGCGTATTGCGAAATGTAAACATTGTTGATTTTTTTACAAATACTAATAGTTGCTACGTTGAAAAGTAGGCAACTAGATAGGTCGCCCTGCGCCAAACCTTGACCTGTATACCTACAAATCGTATTGTTGTCTATTCTAATGTTTAAACTTCTGCATATCAAAAAATTCCAAAGATAGTCACACACTTTTGCACCTACGTCAAACCCGTTCAAAATGAGTAGCAGTTCCCTAATATCTACGTTGTTGTAAGCACTGTTTATATCAATAAAACATCCAAGAGAAAACTGTTTTTTAGTAAAACCGGTTTGTACTTTGGTAACTAAGTAGCTTAAATTGTCTAAACAAGATCTTGATTTCCTAAATCCCACGGTGTTGTCTGAAAAAACATGTTTACTTTCCAGAAACCATTCTAACCGCTTAGTGATAATTGAATGGAACACTTTGCACAAACACGATATCAGGGATATTGGTCTTAGTGATGCGGCAGACGTCGGGTCGCAGCCAACCTTCGGAATAGGTATAATCTGTATATTTCGCCATTGCTTAGGTACAAAACCTTCCTTAAGAAACCTATTATATAGCGACTGTAGTATATTTTTGCCAGCGTAAGGTAAACGTTTTATCATGGAAAAAGAAATATTATCGGCACCGGGCACTGTATCAGATGTTTTTATGCTTTTATCTAATTCTTGAATAGAGATTGAAACTTCTAGGGTGTTGTTCGTAGAAGAAAACATCGGCTTATCAGGAGGAGCAAAGTCAGGAGTCAGACTATGTAGTAGTGAGTTTATACGATCATTATCTACGTACCTGTTACATTTGTTGTGATAGCCCTTTACCCATTTCATACGCTTCCACATATCACTAGATGATGCTGCGGTATCGATAGATGTGCAGAAATTTTGAAAGGATCTACTCTTAGATTGACGAATTAATCTTTGAGCTATTCTAATTTTATCTTTGAGAATAGCTAAGTTGGCTGGTATCGGGTTCTTTCTAAATTGTTTAAGTGCCAGGCGACGCTCGGCCACTGCTTTAGATATTTCAACGTTCCAATATGGTTTAGGTACAAAGTTATTGTTCGGGTTCTGATTAAATTTTATAAAAGGTATATGTTTGTCAGCAGCTTTGTTAATTTCATTTATGAAGAGATCGTATGCGGCTTGAGAGTCTTCCGGTAATTGCAATTCTGTTAGAGTTTTTTCTAAAGTAGTTTTATACGAAACCCAATCTGCTTTTTTATAATTTCTCTTTAGGATTGGGTCCAAATTAGCTACGCATTCTGTTGAAATTTTAATTATAAGGTGATCGCTATCTAGGGATTCGTTCGTGACCAGCCAGTTATATCTTATTGCTATATCTGTCGAAATAATAGACACATCCGGAGACGTTTCACGAAGTTGGCCATTCACTGATTGAACTCTTGTCGGAGAACCATCATTTAGAGGAATAAAATTGAAATTAAGCAAAGTGTCATAAATTTGCGTTCCACGGGAGTCAGTCTTATATGACCAACTGATATGATGTCCGTTAAAATCACCCAAAATTAATGTTTTTCTATGACATAAAGATAACAACTCATCCCAATCTCGTTGAGTAGTTCCATTTCGAGTGTGAGAGGGACAGTACAATGTTATTATATTTTCCAGTGAGGGACAATTAAAAAGTTTAACATGTAGAATTTGAATATCAGAGTTTTTCAGCTGTGATTGTACTATTTGTGATTTTATGGAGGTGTGTACTAAGGTTGCTACTCCTCCATAACCATCAGTTCTATCTCGACGGAAAACATTATAGCCACTTACTCTTAAATCCATGCGACTGTCGTACCATGTTTCATTCAGTGATGCAATATGAACCTTCTCCTGTGATAGAAACTGCTCAAGGTCCAAAAGCTTACCCTGCAAACTTTGACAGTTCCATTGGATTACGTTTAGCTTATACCTATTTAGTAGGTTGTTATCCATAATTATCTTGAAAAAAGTTTAAGAAAGGCAAGTCACGAAGATGTTTTGCCAAAAAAGATACTAGCCATTGCAATCCGATCTTTGCAGCGGCTTTAAACTTATCTACAATCGGATCGTCTTGTCTAAAAAATATATTAATAACTTTTTCTAAAATCTCCTCAAATCCACTCTTTTCTTCACGTACTACTCTTCTTCTTTCTTTCCTTTCGTGGCTATTCACCTGTTCAGTCTCGTTCGCAGGGACTACGCCACACTCTGAGTCACTGCAGTAACAATCCCAATTATGCGTAAAGTCGTTGCTTACATTTTGGTTGTGGGTATTCTTTTTGGTTTTTTTATTTTTATTTTTCTTGGTTTTTACAGATTCATTCTTCTCTTGATTCAGTTCTTTTGGTTGTTTTTCACAATTCGGCAAAATCGGGTTTTTAACAGCACAGGCATACGTTGAAGTGAGCTGGAACTCTGGCATATCTAGCCTGAAGTCTTGATCTTCGACACTAGGGCCTAGTCTTGACGGTGTTCGTGTCTTAGATTGGGATAACAGCGGATAGTCTGTTAGTTCTTCAGGTGGGACTGGACTCGAGACTGGTACATACATGGTGACCGCTTTACGATACGTACAGTTGAAGTCAGCCATAATAGATCTTATTTTTCGCTCCTTTAAATAGACGGGACACTTTTTGCTTAGCGCTAAGTGGTTACCAGTACAGTTTACACATACAAAAGAAGTGGATTTGCAATTTTCATGGTGTTTACTGCACTTTGGGCATACCACTTTCTTTCTTGGACACATTTTCCTAGGGTGGCCAAAAGCCCAGCAAAAAGAACACTGCGTAACTGGGAACGTATATGATTCGACTCTCACTCGGATCCCGTGCACATATACGTAAGGAGGGAGGGAAGATCCTCTAAAACACAGCCTTACACATTCACTAGGTGTCCAACCTGTCCCGTCATCTGATCTTCGAGTCAACCGTTTCACTGCTAGCAGCTCGGCCTCGCAGTTAATACTTTTAATGATATCCTTATCTGTTAAGTCTAGCTCGACTTTTCTAATCACACCATAAGAAGATTCAACCTCTAAAGTTCTGTAAACTCGCCAACCATTATCTTTAGCCGCTTGACAAGAAGTTAATTTATTGAGGCTGACTTCGTTCGCGAACTGGACCAATATCTTGTATGGGCTAATATATTTAATGTTAAGGATGTCCGTGATGTTATTTTCTTTTAAAAAGAGGGCGAAAGCAAATTGTTTCAGCAACTCAGTCCCAGATGTAATATAGACTTCATTTTTTTCTTCTATGACATCATCTCCTGTCATGCTTCCTGGACGAGATCTTATTCTCTTCCCGCTTCTTTCCACTTGGTTCCAAGATTCTTCTTCTACATCTCTTCTGCGTTTTGTTGCTCCAGTCTGCTGCACACTAATAGAATCTGCGATGTTTCCTATCGAATGCCTCCGCCGTATGCCTCCAATGTTGACCTCTGGTAGCTGCGACGAAAATTCAGACTCCATTACTTCTGCGGCTCTAGCCAAAACCGAAGTTTCCGACATTTTGGATTAGATGCACCGAATCCACGTAAATTGAGCGCACGCGCTCGACGCGCGCCGTCGTTCGAACTGATAAGAAACAATAATAACACTCGCCGCGTGCTATCGCTCCGACGACTGCGGTCGAACTGAACAAGGGATTGTAAAACAACTTTAGTTTAATCATTTAATGTATAGATGAACTAACAACACCATTATAATGATACTGTATTGGCGAAGTTCACACGTGTTCGTTGACAGTTGACAGTCTGTTGTCAACTGCCAACGAACACAGTATATAAGTGGCGGTTGCATTGCAATCGCCCTCTTACCACCAAGTTATGCCGAACGCACTCTGCGTTCGCTAACTAGTCCGGTCAAGCTGTAGAGGCCAAAAGGCCAAAAGTAAAAGTCACTCATAAAAAAAAAAAAAAAAAAAAAAAGCAATCGCCCTCTTTCTTTGCTCGAACCTCGAAGCGATAACAAGTGTAAACGAATTGTGTGTAAAACAGTTTAAAAGGTGATTTCTTGGCTGAAAAGCTAACAAATCAGAATCGGGATTAATAAGTTACAGATGTCTTCTTATTTTCCCATGTCCACAGAGTGTAATTTGTCTTTTGTTAAGTGGTTCAAAACCTGTTTGCTAGTCATGTTTTTTTTTAGAGCCCTAATTAATAGTTATTGTACAAAGTGGCTGTTTTATTCCTTGCGTTTTCTTGATTATAATTTCTTTACTAATGATTAATTTAATACTAATTACTAAATAACTGTGCTCATGTTAAAAGTTCTTCAGATTATATATCCGATTAGTGTACTTATTGTTATATATGCAAATTTCTGCCGCCGATTCTGCGGCTGAGCCTGCTGTTGAGCCTGCCGCTGAGCCTGCTGTCGAGTCTGCGGCTGAGCCTGCTGTCGAGCCTGCGGCTGAGCCTGCTGTCGAGCCTGCCGTTGAGCCTGCTGTCGAGCCTGCTGTCGAGCCTGCGGCTGAGCCTGCTGTCGAGCCTGCGGTCGAGTCTGCGGCGAAGCATACAGTGGAGCCTGCAGTGGAGCCTGCCGCAAAGTCTTCGGCTGAGCCTGCTGTCGAGCCTGCGGCTGAGCCTGCCGTCGAGCCTGTGGCTGAGCCTGCTGTCGAGCCTGCCGTCGAGCCTGCGGCTGAGCCTGCTGTCAAGCCTGCGGTTGAGTCTGCGGCGGAGCATACAGCGGAGCCTGCAGTGGAGCCTGCCGCGGAGTCTGCGGCTGAGCCTGCTGTCGAGCCTGCGGCTGAGCCTGCCGTCGAGCCTGCGGCTGAGCCTGCTGTCGAGCCTGCCGTCGAGCCTGCGGCTGAGCCTGCTGTCGAGCCAGCGGTCGAGTCTGCGGCGGAGCATACAGCGGAGCCTGCAGTGGAGCCTGCCGCGGAGTCTGCGGCTGAGCCTGCTGTCGAGCCTGCGGCTGAGCCAGCGGCTGAGCCTGCCGTCGAACCTGCCAGCTGAGCCTGCAGCGGAGCCTCCAGTACGCAGTTGCGTAAAAGACGGAGTACGCAGTTGCGTAAAAGACGGTGTACGCAGTTGCGTAAGAGACATTGTACGCAGTTGCGTAAGATCCGGTGTACGTAGTCGCGTAAGAGCCGATGTACGCAGTTACGTAAGAGACAGTGTACGCAGTTGCGTACTGACTTAACTAAACCAGATTCGGTTTTAGTATGATATGATGTGCTTTTCAGTATGCAGTTGCATTCTGATATTATGTAACATAAAACGATAGTATAAGACTTCAAAATAAGATTGTAAAGTATACATTTAATTAACACGTATAATGTCTATTATCATATAATACATGACACGTATACACGAGGACGTGTAATTGAGTCGGATGGCCGAATGTAAAACAACTTTAGTTTAATCATTTAATGTATAGATGAACTAACAACACCATTATAATGATACTGTATTGGCGAAGTTCACACGTGTTCGTTGACAGTTGACAGTCTGTTGTCAACTGCCAACGAACACAGTATATAAGTGGCGGTTGCATTGCAATCGCCCTCTTTCTTTGCTCGAACCTCGAAGCGATAACAAGTGTAAACGAATTGTGTGTAAAACAGTTTAAAAGGCTGGCTTCTTGGCTGAAAAGCTAACAGGATCGACCTGATTTTTTCATGGGTATAGTTCAAGAGCCAGAGAGTGTCATAGGCTACTTTTCATCATCACCATCACCATTTTTCATCACTACGCGAGTGAAACCGCGGGGAGCAGCTAGTCTTCCATATAGGCCACCACGGCTTTTTCATTTAAAGGCTACGTATTCATTTAAAGCCTACTTTTTAACCTAGATAATACGGTTCCTGAAGAATAGTGGGTGAAACCGTGGAGCGTGGACCTTGGACCCATTCGACACTGATTGTATCCTCTAGATATAAGTTTTTGTAAAGGTGTCGAGTAAAAATTATTTTCTTTCTTTCTTTCTTTCCGTATAAGCCATGTTGTGTTGTTACGTTATTCGTTGTTTGTCTAATCTTTCATTTTGATGAATCAAAGAGAGCGACACGTTTTAGGTCGGTCTGGTAGGTTGGTCTCCTGGTAACGGATGAGACTGTTGGCGAGGATACGCTTTATTAAGTTTGCCATTTACCATTTATTATGATGTTATAGTTTTGGGAAACAGCGCGAAAAATTATGTTGATAATGTTATGAAAATATATATATAACTGCCCGCGACTTTGTACGCGTAGACTTTCATATTAACTTTCAGTCTTCATTTGTCCTCCTTAATTCGGCCCTTTCGTAAAATTATTTCTTAGCGGACCTCTACATTTGCAGCGCTGAATAGTACTTTTTAAACCATTTTTGTAGGCTTGAGTCGCATTGCGGCTATGTCAGCTCTATTTGTACATTCAGTTATTCAGTATTGTCTATTTAATAAATGTCATAGATAAGTTTATAATAGCCTCTCAGTATACCCATAGGTAGGCTAGAAGCACCATAGCATGTACACAGAGGAGTTACATTATCAGTTGAATGGACTTCACGCTGACAATGGCGAATGGTTCCGTATTACACATACTCGGAACTTGCTGATAGATTGAAGCTGGCTGCAGGCACGTATCAATCACGAAGCTATGTCTACCAGGAACTGTATCGATGTGTGGCTAGTTAGGTAACTAGTAGGTACAATACACAGACTAGGTAAAGCTATTATAGAAAGTGTTTGGTACAACAGGACATCGTGTGGTAGAGTTCTGTAGCTCCAGGTATAGTGCTATGTGCTGTGCTAGCTCTCAGACCATGCAGGATGAACTAGCTCGTTACTGAAGATACTCGGGACATTTTTGCACACATCGGGTGCATTCGGGTCTGATGAGCGTGATCTGACCCCAAACTATGGACTACGGCTGCCAGAGACAGAGTTACATACATACACGTAATGTTTAATACATACTTAAATAGATATTAACACCCAGATAACATATAACAAACACAAATGTTCATGATACTTTAAAGTGTTAAATCAAACAATTTTTATTTTAAGCCATCATATAATTTACATCAAAGATGCCATCACGGACCCATATCATCTATTAGGTTTTTATTTATTATGAAAAAAAAAACACTTAACTCAAATTAGATATGCATAGGAAAATACTGAAAGGTGGCACAGCGTGACCATTCTCAGCAATATTAAGCCTGCCTAGTTTTAACTGAACGACTTATACGATAACCCCGCCTCCCTGCGACTCGGTCTAAGTTTCCCCGGCGCAGCTGCATCCGCGCCATGAATAACGCATACCAGCTTCAGAACTCACTGCAAGCTTACCGTTCGACGGCTTCACACGCTCTCACACGATTTCGTTAAGTGTTTTCACTTTTAAGACACCTTTAAAGATTGCAACGGAAAAGAGATTTGTCATTGTTGTTTTTTAACCATCATCGTGGCACTAACTTATTTAAGTAGGTACTTCATAGTACTGCAGATTGTCGTGCGGTTGTTCGCTGTCTGCAAAAAAGCGATATAATGTAAAAAATTGGGCAGAGGAGAGATAGTTTTTTTTCATGACGCTTCATGTTGAGGCGGGAAGACCTTTGGGGCACGGATAGTCCACACCTTGCAGGTCCGCGGAATAAAGGAGCGGTAAAATCGAACGGTGAGGGATTTCCAGCTTTGCAAGATGGGGGTGAGCTTATTGACGGTGTAGGGGTGTGCGGTAGTGGAAATCTGACGCAGGAGATCAAAAAGTTTTTCAGAGCATTTCCCGAAAAACAAACAATATAAAATGCAAGGGTACCCACCACCACCCAGGGTAGGGGATGTACCCACGGTACATCTCTTCGGAGGCTAAGTGGATTCAGCTTGTTAGTGAGCTTGGGATCGTCAACAATTGTAGTTGCTCGCTGCTGTAGGGAGTCAAGAGGCTGCAGCTGGTATTCCGGTGCGCCATTCCAGAGGTGGGAGCAATACTCCACGTGAGGTAGTGAGGGACACATGAGATGTGTTTATGAATGCTTAATTGCTGCTTGGTTAGTATTACTTTACTTTGTTCGAAAATTGTGACAATATTCACGGACATCTATATATAAAAGCGAAATTCATCTACTCACTCATTAAACACGAAATCTCAAAAACCACTTGACCTATGAAGCTGAAATTTGGTAGGTAGATTCCTTATGGGGTGTAAAGGTTTGCTAAGAAAGGATTTTACGAAAAAGCTGAATTAAGGATGAAAAAAGGGGGTTGAAATTTTATATGAAAGTCTACGCGTACGAAGTCGCGGGCAACAGCTAGTACCATATAAAATGAGTTCAAGCCAGCTTGGAGTAATATCCGAGCGAGTTTGAGATGCTCGGGTTGATGTCTTTATTGTTTCGGTTTAATGAATAAAACTGTAGGCTATTTTTATTCAGTGCAGATGAGCGTACACTGTACACAGTACACAGCAGAGCGGAGGTGTGTGTGTTTGTCACCGCGTGAATAATTCATTTGTCGCGTCGTACCGCGGCCGACGCCATTTGGGAGTTTTGCACTTTTAACTCTACTGAATTTTATTTAAGCGTTAATTACTTTTTGTATTTTATTGCCCATACAAAACTTTTAGGTGTCATTAAAAAAAGTGTTAAACATTACGTACAATACTATTAAACACAGGAAGGGGAAAAGAGGATGGAACTGACTTTTATATATGGTTCTGGAATTTAATCAAAAACATTATCATCATCATCAGCCAGAAGACGTCCACTGCTGAACATCGACCTCCTCCTTACACCTCCACACTGAACGACAGCCTGCCATCTGCATCCACTGGATGCCCGCGACTCTCACGGAATATAAACATTACCCATTGACAAATTTCTAAACTATTTCCGCTTTCGCCTCGTATTAAACAATTAGGTATCAATTATTATGTTTTAGTCTACAGAAATAAAATTCAATTTAATTGCACGTGCTGCATGAAATTAATTTAGAGATAGGAGGATTTTCGATTTTTTTAAAGGTACTTCCTTTTTAGGGATCCTTTTTGAATTCATTTAAAACCTATCCTGGCAAAAACTAAAATTCCACGTAGATTCATGGAACACCTAACCACCTTCTCCTCCTTCCGAGTCGATGTTTCGTAAACTATAATTTTGTTTTCAAATTAAGTTTTCGATCTAACAAGCTAGTTAGCTAGTTTTCGTTTTGATGTTTCGTACCTAACCACGGAACTCGACAAATCCAAATCAAGCATCTAAATAGCCAGAGTGCATGCAGCGAGCGCAGGGGGCTATCCCGAAACGATTCTAATAACAGTTACTGAGAATGACCTCGTAAAAACGTATTGCATCCCTGTGGTTTTCAATTCACATTACTATTTCCCCACAGACTAAAAAACTATTACACTTATAATTTTTTCTCTGAACGTGTGCACTAATTTTAGCTGGTAAGTTTTGTAGGCTGTGGTGTTAAGAGTTTGACGTCAATAAGGCAGCCGCAATAATAACGAATTAAAACCAACTATTTGAGAGCAATATTGATCGTAATGCGGAATACTGTATCAATGGATGCAATATAATCGGATCCCGGATTTATAAATAGACTATATATGTGACTACGATTGGGCTGTGAGTATGTTATACCTTAAAATTGTTTACCGATGAGTCAATTTCGCTTAACAGCTTTTAGTATATATTTTTTTTCTTTTGTGTCAATGTTTTCACATTCGATGTTTTTCCAGAAATAAACCCGAACTTATTGAAGGTTAGGAGTGAATAAGCACGACAATGAGAAACTTTCCACGTTATATCTCTCAGTTACTTTTAAAGAAATTTAATCGAACTTGAAATTATCGAATCCTTGAATAATATTCAATACTTGACACTGGTTGCTAGACAAAATGTCTAGATAATAACATAAAAACCAGCCTTTCACATCTTTATTAACAACGGTGGCTTATCTTATTTAATAGATGACTAATTTTGACAGATTTGGCATGTTAAAGCTGTCAAAAACAGTTATGATGAAATCGTCATAGCGAACAAAGAGAGAAACCTAGATGAGTGATAGACACGGTAGTCTATACTAATATTATAAAGAGGAAAGATTTGTTTGTTTGTTTGTTTGCATTGAATAGGCTCCGAAACTACTCAAACGATTTAAAAAAATCTTTCACTGTTGGGAAGCCACACTATCCCCGGGTGACATAAGCTATATTAAATTTTCAAAAAAATAGGGATCCTTACTAAAACTCCAATAATGTAATCCAAGGTGTATAAATAAGATTTACACCCGTGCGAAGCCGGGGTGCGTTGCTAGTTGAGAATAAAAACGTACAAATGCCACTAACATTTATCTCAAAAACTGTTAAACTAAAATATATTTCCTTGTAAATATTAGAATAAAATTTAAAATACCCAATAAATAACAAAGCGAGGGGGGTCCTCGCTTCGCTCGTCGGGTGCCTAAATATCTCGTGTGTAAAAAACCGGACAAATTCGAGTAGGACTCGTGCTTTGAGGGTTCCGTTGGAAGGAACCATCAGAGAGCGAGTCCAAAAAAAAAAAACTAACTGAAGTTGGAATATTGAAAGACAAACTTAACTTTGTAGTGAACAATAAGGTTCTTCCATACATTCCAACTACAAAATGTAAGTTACATACTTACATTTTGTAGCAAAATAATTATTTTTAAATGATATAACTTTAACTATCAGATTTATTCCTATATATGTGCTGTAAGACCTTGCCTCTTGCCAAAATTAATGATTCTAGGTCAACGGGAAGTACCCTATAGGTTTTGAATCCCCTGTGAATTCGCAAAATATGTGACATAAACGTTCATATCTTTTGATTGCGTTGACTTACAACTTTTATTTTTTTAAAGTCGAAAGAAACCGTAGTCCCAAGTATTTAGTATAAATTTAAACTTGATACCTTTACGCGTTCTTGAGAAAAAGAGTCTTGACAGATGGATAGACAGACAACGAAGTGATCCTATAAGGGTTCCGTTTTTTCCTTTCGAGGTACGGAACCCTAAAAATCACCTACTCGCGTAAATAATATCACTAGTGTAAAGTAAAACAAAAAATCTAAAAGTAATAGTTTTATTTTAATTTCGCGCCAAATAAATTTGGAAAGAACCAGGAGCAAACCTCCACACCACACCAAAGAGGTGTTATATAGTTGTTAACTTCATTTAACAGAGTGAAAAGAAACTGACGGCACGGATCTATATGGTCGAAGAAAAGAAAAAAGCTAAGCTCAATGGTATTTATTGACATGGATCACAGGGATAGTTCTATTTATAAATTACTTTACATCTCTAGGGAGATAAGGTGATATTTACCGCCTGCATTTTGAGTCATCAATGATCCACTTACCGAGCGCTAGTAAAGAAAAGTAATTGAATTACAGCAGATCTATTAAAGTAAACTTCCATTTAAACGAGCTAAGTTCCAACACACAGTAACTGATGCAGATGGCGACACTTTCTTACATAGAACAAAATCTAAACACCTGTTTTTGCGCGTACACTGCTCTCAGACTTACAAACTTCATCACCATTTGAATTCTTACTTTATTTCTACAACATAAGGTTTGTTTTAGAGTGGTGAGTTTTGCTAATGACAATAAGCAAGTTTCTAGTAAGCTAAGTGAGCTAATCTGCTAATGGTTCGGCAAGTTACTCGAACGTGACTTGAATGTGATAATAATTGTGTGTTAGACAACGATCTCAAAACTAAGGATATGCTCATCCAAACACTTGTCTCAGTATTTATAGTACTTGGATAATTCATACATGTTCACAAAAAAATATAAAACCGACTTTATTGGAAGTTCAAAAAAACGGGATTCATCTCTTAGTTTCCACTCTTTGAAGTGGAATATTTTCTTCAAATTTAAATCGGTAGGTTATATTCCGAAAACCGTCCCCGTTACGGGAACCGATGATTTCCGTACAGAGCGTTTTAATTCCACTTTTATTGTAAGAACTGCTAGTCTGTGGAATGCACCGTCTCATTGAATCTTCCCCGATAGTTACAATCTGGGTGTCTTTACATCCCGAGTGTATTGGTTTCTTCCAGGCAAACGTGCCCCGTTGTAGGCCGCATCATCGCTTAACATTAAGCGACTTGGCGGGCAAACGCAAACTTATTATTTGTAAAAAATGGGGGCCTCTCTAACAGTACAGCCTATACAATATTTTTTTTAAATTTAAAATCAGATAACATTCTGCGGAGATATCGTGTAACATCAGGTGAGACGGCGGTCAAAGCCAAAATATTTTTAAATAATAAAAAAAGAGTAAAAAAGCATTTTTCGCGGATATTGTACGTCTTGTGTTATTAATTGTTGAACCGAAGTATTGCTGCCAGTTACTTTAAAGTC
This sequence comes from Agriopis aurantiaria, assembly GCA_914767915.1. NCBI lineage: Eukaryota > Metazoa > Arthropoda > Insecta > Lepidoptera > Geometridae > Agriopis > Agriopis aurantiaria. The sequence continues at coordinate 18,410,436 of OU611991.1, read as the reverse complement.
AAATTTTCGTCAAAGTAGGCTGTTCAAATTATAGACACATTAAAACAAAATATTTGAATATGCATTATAACTTTTAAAAAAATCTTGTTCTATTATAATAAATATGTTTTATCGGATGTTTGAAAGACCGTAAGTAAATACGCTGTGAACAAGACGGAATACTTAAATGAGATGTGGGAATAAGAGACCCAGGCCGTCAGTACAGTCGTTACCCGACGTAGGACGTTACTGTACTGACGCTCTAAGTATGCTACTATTTTACATTTTATTTTTACTTACAAATAATTCCACGTCAATATGACTCGACACCACCCACGAGAAGAACATACCTAAAACCTACGACCTATAAGAGACCGCAGGAAAACGCTGGATGCAGGCTGCTTCCAACCGGCCCTTTTGGAGATCGATGGGGAGGTCTATGTCCAGCAGTGGACGTCCTACTGCTGAACTGATGATGATGATGACTCGACACTTAATACGTACAATGTGGCCTATAAATACTACGCTATATAAATATTAACCTTCGACTTTTGTTTACTAGCTTGGTTAGAAGTAAGTTGGAGTCGAGTGCATGTGTGTGGAGCCCGCACTGTGACTCACAGATTTTGTCCCTCGAGAAAGTGCAAAAAGCTTTCTTGAGAAATTTTTATAAAAAGACCTGTGGGTATTACCCTTATCTTTATCCCACCGATTTCTTGCTTGGCCAATTGGGGTTTAACTCATTGGAAGTTAGGCGTTCGCTCGACCAACTTAAGACCGGCTGTAAGATACTGAAAGGTGCCATAGATTCGCCTGTCTTGCACAACCGTATGTGCGCTCTGTATATTCCAGATAATTATATCCGGCACAGGCCCAGTTTTAGAAATAAGCTCTTTTCCACTGGCTTTAGCCGTACGAAGTCGCGTGACTTTAGCCCGATGTGCCGCATCATTCGTGGTCTCAACGCATTCCTTAAAGAGTACCCTGAATGTGACATTTTATGTGATAAATTGCCTGCTATTCTGAAATCTATTTTGACTTTTTGTGAACAACGTTTTATATGACCGTTAAATGTAAGAACACTATTTTAACTTATTGTAATATTTATAATAATTGACATAAGCATTGTATATATTGGACTAATTTTGTAATAATGTAATTTAGATAATAAGTGTAAGTGGCGTTAGCCGTTCTTATTATTATACAATAAAAAAAAAAAAAAAAAAAAAAAAAAAAAATATTAATATTCTTGCTATTGACCACCAACTTGCCTGAGTTTAGTATCTTATAACAATTTTTTTGTATACTATATAAATTTTATATAATTAATTTACCTACCAATTTATTGGACTAAACGTAGCCAACGTAGATAGCAATTTGCTCTGTGCTACGCCGTAGCGCCTCGTAACCGTTTGCTACGCCGCGCCGTAGAGTCAAAACACATCGCTACGACGATGGCAATAGCTACGACAAAGTACACGGATGGAAAACAGAAACGAGACCAGCTTACTGGTGGGTGATGTTGATGAAACTTGATATTTTTTTTAAATCATAATTTTAATATGATTAATGTATTTGAAAACTCAGTGAAATGTAATATATGTTCAGTTTTTAAAAATAATACGGTAAATCAAATAAAAATGATTTTTAGCAATTTAATTTAACCAAATTTAATTAAAATTGGACTAATAAATATATTTTGATTTGATTTAGTAGTTCCAGAAAAATGTAAGTAGTAGGTACGCTTCTATGAAAAGTATGAATATGTTCAGGGCACGGATAGGGTATTTGACTGTTTTGACGAAACCTCCTCAAATTGACTATAATATTATTTACAATACATTTGCTCAAACAGTGCACTTACGAAGCCTGTATACATTGTTCGAAAGTTAAACATTACGGATCATACAACGGAGCGTGCGGTAATGAATTTTACCGCACACTCCATTGAATAGCACCGTGCGTGTACTTTACGGTATTTTTTTAATTTCCATTTTTTGTTTTTTTCTCGCAAATGTGTTGTAAAACGTTGTATGGCACACGTGCGGATTGGTTATTACAAACTCGTGACTATGGTAAGCCCTCGACTTCGTCTCGGGCTTACATTCGTCTACTCGTTTGTAATAACCAACTTTCCGCACTTGTATCATAAATAACTATTATTTATCCTACAACTATCATTACAGAAATGTTCTAATTCAATACTGTGTGTCAACATAATAATATAAACCTAGCTTAGAACACAATTAAACACATTAAACATTAAATTAATTATACTTTACACACGTTGAACATTAAAATAATAATAATTAATAAAGCATCATTGCAAGTATCTTGTGATTTAATCCTCATAATATTTAGTATTATTTTGTGTTATGAGTGGACAGTCAAAATTCAAATTATACTTCCGCGTAAACGCTCCTTTTCATATCTATGAGGCCACGTCATGACGTCATTGTCTTTATTACTTGCCTGTGGCGTCATAAAACCATTCGACCTAACTAGAACATTTATAGTCAAGTCTCGAGAACAATAAAAAAAAAAATTCTGGAAATCAGCACTTTATTTTGTAGTTTTTAGTAATTAAGTATTTATTTTAATAGTAATCTTAATTACATATTTTTTAATAATTATTTGGGTTTAAACCATCATGAATTTATACATATTTTAATACAGTCAAATACCCTATGCTGGATGCAGGCCGCTCCCAACCAGCCTTTTTAGAGATCGATGCGAGGCCTATGTCCAGCTGTAGACGTTCTATGGCTGAAATGATGATGATGATGAATACCTTGTTTCCTATATAGCGGAATGACAAAAGCCCAAACACGACGAACATATAAAAACGTGTCTCTACCACGTGGGCTGAGGTTGTCGCGTAGACCAGTACACGTACAGTACACTCTCGCGGCACTGGTCGCCGGCGACACGGCGCGACTGTCGCTCTGTGGCGCTCCGGAAGGATAACGTGCACGAGTACGGAGCGCCGTAGACATTAACATTAGAGCTGAAGCGCCACGCTCATTGAATTCATAACAACTGCATCCTCTGGCCGGTCGCAATAACTAGAAGAACTTCATCATCATCATCAGCAGCCATTAAACGTCCACTGTTGGACAAAGGCCTCCCTGTTGGAGAGGGGTTTTGCCATAACCCCAACGCTTGGCAGGCGGCTTGGGGATCGCAGTACGTTTACCGTGTGCTAATAGGACGCTGCAGCCCAACCTTCGGTGGTTCTGGTCGCAGTTTTAGGCCATACCCGGGTCCTAGAAGTACTTATATTTTAGTATTTGATTATTTTAAATTTGCACTTAATGACTACGATACATTGTTAAGAATGTTTCCAATTTGCCGCACCAAAGACTTTCCACTGATGTAGACTCCTTATTGGTATTCTACTGTGCCCCACTAAGTCTCAAACAAACAAAACAAAATAAGTGGCAAACAAGCAGACGATCCGCCTGATGGTAAGCAGTCACCGTCACCTATGGATACTTGTAACACCAGAAGCAACACAACTACGTTACCGACTCTTTAAGAATCTATTAATTCGCCCTTTGAAGTACTTTGTATATTGTTTAATCTTTTGAACGTGAACCACTCCTGGCGGTCTGAGTTCATCAGCTGCAATCCTACTCAAACTAAGTGGTGTCTACTAACATCCCTAACGACCAAAGAACGTCGTAGCTTTACCGAGTCTGTGCTAACGACCTTACTAACTAAACTTACTTGGTAGAATACTATAATATGTGGCTGAAAATGTGGCATATATACAGGGTTACGCATTAGCCCTGTACTAAGCCAAAAGGAGGTCATTGTGCTCATAATTATGTAACTTTTATTATAGGACCAACCCTGAAATCGCGATAAAAGTATCAACTGTTCCATACATTTTGTCGAGTTGAATGACCGTTTTCTATGGAGCAGCTGTTTTTTTTTAAAGATTTCAGGTTTGCTCCCATAATAAAAGTTGTTCATAATAATGAGTGCAATGACCACCTTTCGGCTTCGTACAGGGTAAATACGTAACCCTGTATGTATGTGCAGTGCAGTGCTGTCTGCACCATAATATATTACTTATACGTTAACTAGCTGCGCCTTACGGTTTCACCGGCGTTGAAAATCCTACAGAAACCGTAAAAAGTAGCCTGGCTCTTGAACTATACGAAAGTCACTTCGATCCCTTGTTTTGTTGTTACCTGAAAAAGGACAAACCAACAAACACACTTTTACATTCATAATATTAGTATGATGAAATGGTCTGCTTTCTGAACTCAAAGATATCTATAAGCTGATCTAAGGAATGTTTTAATACATTTTTCAATCTAAAATAAATTTTTCATACGTTATTTTTTAACTAAATAAGAATAAAGTGAGACCGTCCAAGTTACCTCGTACACGGAGACCGGGGAAGGCGTGAACTTCGATAGAAAATAGAGAAGTCTCCAAAGACCGACAACTGCAACGCTTCCGCGGAATTCACTTCCGAATAGATTTGCTGATGTTGAACTAGCGCTTTGAATACGGACGTTTTATAGTCGCCAGTTTAATATGAGGTGCGGCGATTGCTGATAGTGATAAATATTTGAAAGAGATAAAAGATAAACATTTAATTCGATTTCACAAATAAAATTACATAAACTCTACAGTACTTAAAGTTATATGATTATTTATTGATATTTACCGTTGGAAGGTTGTGCAATGTGAGAAGATGTCTCCCGCTAACATGGCGCATGTAACTGTTAGAAATTTATAATCTGTGCGATCAATGATCCATGTAAACACAATATGCAATCTGTTAGGTTTTGTCGTCTGTAGTAAAAAACTTTTGTTCGCTCTCTTCATTCCTGATCGCTATCGAACTAGGACGTCGATTTGTTTTCTTCTTGAATACTTGAATAAATATCTGCAATACGCCATCAAAAGCTGTAATAATTTATGTTTAAAACATTAGTAACTACGCCGAAATATTGGGAGCCCATTCCACAACCTTATCACGGTAAATATTCCGTAAATAATCATATAACTGTAGTGAACAACCGTGATAGTTTAAAAACAGTGTTCTACGAGTACAGTACTTGTACGATTTAAGGTTCACTTTGCTTACCAAGTAAATAGGATTATACTGGGTTAAGCGGAAAGGGAATACTAAGCAAAAGGAGTCCATAGTACACAGTTATCATTAAAAAAAACTTTTACAGGGGAGTAACACAGAATTCGCAAAAAAGCAGTTTCATAAGAAATTGATAATGGAACAGCTGATACTTTAATTCGCGGTTTTAGGGTTGCTCCGATAGTAAAAGTGGTTTTTGGTTTAGTACACCCTTTCCGAGTAAAACTGTATAAGGTAAGTGTCCAGTTCCAGTGTCAGAAGTTTTAGGCAGCTCATAAGTCTTGGCGATTGTTGTAATAAGACAAATAAACGTGACGTCTACACTGTGGTAGTGCTCAGTTGTATCCCCAGTCGCGGTCATCCATCCGAAGACCAACTTACTTGTATTTAAACTGTGTATGTCTATTTGTATTATTAATGTGAAAGCTTGTACTTGAGTCAGTGTGTTTACCCGCACTCAACTCTGTAATGGCTTAACGCATTTGAATGATAGCTCAGACCCTGGATAAATCCCGAAAAATAAACAGATCCTGTAAGAAAGTGGACAAAACCGCAGGGAGCTGCTTATTTATTTTATTTCATAACCTTCTATGCTGGTTAATTTGTTTGCTTCTCATCTCGTTTTGATGTCAATTTATAAATTTTTCTACCAAATTAATTGATTTGTCTTATATCATTGTTCTATAACCATTTTAATTGTCAGATATTTATCATTTTAATTTTTTTATTAGTCATTGACATTGGCTCCACTATACTGTTTCCAGGTTGCTTTCCGGTATAGGCCGCTTCCTGGGACTTCTATTTTTTTTTTGTGCTAGTTGTTTCCAATTTGTGCCAGTCACTTTTTTAATTTCATCTTTTCATCTTACTCGCTGTCTTCATTTATTTCGTCGCGGGGCGCTGCTAGTGAGACAATAAAAAGCTCACATTTGAATAGATTATTTGTAAAGTTACTGTGATGTACCTTGGCCTTTATGTTTAAGACACAGGAGTCAGCGCGGCGTGGTGGGGAGACGGCGACGCGACCGCTAGCGTTCTGTCGATGCTCCGTTCGCTGTGCGTCTTCTCTATATTATTATACCATGACATGTCTCAAGCTTTAAAAGACTCACGTCATGTTGACGTCCCGCCACTGCCCCGCCCCGCGACGCCCACCGCGGGTTTGGTCACTGACCACAATTTTTAAAGAAAAATTTCGCCTTTGTGAAACAGCATTTCTCATGTATCTGAAACAGCATTTCTACTTACTCGTACTGCAAATATTGACCAAACTTGCAGAAACTTGAAACGCTGCGCTGCCCACCTGTTCAGAACTTTATAGATGCTGTAGTTTTGCTATTTATTAACTATCAAGTTATTAAGTAGTTATTACAAATTATAGGTATTCAACAAATATAATTACAGTAAATTTTTTTTTAATACATTAGATTAGAAAACTAGCAAATGAGAATGTAAGGCTTAGTAACGGTATACCGTTTACTAGACGTTACATTGTGGAGTTTTTTGTGTGTGTGTTTTTTTCTACTTAACTACGTAACGGCTAAAAATGATGAAATTTCGTACGGAAGTAGCTTATACCCTGAATAAAAAACAAAGTTTTATTATTTAAAATTAAATACAATTCTCGTTGGATAGCGGGTTTAAACCACAACGCATTCTCAATCGGAGACATTAGCTGCTCAAACGTGTTCTGTCCACTCACTCACTCAATCATTAGGTATACTTTGTACTTCATAACTGTCATAAGTTCATAGTTTTCAAGTCAATCGCTGGAAAAGAACCTATTACTACAAATAGTTGTCGACTATTTCACTGGGCAGAGTGATAAGTCTGCTAAAAATTATACAATAAATAATATATATTGTGAAAGTTATTGTTTAATTTTTAACATAGTCTCCCATTACCTCGCTAAAACTAGCTAGCTTTTTTGTTTTAAATATTATTTTTATAATAATATGTGGGGTGAACAATAAAGGGTTTGTCTATAATATCTATCTACTTCAATACATTTCGTCCAACATTTTGCCAACTTTTGGATCCCTTCAATAATGTAGTGAGATTTATGAAACCATTATAATAGTCATTAGGTTTGTGCATGAACTCTTCATTGGAACTAAATCTTTTTCTTTTATAACTTTATCAAGTCTTACTTTTTGTCCATAATGTCCAATTTATTCCATTTGCACTTACAAATAATTTGTTCACACAAAAGCATTTACTGAACAAAATAACGCACTCATGGTGATTCCTCGGAGATTTAAAGTCGGCGAAAGCTTTCCAGTCTCTCATGTAAAGAGGATAAAAATCAACTTCAACAAGTACTGACTCTATTTCACTTAGCTCAGGAAAGTTTGACGTTCTGAGAGAGTTATTGCGCTAGTTTTTTTATGTGCAACTATTAGGTCCTGGGTTGGGGATTAGGTTCTGTGGATTTTAAACATCTTTTACTGGAGTGGTTATACTTACAAAATTTAAGTATATTTTTTTATTGACTTAGCTTTTAGTGGAAGAAATAACAAACAGGATTCATCCTCTAAAGTTCCACCCTCAGAGGTATAATATTTTCTTCAAATTGAAATAGACACACGAGATTACAAGCTATTAAAAAAAAGCCTACAGATAAAGAAAAAAAAAATTACTTCGATTTTCTGTGCCTACAGTAGACGAAGACATTGCGTAACACACACACACACACACACACACAATAATATTATTATTTTTTGAATCCTCAATAAAAGAGCTGATAATCTTCTGAATAGATTTTCTTGAATCATAGCTAAGAACAATCTTAAATAAGTCACCTTTAAAACAAAAAAAAAATCGGTTCAGACATTTGGGAGCTGCGATGCTACAGACTGATGACATATAGAAGATACATACGGTAAGCTTATAACATCACTCTTGTTGCGTCGGGAGCTAAAAAGAAAATGAATATAACGTACAAACAGATTCCTTTAAACTAGAAAAGATAAACCCTTAAAATATGTCCATTAATCAAACCTTATCCTACAGTAAAATAAAAAAAGTATATGTCTAAAGAAACATCCCGGAGCCCCCTCGACGCGACGCCTCATTTTTCTCGCCCAATTAGACCTTCGTACTTCTTGCGAGTTTGTCCACGGACTGCCGTTCCTGATCTACAATCATACAAAAATAACAAAACACTCTGCAACTTTGTCACAGTTACGGCGGACATCTACGAACAGATTTTTAGTAGCTAAAAGTCGTCCCGTCTCACTCTTACTTGTAATTTTTTTCCGGTTCCTTTCACTCTTACAGAGAGACACAACTTAGCTGTGCAGTTGGAAGAGAGAGCCACCATCGTATTTTCTTAAACACGAGTTCTGAGAAAATTTTAGTTCTGTTATTTGGCCAACTGTCTAGAAAAGACGGTCGCTCTGTACCGAGTATTTATAGACCCGCCAACTAATGTCCGTTCACCACGTTACGTCTAAATCAGCGTCAACGATGCGAGATGTGAGCTAACCAAAAAGCTGACCAAGCATAACATTTTTACAGCGATAAGGTTGTTAAAGGTTTTCCTATTTACAGAGTTGCCTACAATCTCAAGTTGGACGATTTGTCATGCCCTTTGATTACGTTTTTGTTATTGTAGATATGAAAGGTGTGTCGGGAGTGAAGAGCCAATTTTTTTCACAAAAGTTTTCTAGCCTACAGTTAGTTTTATAACAAGGAAAAAGTTTTTGCTTTAAATGTAATCATATTTTTAATATAACATGTAGCTAGGGTACTATTTTAACGCTGTCTGTATACTGTTAGGCCTCTTGCCCAAGACAGCGAGATGTGGTACCACCAGTGCGCAATCGAAGCGAGCGAGCCCCGGCGTAAGCGCTATAGTACACTTTCGCCCTCGGCTTGTAATTAGAAAATTAGAGTCGCAAAAAAACAGGTCGATTTTTTTTAGTTGTCCTCAATAAGTATTTTGAATTTGAAAGTAGAAAGTAGTTGTTAAGACAAATCAGAAAAGTTTAATTTGTACAATGAAATATAGAACAAGAAATGACGGTCTAGTTGGTAGTGAACCTGCCTTCTGCGCTTGGGGGCGTGGGTTCGATTCCGATCTAGAAGAAACATAAACATTATGTGATGAACATTTGTGTTTGTTCTATATCTGGGTGTTAACATTTATTTAAGTATGTATTTAAAAACATATATGTTTGGTATATCAGTCTCTGGCAGCCATATCACAAGCTTTGCTTAGTTTGGGGTCAGATGACCGTGTGTGAAAAAATGTCCCGAATATTTATTATTATTATATTTATTTAAATATTTAAAACATGAAAACAGATACAAGTAGTACTCACTTACTCCGCAGGCGCAGCGACCCAAAGTGGGTCTTGGCCTCTGAAACAAGAGAACGCCATCGGCCCCGGTCTCCGCGCTGTCTCTCGCCAGTCGGCGACTGACTCTACGCGATCATTCCAGTGATATGTAGGCCGGTTGACGAGCCTGCGGGAACTCTTAAGATACGCCTTCTTGACATCTATTTCATTCAGCCGGTGGCCTGTCCAGCGGAGTCTCTGAACGCAGAGGTGGTAAATAGTGAAAATTGCAAATTGAAAAAACCAAATTTCGCCATTTTCGCTCAACGAAGAAGAAAACCTAAAATTGCTGAATTTTCTTTGTTAATTGTTAATTTTAAATGAATTTAAGATTCGTCCTTAATTCGGTTTTCAATTTGATCCGTATTTTTTATGTACCTATGTACACCATTACGTGTTTTTCTTTTCATTGCTCAGAGAAACCTTTTGAGGAGGTCCCATATAATCAGCTTTAGCTCAGCAGTTTTAAACCAACGCAACGTCAACAAAAGAAATAAATTTGTTCCTGTTGTAATATTTGTTTGTACCCGTTGATTTAGAATTATCAATGACTTTGTACGAGCATTTATGAAGTCGGTTTTCTAAATCGATTAATAACTTCTATATGAACAGTTACTGTCACACTCTCTTTAAAATCTCTGCATCAAATCTAAACCTGAACAAAAAAGCAATACTAATTGTTCATATTGTGTGCAAAAGCGCACTCATTAGCATTACTTGAACAACTTGTCAGGTATCTACTGAACTACAATCCGCGCCTTACTTTACCTCACATTCTACCTTACCTTACCTCACCTTACCTTACGTGCCTTGTTGTTTTCGCTTCAGTTAAACTGCATTTACGTTGAGACTTCAAAGTTGCTTAAGCAGGAGCAGGTGGATGTTGAGTATATAAATGTGGAACGGGCGGGTGTCACACTGAGTTTACAGATTTACTCAAATGTGGACCTTAAAGACTGTTCCTTAGGGAAATCTGTCTGTATTTCCGTTTCTATATCGTGACAACTACAATAGAATTAAGCTTTGAATACATTTTTTTTTTTTTTTTTACAGGAAATACTGGATAAGTAAGGATGTGTGATCGAGTATACAGTCTTGTCACAGACAGACTGTCGCTAAAATCCCGGACAGAAACTTATTCTTCTTAAACACACAACACAATTGAGCCATAAGGCCACCTGTTAAAAGCCTAGATAATATTTTTAGTGTAATGTTTATGTTATCCTTGTTTTGTGGTATTTTAATAAAGAGTTATTGTATTATATTGTATTGTATTACATTGGCTTTACTAATTGTGTTTTCCTTCCACCTGCAAATTAGACCTGAAGATTCATTACTCAGTTAATTCTCAATCCCAGACCCAAACCTGCAGTTCTATTGAACGCACCAATTAAGTACCTCGGTAAAACAATCGACAGCAGCTTGTCTAACAAGCAACAAATAATTAGTGTTTCATAACGCTCAAAAATACTGATAACATTAAAAAAATCCGAGACGCGGCCCAACCTCCTCATAAAGCAAATTTACTTCGCGTTGTGCCAGTCTATCATACAATATTGTATTTTGTCTGGGACAGTGCTGGAAAAACCATATTCCTAACCGTACAGAAAGAGCACAATGATTCTACGCAAACCATTTCACTTCCCGACCGACTCCCTCCACAACGAGTTCAAAGTGTTGTGAATACGACAGTTTTTTATCTACTACACCTCCCTAAAAGCCCACTCAAGTTTGAAAATCCACCTTGACTATGATACCTGTATACAGGGGCGGATCCAGGATTTCATTGGGGGGGGGGGGGGGGGGGGGACAATCTGACAAGGTTCGAAGGAATCAAATCGAAAAATTGAGTCGAATGTATGGAATTGCTAGGTGTTTTGGGGGGGCCATGGCTCCCATGGCCGCCCCCCTGGATCCGCCAATGCCTGTATAAATAAGCAAGCTTATAGGTAACCGATCCTTCGAGTTACTAAGCGGAGTCCTGGCTACTCTCCATGCGTATACAATAGCATCTGTAAAAAAACTTGCCTATCCCTAGAACTATCCCTATACAAGAAGAAAATTAAAAAAGAATTAGCTTTGCCTGGTGAACGCGCTTTAATGAGTATCATAAGGACAGAATACATGATACTTTTATCCGGATACTTTTCAGACAGGATACGGGATCCTGTTTATCCTGGATAATAAAAACAACTTGAAATTGACCAGGGAAATTCAATGAACGGGATTCGTCCCCTAATTTTCAACCCTTTCAGGTAGAGTCATTTCTTCAAATTTAAACGGTATCACCCTCAAGAATTCCAATTCAATAAAAAAATAATCATTTAAATCGGTTCAAAATTGGCGATATAAAAAGCGATCAAAGATATCATGTAACAAAAAACCAGTCGAAAGACCTCTTTTTTTAACTGACTTCCAAAAAGAGGAAGGTTCTCAATTCGGCCCGTACTTTTTTACTGACGTCAAATGACTATTTGAGTTTTTTGTTTGTAATTTTACAGCTGTAAGTTTGAATATATGAATATCACGATTAACACCACAGGCGAAGCAAGCTGTAAAATAAACGTAACGTAAATAATTTAGAATCCATCGTTGAAAAGTTCGCCAGCTCTCGGATGCAATGCAAATAGCTTACCGCTTTCGTTTTACTTAGCTTTAACTTAGGTAAAACTTAGCTAAGCTCACGTATGGAGAACTTTACTTCTCACACGCGAGATAGAACTCAACTTCTTGCTTATTAACAGCTTATTGTATGCTCTATGTTTAACTGCGCCTAACTTTGTGTATTGTTCAAGTACAAAGGGTACAACGGTTAAACCATTAAGATTAAGTATTGAGTAGATAGATAGTTAGATATAGATAGTTATAAGAGTAGTTCTTATCAATCAGATGTGATGTTGATTTTCTCAGCATCGCGCTCGGAGAGTCAACTTGTCCTGAGGGTGCCTCGTGAAGAGGCGAAACACGTGTTGACAAGGTGCACTGAGGAAACTGGTATAATTGTTTATTTTATTTACATTTCAATTAAATAATATTTATAGTCATTGTATAATATATTAACTGCTGATAGTTTCAAATAATATCATTAATACAAATTATTATAACGATATATTTTTTTACAAAATACAAGCTTATTCTAACACTACAAATAGGTACAGTTAGACTGCCCATAATTATACCGCTGAAGGTCTAAAGACAATCCAAATGCTCAAGCAAACTACTAGTTGGCAGCGTACCAAGCATGCTCGCGGCATATTTAATTAATTATTTTTTTAAACACTGTTTTAAACAATCACGGTTGTTCACTAAAGTTATATGATTATTTATGGGATATTTACCGTGGTAAGGTAGTGGAATGAGCTCCCGATATTTCGGCGCAGTTACATGCATCATGTTCACTGGAAGACTGAAGAATGCGGGTGGTTGGAGAACAGTTAAAAAGTTAGGTGCAGACATAACGATCTACCCTCTTTCTTAGTCTTTTGCTACGGATATCACTGGAACTCGAAGTCGAACCTAAGTCCCGACAAAACACACTCACTGTATCACTGTGTATAGTATTTTGAACACATATAATAAAAAAAAATTTTTTTTTTTTTTTGAGCTCATTCCACAACTTTACCACGGTAAATATCCCGTAAATAATCATCATCATCATCATCATCATCATCAGCCAGAAGACGTCCACTGCTGAACATAGGCCTCCCCCTTTAACCTCCACACTGAACGACAGCCTGCCTTTTGCATCCACTGGATGCCAGCGACTCTTGCTATGTCGTCGGTCCATCTAGTGGGAGGCCTACCTACGCTGCGTCTTCCGGTTCGTGGTCTCCACTCAAGAACCTTTGTTCCCCATCGGTTATCGGTTCTCCGAGCGAAATAAATAATCCTAATAAATAATCATATAACTTTAATTATTTTTTGTTTCAGGTTAGGTTAATTTCTCTCTTTTTTGTAATTAATATTTTATTTCAGGTTAGGTTAAAATTAGCAACTAAAGAGAAAAATAATTTTCTCACAATCCTTATTGTAGGCACTTGAACCGTATATACAAGCGGAATTACACTAGAGAATCGTCAAATACAATTAAAATAAATTTACCTGTGTACTTATCACAAACCTACAAATATTTATATAGTGGTATACATTTAGTTTAATAAGCGTGCTCCATCGTAGACCGCATCATCGCTTAACACCAGGCGAGTTGGCGGTCAAACGCAAGCCTATTATTAATAAACAAAATACTTAACTTAAATCATAAGACAACATTTTGTTTCTTTCAAAATTGTACTAAGATAACTAACTTGACCTACCTACTTCACATTATTACCATCGTTTGATAAAACAAACTGGTGTTGTAAAAATACAGTCAGCAAAATAAAATATAATGTCCTCCATAGTGTAAAGCTTGCATGAACCGCTCGGCTAACATTATTTACGAATATATTCACGGAGTAAGTATTTAATATGTTTCTTGAAGAAATTCTCGTCCAACATGAGGCATGCCTGCGGGCCGCAGCCTCGTGCCTTTGTTCGGCCCACGTTGCAGCCCCACTGCATTTAAAATTAGATTCCCTTGCCTCTGGACATGCAAACAAATAGGTACGTAGGTTGCTATTATAAAATAAAACCGGTCAAGTGCGAGTCGAGCTCGCGCACTGAGGGCGCCATACCACCACATAACTGGTTAGCTACTAAATTTAAAAAAAAATGTGCAAAAAGACAACATCCCATCATCTCCCAGGCGGTCACCCATCCAAGTACCGGCCGCATCCGACGTTGCTTCACTTCGGTGATCGTACGAGAACCGGTGGTGAACAAAAATTTGACACCGACTCGCACTTGGCCATTATTTATTATTTGTTGTTATACTTTAGAGTGTGTACTATAATCATGCCAAGTTTGACACTTGTTAGTATTACAGTTTTTACATTAGAGCTAACACGTCAAAAATACGTTTGTTGTACTTTTTCGTTTTTATTTATTATTATTTGTTAGTTAATTCGCCGTAACATTACCTATTGAATTATTACCTGTGAAAATTTCAATTGGATATTTATTAAGATTCGAAAGATATAGCCGTTTAGAGGTAGGATGGACAGACAGATGGACAGACGGACAGACACACAATGTAGGCTTAGTAATAGGGTCCAGTTTTTACCCTTTGGGTACGGATATCCTAAAAATGAACTGAAAAAGCAACCAATTGCCATAACCACCAATATTTTAGATTTCATCTTAAAATATTTATTTATGGTCATCAAAAGGCGAAGATAAGCGCTGTTTAAACTACCAGTCAATTCTAAACAAGTAAATCACTAAATTTTCTTGTTTTCTTAAGCTCCATGTTGTTTGGTTAATATTTTCTCTGAGCACATATTTTCACTGTTCACCGATACTTATATTATCTACTCTAAATAAATAAACTTAAAGTAACGAAGCCGTTCTTGCTTACAAAGATAATGTAATATTCTAGCTTGTGCTAGCTTGCTTATTAGGAAGAGCAGTGTTGCCATAATGAATTGTTTCAGAACTTCCTATTAACAATATTGACTGCCCCGGTGGCCCAGTTGGTAGTGAACCTGCCTTATGCGCTGGGGTTCGATCCGATTCCCACCTAGGACACACATTAATGAGATCTGTTCTATTATCTGGGTGTTAATATCTATATTAAGTATGTATTTAAAATTATATATGTATGTATATCAGTCTCTGGCAGCCATATCACAAGCTATGCTTAGTTTGGGGTCAGATGACCGTATGTGCAAAAATGCCTCAAAATATTTATTTATTTAATATTAAGATAATTATGCGGTTAATTCTTATATTTAATTATATCTTTATCTTGTATATGGCATGTGTCTTTTTTAAATTAAATGTTGTGTATAAATGTATCTTTGTAGTGAGTATGACGTGTTTGGTAGTGGGTAGTGTGTAGTATAATGTAGTAGTACGCGCAGTGCATGAAGTCACCTGCCGGCCCCATCGGAAGACCAGCGCCGGTTGGGCATCATGCTGAACTGGTGCCGGTTTGTGCCGAAAAAAAGTTCTTTAACTCTAAATTATTGTGTCTCTGTGTGTGTGAAGTGGATTTTTACTATTCGATCTAATTCAAAATGTCAAGGACTGATAACAATAAAATATGCTGAAAAATACTACGAAAATTCCAAATAATTATGTTCACAATTGTCAATAAAAAGTAAGTCTTACTTCCTATCAACAAAACAATTACGTTCCAATAACCAAACACTTACGTGTTAACAACCAATACTTCCTCTTGATCTCCTTCACACCTTCGAGTCCCGAAGTTCCGACGCAAACTATACCGGTCCTGCATTAGAGCCGGCCCTCGAGATAACAGCCTCCTGGAAATGAGGTGTGCTGTAGCTTGCAGTACCTGCTCTCACTTCAGATAAATCACTGTTTTTTTTGTAATGCTTGAGCTTTACCGTCACCTCGCCTGATACGGTCTACGATGGAGCACGCTTGCCTAAAAGAAACCTGTTCACATGTGACTTGAAGACACCCATAATATAACGACACTTAACTGGTCAAAATCGGTCAAGCCATTTAGGCTACAGGATGTACTACAGGAACCTAGAATCATACTAACATGCTCACATACAACCCATAAACATTACCCTCCTTCTTGGACAGTCGGTTAAAAGTTCGCAAGGTTTGAAGGGAAATCATTCCAGTTCGTGAGCTAAGTCCTATTCGACCACTGGTTAGTTATAAGTGAAGCTAATATAAGCGTATTTAAATAACGCAACCGACTCAAAGTGATATCAAGTAGGTATGTCGTCAGGCTGAACTTTGCTGCCATAATCCAAGGTGGGATTTTAGTACAACCATAGATAAACATATGTACAACTTATAGGGGTCCAAGGTTTACCCAAGTATTAATGAAGAACAAAAAAGCATTAATATCAATGGCGAAGTATAAATTAAAAATACAGTCGATAATCTGATGGTGACATTCTAAAGCAGCCTAATTATCTTCCTCTTCCTGTCAACAAAAACAATTCGTATAACTCAATACAACGCAACATTTGCAAGCTTTAGTTCTCGTAATTTACACCTTCCCAGTATCTGTTTCTAGTTTTTATTTCTGGTGTGCACAGTAAAGAGTTTTGATCTTCTATATTTCCCGGCATGAGTCTGGATCCAATTTCTGCTGCGTTTCATCTACTTCGCACGGGTCGTTAGCTGCTTGCATGGCTATCATGTCATTTCTCACGTCAAGCTATCAGCGCAACAATAATACTGTCTTATATGGAACCAAAAAGCAGTACAGGCTTTCTCAAAGGCCAATACAGGTCCGATAACAGCCCCCATTATTTTTCTCATTAGGGTTCGGTATCTCGCCGGCACCGCGTGGACGGGCTAATCTTCCTTCAATAGTGGAGATTATAAGATAGCGGTAATAGCCTGTCCGAGGGTCGATTGAGATGCACTGCGATAAATAGGATATTTAACACGAGTGCTACCGTAGATATACACTTGATGAGATATTGATACAGCACAAGGAGGATACTCGATACGATTGTTGGGAACGATACTCTCGAAGTTGTTGACCATTACACCAACCTTGGACAGATTGTTCAGTTAGGTAAGTCCTACTTAGGCAAATAGGTCGCCTGAAGAACCGACTCGCACTTGGTCATTATTTAACTGTGACATTACAATACATATTCTGTGTAAATTTCAACTGGCTATCTATTACGGTTCGAAAGATATAGCCGTTTAAAGGTAGGACGGACAGACAGACAGACAGACGGATGGACAGACAATGTTTATAGGCTTAGTAATAGGGTCTCGTTTTTACCCTATAGGTACGGAACCCTAAAAAAGATGTAGTAGGTACTAATTGTTGAACATTTAAATTTCAGTTTTAATTATTATTGACATCCGCCAATAAACACTCATAATGATGGCCTGTTGAAACGAACGCCCATAAATGATGGCGGTCATCAAAAATAAAGAGTAGCATTAACGCGACGCTGAAGGCGCCGCCACGGCCGCCGCCGCCGGGCTACTCCATTGATATTCATTAAAACAGTCCAATTAGCGACAGGACGAGCTATTCAATTGTAAAACATTTTCGGACGAGACGGAAGGCGTGATGTTGTGGAACGGCACAAAGTCACCCATCTTCTCTATCTCTTCTCTACATTGTATAAAATAAAGTTACTTTTCATTAGTCATACTCGGAAAGTAGGTCTGAAGTTGCCTGAGGAGCGGGTTGAAAGTTATACACTTCAGCCCTAGGGAGAATCACTTTCAACTGACAGTGAAAGTTGACAACTGACAGACACTCAAATTATTAAAAAAATACTAGTTCTATTTTCACATTTGTATTGAACCATGTTCGAACTTTTTTTTTCTCCTCAGAGGTTTATGGTCCCGCACTTTTCGTGCACTTGCCAGTATCAGGATGTTCAAAAAAAAAATATTGGCGGGAATCCGATTTTCATTATAGAGTTTTGTTTATACTTCCTTATAGTAGATTTGTATTAACAATAAAATTCACTCATATTTTCTTTAATCAGTTCATGTTTTTATTTTTAGTTTTGTGTTGTTATTCGTAATGAAAAGCACAGTGTTTACCTCGGGGTTAAATACTTATTTAGTCCCTCGAACTATTAGCGCCCTCGCTACCCTCGGGTGCCAAACCCGGTCTCAGGACTAAATAAGTTACTTTCACCCCTAGGGTAAAATGTACTATTCCGCGACTCTATATCCACTAACTCCTCCTAAACCATGCAACAGATTTTGATGCGGTTTTCACCATCAGTTAGATCATTTTTCACGGAAGTTTTAATGAAACTGACACCCGTGTGAAGCCGGGCGGATCACTAGTAGTTTTATAAACGACTTTAGAAAGAGGATGCCGTTATTTCTAATTCGAATGTGTTTTCTCATGTTACGCGATATCTGCGTCAATTGCAAACCAAATCAATTTATTGTTTTCGTTTTCAATAGAGCCAATATTCCCGTGAGATATTTAGTTCCATTTTCTTACCGATATTTTATCAAAATCCAATCATGGGTCACGATTGTCAGGAATGAAATGTTTCTTAGGAAGCTCAAGAGGTGGTTGATGGAAAAAAATTGCATAGTTTAGATGAATGTTTAAATCAGCATAATGTAAAAATATATCCTATTGGTGACATTTCGACATGCCAAAGAATGGCAAAACAGATCGGACATTACTTATGAATACCACCATGTTCGTAAATAGGCACTGTATTTAAAAACTTTTTTACGAAGATAAACGTAGTTTAAATTTTAAAATATCCTTTTTTTAATAAACGAGGTTGTGGTTTTATTTTAAACAAAATCGTACATTTGTATTATATTTTATTTATACTTGGATACCCAACAGCCTTAATTCTTACATATAAATATAGAAATAATAATAAAATCTCGCTTGGCCAACATAGGTTATCACTTATAGCAACACATGTCATGTCATGTCATGTCATGTCATGTCATGTCATGTCATGTCATGTCATGTCATGTCATGTCATGTCATGTCATGTCATGTCATGTCATGTCATGTCATGTCATGTCATGTCATGTCATGTCATGTCATGTCATGTCATGTCATGTCATGTCATGTCATGTCATGTCATGTCATGTCATGGTCTAGTGCACAAAAGTATCAAACTAAATATTAATTAGCATTACCAAGTTATAACTGGTAATTTCATTATTGAATATTGTAGTGGTACGGAACCCTCAGTTCGCGAGCCCGACTCGCACTTGGCGGTTTATTACCAGACTTATATTTTTGCTCAGAGGCCTTACGGATAACAGATATTGCGGCACCAAACTAACGTTAAATCCGCTCAGTTGGAAAATCACACGAACGTGAACCTTAACGCGCCCAGATACGATTTGCGGTCGCATGATTTTCCAACTGAGCGGATCTAACGTTAGTTTAATACCGCTATAGCTGTTGTCCGTAAGGCCCCAGGTAACGTCAACATGATTGTTAGTTAACTTTACCGTTAAAATGTCGTTCCTCGACACAGTAACGCCATCGACCATTACAATTTACGTTTGTATTTTCGCATTGTCGCCTACAATTAGCAATGCACGAATTATTGCTTCTATCCAGAGAGCGCCACTTCAAATTGATTTCATTCTCACTACGAACACCTTAAATACAAACCAATTATAATTCTATCACAATGGTGCTACGGTTCTCATTGCTGTGTCAGGTGAAGTGACAGTGTTGTAATTTTCATTTTAAAAGACAGCGTGCTACTTTGCAGTAGCATAATTACATTAAAAAGTACGCCGTTATGAGTCCAATTTTTCCGATGCAATTTGCATTAATTTTACAAGTAGACAAGAAAGATGACTATTACCTACTAGAGGGGTGTTTTGCAATATTGCTTTATTACTCTGTGAAGATATTTCCATAAATACGTTTTACAAAAACTATCCATATAGTTTTTGTAAAACGTGTAGATTCGTAGCGTATCTAGTTATATAAAATGGTAGTAATGGTACTTGCACTCGATGTAAGTAACACGTGTATATTTTATTTATTGGACAATGTATTGAGCCTGTAGAGGATTAAATGGAATTCCAGGTTTTAGTAGCACAGAAGAAGAGGAGCGGCGCGACTTCCATCAGGATAATGCGACTAGGCACACCCTCCAATTCTTAATTTTATTCATCACATAATTTGGTACAAAAGTATTAAAACAGATGGCGCTAAACGTATCGAAATATAGAAGTAACATTACATTAATATGCGTGCGTCGCTAACAGTACCTATACTCACACAAATAGTTCTTGAAACTAAAGTCAGTACCTAATCACTTTTATGACGTTATGAAGAGGAGGTCAAACTTAGCATGGTTATAGTACACACTCTAAAGTATAACAACAAATAATAAATAATGCCCAAGTGCGAGACGGTGGCAAGTTTCTGTTCATTACCAAGTTATAACTGGTAATTTCGATATGGAATTTTGTGGTGCTACGGAACCCCCAGTGCACGAGGCCGGCTTGCACTTGGCCGATTTATTTATTAGTTGTTATTTAATCTGCCGTAACGTTACATTTATTTTGTAAAATTTCAACTGGCTATCTATCACGGTTAGAAAGATACAGCCGTTAATAGGTAGGACAGACAGACGGACAGACATACAGACAGATATCATAGGCTTAGTAATAGGGTCCCGTTTTTTCCCTTTGGGTACGGAACCCTTAAAATAATTAATAACCTAAACATAATTTCAATTTGTTTGAGTCGTGTGACATTCTGTGACCCGCTGCCGTGTTTGAGTTGTGTGACATCTGTGTGTTCTCCAACAGTTAGCAGGTACCAGCTACACAATAAGCACCTCTCATGAATCGATTTCCTGTCAGAATATGTGAGTGAGCCGTCCAAGGTCACAGATCGGATCTCCATCGCAGTTATGATTCTACCTTCGTACCGTAACGTCGTAACGTTACGAAGAGAGCATTACATATTCGTCACGACGAGGAATGGAACTTCATTTACGAGTCCCGCCATCCCCACCTACCTACCTAGCGTACTCCGCGCTACTTGAGCTCGAACAGAAATTGAATTGACTTTGGATGTGTAAGTATTTGTAGCAATATTTACGATTGAACGAATACCCGTTCAAGTATATTAAGGTAGTATTTTTTGTGATGTATTATATAGGTCACATTTGTTACATTATGACGATTGAAGTAGATTGAGTAATAAACCGGCCAAGTGCGAGTCGGGTTCGTGCACTAAGAGTTTCGTACCACCACAAAATACAATAAGGTTGTCCAAGTAACATAATTACCAGTTATTATTGTTGTTATTATTATATTGCTGTTATTATAACGCCTTCGAAAATTGTCGAAGCAATTGTTACGCAGTTAATTACTTTGCCACAAGCGCTCGAGTATAACAATTATAACTTGGTAATGAACATAAATTTGTCACCGACTCGCACTTGGCCATTATTTATTATTTGTTGTTATACTTTAGAGTGTGTACTATAATCATGCCAAGTTTGACGCTTGTACGTGTTACCGTTGTTACATTAGAGCTAATACAAAAATAATTTACAAAATACGTGTGTTGTATGGGGATACCCCCCTTTAGTTTTTAACTTTTTAATTATTTGTTAGTTAATCCACCGTAACAATACATACTCTGTAAAAATTTCAACTGGCCATCTATTACGGTTCGAAAGATACAGTCGTTAATAATTAGGACAGACAGACGGGCAGAGAGACAGACATCGTATGTTTACTAATAGGGTGCCGTTTTTACCCTATGGGTACAGAACCCTAAAAATAATGATGACTAAGGAGCGACCCACGGCTTCACCGGCTATCCTACAGGATTCGTGAACTATTCCGGGATAAATAATTTAAATGTAAAGCCAGGGTGTAAGCAATCTTCTCATCAAATTTCATTGAAATAAATTCAACTTCGATATCAATTTAACTGCTACGGAATGGAGTGCAAACACACAAACTTTCGAATTTATAAATTAATATTTATATTATAAAGTTATATGATTATTTATAGAATATTATTAAAAATAAACAACAATTAATAAATAAATAAAAATCGGGTGCTCATTTCACAATCTTACCACGGTAAATATCCCGTAAATAATAATCATATAACTATTAACTTTAGTGAACAACCGTAGTTTAAAACATAGTGTTTTATATAAAGTTCTGATTATTTTTACGAAATTTCTAATTACATTATGGGGAATAGAATAAGCTACATAATATTAGTTCACTGTCATGCCAATGAGTTTTTTTTTGGATTATAAAAAAATAAATTGGTTTGGTTCAAGGATCAATTATTTGGTTTAATATTTTTTATTTGTTGCTTCAGACCGCAATCATTTATGAGCCAATCAATATAGTTTATTTATTTATTTTGTGGACATACTTTCAGATTGATCCCATGAAATTTCATCTATATCGGTTTAGTCGTTTGGCTTTTATATCAAAACTAGCAGACCTGACAGACGTTGTCCTGTCTTAGAACTGTCAAACACGCAAAGTCAAAATTGTAACTCTTATTTTTTACACCTTGGGTTTCTTTATTGGAGTTTTAGTAAGGATCCCTATTTTTTTTGAAAATATAATATAGCCTATGTTAACCGGGGATAGTGTAGCTTCCCAACAGTGAAAGAATTTTTCAAATCGGTTCAGTAGTTTCGGAGCCTATTCAATGCAAACAAACAAACAAACAAACAAACAAACAAACAAACAAACAAACAAATCTTTCCTCTTTATAATATTAGTATAGTATAGATAACTGAACAATTCGTTACTTGGATGACAATATTATGTACTAGATGGCGCTGGCATCAAGTTAGCTCGCGATATCGTTTTGTTTGTCGCGCGCCGGATCACTATTTAGTTTGGCACGTCAAGTCATCGAATAAAAAGCTATTAATTATCCACATAGCGATAAAAATTTCATTTTTGCAGATCTTTGCCTGTTTAGGCAACGACACTAACGAACGATATAGGTTTATAGACATTTATTCTCATATAAGATGTTACATCACTTCCATGAGAACACTGCTAACAATAAATTTACAGTTCGTCGTCGCAAAAATAACTAATAACATTACAAACATGTAGAACAAAATAATATAATAAAGCATACAGTACATAATATCTATCTAATTAATCGTCCATCACATTTTATGTTGTGACAACATGCCCAGCCAGTCGCTTTTTAAATGCGTAGAACGACTTAGTGTTTTTAATTTCCGAGGGTAGTTTGTTATGAAGGCACGCTCCTTCAAAAGTAATCATTGTCTTGGCGTAGTTAGTTCGTATCTTCGGCAGGCAAATGAAGCTAGCGCGGCGAGTGCAGAGGTACGAAACATTTTGTTTCCGTTTAGCAAACACCAAGTTTGTGTGGACGTTTTTATTAATCGTTTTTCGTATAAAAATGCAACTGTTATAGGCGTATAGTTGTTTTATATTCATTAATTTTGTTTCTTTATAGATATTTTTAGTTTGTGTAAGGTAGGGGTAGTTAAATATAATTTTGATGATTTTATTTTGTAATATTTGCAGTTCAGCTATTCTTGTTTTGACCGCACTTCCCCACACTTCGACAAGGTACAGCAGGTGCGGTTTCACAAGTGAATTATAAATTGTGAGACGTAGCTTGCGTGGGATGCATCGCACAAAGTTCCGAAGGGAACCGCGAAGTGTGATCAGTTTGGTTTTGATATGATCGATGTGGGCTTTCCATGTTAAATGGGTGTCCATGTGTAAGCCAAGGTATTTTTCTTTGGATTTTTCTTGCAAGGGCACGTTATTAATTGTGAGGGGTGTATACATAGGTATTACTTTGTTTCTAGCTTTAAAAATAACGTAGCAAGTTTTAGATATATTAATGGTCAGTAAGTTATATTGAAACCAATTATTAAGTATTTTTAGGTCGTTTTGAGCTCGACAAATAATGTCATGTATAGATGGACCAAAATAGAACATGCATGTGTCATCAGCGTACAGAGTAATGTGTCCACTGAGACCTAATTCATGCATATTGTTAATATAAATTAAAAAGACCAAAGGACCCAAAATCGAGCCTTGTGGGACTCCACACGTTATGGGCTGTGGGTCACTTTGGACGCAACCATACATTTTAACAACTTGTGATCTTGTTGTTAGATAGGATTCAAACATTTTCAAGGCTGTTCTATATAACGTTATCGTACTACGCGTCTTTATTTCCGTAGAGGAGATAAAGACACCATAATATCAATATACAAATTATACAAAAAAGTTGCATAAATATGTAAAATGTTTGAGGTACCTTGCTTTTACCCGGACATGGGGGCGTATCATATCAATGATATTATAATTATTATAGATACGATACGTTAAACGCGTGCTCAAAATAACCCCGTAAATGGGTCCTACTTTTCCGGGATGCTTTTGGATGTTTCTCTGTCATCAACTCTTAACTTTGGCTCCTTCCTATATTGAGAACAGCGTTGCCAGTTTTTTTTTGCCGAGTCGGGATTTTGTAACGTTTTGAATGAAAAAAAGCGGGATTCTGTCGTCGAAAGCGGGACACAGTAAAAAACGTTCAGAAGTTTTTAAATATTTATCTCTTTGAGTTTAAATTATGTTTACGTGACAATAGATAGCAAAAATAGCCATATAAAATGAATTTTAATAAAAATATGAAACTATTTACGGTCGAGTTATCCCCAAAAAGGGGGATGATTTAAAAATTGGGACGTCCTGCTTAAATCGGGACGTCTGGCAACGCTGATTGAGAACAAGACTCAATTGGCGGCCAAAAAGCTAAGTATTCTTTCAATCAAAGGTGCGATGGTAAGTAGGTGGTACCCACCTAGTGTACCTACTTCACGTCGGAACAGTTGCTGTCACTGTACCAAGCACAAGTTCGGTCGTGCATGTCGAGTTCGTTCCAGTACCGGGGCATTACGGCCAACTGCTTACGTGGTATCAAACTAACGTTCAAACCGCGCAGTTCGAAAATCACGCGAACGCGCGCCCAGGTACGATTTGCGGTCGCGCAACATTTTTGGGATTCCGTACTCAAAGGGTAAAAACGGGACCCTATTACTAAGCATACGATGTTTGTCCGTCTGTCGTATTCACAGATTATGTTACGGTGGATTAACTAAGAAATAATAAAAATATCAAAATGTAAAAACGATATGGAGGTCCCCCCCATTCAACAAACGTATTTTTGTATTTAATGTAAAAAGGGTAATACGTACAAGCGTCAAACTTGGCATGATTATAATTATAGTAAATAATAAATAAGCCAAGTGCGAGTCGGTGTCAAATTTCTGTTCACTACCTGTTCTCATACGATCACCGAAGTGAAGCAACGTCGGGCGCGGTCGGTACTTGGATGGGTGACCGCTTGGGCGTTGATGGGATGTTGTCTTTTTGCACTGTTTTTTTTTTGTACTTTAGTAACTAACAAGTTATGTGGTGGTACGGAACCCTCAGTGTGCGAAACTGACTTGGCCGGTTTAATTTATCTTGCGTTTGGCCACCAACTCGGCTGATGTTAAGCGATGTTGCGGTCTCCGGTGGAGCACGCTTGAAGAAACTGATTCACTTATAATTTGATGACATCCAGATATTGTAGGTACGTAAGTAACTATTGGGGTACACCACAGAAGAGAAAAAAATTTCTTCTCTTTTCTGTGGGGTACACCCACGAGTCTTCCAAAGTATTTTGTAATCTTGATAGCCCGATAGCCCGTTTTGATAGCCCGTTGGTCTAGTTGGTAGTGAACTTACCTTCTGAGCTTAGGGGCGTGGGTCCGATTCCCACCTAGGACAAACATTTATGTGAAAGATACAGCCGTTTATAGGTAGGACGGACAGACAGACAGACAGACGAACAGACAGACAAGTTAGGCTTAAGTTAGTAATAGGGTCCCATTTTTACCCTATGGGTACGGAACCTTAAAAATAAATTTATAAAAAAGCGTGCACACATACCGTGATAACCATTAAAAAGTGGCAAATGTTGCGTTGAACGTTTTAGTAGGAAGCTCAATATCCCGCTGTGATGTTTGTGATAAGAATCGCCAGGTAGAGGCAGGACGCGATGTTGCGGCTGTAAATCGAGGCGGGTACAAGGGGCGAATCCTTTTTACGAGATTTACCGACGGGATTCGGGCTGCCCGCGGTCTCAGCCCGCGGTACGCCTGCAAGGATTTGGCCGCGGTTCAACTTGAAAGAGACTAGAACGACTATTATCATTATTATGTTATTCAAAGGAAAGATTCCTAATTATGCAAAGAAACTATCTCCATCGTGAGATTGTGCTCGCGTCCCGTAGATTCCTTTGCTTGGTGTATACCTCGCAAGACACGCAAACGAAGCAATCTTTAGCGTCTTTTTTGGGTTCCGTCGTCAAAAGGAAAATACAGAACCCTTATAGGATCACTTCGTTGTCCGTCTGTCTGTCTGTCTGTCTGTCCGTCTGTCAAGACCCTTTTTCTCATGAACGCGTAAAGGTATCAAGTTGAAATTTATACTAAGTACTTGGGTCTACGGTTTCTTTCGGCTTTAAAAAAAATAAAAGTTATAAGTGAACGCAATCAAAAGATATGAACGTTTATGTCGCATATTTTGCGATTTCACAGGGGAATCAAAACCTATAGGGTACTTCCCGTTGACCTAGAATCATAAAATTTGGCAAAAAGCAAGGTCTCATAGCACATATATAGGAATAAATCCGAAAGTTACAAATTTGAAGTTATATCATTTAAAAATATTTATTTTGCTATTACAAACTTACATTTTGTAGTTGGAAAGTATGGAAGAACCTTATAGTCAACTACAAAGTTAAGTTTGTCTTTCAATATTTCAACTTCAGTTAATTTTTTTTTTTGGCCTCGCGCTCTGAGGGTATTTCAACGTACCTATTGTACAAGTCCCTTAACGCTCTCGTTAAGAACTAGCTAGTGTCCGTGAAGCTTTTTATTTGCAGACTAATCTGTGACCATTATTAATGAGACCAAAGGCGACGGAACAGCTTCCCAAATCATTAGTTATTGTAAAATTATCTACAGGAATCTAGGTAACACTATGTGTAAACCTATATTTAGATAGCCCGTTGGTCCAGTTGGTAGTAAACCTGCCTTCTGAGCTTGGGGGCGTGGGTTCGATTCCCATCTAGGACAAACATTTGTGTGATGGACATTTGTGTTTGTTCTATATCTGGGTGTTAATATGTATTTAAAACTATATATTTATGTATATCAGTCTCTGGCAGCCATATCACAAGCTCTGCTTAGTTTGGGGTCAGATGACCGTGTGTGAAAAAATGTCCCGAATTTATTTATTTATATTTATTTATTTATATAGCTAACATATTAAAGCTGGAATTGGTAAATATACTTTATACATTTTCCCCATCAACTTGCAACTTACACCACGACCGAGCCAAAGGTCTCAAAGTCCAAAGGCGAAGCTCTGCAAGGAACAAAGGTACCTACATAATAATATCTCGTTTGTTACCGGCGCCGCCCGTCCCATGTCGGAAATATTTGAACGTGGCCTAATAATGTCGCCGTACCTTTTATTTTACCTATGAAGGTAAATTGAGCTGTCACAATAAATTCTGCCATTGCTAAAAACTGAGGAGATCCGTAGACGAACGAAAGTCACCGACATAGCCCACCGGATTAGTAAGTTGAAATGGCAGTGGGCAGGGCACATATCACGCAGAACAGATGGCCGATGGGGCCGAAAGGTTCTGGAATGGAGACCACGGACTGGTAAGCGCAGCGTAGGACGTCCACCCACAAGATGGACAGACGACCTAAAAGAGACCGCAGGGAAACGCTGGATGCAGGCCGCTTCCAACCGGCCCTTTTGGAGATCGATGGGGGAGGCCTATGTCCAGCAGTGGACGTCCTACGGCTGAAATGATGATGATGATGATGATGATTGCTAAAAACTGACGTTAGAATGTTTAGTGAACTCCAGAGAATAACCTATAACTAAATTCTGAAAAAAAGTTAAATTTTTACGGTTACACTTTTTAAGGTTACTTTCACGTACCCAAAGGGTAAAAACGGGATCCTATTACTAAGCCTACGATGTCTGTCTGTCTGCCTATCTGTCGGTCCGTGGCATATAGCATGGGATTATTCAAAAGGGTTGTTAGTAGAGTCTTTAAAGGTTGGTAGCATATCTGTGATGCCCCTGGTGTTACAGGTAGGTATCCACACGCGACACGACCGCTTACCACCAGGTGGCCCGATAGCTTGCTACCAATTCCAGTTTTAATATGTTAGCTATATAGTGTTACCTAGATTCCTGTAGATAATTTCACAATAACTAATGATTTGGGAAGCTGTTCCGTCGCCTTTGGTCTCATTAATAATGGTCACAGATTAGTCTGCAAATAAAAAGCTTCACGGACACTAGCTAGTTCTTAACGAGAGCGTTAAGGGACTTGTACAATAGGTACGTTGAAATACATACGTACAACTAGCTGTGCCCAGCGGGTTCACTCGCTACATAACCGTTATGTATTTCGGGATAAAAGTATTCGGAATTTTTTGCTATTCCAGGGTAGACGCGTCTTCATTCCAAATTTCATCTAAATCTAATCAGCTCGTAAAGACTTGAGTGTGGCCAAATAACACACACACTTTCATTTTTTGCCTTCGACGCAAACAGAGGGGAGTTATAAGTTTAACGCGTGTATCTGTATGTATGTCATGGACCTGTTGTCACGGACTGACGAGATGAGCTGTCGGCTTGATGGTGAGCGTCATATTTGTTCATGTTCATGTCATGCAGTACCATGGACCTTCCCCAGGTGGAATCATAAAAAGGAAGTTCCTAAAGAAATTGTAAATAAGTTGGATGATGAATCCATATGTTTTTTTTTTTTGAAATTATTCATGCTCATTTTTTT
Source organism: Agriopis aurantiaria (assembly GCA_914767915.1). Taxonomy (NCBI): domain Eukaryota; kingdom Metazoa; phylum Arthropoda; class Insecta; order Lepidoptera; family Geometridae; genus Agriopis; species Agriopis aurantiaria. The sequence continues at coordinate 18,381,551 of OU611991.1, read as the reverse complement.
TGTAATTTTTACCCACTCACAACTTACTCATTGATAGTATGAGCAAGACAAAGGAACCGAGCATAAAGCAGACCAGCTCCCGCAAGCAGCACCCGCTCACGAGTTGACGCGTGTGCCAGCCATCGCTCTCCTCGCCATATTTGAGGGCAGAGGGCGGCCCGCCACACCACGCCGGTGCAGGAAGAAGCCGCTAAGTGACAATGACTGTTTCAGATGTTCCAGGCTTGCGTTGGACTGCCAACTCGCCTGATATTAAGCGATGAAGCACGCTTGCCTAGGAGAAACCGATTCACTCGTGATTTGAAGACACCCAGATTGTAATTATCGGGGAACACCCATTCAGGCAGCGCATTCCATAGAATAGCAGTTCGCACTCTATCCCGCGCAAGACATTAACATACATAATTATGTTTTCGTATGTTTGGACCGAAGTGCCGGTGGTACAGCACCGTACTGCGGGCCGTAGCCAGTGTACCGTTCCTTTATCAGCCTCATCTTTAATCGGCGCCGACAGCTCTGCGCTAATGAGAAAAATAATGACGACCTCGTCACAGGCAGCCTTAATCAACACCTGCCGAGCCGGCTGCCGGCTGCCGAAGGCTTTCACCTCACAGTTTGGATTTATTATAGCTCTTTGAAACATTTTTGTGCCTTTTTTTACCTAGTTTGAAATAATGAGATATTGACATGTACCAATTGAGAAGGGATTGGTTATATTATAATTCTCTAACAGTACTCAAATCATCATTTCAGCCGTAGGACGTCCACTGCTGGACATAAGCCTCCTCCATCGATCTCCAAAAGGGCCGAGTGGAAGTGGCCTGTATCCAGCGTTTTTTTGCGGTCTCTTTTGGTCGTCTGTCTTTTACTTACTTTACTTACTTAACTTAGTTTATTATAATGACTAAATAAATATGTTTTTTTTTTGGTTAAGTCTTACAAATTACCAGCAACAACGGATCATACAAAACATACAATGTAACTAAATAACCTGACACTTGAACTTGTTATCTACGAAACCTGCGTCAAACTTCACGTCCTGACGGTAGTTCTCCCCTTCTCTATACATAGTGGAAATATATCGTTACCTATTTTATTATTGAATAAACAGGCCGAAAAGACCTCCATAAATCACGCAATTTCCTACAAAGTTCGTTTTTATCGTCGACATCCACGCCACTGGCCAGAATCCTAAAATCCCTACACATAACAAAACTTCACATCGATTGACAGTTTTATCTACGGATTGCGATAAAACACTACAATACTACAAACTTATATGTGAAGTCGAGTGGCGAGCCACCATCGTAATTTTGAACAAAACTGACCGTTTGATGTTTCCAGTCGTAACTTTTAGTTCAATTTATGGTTATGGTTTAATGTCGCAGCTGTCCTCGAACCGAGCGGTCTTGTGCGAGACGATGGAAAGAGGCCTGATGGTCTGATTGTGTCGATACTTTGCGCCGTCACATCTTCCTGAGACACAAGGTAGGGCTGGTGCGGTTGCCAATCCGGCAGAGCAGCACAAGCGACGCAAATAATTATGCTAACCTCAGTTACATATTTGAGGTCCTTGGGGTCGAGACATTGGGCCCTAGGGGACCGGGAGCTCATCTTATTTTCAAAAAACTTTCAGAGCGCCTGGTATATATTATGTGACGCGTGACCAAAATACTAGCGTGTTTCTTGCTCAACACATAAGCATTGCCATTCAGCGTGGTAATGCCGCCAGTATGCTGGGTACGCTGCCAACTGGTAGTGGGCTTTAACATTTGGATTGTCTTTAGACCTTCATCGGTCTATAGGCAGTCTAACTGCATTTGTAGTGCTAGTATTAGCTTGTATTTTGTTTAGTTAATAAAGGCACTTGCCACAGTAAAAAAAAGGTAGGTACCTTTCTACAGAAAGTCTAGCCTTTAGTCTTATAAATTATGAAATTACCATAGGAGCGCAACCATGTTTCCCCTATTCGGTAAAATAAGAATTAGCAACTTTCATCTAACTGTCCCCTTTTTAGACGTCGGTTAAAAGAAGTTTAAATCGACGTCGTGAGGAGTTAACAAGAACATTGTTAGTTCTATTTTTGTCCATCAGCACAGATAACTTGGCAACACTTTAACAAAGGTCAGACAACATAAACTGCGAACGTACTCAATAAATAAACAGGGATTTTTTCACGTAACAAAAGTTTCGCTAAAACAATTACGGCTACAAGTTTTCAGATTTAAAGGGTGGCTCAGAAATGATGGACCTCAAGTTAGTGACCCGTTGTTTACCAGAAAAGTTATGTGACTCAAACTTAGAGCAATAGTGGTGTTAGTACTATTTTAAGCGCCCGAAACAAACAGAGGGGCTGAATATCTGTGAAATCTTGTGTCCGTCTGCGGCATCGTATATAGCTCCCAGACGGCTGAACCGATCTTGATTTAGTTTTTTTGGTTGAAGAAAATCTGTTCAGACGTTTGAAGATTATCAGCTCCTTTATCGGGGGTTCAAAAAAACAATACTTGTTGCTGAATCCGTCAGTAGGTAGACACAATTTAAGATAAAATAATTACTTATTCATCAGATTTGTCCCATTCATTAGCCTTCATTAACGTATTTGGGAGACCGCTAGACTTGAAAGCGTAATGTCACAGGTTCAATCCCGGGCCTGTAACTAACAATGAGCTCTTTGGACTTTTCATACCACTGGCTTTTCGGTAAAGGAAAACATCGTGACGAAACCTGCATACGTCATCATCATCAGCAGCCAGAAGACGTCCACTGCTAAACATAGGCCTCCCCCTTTAACCTCCACACTGAACGACAGCCTGCTTTTTGCATCCACTGGATGCCAGCGACTCTCACAATGTCGTCGGTCCATCTAGTGGGAGGCCTACCTACGCTGCGTCTTCCGGTTCGTGGTCTCCACTCAAGAACCTTTCTTCCCCATCGGTTATCGGTTCTTCGAGCGATGTGGCCTGCCCATTGCCACTTCAACTTGCATACGTAAGGATAAGAAATTCAATGGCGATGTGAAATCACTAATCCGCAACTGGGCCAGCGTGGTGGATTTGGCCCAATCGCTCTTTAGGGGGTAGGCTTAAGACCAGCAGTGGACTATTAAAATGCTGATTATGCATCAGACCCTCATTATAAGAATAAAGTTCGGAACTCGTTAAAACAAAGCAAATGAGCCCAAACTCGAGGAGTGTACTAGTAGCTATTGACGAGATCCACTATCTACATCCTGGCTCAGTCAGCAGATCAGTTTGATGGTCCAAAGTATGATCTTGTCCAAATTACATATCAGCGATAAGCTATTATGCTGTATTGATAACGCCGACAATTTGTTTTCCTAGTTTTAAGTTGTTTTTGTCTAATATTATGTCATTTATGCAGTGCAAGTATAACTGTTCTATAACGATAGTAAAATTTGACAGCTGTAATCTTCAAATTCGATAAAATGCCATTTGTACAGTTCTCGCTATGATCGATTCTATGGCATTTTATCGAGTTTGACGATCGATAAAGAACGGTACGTGCACTGATGGAAAGAACAATAAAGAGTTACCTATCTACTTTTTGCAAAGTTTCAATTCGATACGAAAATTATTAGATATTAGACGTAGGTTAAAATTATTAGATATTAGACGTAGGTTAAAATTATTAGATATTAGACGTAGTTTAAAATTATTAGATATTAGACGTAGGTTAAAACCGACTCGATGAGTTGTTTACAAGTGAAGCTTAATAAATAAACGTTTTAATCCAATAGAAATCGTAAAGTGAGTTCATATACTATTTTGTGGTTCATATGAACAAGGTAAAGTAAGATTCCGTTAACTGGCAGCTCAGTTCACGTTTGTATTTGGGTTAATCCACGATTAGTTGATAATTGCTCAATTAGAGTTGTTAAACGCTCAGTTTCGGTAACTTCAGTTGCGAGATGCTTATTGGATAATCAAATGTCGGTTAAATCTAATTGGTAAGGTAAATAGCGAAACTGGTAGATTATTGTATTGTATTATTTCGAGTGAAATGTATTAAGGGATTTAGTAATAATGGACTCTAGTAATTGATTGAATCGTACGTTACTATATTGAAATTTTATCTATATTTAAAAACTAGCTGACATAACATGTACTTGCCTGTACATCAATCTGGTCATAGCTAAGTATATTCGTGAAAACCGCATTTAAATCCGTCCAGTGGTTTAGGAGATGTGCGTGCACAAACAAACAGACAAAAATTCGAAAAACTTTTTTGGTGATTGTTGTTTTTTTTTGTTGATATCTTGCTATTACAGATTTTTTTATCTCTACGATTTTATTATATGTTTAGACAAAGATTATTTTATATGTATAGATAAGTGGTTATCTTTAAATAATAATACAATGTTTACATTAAATAAGGATTTAAAGGTAATAAGTTAGTAAAGTTGATTTTTATTTTAGCCGAATTATGATAAGATTCTCAATAGAATTTATTAGTGTGGGATGCGACATGCGTAGACACAATGGCTCCGTCTCACCTTCCTGCAACATCAGTTCAGGCCGCCGCCGCTCAAGCCGAAAACCTCAAACGGCGCAAATATGCACACCTTGACCGGGTGTACATGTTCGCTCCGTTTGGGGTGGAGACGATGGGTCCGTGGGGGCCGGCGGCTATGGGCCTTTATCGGGACTTGACCAGGCGATTGGTGGAGGCGTCGGGTGTCCAGAATGCTGGCTTCTATTTCGCCCAGAAATTGAGCATTGCCATTCAACGTGGCAATGCTGCCAGCATTCTGGGGACCTTTCCCTCCACTAATGGTCTTTTAGTTTAAGTTTTTAGTTTGTATTTAGTTATTTTAAGTTTTAGTTTTTAGTTATTTATTTAAGTTTTCGTTAATTTTCTGTTTTTTTAGTTGTGCATAATAAAGTATTCTTCCAGATTCTCAATTTTTTTTTCTTATCTACTCGTAACAATCGTTTTTAGAGGTCGATGGGGGAGGCCTATTTGTCCAGCAGTGGACGTCCTATGGCTGAAATAATGAATAGTTTTTAAGTTTTTTAAAAATATTCTTTGGATTTAGTTGTCCTGAAATAAACACTTTGAATTTGAATTAAAGATCCAGTTAGTACCATTGTAACCCCAACTGTCCCTATAAATCTTCACAATCATTAGATCAAAACCTTCCCAGAAATAAATGTTACAAACACAAATATACGTTCACCACTGAGTTATTTATCATTCAGTTAATGTTACCTCAATAAAGTAGAGGGCAGGTAATGCAGGTCCCGTGTCCGCGGTAATGCATCGACTGCGCCGATCTATCATTTATATCAACGTCAGCAGTCCATTACAGTACAGTGCCTGGCTTGCAATATGGCACGTCAGGGACATGATATTCGGTTCGGCTAGCTTTGTACAGTGCAATGTCTTTATTGTCTGTCGCTGGCGATGTTTTACTTTGCGAACTGTTAGTGTGAAGAATGCGCTGCCTGAATGCGTATTCTCCAATAGTTACAATCTAGTCTTCAAATCACGTGTGAATCGGTTTCTTCTAAGTAGGTACGTCTGCTTTCATTATAGACCACATCATCGCTTAAGCGGCAGTTGTTAACAACTGGCGAGGTGGCGGTCAAATGCAAGCCTATTAATTAATTAAAAAAATAAATATGTCGTCAGTGTCGTCAGTCGCACCATGTAGTCTTTGATTAGGTATAGCTTTTCTGTCATTAATTCTCTAAATTCTTTTCACCCTTTTTCACGACTTGCCAGTATAAAAAGCCGGGTACTGTACCTCGCTCGCGACCGTCCGCGACTCGCTACCACTATCTAAGCAAAAGCAGTAATGGTTTCGAAGCACTGACGTTTCATGATACTGTCGTGGCGTAATCAATTATGTAGTAACCTTTTCGCAAGTTTTCATGAATGTTGCGGTGAAGTGGAAAAATGAGTTCCAAGTGGGTAGAATATATTTTTGGGTTCTCTTCGTATGAATGAGACGGGTTGCAGTCGCCGCCTCGCCAGACCGATGCACCAAAACGGTTTCTGACCTAGAACTATTAAAATGACAAGAATCTATATACCTGTCCGCAAGAAGTTACTGTCTCCCATCTAAAGTCTTAATGATGATAATATTTAACTTTGTATTTATTTTTGTTAGTTGTAAGTACTTGTGCGCGCGCGGCTGCGTCCGGCGCAGCGATGCGTCAGTCGAATACACCACTTGATTGCAAGTAGATGTGTTGTTATTTACACCCTCAGCGCGCCCGCTAACAAATGGCGACGGCCACGTTACTTACGCGTGTTTAGTACATACTTGTTTGTGTCTAGTGCTAAAGTATTAGTTACGTACAATGGCTGTAGCAAAAGTCACGGTGGGAACCTTAAGCACCTTCAACCATGAAGTTCAAGACTGGCCGATTTACAAGGATAGATTGGAGCAGTGGTTCCTCGCAAATGACATTGATATCGACGAGAAAGCGCAGATTAAGCGAAGAGCTATACTTGTGAGCAGTCTAGCTGAGAATACCTACAAGCTGGTTCGCGATTTAGCACTGCCGTCCGGTATCACAACGCGTAGCTATGCTCAGCTCGTCGAGTTACTAGACAACCATTTCAAGCCGGTACGCTGCGGGTTTGCGGAAAGATATTTATTTCACGCATCGACTCAACGTGAAAATGAAACCCTATCGGAATGGGCAGCTCGAGTGAGGAATCTCGCTGCAGAATGTCATTTCCCTGCTGCGATGCTGGTAGAAGCATTACGTGACCGTTTCGTTCTCGGTATGTCACCGGGACCAGAGAGAGACAAGCTATTCACAAAAGATATGTCAAAGCTGCCGCTGAGTGAAGCGATACGAACAGCAGAAGCTATCCGCTGTGCTCGGATAGGAGCGCAGGAAGGCGTCAAGCCCGCCGCTTCGACTTCGCTGTTTAAAATGGCGGTCGCGCCAACGCAATCTCCTGCCCAGTATAATAAAACTTCGTCACGTTCTCGGGATCCGTTGTTGCAATGTACTGCCTGCGGATTCAGGGGGCATGAGATTTCTACGTGCAAATTTGTCAAATACAAGTGTTCAGTGTGCGGCATCGTTGGCCACTTAAAACGCGTGTGTCCTAAAAAGTGCATCAAACATAATTACGTCGAGTGTAGCAACGATGTCGACGACGGTGAGGTAGCTAACTATGACGACGGTAAGCTTATCTTGTCAAATATTAAAACAGTTAACGGGGAGGCGATGCACGAATCCATTCTTGTTGATGGAGTATATGTGGACTTTGAACTGGACTGCGGCTCACCTATCACGATTATCCCGCAAAAATTGTATGAAATACACTTTTCAAACCGACAACTTTGCCCTAGTAAGCTATTACTAAGCGCTTATAATGGTAGCACTATTAAAGTTTTGGGATTTTTCAAAGTGCCGATGACCTACAGTTCAAAAATTAATAATGTAGATGTGTATGTAGCGGAGACGGAGGGAGTGCCATTATTAGGCCGCGATTTTTTCTCTAAATTTGATTTACAAATTTCGGTGGTTAACTCCTGTAGTTCAGTCAGTGAGTATATACAAAAATACCCCCACCTGTTCTCGGATAGCCTCGGTTGTTATAGGAACACTAAAGTTAAATTAACCCCTAAAGAAGATGCCAAACCCATTTTTTACAAAGCTAGACCAGTGCCATTTGCCCTCCGCGAAGCGGTGGAGGGAGAGATAAACCGTCTGGTTAGTGTAGGTATTTTAGTACCAGTGAATTTTTCAGAATATGCGAGTCCAGTAGTTCCCGTTTTGAAGCACGACGGGAGTATTCGTCTTTGTGCAGATTTCTCGGTCACTCTCAATAAACAGCTCGTTATTGACAAATATCCACTGCCACGTATAGACGAGTTGTTTGCACAACTTCATGGCGGTATCAAGTTTTCAAAATTAGACCTCTCTCAGGCCTATGCGCAGTTAGAATTAGAGGAGGGGTCACAAATGCTTACATGCATAAATACGCATAAGGGGTTGTATAAATTTACTCGTTTAGTTTATGGCTTATCTTGTGCGGCAGCAATATTCCAAAAAACCATTGAAAGAATTTTGTCTGGCATGGAGGGCGTCCTTATTTTCCAAGATGATATTTTGATTAGTGCAAATTCAGATACCCTTCATAAAACAAGACTAAATGAAGTATTTTCAAGACTGCAAGACGCCGGATTAGTGTTGCAAAAGGAAAAGTGTTTTCTTTTCCAAGATTCTGTATCATACTTAGGTTTTGTTATTGACAAGCACGGGCTTCATAAAAGTCCCGACAAAGTAAACGCAATTTTAAACGCCAAAACACCAACTAATGTTTCAGAATTAAAATCGTTCCTGGGACTTGTAAATTATTATCGAAGTTTTGTCAAGAACGCGTCGTCAATTTGAAGTCCATTACACTGTTTATTGCAAAAGAAGGAACCGTGGCACTGGTCTGAAGTACACGAGTCTGCAGTAGACTTCATTAAACAAGTACTATCTTCTGAAGAAACGTTAGCACACTTTAACCCCGAAGCAATAATAATACTTACAGTCGATGCGTCCCCCACAGGATTAGCGGCTATTCTGTCGCAAATGGAAAACGGCATCGAAAAACCAATATCGTATGCCTCCCGTTCGCTCGCAAAAGCTGAGCGAAGTTATAGTCAAATTCAGAAGGAGGCCACGGCAATCATATTTGGTGTACGCAAATTTCACCAATATTTATATGGGCGATCTATCCCTTTTATACTTAGAACCGACCATAAGCCGCTCTTATCAATTTTTAGTCCAGATAAGGGCGTACCAGAGGTAACAGCAAACAGGCTGCAGCGGTACGCTATTTACCTAAACTCATATAACTTCAAGATCGAATACGTTTCGAGCACTATGAATGCAGCAGATTTTTTAAGTAGATCGACCGGTGCGCAATCTGCGGAGGTTGATGATAAATACATAGATAAAGCTACGTACATGAATTTTGTCTTTGGGCAAACCGCAGAGGAACATGTAAGTTTGAGTAAAATAATAGAAGCAACTAAATCTGATCCGGTCTTATCACAAGTATGCGAGTACGTCCTTAAGGGTTGGCCTTCTAGACTTATTGACACTAGATTAAAACCTCTCCGATCGTGTAGTGAGGAACTATCAGTCGAAAGATCATGCTTACTGAGAGGTCATAAGATGGTAATTCCATTATCCTGTCGTACTCGGTTGTTAAGTGAACTTCACTCGGGGCACCTAGGCGCTTATAAAATGAAATGTGAATCAAGGTCTAGATTTTGGTGGCCACGAATGTCGGCTGATATTGACAGGTATGTTGCAGAGTGCGAGATCTGTGCAAAGGCGAGACCCGCCCCGCCCCGCGCACCTCTCGCGCCCTGGCCTTATCCACCGCAACCGTGGTATCGTGTGCATATAGATTTTTTAGGACCGATAAACAACCGAACTTACCTGATTGTCGTAGATGCCTACTCGAAATGGGTCGAATGTTTCGACGTATCATCCGGTTATGGTACTCGAGTGGTCATTGATAAACTTTGCGAAGTAATGTCTAGATTTGGTTTATTTCACACTATAATCTCAGACAATGGCAGTTCTTACGTCTCCGAGGAATTTAAACTGTTCTGTAGCAAGAATGGTATCGTGCATCTGACATCCCCGAGTTATAATCCAATGAGTAACGGACAGGCCGAGAGTTTTGTTAAAATAGTTAAAAGAGCGATTAAAAATATAATTGCAACCGGCACTAACCAACGGGACATGAACATCAAAATAAATGAATTTTTACTTAATTATAGGAATTCAATTCATAGTACCACGAACAAGTCGCCTGCTGAGCTATTGTTCGGCCACAAATTAAGATGTAGATTAGATCTTATTGATTTGCCACCGTCGTCTCGCGACGCTACACTCGACGCATTAGTAAAAGATAAGCAGTGCTCTCAGTGTAGGTATTATGGTGGCAAGCGCAATGTGACCTTCAGCGCTAACGAAGTCGTGCTAATCAAAGTGTACAAAATGCAGAAACCAATATGGGTGAAAGGAACTATTTTAAAGCGCCTGGGCAAAATGCTATATCTAGCAAAAATAGGGGAATCCGGGGCCACAACGAAGAAGCATACTAACCAACTCCTTAAGCTAAAAGGGGAGGATTCGGAGCATAATGAGTCCGAGTGCTCAAGTTCGAGTGAGCGCGTGCCTGCCTTCGATCGAGAGCCAGCTGCGGTGCCGCCAGTCATGATTCTGCCAGCACACCCTACCGCTGTGCCTGCGCAGGCGCCGGTCGCTACGTCTGCGCCCGGGTCACCCGTCGTGGGAATCTCACGTTCAAAAATGCCTACAGAAGCAGCGTCAGAGCCAGAGTCGAGCCCCTCACGCCGACCAGCGTCTGTTCCAGCGAGCCCGGTCACTCCGGCCCAAGTATCGCGACCGCGCAAAAAAATAGATTATAAGCGATATCTTTAGTGCAGTATATAAGTATTCGGGATAGTGTTTCATAGTTAAAGGTGGAGGGATGTTAGTTGTAAGTACTTGTGCGCGCGCGGCTGCGTCCGGCGCAGCGATGCGTCAGTCGAATACACCACTTGATTGCAAGTAGATGTGTTGTTATTTACACCCTCAGCGCGCCCGCTAACAGTTATGATAAAAAACAGTTTAACTAAAAAAAATGCAATATGAAAAAAATTGGGCATCCGTTCAGAAATGTAGGTCAGTGTCGCTGGGTTATCCCCTTCCCTCATTCTAAGCTGCCTGGTCTTCGTCTTTGGTGTTCCCGTGCTAACTGTATGAGCTCAGCTTGTCACGCCGCCTTCGTCCGGGATGACCAGGAGGTATCAAAGATAAAATATTACATTTTAAATGTCAACATTTATGAAGATTATAAGCGTTGAAGTGGAATTATTTTTGGTTGGTCACGTCACGATAGAACAATGAATTGGCGAAACCTTTTGCATTGCGATTATGAGATAGAATGTGAAAAAAGTCACGAAGAGACTGGAAGTGACTGTTTATTCTATTTCTATAGTTAAAAGTATCTTACTTTTAACAACAGAATTATAATAAACTAGATGCGCCAGGTAATGACAAACTAGCTTTATCTTCATTCTAGTACCCATCACTTACCGTCGGTAAACCACGTTTCCCGTGAACAGATTTCACAAAATCCACGACGGAGGTGCAACGTTACTCTTTAATGAGAAAGTAATGAATTCTCGGCATCGTTGCTGCCTTAGATATGAGCCGTTTTTGCCCAGGAGTTGCTAGTCACGATGTAGTTGGAGGCGGTAATAATTTATGAGAAAAGTCATCACATTCCTTATCTATTTGAAAGTAGGGTTTTGTAGGGCAAAACGTTTTTGTGCAATCTGGTGTCGATTTTATCTAAATTTTGCCTAGTTTCATAATAATTCATTCATCCGTTCTGACCACTGAATGACTTTTTATATACTTCTAGACAAATCTTCACATGTTTTAAAATAAACACCAAAACTTTTGATAGAGGTTTGAAATGGAGAGGCTTTGTATTTTTTTTTTTTTTATTTATTAGTAGGCTTGCGTTTAATTGCAAACTCGTCTGATATAAATAAAACTAAATAAAAAATAAATATTCGGGACATTTTTGCACACACGATCATCTGACCCCAAACTAAGCAAAGCTTGTGATATGGCTGCCAGATACTGATATACATACATATATATAGTTTTAAATACATACTTAAATAGATAAAATGAAAAGAGATAAAAAAAAATAAAGAAAAAAAATATGATAAATCGATGATGCGGCCTACGATGGCGTACGCTTACCTAGACGAAACCAAGTCACTCGTGATTTGAAGACACCCAGATTGTAACTATCGGGAGTATCGGGGAACACCTATTCAGGCAGCGCATTCCATAGACTAGCAGTTCGCACAATAAACGTCAAATCGAATCAAATCAAACCGCTTCGTACGGGTTTTCGGATTTTCATAAAGCGGTGTTGATTTTTCGTACCTGCTGGCACGAATAGTCCCTGTACCTGGCAGTCCAATCCAGTAATACCTGGCAGTCCGATAATAAAATGGGTAGGAGGGAATTAAATCATGCAGATTTGTTGCACACTCTGCGTAATGTGTCCGATAAAAAACCGATAGACTAGCAACACTGCACCGATGCTCAAAATTGAGAAATTTGGTCTGAACTAGGCATTCGTTGCTGACGAGCCTCTTGATTTTAAACTGAAGCGATTTTTTTACTGATTACATCAACGTTTTTGATTTACTAAAAAAGCTATTTAGAGAAATTGTGTTGGAATTAAATAAATAAATAATAAACTTTATTTCCATCTAAGCCTTAAAAATTGTTAGCTTAGATCTAAGGTACAATTTGCAGTGGTTAAGGCTAAGAATAATGCGTATAACTATTAGCTCCGGGCCCCAAACTAGGCAGCGAAGCCTGTGTCCTGGGTGCCCAGTGGATCCAGTTAATCATGGCGAATATTCGTGTCACCGCTTGTTCATGTTTAAGTGACAGGACTGAATTAATAGAAAAATTTACAATACAAACTGGGATTCTGTGGCAAATCAACGTATGCTTGAGGCTATGTAGGGGGGGAGTAGAGGGGGGGCTTTAAAATCACTAATTCTCATTGTTATTTTTGTAATATTTGCACACTGTTTTATAATATTGATATAAAATAAATAAAATAAAATAATATTTTATATAGAGACATTATAAAATATTTTAATTAATTCTTCGTACCTCCTGGTTTTCTCATTTACGGTATCACGGTTTGCCCAACAAATTCCCAAAGACTATGTATTTCCGCATAAAAGAGGAGTTAATTTACTACCTGCTGTCGGTAAGTTAATTTTTTGGCTTCCCCATCACTTTACTCCTTTGTGTGCAGTATTAAAGTGGCTATGATAAGCAACATGAGATTTTGAGCACTAAGCAGCTAGCAAATGTTTCAGAGTTTCGTGTCAAAATGGTCAATAATAAGCCTTATTGTTAAAGCTTCGATAGATTTTATGGTCCTTAAGAAATTTCTAGGAAAAATATCATTAATTTACAAATGATAACTACCACGACAACTGATTATTAATCACGTCTTGGTGAACTTATTTGATTGTTTGTCATGGAAGCGAAGTGGTCAGTCCAAATGTAACAGTTTTTAGGCTGTCCGAAAATCTTTAAGGCCTAACAATTTATGTTCTATTATTTTTTTATATACAATATTTTAATACACTAGACTAGTATGGAGCATGCTTGCTTAGAAGGAACCTGTTTAGTCTCAATTTATCATGGAACTAGTATTTAGGGTATAAAACGTCCTTGCAATTTATAGACTGCCTCGACGAATCAAAGAGAACAAACAAGCGGAATCATGTCATCCGAATCACGGTAAGGCTACAATAGACATTGAAGTCCCGCTGGACCTGTCAACACCTCACTCTCGCTAACACTTAAACAGGCCACGCGGAGGCGAAATTGGACTATTGAAATGTTGACAGTTCCAGTGGCTTCACAAAATGCTTCCAAATACTGACCAGAACAATACTTGCTTAATTTTGGTCATCGCTTCTTAGTCTGACTTGGCAGTCTTGTCGGTATGACGGTGGTACACGGTGGGTCTTCAACGTCGTCGATCTTCTCGGCGGCTATCACTGAACTTGCAATGCTTCTCCATTTTACCCGGTTCGTCGCGTTCCTTGAACACTCTCTTAATGGAAGACTTAGTTGCTGCCTTAATGAGGTCCGTCCAGCGTGTAGGAGATCTGTCACGACCTCTTTCCTGCAACTTGACCTTGCAACCCAACCTAAATGCAACGTTATTTTTTTCCAATGGTGGTTGCTTTGGTGACGTTTTATTGCATGCAGTAAGTAAATGACGCCATGGTTAATCGATGTTAGATATTCATAATTATATTTATTAATACATTTCTACTGTTAATATAAGACAATGTGTACAAACATAAGCGCATTAACGTTAAAGTTGTTAACTGGCTACAGGGCGCCCAAGATACAGGCTTTGCCTAGTATGGGGCCCATTGGCACAAATATTTTTGCTGCTAGTAAATTGTCCTTAAGTAATTATTCTGTGATTGTTAATTTAAATAACTGGATTTGGGATTAAATGAATTATTTATTTATTATTGTACTACTAGTCTTGCTATTGAGTCTTCGTTCCTGGAGATGAGCCCAAAGAACTACACTATTCGTAATTGTACAGCCGACGAAATTCTGTTCTTAATACGTAATAGTTTGATCATACGTTAGGTATACTCGAACTGTGGCAGCAGTGTCAGGTACATTCATGGAGCGAGGCTAGTTGAGGTTGCACGGAGCTCGTAACTTTGCCTACGTGGAAATGAGAAACGTCAATGGCGCTAGAATACGACCGTACCGCGACGGAATCTGCCTTTAGAGAGTATTTACTGTCTCTTAGGAATGGCTTTTGTCTCATAACTTCGCCTTATATCTGCTACTGTGAGTTATTTAATTTCAATAATGGTAGTGTGGAATTGTGACTTAATACCAATGTGGTTTATGTTTTGCATTTACTTATAATCAGGTGTTAAGTTAGTAAGGTTACCATAATTATTACCACTCTTACCAAATGTACACATCTCTTGTTCGTTTCTCTCCAGCTCCCGCCGGCCCAGCTGCTACATTATCATACCTGCAACAAAATAAGCTAAAGCTTCTGCGGTAAATAGCAATTAATAGCGGACCAACTTCCGTCCCTTGCGCGTCGTACACTCGCGCGTTCGGAAACTCTTTGGTTCAGGAATATGAGAATTAATTAAGCTTCAGGTAATTTATGAATGTACAGATTCTGTTTTGTTGGGTTAGACTTTGTGTGGACATTATGCAATACAGACATCGATGGGAATCGGTAAAGTCACTTGAAACCTTTGCTGTCAACTTGTGAAAGTTCACCTCACTACAAGTTAAAGTTAACACTATGTTAAAATTAGCATCACAAATATCTATAGAGAAAAATAATTTATCTTAATATCCTTATTGTAACCGAAGCGACGTAGAAACGGAATTACACTGAGAGATTTGTCATATACAAACTGGTGATTAAGTGACTACGCCTGGAAAAGATCGCTTTAAGCGATAAGGCCGCCTTTTAAAAGCCTAGATAATATTTTTGTTGTAATTTTTATGTTATCCTTGTTTTGTGGTATTTTAATAAAGAGTTTTGTATATTACCTACTACATATTAATCGGAACATTTAAGCCAATTGCAATAAACCCGTCTAAAGGAAAATTTACACAAACCTACTTCATTACCCGAAAGGCTTTTAACTCTAAACCTGTGGTCAGTTTGCTTTTATGTTTTATAGCGTTATAAAACGAGTAATCCGTTTTAATACTTTTAATCAGGGAGTTCATTTAGTGTATAGGGGCTGTAAAGTGAACGTAAGCGATGGTCATTACTGTTTACTACCTATGAACACAGCTTACGGTTATTTCGTTTAAATATAGTATGTACTACGCCTTACAATACATATAAACCAGCCAAGTGCGAGTCGGGCTCGCGCATTGAGGGTTTCGTAACAGACGGACAGACATCCCCTTTGGTTATTAATTTTGAACTTCATTATTATTTCTTAGTAAGTCCACCGTTACATTACATATTCTGTGACAATTTCAACTGGCTATCTATTATGGTTCGAAAGATACAGCTGTTTAAAGGTAGGACAGACAGACGGACAGACATCGTAAGCTTAGTAATAGGATCCCGGTTACACCTTTCGGGTACGGAACCCTAAAAGTAAAGGATACTAAATAGTGAAACACTGTTTTAAACTATCACGGGTGTTCACTAAAGTTATATTATTATTTACGGGATATTTACCGTGGTACACAACCACGTCACATGCCACGTCATTCCACAACCTTACCACGGTGAATATCCCGTAAATAATCATATAACTTTACTAAATAGTGGACCATGTACAATAAAAAATCTTCATAGTCAAAGCTTGAGACTTGGATGTTCTGTCTCGGCAATGCCATTGAACACGACCAACTGACAAACAAAACAGATACATATCTACTGGAAACGTTTCGGAAAACTGTCCCTGAGAACTGAACTGAGAATAAACTTGGTTTGTTAAAACAACTTTTAATAAACTGGCCAAGTGCGAGTCGAGCTCACGCACTGAAGGTTCCGTACCACCTTGGATGAATAGATAGGTACCACCACAAAATTCAATAACGAAATTATTAGTTATAATATTATAAATAGGAAAGATATGATGGTTTGTTTGTTTGCATTGAATAGGCTCCGAAACAACAGAACCGATTGGTAAAAATTCTTTCACTGTTGGGAATCTACACTATCTCCGGTTGACATAGGCTATATATCTATACACGTGCGAAGCCGGGGCGGCCTACTAGTTAGTTATAATTTGGTAATGAATATAAACTTGTCACCGACTTGCACTGGGCCATTATTTATTACCTATTTGTTGTTATACTTTAGAGTGTGTACTATAATCATGTCAAATTTGACGCTTGTACGTATTACCGTTTTTACATTAGAGCTAATACAAAAATACGTTAAAAAAATACGTTTGTTGTATGATGGGGGGGGGGACCCATTTATTTTTACTTTTTGACTTTATTATTATTTCTTAGTTAGTCCGCCGTAGCATTACATATTCTGTGTCAATTTCAACTGGCTATCTATTATGGTTCGAAAGATACAACTGTCAGACGGACAGACATCGTAGGATCGTTAGTAACAAGTTCCCGTTTTTACCCTTTGGGTACGGAACCCTTAAAACTAAACGATTATATTGGTGGGTCCCACATGATCTACATGCATCCCAGTGCAGCTTTTTTTATCGCGAATAAGTCCGCGTTTGACCAACTCGCCTGTTGGTAAGCGACGATGTGATCGAAGATGAAGCACGCACACTTGGAAGATACCTATTCACACTTGAAAAGGCCCAGATTATATATTTCAGGATACAAGGAAGCGGGCAGGTTGTTCCAATCCTTGGCTGTAATGATTAGAAACGTAGAATCGAAACGTTTGGTACGTCTCCAAGAAAAATCCAAAATGTATGTAAGGTAGAGGGGCGATTTCCTACATAGAAAGTCCTGTAGCTCTTTAGAAGATTTCTCCCCTCGTTAACGAAAAAAATGTATACCTCTTGTTTAAGTTGAAGGTGCTAATAGTCTACTATGTTTTCCATCTCAGTCCAATAACACCCACGCACTCAGCTGTCTCGGGACTCTCGGGTAATGTTTCAGAAATGTATATTTTTCTGACTTCGTAGAAAAGATATGAAAGTAACAAGTACTGGAGAAAGTAAACAAACAATTAGGGATAATGGATTTCAAAATTAATTCCAAGAAAATCATCTCTTTGCGATCTTTATGCTTATGTACACTAAAATATATGAGCTTTCTAATCAAATGAAAAACATTTGTTACTTAGCTGGTAACAAGTAATTTCTGTTTCTCCTAATTTTATTCATTTTCCTGTACCATTCGGAATACGAGTAAGAAGTAAACAGCGTTAGATGGAACTGTCGTATTAACACGAAAGAACGTTCAATTGTATCACTTTTTCATTAAAAATATCACTATTTACCGCTAAACTTTTAATCGCAAAAAACTATAAGTAGGTACTCGTAACCACGGCTAAGATACTCATTTTTTTGTTGCAATTGCAATGAGCTAACGAATAGTCAACATGCAAAAAAGGGCGACAAAGTTGTTTGCTGAATGAGGTCGACCATCGAGCTCGATTTAGGCGTTCGCATCCGCCACGCCACATTACCATATCTATTATCTATCTGTTAGTCTGATCTGAGGGTCACTAGCCAATAAACGTCCACTGCTGAACAAAAGCCTCCCTCAGACGGGTGTTGCCATAATCCCCACGCTTGGCAGGCTGCTTGGGAATCGCAGTACGTTCAGCGTATACTAATATAACGCTGCTGCTCATCCTCCGGTGGTTCTGATCGCAGTTTTAGGACATACCCGGGTCCCTGGAGAGGAAGTTTAGCACATACAAAATACTAGTGAGAATCATAAAAAGTAATTTTAATAATTTTAACATAATGTACCCAATAAAGGGTCAGTGTCTCATGTGCCTCCGAGGCACTCCCTGCGGAATCTTGAAAACTAAGTCAAAAATGAATTTACGTATAAAATAAAACAAGCTCATAAAACCCACAATCAACTTTCATTTTTTAACAGCGCTGATAAACAATATGCCATTTTTATACCTTAACGATACTATAAACCTAATGCAATAAAAATTAAACTCACGCGAGCCTCGTAGCTACCTTTATTTACTCAGCATTTTATGGATTTAACATTCTTTCTGTAATGTGCTACGACCTTAATAAGGGCCAGTTACATTCTGTGGGCTTCGCCTAATACTCTGGACCCTGTAAATCTATGGGGTTTGCCTAATTAAATTATTACGCATCAATTTTAGGTAGGTATTTGTTAGAGGTAATATACTTGTATATTTGCAAGGTGAAGCGGCAATGGGCGGGCCACATCGCTCGAAGAGCCTATGTGCCAATTATGTTAAGTACTTGAAAAATGTGCGCTGTCTGTTGTCGAATTGACTTCACACTGGTGCGCAGTATACTTGTTAGCACCACGGAGTTGGTGTCATTGGAAAAGTTCATTCATCATCATCATTATCAGCCTTTTAACAGTCCACTGCTGGACCTTAAGCCTACCACTGAAAGGGTGGTTGGGCCATATCCACCAAGCTCACCCAGTGCGGGTTGGTGGATTCACATACATTGAATTCCTTCTCCGTACGTATGCAGGTTTCTTCGCGATGTTTTCCTTCACCGAAAAGCCAGTGGTATGAAAATCCGTGCATAAACTCCAAAGAGCTCATTGGTACGGACCCGGTTTGAACCCGCGTCCTCACGCTTTCAAGTCTAGCGGTCTCTCAAATGGGCTACCACGGCTAAGTTCATTCGCCCCATCCTTACTGTTTAAGTAAATGGCTGATGATGGCCTAGTATCATGCAGTTTCTGATTAGCTCCCTCCCCGTCTAATCACACAAAGGCGTCAAAGCTGCGCCTTCCAAGCGTAAATTACAGATTTAATAGCTATTTTATTGACAATGAAAATTATTAGAGCACCGTTTTCAACTTGCCAGACTAATTAGTGAAATTGCCCTTGATTCACAAGAGACTGTAATATTGCTGCACTAGCTCTGTCCCGCCGCGCTGTCTGCTTTTGTTCTAATTAAGGTGGATCAACTGGGTTTCGTAATTTATTCCAGTATCTAGTGAATATTTGATGGACTAAGTACCTGCTCTAATAAACACTCTTCAAGTTAGTTGGTAATTATCTTTTTGCATATTTATTTGTATTAAGCTCGCAGCAGTCCACTAATAAACTAATTAGTTGGTAAATAGGGATGTACCTGTAATTTAAGTAACTTCTGTTAGTAAAGAGGGACGCTGTAGGAAAATCTTCACATCTTTCAATAAATGATTGTGTGTTAGGTCCTGGAGCCTTACGGCTAGCTGTTTTAAGCGATTCTGTTTAAGTGATTTCGAAAAGTTACGCGACCGCAAACTGTTTCTCGATGGTCCACGTTCACTTGTTGTTCCGCACTGCGCTGTTTCAGCGCTGTTTCGAACCCACGCCACACTATGGGCTTAATAAACAAGCTCAAAGTCGCACAACGAGCTATGGAGAGGGCTATGCTCGGGGTTTCTTTACGAGATCGAATCAGAAATGAGGAGATCCGTAGACAAACGAAAGTCACCGACATAGCCCACTAGATTAGCAAGTTGAAATGGCAGTGGGCAGGGCACATAGCACGCAGAACAGATGGCCGATGGGACCGAAAGGTTCTCGAATGGAGACCACGGACCGATAACCGCAGCGTAAGACGTCCACCCACAAGATGGACAGACGACCTAAAAGAGACCGCAGGGAAACGCTGGACCAGAAATGATGATGATGATGATGTTAAGGCCCCTGTAATTATTACAGATGCAGCTGATTTCATTCAACTTGCTCAGTTCATTTTATTCTCGCCTTTGTTTCAATAGTTCTTAAGATCCCGTTCGTATGGTCGTGCATGCATGAACCGTTTTGTTTGTTTCACACGCGTATATTGGCAGTATTGTTCACAATTTGGCGATTTTGTGTTTGTTTTTACGAAAACTTTAATGCTATTGTGATAAGGTCAAGAATGAACGAAACTTAGAGAGGTTTTCCTTTTGTTTACCGTTTATTGTCTGTCGTTCTATTAGTATTACAACCAGTAGTAACACGGGCAATATTTTCTTTCAGTCATTGGTACTACTAACTGTAACAGTAGTAGAATCTACTTTCCTTATCGAATTTCACCTAGATCGATCTAGCAGCTTAGTTCTAAGACAACGAGCTGACATACAGATTGACAGAGATCATTACTTTCGCATACATACCGACAAAGATACAGTTATTCTCATCTATTATACCTACTATTGTGAAATGTGATAGAGGCGTAACTCTATTGCTACGTACGAACATTATATTAAACTAAAGTGAATACTAAACGCTTCCAAAATAAGGTTAATAATTGCCCACTGTATCACAAAGACGGTATGTAATTTGATAAAACCGCGGGTAGTTTTGAAATTGCATGGCTGCGATGCGTTACGGCAGAAAGGCGTCGGAAGATTAATGGATAATGACGCGCCATTATCAACCGTATAGACGTGGCATCAAACCTTTTCTTTAATCATACTAATATTATAAATGCGAAAGTGTGTTTTTTTGTTGGTTTGTTTGTTCCTCTTTCACGCAGCAATAGAGCATCAGATCGACCTGATTTTTTGCATGGGTATAGTTCAAGGATTGGAGAGTGATATAGGCTACTTTTCATTATCATCACCACCAACATTTTTCATCACTACGCAGGTGAAAACGTAGGGCGCAGCTAGTATTAAATAAGCATACAATATTTTTGAATGGTTGCCATTGCAGGCAGGCTTGACGTTTAACCAGCCGTGACGTTTGACGAACAGTTTCACAAAATGTCATGAAAACAAAAAGAGGATAGAGCAAAATGACAAAACCATGAAATTGTGAGGATTTGTCGAGATCTCAAATGGTCAGGATCAGTAAACATCTGGAGACCTACTACATCAATTCTACTGTGAACTTTCTGTCGTAATCACTGAACGTGAAAAGCCTAGAACGGCTGTAAAATTGAAACTCTAGCCAATGTAGTAGGTCCCTTGATGGTCTTTATCAGAAACGAACTCTCAAGTGAGGCTCTTAACTACCAAGTAAGTTAAACTCACAGACCAGGTTGATTAGAACAACCAACTTTTTATTACAATATTTTAAAGTTTATTTAATTTTAGATTAATTAAGTGTTTTAATAGTGACACCACGCTTTAATGATACCAAAAAGGCAATCTTTTTTGTGAAATAAAAGGCCGACAAAAGCACGTTGAGACATGTGTATGATAGGGTTCCGTAGATATTACGTAGGCACAAAAACGCTTGAAAAAAGGTCTTTTAAACTTAGTAAAATTTTACACACATCACGTCGACTTTTTATGATGCAATTGGATAGAAAACTGCATGGAGGAATTTTTATGTGAAGAATTTTTTCCTAGGGTCAATGAACTCTGAACTGATTACATCTTGAAAAATTTATAGTTTTCTCTCAATAACTGAAAAAGTTTCAGTTCCACCGTGTGCGAAATAATTTTAGAATAGAATTTTAAAGGTTTGTATGAAACCTAAGCTTCATTTAAAAAAAAACTATTCAACGATACTAAGCACGAGGTGTTTTAGTTGTTAAGAGGGAAGGAAAAATATCATTGCCATTTCACATCTTAACACATAAAATCAAAATATATTTTTATTACTTAAAAAAATAGATTTGTTTACAATATCATGGTTTCAAAGTTTATGTCGTTTGATTTTTAAAAAAATAAGTTAACATGCTGTGGTAGACTGGGACGCACGGACGGACACAACACATTATAATATGAGAATTCCTTGTTAGTCTACGGAACCCTAAAACCAGACACAAAGGAGAACTAAAATTAACCAAAGAACAAAAACATAATTTGAATGCAATACGAAGTAACCATTTCAGAAGGTAGTTGCGTAACTTTAAGAATGGAAGTTCTGCTGAAATTTAAATTTTAAACAAGTGTCTGGGCTTCTGTACATGATTGTACATCCTTCCCGTACTTTAATATTTGCAGTTTCTTTTTCAGTGTTGTAGTTGCCATTGCAGTTTTAATCGTGAAACCATTTGGCAGCAATGAAGTTAATATCCGGGGCAGCATTTTTAAAAAACACCCAAACTCCTGGCACAAGACACGAAATAGACCAAATAATTGCCCCGGTGTTGTTCCTGCAAAACATTTTTGCCCATCAGATATTAAACCCAAATTGGTCATGGCGGAAAAACGCATTAAAACTAACCTTTATCATACTTCTTTTGACTTATGTCGTTTTGGGAACTATCGACTTTATGCAGACTGCGGACGATTTTAATTTGTATTCCGAAGCAATTTTCACTTTGATCATAATCAATCAGTTTACTTTTCAAGTCTTATTTTTTATCTTTTACCGTTCTACAACTCGTGATATTTACGTTATGGCGAAACAGACAATATTTAGAATTGTGCAGGAAATTTCGCAAGAACGGAGCAATTATCTAATTACTTTATTTAAAAATATGATAAAGGTGGTATTTGTCTTCATTCTTACACCCACTTTGCACTACTTAGTCACGGCTCTATGGTGTTATTATAACGGTGAAAGAGTTACTCTGTCGCCTTCTACCTCGATTCTCATGCCGATGTCGTCTCCGACCTACGAGGTTGGACTGTTGTTACATACGGTTTTTTTCATTATGGTTGCATCTGGAACTATCTCTGTGAACATGTGGTTCGTTTTTCTTACAAGTTTCTTTTGTGAAGCTTGCGACTGCACTGTGAAAATGCTGAATATAAAGCAAGATAACGATGATTCCTATGCAAACAGTTTGAACGAAGCTCTGGAAAATTTCTACACTGTTCACGTGATACTTATGAAGTACGTAACAGGAACCTAACTTGTATTTATTTATTGTTTATGTGTTTTAGAAATCAATGGTGGCGACCACGTAATCCTCAGTTAATATCGAAACTTAAAAGTTTTGCTGTAGCTTAAGATAATCAAACGGGCAATTTATATTACTTTCCAGGTATTTAAATACGCTCAATGTGATGTACCAGTGGCCACTCCTGGTCCCAATGTTTGCCGGGTTGACGCTCACGTGTGTGCTTCTTTTGGTTACGACTGAGGTAAACTTGAAGTCACACTTTTTCATTGTCAGTCCGCTTCTAAACAACCTTTCTGCACGATCTAATTCCCTTCTGCCCATTTTTCTATCGCACGGCCAGGGCGGGCACGAAAAGGCGACACCGCTTCATGGTTGATATTCTAAAAACTCTTGTCTATTCTGTGGAATGCGCTGCCTGAATGGGTATTCCCCGATATTAGTTACAATCTGGGTGTTCAAATCGTAAGTGACCCGGTTTCTTCTAGGCAAGCGTGAGGTGGCTGTATAACGAAAGCATATTTTTATAAAATTAACAGACTAAGTGCAAGACGGGCTCGCGCACTGAGGTTCCGTATCACCACATAAATTGTTAACTACAAAAAAACAACAAAGTAGTGCAAAAAGACAACATAACGCCCAGGTGGTCCAAATACCGACCGCGCCCGACGTTGCTTAACTTCGGTGATCGTACGAGAAACGGTAGTGAATAAAAAAAAACACCAACTTCTATTTGGCCATTATTTATTATTTGTTGTTTTACATTTAGAGAGTGTCCTATAATCATGCCAAGTTTGATACTTGTACGTATTACCATTTTTATGTGGCGGCATGAATCTGCGGAACATTTGTAGCCGTGCGCCAGCGCACCGACCAGCGGCGCGCGGCGTAAAATTTATTAAATTTCGCGCGGTCGGTACATTTACACTAGAGCAAATACAATAATACGTAAAAAAATGTATGTGCGGGGTTTTGTTTTTAACTTTTTTAGTTTATTATTTGTTAGTTATTCCGCCGTAACATTACATATTCTGTGAAAACTTCAACTATCTATTACGGTTCGAAAGATATAGCCGTTAAAAGGTAGGATAAACAGACATGGTAGGCTTAGTAATAAGGTTCCATTTACACCCTTTGGAAACAGAACCCTAAAAAAACATGCTTTTCTCAAACCATGGCCCACCTAATTCTCCTGTAAATTTTTGTGCAATGTCTTTTCGTATGCTTATTATCAATTCACTGACTCAGATGTTTACGCCAACCTTGCCCTCCATAGATAAGTGATTACTTCACCACTGGATAAAACCTGGCCAGCTGTCAGTCAAATATTTGGTTCACAAACAGATTCTTCATACAGGAAGTGAACTGGCGTCTTGCCATCGTTGTACTCGTCGAGTTCCTCGAGGTTTCCGCCTTCAACATGCTGGGAGAAATGATTAAAACAAAGGTTAGCTGCTACAACTAAAGGTTTTTTGAAATATAAGATAATTGGCAACCTAGCGACGGGCCCACTGATGGTAAGTGGTCACCACCACGGTTACCCATTGATTTGCATAAAATCAAATGTCATACTTTCTGGAACCATACTGTTTAACGACATAATATTAGTTAATACTAATGATTTTTACCTATAACATCACTACTCCCACTATCACTAATACTAATATTGATAGTCATAACAATAACAAACCATACAAATGGAAGTCATAAAATAATTAGTAATTTTGATAACATATCATACAACTTGAACACTATAAGGTTTATTGTCATAATAGTAGGTAACTCGTCAACCAATTAAATTACTTATTTTATGTCAACCCCGTAGAGGGAGAAAGGAATCTATGGTCAACCCTGTTAATATGGGCAATGAAAGAGCTTGAGAAGAAACAATAAAATGAGTGACGTCATTTGTCATAATTTTTTGTCAACCTCCTTATTATAAATAGATATTACATCAATATGGCTAATTATCTTCTTTTTAGAGCGTTTAAATATAAGCTTTTTAAAATATTTTTTTACTATAAACTTATCACTAATTACGTGTTATCGATTAGTTACCGACATAGCCCACCAGATTAGCAAGTTGAAGTGGCAGTGGACAGGGCACATTGCACGCAGAACATATGGCCGATGGGGCCGAAAAGTTCTCGAATGGGGACCACGGACCGTAGCGTAGGACATCCACCCACAAGATAGACAGACGACCTAAAGGAGATAGCAGGGAAACGCTGGATGCAGCTTCCAACCGGCCCTTTTGGAGATCGATGGGGGAGGCCTGTGTCCAGCAGTGGACGTCCTATGGCTGAAATGATGATGATGATGACAGCTTTAGGCTGATTTTACAAGATTTTTTATAATTCAGCAGCCAGGGGTTACTCTCAATATCTTAGGAGTCTGATACTCAGTCTCTACGACAGCAAGCCAGCACTATTCTTGTAATAATTCTTTAACGCCGTGTTTTAGACCGATGAAATGAAGATGGCGTTACTGCACTTCGATTGGCTGAGCATGAGAGTGAAAGATCGGAAAAACTACTACATCATAATCAGCTACATGAGCAGAGAGTTCGGCGTGCGCACGGCCGTCGGGGTGGACTTATCGCTGATCACGTTGAGCTCTGTACGTTTCGTATTTACAAAGTTACTTTTTGTATTTGCAGGATTTAGAATTAACTAGCCATGACCCCGCGGTGGACATTCCTTCAGGAACCGTACATTTTTGCCGGACAAAAAATATTCTGTCATTCTGGTAATCCAATTATATCTATGCAAAAAATTACGTCGATCCGTTGATCTCTTGCTCCACAAATCAGAAATAAACAAACAATACTTTCACATTTAAAATATTAAGTATGATTTTTATTTAAATACCCTTTAATTTCAACTTTATACCTCCACGCGTTCCTGAGAAACGGTCTCGACAGACTGACAGACAGACGGACAACGAAGTGATCCTATAGGGGCTCCTTTTTTTTTGAGGTACGGAACCCTAAAAATCAAAAGAGGAGAGAAAAAGGGGAGAAAAATGTGTTAACTTTACATTTTCCTTATTGAGTAATAACTAACTTGAACTTATTGTAAAAGTAATCCTTATAATCAAAATATAAATATAATCCAAAAAAAAACCGTCATAACAATGTCTAAGTTAAACTATAATGATTGATGTAGTCAAAAATCACAGTTTGCTGAATAATAACTACTGTTTTAGTCTATACTTCTATAGTATAGTAAATATCTTTGTAGCTTTGTTGTATTGAAATCATCGGATTACAATAAATCAAAGGTCCCTTGTGAGTTTTGCTATTCTGATTCAGTATGTTGCTTTTTTTCAGATTTATAAGGGGAGCTATCAAACTTACGCCGTATTTAACACTATGAATAAATAAAATAATTTATTGTCCCTTTACCACAAATTTAAAATATCATAGTAAATTATGTACTTACTAATACTTAAATCACTGCTCTAAACAGATAGATAGGCACATATATTATACTGCTATATCAAATCAAATATCTTATATCAAATCTTCTATGAATATATAAAAGCGAAATTAATCTACTCACTCACTCACTCACTTATCACAAAATCTCGAAAACTACTTGACCTATGAAGCAAAAATTTGGCAAGTAGATTTCTTATGGGGTGTAGAGGTTCGCTAAGGATTTTGCGAAAGAGCTGAATTAAGGGGAACAAATGAAGGTTGAATGTTTGTATAAAAGTCCTATGTTTTTGATGTTAGGGAAATGAAATTTGGTATTCACGTTAATGGTTTAAAATAAAATAAATGCTGCATTAAATTATTTCCGAAAAAGATGGATTAAGGAGGGGAAATGGGGGTTAAAATTTTTTGTTGACATTTTTATAATGACGAAGCTGTAATTTGGCAAGTAGATTACTAATGGGGTACGTAAAGGTTTGCTATGAAAGGATTTTGCGAAAGGGCTGAATTAAGGAGGGCATAAGGTGGATGAAATATTATACGAAATTTTACGCGTACGAAGTTGCGGGAAACAGCTAGTATAGATTACACTAAGTAATAGATAAGTGCAACTCACCCTAGCTTTTATTATGTAGGTAAACACATTGAATAATTTTATTGTATTTTAAATTGATAAATATGCGAATAAATGAAATATAATATATAATACCCTTTCTTAATCAAAAAGTATTTTTCTTATACTCATACTCTGTTTTTCCCATCAAAAAGCGACTATCAACAATACTCCGTTAAAGTATTCACCTGAACTGGTTTCGACCGGCCACCGGCAGTTTGATCCGGATTGTGCCGCTGCAGTGCTGTGAAAATGTTTTACGATCATAGCCAGTGAGCGGAGAGTTAAAATTCTCACAGCTTTCTAGAGTTATTTCGAGTCAGTAGTATAGAGGTGCTCTTAATATTGGAACTCGATACAATCTCACCATTTGCTACTCTCCTATGGAATTTTCGCAGTTTATAACATTGGATGGTAAATAGAAATGAAACTTTTAATGAAAAATATAGTGTAATATTTGTGCTATACCTAAAGCTTGCAGTTTACATTACACCAGGCCCAGTCCGGGCCATGGATGACTTGACGGAATCGTAAAAATATTTCTTAAGACAAACTACCCATGTTGTACTTACAAATACTAAACGCGACGATGATTCGACGTTTGTAGGATTTTTTTCGAAAATTCTGTGTGATACATAACAGAGTTTATAATAAGAACTCATAGTTTTATATGCCATAGATGCTTAAAAATTAAACAAGTCTGATGGTAAGCGACCATAGACGCCAATGTATACCTTGACAACAGACACGTTGCTGAACTTTGAAGCAAACTGCTCATGCCACATATTACAGGGTTTGCAGTTTTGTTATAGTTTCAGCTTCAGAAACCGTCAGGATGAGGCTCGATGAAAGTGAATAAAGCTATTGGATTTTTAATACAACTTTCTGAATTCGATGTTTAAACATTTTGAACTGAACCACCTGTACCTATCACAGTGTCATTTTATAAACGCATGCGAGAGAGAAAGAGAGAGAGAGAGATAGAGATAGAGAGAGAGAAAGAGAGAGAGAGAAAGAGAGAGAGAGAAAGAGAGAGAGGGAGAGAGAGAGAGAGAGAGAGAGATTTTCCGCCGTATCTTGTAGCATGGTGAAATTAAAGTTATTTTCTGAAACCATTAGTAATAGCTCAGTAAGAAGGGGTAATCCCATGAGTCCTGAGGTAGGAGGTAATTCAAACTCTCGCCCCGTCCGAGTCCGTCCGTGCCTGGGGACCACATACACTATGATTGAACCTGGAAACGTGACCATTTTACATAATACCCTCTGCAATGGACTTTATGTAATTGTTTTAATTGTTTAAAGCATTGCAATTCAACGCGGCAATGCGTCCGGCATTTTGGGAACGATGCCTGCTGGAAGCGTTAGCGGTATTAGATTAGTTCAAATTAGTTTAGTTTTTAAAACAGTGTTTTAGTTTAGTTTTTTTGGTTTTGTGTTATATTTAAACTCTAATTGTATATATTTTTTGTTATTTGACTGATTTCGTCATCAGTGGCACTTTTTATCTTACACCTGGTGGCAGGCGTCTCAAAGGCTTGCAGTTGACGGCATCTCACCTGTGAGCCAATCCCAGAGAAATAAATATTGTATACTGGATGTCCGCTTCCAACCAGCCTTTTTGGAGATCGATGGGGGAGGCCTATGTCCAGCAGTGGACGTCCTATGGCTGAAAAAGAAACATTCACTCGTTTTAATCCGATGCTTGTGTTGATTCAATCCGTGATATTGACAGGTCAAAATTACCTGTCTTATCGCATGCCTGACTTGCACTTGGCCAGTGTTTATTATTTGCTGTTTTAC
Organism: Agriopis aurantiaria; assembly: GCA_914767915.1. Classification (NCBI taxonomy): domain Eukaryota; kingdom Metazoa; phylum Arthropoda; class Insecta; order Lepidoptera; family Geometridae; genus Agriopis; species Agriopis aurantiaria. The sequence goes on along the minus strand of OU611991.1, from coordinate 18,352,664 downwards.
TTTGGAGTGTGTAACTTAAATCATGCTAAGTTTGACGCTTGTACGTATTATGTTTTTTATTAGAGCAAACACAAAATTACGTTTGTTACATGTTTTTTTATATTACTATTATTTATAAGTTAATCCACCATAATATCGTATATTTTGTGAAAATTTCAACTGGATAATTATCAGGCTTCTAAAGACATAGCCATTATAAGGTAGAACAGACAAACAGCGAGCGTAGACTAACTAATAGGGTGCCATCGCTACCCTTTAGGTAAAGAATCCTAAAAATAATTACTAAGTATTTGACATTGGTTTAAAAAGCATAAGCGTATACTTTACTAGCTGCGCCCCGCGGTTTCACCCGCTTAGTGATGAAAATTGGTGATGATGATGATGAAAAGCCTATGTTTATATTATACTAGCTGCGCCCCGTAGTTTCACCCGCGTAGTGATGAAAAATTGTGATGATGATGAGGAAAAGGAGCATATCTCACTCTCTGGCTCTTGAACTATACCCATGCAAAAAATCAGGTCGATCCGTTGTTCCGTTGCAGCGTGAAAGAAGAACAAACATCCATACATCCATACATCTATACATCCATACATACAAAGTTTCGTGTTTATAATATTAGTAGGAATTATGTTTTTTTTTAATTTAAATCTTATATATTTATTACCTTTTCGACCAAAATTAAGTATCATCAATAATAGATAGGATTCTGCAATCTCGATTCTCGTGCCGTCTCCGTGCCGCGTAGCTCGACTTTGTGTCGAGCCGCCCACCGATCACGATCCACCCAGCTCCATCCATCCCCGGCGTTGTCGCGTGCTAACCTAAGTGCATTCTGTGGCACTGCGGAGCTCATCCCGTGGCTTTCATACAGGATATGACGTTAGAAAATTCTGGAAAACTCAACATAAGTTTAGTTGTCTCACACAAAGGTTTTTGTACAGAGAGTTTGTGTTCTTTGTATTTATTAACATAATACACAATACAATACAACAACACTTGTTGACATCACAGAAATTACATTACAAGAAAAATACATTTGAGAAAGGAATTATTTACATCATTGTGTAATTTTAAGGGCCGGTGTCGACTTGAGTGACGTGACACGCCGTGACAAATTTTTCTACATAAGATTTGAATGTTAGCTAAGTTGAAAGCCTCGCATTTCATCTGATTCCATGCCGCGTCACTGTGGTGGTTATCGCGTGAAAGGCAATACGTATAACACTGTTTTATTTTCTGAAATAAAATATTTTTTAAGCGTAGATTAGCTTCAGTTGTTATTTAGTTTAGTTCGTATTTTATTTTGTAAACAATTGAAACTACATTTATAATCAAACTACCATGGCATGTATGGTGCAATGGTGCGTGAGCAATGCGATCACGTCTCCTTCAGTCGACGCATCAACAGACGTCCAATCACAGCCCGTGACGTCATTGTCCCTTCAACAGGGACTGGAGTTGACCACCGCTGCACGCGATCATTGCCATACCATCGTAATTAATACACTCCTTTATTTTATTTATCATCTACGGTTAAACTTGTTAAGCTACTGACCAGCTAAACTATAATTACTCTTAAAACTTAGAAATGACTGCTCAAAATATCGTACTACTTTCTACACGGTGACAGTGCTCCGTTGTAAATGACGGTAACTAATAGTCACCTGTCTCCGTAAGAGCAAGACCAACTCGTTTCTAAAATACCAATGACCCTCCAAAATGTTTACTTTAAAAGTCGTAAAAATAATGTTTTACGAGCATTAATCTAGAGCGTAAAAAGTCGTGAAGGTTGCGAGGCGCGAGGTAATGGAGTTCCCCTGTAACCCGGCCCTTAAGTGACGCGGGCCTTAGCGAGCCCCTTTACGGGTAAAGAACCTGCTATAGTGACAGCGAGAGCGGAGCGGAGAAGGTGAATAAGGAACGTTCACTTGCTCGAGAAACGTACGATATTCTAAACACTCACTAAGTATTTTCATGCAATGATCGATTAAACAACAAAAAACCTAAAAAAATAATTTCAAACAATTATATACATTCGCTAATGCAACGAGTGGTTTCAACCATTTGATTTTTAACTGACTTCAAAATAGGAGGGGGTTTACAATTTGGTTGTAATTTTTATACTTTTTACATCAGAATTCAGTCATCTTTAAAACGATATGAAAATTCTTTTTTTATTTGAAAGGATATATAATTTTTCAGATTAGTTCCATATAAATTTCATCTAAATCGGTGTAAAAGCTTTGTTTTTAAATCTAAATAGCTGCAAAAAATATTTCATTTAAGTAAATAAAATTACGTATTTACTAATTAAGAAGTAGTTTTTTATTTTATTTATAATTATGTCTATTGGCAATATAAAATCTGACAGATAAAGCTTGTGTTATTTGTTTACTGTTAGGTACTTGGCGGCACAAACAAATCTTTTTGATGGGGTTTAACATTTGAATTAAACGATTTTTTTTGGGTTGGACCTTTTTTAATGTAAAGAAGAAAAAAAACACCTTTATAGGGTGGAAAACTCCCGTTTATTGAATTACCCGTGAAGTCGGTTTTTATAAAACTGTGTAATACAGTAAATGTATTACAACGCGCAGCCGCACGTGACCCGCTCACAGTATGGCCACACCTCTAGCCTCGAGAAGGGTTAGAGTGTGACTTGGGTATCGTTTTATGATGGTATCTTATAATGTTTTATGCGGTAAGTTTCTGTAATGGTAAGTAAACTGCTCGCTCGGAGCTGCTGCCCATCAAACTGAGAATCTGCCTTCAGCCGGCGTCTTCATCTGCTGTCTCTCTACGGGTGGAAGTTAATTGTTGGCTTGGCGAGCTTTCCTTTATGAATATATCACAAAAAGCTGGGTCAGGTTTTAGATCACTCTCTATAAGAGGAAACGCTATAACATCTAGAGGTTGGTCTCATTTTAATTTTAAAAGAATAATACACTCCCTAATAATCCACATCCTCTAAAAGTGTAATATTATAGGATGAATCCCGTTTAATGAACTTCCATGAAGTCGGGTGTTATTTATTTATTTTTGGTAATAATGTATTAATTAAGGGCCTATCTACGCGTTATAGTATCTGCCTCTACATTTTAATATTAAACATCTTGATTTTTTTGCAGAGAGACTCTTCGGTGTATCGAATTCGTTTACATAAATAATGATTCAAATAATTATAAATATAAAATATGAATTCACTGATAAACCTATAGAGAATGTATGGAGACCAGTGGTGCTGCGGCAGCACTGTTGCGGCAGCACTGCTGCATGCTGCCGAGTTCGTAATAATACCTTAAGAGGGGCCATGGGCAGCGTTTTGTTCATACAAACGTATTCTCATGTTTCCTCCCTGGATAATACCGGTAGAACTATAATTCTGTTAAATAAAATTTAGCTCCTGAATTGTTATGCCTTTATCAATTATTTTTTCTTATAAGTAAACTACTATAAGAAATACGAGCCTTTAAATATCCCAAAAATTGAAATATTTTTACCGCCATGTTCAGACGTCTATCAAACAAAGACGAGTTTATAAAACAAAAATAAATGACAGAAGCATAGTTCAATCCTTTTCACAGCTATTAATTTAAAATATAATGAAATCAGCCTAGTTTTGAATGAGGAAACAGAAAATACGACACGATGATTTTGTCTTCTTTTCGTAGGTATAATCGATCCGAGCTGCTGTTGTCCCTGTTACGCTCTACGGGGAAAGGCTTGAGGTCAGGGGACAGCAATAGATTTGCTAAATACCTATTTATCAAATTTCTTGGCCGTGGTATGCCCTCTTAAGGAATTAATCGCTATTCAAAAAAATACCTATAATAATTATTAATGGGTAGAAAATGGTTAATGGTGACCATTATCACCATCATCAGTCTGTATCAAACCTCTGCTGGGTACTTATCTCGGTACTTATCTTAGGTCTCCTCTTCCTTGTGCCACTGATCCCTGTTCGAGCCAGGTTCAAGCCAATCATGACTCGCAATGAGTCTGATCCGTCGTCATCAACGATCCATCGGGCTGGTGTCTGCGAACGGAACGTCAGGGCTCTACTCCACCTGCCATCACCACACCTACTACCTGCCATCACCACACCTACTATATATTTACCTATATAGTTTGGATTTGCCGAAAGAAGTCTGCCAAAAACTGAAGGGCGCGAGGTAAACACGTACTGCATACACTGACATATTCTTACTAGTTCCAAAAACGCACACTTCAATATGCGGCACACAACTGCAAACGAGATGATCAAAAGTCATCAAATGGACGACCGGAGGGTGTAAGTGCTAAAGAAGAAATTGTAGGTACACTTCCATTTATTTGTCTGAGAGCCACATGTCCTGCCCAGCTCTACTGATGATCTCAATGATCATCAGTATGATGATCATGATTTGTATTTGAGTACCTATATCGATAGTAATGATGATACATTTTAACAGCTACCAGTCGCGGCCACCCATCCAAAGATAGACTGTGTCGGATGTTGCTCTACTCCGATGACTTAGAATCAGTATATACTCCCTAGAGTCTAACAGGTCACGACCCCGAGGTAAGAACTGCGATCAGCATATTCGCGAGTCAAACTGCAAACACGGCGCGCAAGTTTGCAGCGTATCGAGCACTTTGCCGCCCACCTATGCAACTAAAGTGGGCGCCATAAATTTCTACGTGTAAGTTTAAACGGAGCTCGTAGATGTAAAGCCCTGGAACAACTTGCTTATAAACAAGGTGCCATCGAAATAACGCTAAAGAAGTATTTCTACTCCTTATTATAAACAACTTTTTTGCCATGACTTCCTTTTTTCTTTTTTAAGTCATACTTTTTTTCCTGATATAAAAAAATAAATAAACAGTTTTTCCATACAAAAAGCAATAACATGAAGCATAATTTAATTAAGTGTTAATTACTACTACGCTACTTCTACATTAAATTTCGTTAAAACTCGTGCAGCCGCAAAGCTAAGTGGTATAACTGGCCAATCATTGGCCTTCAGAAATCGGCGGTTAGGTTATAGAAAAATACCATGGCAAGTTTTCTATGTCTAAATAGTTTAGGGAGAGACCAACTTTTGCGGGCGTGTGGCGTTCCGCAGGGCAAAGCAAGACGGCGGTGCGGGCAATTGGATTATTTGGCATAACTTAATAATATCAGTAATCCCCAAATAATAATAAAAAGTGGGACAGTAACACCAGAAAATTATCGGGCAACTTAGGCTACGTTAATGGCCAAGTCCCATAATTGCGAGATCGAATGTCAAGCTTCATACTTGCGAGGCCTAATGCCAAACAAGGCATCAACCAGCAAATAAACTTAAAATCAGTGCTGTCCTATTCATGTTTCATTCAAGGCGAGCCTTTTTGAACAAGAACCCTGGTTAAAAATCCGAACGTAACTCTGTATGCCCGTTTACTACCTTTTCAAGACTAAGCGGTTGCACCGAGCTTGATGATTTGTGAACAGAACCCACAAAAGCGCAACTTTCATTCATTATCAGCTTATTATGTTCCCACTGTTGGGACACAGGCCTTCTCTCAGAGAGACAGGATGGGCCCTACTCCACGTTTCTAATTCGTACGGCCAAGGATTGGAACAACCTGCCCGCTTCCTTGTTTCCCGAGAGATATAATCTGGGCCTTTTCAAGGCCAGAGTGAATAGGTATCTTATAAGTGCTTCATTTTCAACCACATTGTCGCTTACCAACAGGTGAGTTGGTGGTAAAACGTAGACTTATCAGCATTAAAAGAAAACTGCTGAGGCGTTTTTTTTTTAAATACATATAATAGTAGACAAGCAAGCGACGGGCCACCTGATGGTAAGTAGTCACCGTCACCTATGGCCACCTACAATACCCGGGGCATTGGCGGTGCGTTGCCTACTTTTCCTCTTTGCTTGAAACAATTAAGGTTATATTTTAGAGGAATAACCGAAGGTGGTAAGCCATTCCACAACTTACAGGTGCGTGGCAGAAACAATCGATCAAATCGAACAGTGCGAGACTTCCACGCATCTATAATATGAGGATGGCTTTTTTGGCGATGGCGGCCGGTTCGATAGTAAAACCGCGATGGAGGGATGAGGTCAAAGAGTTCGTCAGAGTATTCTCCATTATAATAAAGGCGTACAGAAGAGCTAGTAAGGCAGCTTTAAACAACCCTGCAGCCACATCTAGTGAATGCCACCGAACAGCTTGAACTTCTCCCCCAAGACATATATTTCTCTATACAGCTGTCAGGGCATCTAATAAAGTGGTCACAGTCGAAGCAAGATTAACAGCGTCTCTTTATTATTGTTTGTGTTGGGGCGTATGCTTACTGACTCCAGGGAGTTGAGGTGAGCCAAACTGAGCAGTATGATAGTGTGCGAAATTACTGGCCATGTGTGACGTAATCACTCTAATATTATACTAGGCTCTAATATGCTCTACTAGCGAAAGTTTGTATATATGTGTGTTTGGATGGTTTTACTACTCAATTTCGCAGCAGTTGAATGTATTCGGATTAAATTTGATGACGATTTTGTTTATTCCTCAATTTACACATAGATTTGGAAAATGTACCTAGGATTCTTTTGGAACGTAGCCAGACAGACGGAAGTTTTCGTCCGTTATGGCTCTTCTGCAGGTCGGGTAATTTTTGCACATGAAAAAAAAAAAAAACAATAAAAAAAATATTATAAAAAAAAAACTTTATTTTTCTAGTGTTAATGACATTTTTATTTATAAAAATTGAAAATATGAATTTCTGATAATATTTACTATTCTGAAAAAGTAAAAAAAAAACACCCTTAAATATTATTTTGAAACCCCGAGGACGGAGCTGATAATCTTCAAAGGACTTGCAATGTTTTTTTAATCATATCTTTAGACCACTTTCGATCAAGTTACCTTTCAAACAAAAACTAAATCAAATTCACTCAGGGCATGTGGGAGCTACGATACCACAGACTCACTCAGGGCATGTGGAAGCTACGATACCACAGACTCACTCAGGGCATGTGGAAGCTACGATACCACAGACTCACTCAGGGCATGTGGAAGCTACGATACCACAGACTCACTCAGGGCATGTGGAAGCTACGATACCACAGACTCACTCAGGGCATGTGGGAGCTACGATACCACAGACTCACTCAGGGCATGTGGGAGCTACGATACCACAGACTCACTCAGGGCATGTGGGAGCTACGATACCACAGACTCACTCAGGGCATGTGGAAGCTACGATACCACAGACTCACTCAGGGCATGTGGAAGCTACGATACCACAGACTCACTCAGGGCATGTGGGAGCTACGATACCACAGACTCACTCAGGGCATGTGGGAGCTACGATACCACAGACTCACTCAGGGCATGTGGGAGCTACGATACCACAGACTCACTCAGGGCATGTGGGAGCTACGATACCACAGACTCACTCAGGGCATGTGGGAGCTACGATACCACAGACTCACTCAGGGCATGTGGGAGCTACGATACCACAGACTCACTCAGGGCATGTGGGAGCTACGATACCACAGACTCACTCAGGGCATGTGGGAGCTACGATACCACAGACTCACTCAGGGCATGTGGGAGCTACGATACCACAGACTCACTCAGGGCATGTGGGAGCTACGATACCACAGACTCACTCAGGGCATGTGGGAGCTACGATACCACAGACTCACTCAGGGCATGTGGGAGCTACGATACCACAGACTCACTCAGGGCATGTGGGAGCTACGATACCACAGACTCACTCAGGGCATGTGGGAGCTACGATACCACAGACTCACTCAGGGCATGTGGGAGCTACGATACCACAGACTCACTCAGGGCATGTGGGAGCTACGATACCACAGACTCACTCAGGGCATGTGGGAGCTACGATACCACAGACTCACTCAGGGCATGTGGGAGCTACGATACCACAGACTCACTCAGGGCATGTGGGAGCTACGATACCACAGACTCACTCAGGGCATGTGGGAGCTACGATACCACAGACTCACTCAGGGCATGTGGGAGCTACGATACCACAGACTCACTCAGGGCATGTGGGAGCTACGATACCACAGACTCACTCAGGGCATGTGGGAGCTACGATACCACAGACTCACTCAGGGCATGTGGGAGCTACGATACCACAGACTCACTCAGGGCATGTGGGAGCTACGATACCACAGACTCACTCAGGGCATGTGGGAGCTACGATACCACAGACTCACTCAGGGCATGTGGGAGCTACAATACCACAGACTCACTCAGGGCATGTGGGAGCTACGATACCACAGACTCACTCAGGGCATGTGGGAGCTACGATACCACAGACTCACTCAGGGCATGTGGGAGCTACGATACCACAGACTCACTCAGGGCATGTGGGAGCTACGATACCACAGACTCACTCAGGGCATGTGGGAGCTACGATACCACAGACTCACTCAGGGCATGTGGGAGCTACGATACCACAGACTCACTCAGGGCATGTGGGAGCTACGATACCACAGACTCACTCAGGGCATGTGGGAGCTACGATACCACAGACTCACTCAGGGCATGTGGGAGCTACGATACCACAGACTCACTCAGGGCATGTGGGAGCTACGATACCACAGACTCACTCAGGGCATGTGGGAGCTACGATACCACAGACTCACTCAGGGCATGTGGGAGCTACGATACCACAGACTCACTCAGGGCATGTGGGAGCTACGATACCACAGACTCACTCAGGGCATGTGGGAGCTACGATACCACAGACTCACTCAGGGCATGTGGGAGCTACGATACCACAGACTCACTCAGGGCATGTGGGAGCTACGATACCACAGACTCACTCAGGGCATGTGGGAGCTACGATACCACAGACTCACTCAGGGCATGTGGGAGCTACGATACCACAGACCGACAGACACACAGATACACAATACATATGGTAAACTTAAAACACCCTTTTTGGCGTCGGGGGTTAAAAATTACCCCATGTCCGGAGCACCGCTGCTGCTGTTACAGCTGTTACAGAGCTAGAAATAATTACACACATTCGCTTACACATTAAAAATTAATCCCGATTTAAAATATTAGTTTGCTGATATTTTTTCCGCCAATAAATAAGAAATTACTACCGGAAACTGCGAAAACAGTCCATTACCTAAACAAGCCCTCGTATAGGCACCAAACAGTCCATTACCTAAACAAGCCCTCGTATAGGCACCAAACAACGAGAAACGCAATATTTGCATACGTCTTTGTCGTTTTCCTCTTGTAATATTCGAGAATAACTCGGAACGGCATTGACTGTAATAGGCCCCGATGGCTCTATACAGAGCGGAAATGGAATTTTGTCTTGAAATGAATTGACAATTTCGTTTGATCGTCTCCTCGACCTTTTGTTGTTTAATTTGATGTGATAGTTCAGGAGGTGGCCTCTTATATCACTGATGGCGTCGATTATGATCACCATCTACCGATCTAAACTGAATACGACAGTCATTGTAGCTGAAGTACACACTTTGGAATTGACTATTAAAGTTGAAGGTAATTTAAAAAAAATCACAAATAATCTGCTAGTCGTCAAATTTGATAGGTCTAAAATAGTAGCTATCTTTTTTAGGGTTCCGTACCCAAAGGGTAAAAACGGGACCCTTTTACTAAGCCTACGATGTCTGTCTTTCCTACCTATTAACGGCTATATCTTACGAACCTTAATAGATAGACACTTGAAATTTTCACAGAATATGTAACTTTATGGCGGACTACTAAACAAAAATAAAAAAATCATAAAGTTAAAAGAAAGGGGGGTCCCCTAATTGTGTATGAAAAGTCGTGTATGTTTGCTATATTCGTGGCATATTTTTAAATGTTTTGTATTTGCCTACCGTGGTAGCTATCGGTGGTGTTCGAGTTTCTAAGTAATTAAGATAAAGACATAACTGCTGATTTTAACATCCAAGTACCACTGTTCCAGTACTGTTCTAAGTACCAATATCCAGCCAAAGATTTTCATGAGAACCTAAACAAGTCAAAACGATGTTCACAACTCGATACAAAGCAAATAAAACAAATCAACAACGGAAAAAAAATAGTAGTGGGCGCGAGCATTTGGATTGTCTTTAGACCTGCAACGATCCATGGAAAATCTAACTGTTTTTGTATTGTTTGTGCTTGTATCTTGTTTATTTAATAAAGGAATTTAAAAATAAGAAAAAAATATGTATCAATAAATAAAAAAACAATATTAGTCTTCTCAGTGTAACACTTGATAAAACAATTGTAGGTGGCGGTATCGGCGGGTCGGTGCGAGCGCGCCCTTATGTAAGCCACGCGGGACAACTTTGTTTAAATTAAATGAAAAGGGAGCAAATGAAAGAATTTATCATTTGGTACGTGAGAACAATATTGCGCTTCGCTTTAGAGAAGCGGCTTTTTACCCTTTACTAACCTCATTTTGTCCGGATTACTTAATAGTTAAAATCTTATAGGATGTTACCGTATATTCAAAAAACTGACCTCAAAATTAGTAAATACGTAATTTAGTTTGCTTGGATGACATATTTTTTCAGTTACTTTGATTTAAATAACATTCTACGGAACGGTGTTTGATGAAATTTCTATGAGACCAATCTGAAATCCATTCAAATTAAAGAATGGAAGGGACCAATTGGGAAAAAAGAGTAGGTATGCCGAAAAGAAGATGGGCTGACGATTTATTAGAAATAGTAGGAAATTCCTGGCAAGCTATTGGCAAAGACAGAGACGAGTGGAAGAAACTGGAGGAGGCCTTCACCCGAGGAGCACAAAACCGAACAAATGAACTAACCTGTACTCATCATACATCTAGATAAAAAGCGAATTACTGACAATGAACCACTAAAAACATTTGAAATGTAAATTAAGGATATGGAAAATAAAGGCTTTTTCTTTCAACTACGCAGTAACGTCACTACAAAACTGATCACAAAGGACGTATTTTTTTATTAGAACCAAAACAGGCAGTGCAGTGCAGTTATATGAAATCTCATTGTTGCACAGTTTTTCATTAATGCACTATTTTTTATATTTTATTTAGGTATAAATTCACCACAGAGATTTAATGTCTCCCGTTAATTTAATATAAAATGTATGCATTAGATCAAAAAGATACTGACTGAAAATAAAAATCAGCGGAATTAAACCGACTCGGTGAAAATAATTGTAAGTTTTAAATGTTTGAGGAGAAGCTGAATTAAACTTTGTTTTCATTAACTTGAAATTTTATTTAGATTTTTATATTTTATCACGGTATTTAGATTGGTAGTTAAAAGAAAAGTAGATTACGCACGTTGCTAAAGTGAGTAAATAATGCACTCGTGTTAATTTAGTGCCCTTGCATGCGCTCGGGCACCAACATAACTAACTCACTTTGCGCTCGATGCAACAATCTACTATTAATTTCATATATCTCACAAATTTTTGAGAGGCATTGGTGGGGCCGAAACCAACACCATGAGCCCTGTTGAGCTCTGTTGAGTAAAACATACAATTATGGGGTGTGTAATAAAATGGAATATAAAACTATTGTATAATATAGGATAAAAAACTGGGCTATTGAGGTAAACAACTGTTATTATTATTTCAATATAAACACGGGTTAGCCCGGACCTTGGATAGGCATTGGTGGGGCCGAAACCAACACCAAGAGGCCCTGTTGAGTACAAAATTTACAATTATGTATTGAATGGAATATACAACTATTATACAGTATAGGATTAAATTATGTTTATTAATATTATTACTTTTCTTATCGTGCGCCTTTTCACATACACTAACACAGGTGTAAAAACAGCACCAGTTTGAAATATATATATTACTAGCGGTCCGCCCCAGCTTTGCACGGGTATATATTATAGCTTATGTCACCCGGGGATAGTGTGGCTTCCCAACAGTGAAAGAATTTTTCAAATCGGTTCAGTAGTTTCGGAGCCTATTCAATGCAAACAAACAACCAGACAAACAAATCTTTCCTTTTTATAATATTACTAGCGGTCCGCCCCAGCTTCGCACGGGTATATATTATAGCCTATGTCACCCGGGGATAGTGTAGCTTCCCAACAGTGAAAGAATTTTTCAAATCGGTTCAGTAGTTTCGGAGCCTATTCAATGCAAACAAACAAACAAACAAATCTTTCCTTTTTATAATATTACTAGCTGACCTGACAGACGTTGTTCTGTCTTAGACCTGTCAAGCATGCAAAGTTAAAATTGTAAATCTTATTTTTTTACACCTACAATAATGGAGTTTTAGTAAGGATCCCTATTTTTTTTGAAAATATAATACCTATAGCCTATGTTACCCGGGAATAGTGTAGCTCCCCAACAGTGAAAGAATTTTTAAAATCGGTTTAGTGGTTTCGGAGCCTATTCAATGGAAACAAACAAACAAACAAACAGACAATCAAATCTTTCCTCTTTATAATATTAGTATAGATTATACTCAACGCTAGATGTAACCAAGTGGCCGAATACCGCTACATCCCTACTTCTCACGTTTAATTTGTACATGGAACGACTTTGTTCTCGCTTCGCTTCGTTTACACGTCAAATATTGGTATTCCTCGTAACAAGAGAATGGGAGATTAAAAATGAGGATTGAGGAAACTACACTAAATTAGCTTCGAAAATTTTTGTTTGCTTTTCCGTTTATTATTTTAAATCAAAATAGACTCAATTGGGTGGCAAAATTTGTATGGTTTGTTGGTACTGTTAAATTAATATAAGAATTAACTAGTGTTATCAAATTTTTTTGTTATTATTTTATCTTTGTAGCCCGCGATCAGATTTAGATTTAAATGAAATAAAATTTGAAAATTAACTTCAAAAAACTTCAATACACAAACATCTAAATTAATATGGCACTATAAAGAACAAAATAATAATTCACACGGACTTTGAAGTAGGGCGGGAACTATATTTTATTATCTTACTTAGATACATTTTTTTGTTGTTCCTACCCGACTTCAAAATCCGTGTATTATTTTGTTCTTGTTTGCTGGTTTAAAATTACTGAGCCATAATTAATGAAATTTTTGTGACCCACCTCGAGAATTTCTTCTACATAAGAAACACGCAAATTGATTTATGAATCGTAATCTATGTACATACATAAAACAAAATAAAATAAAGGGTCGGCAACGTATTTGTGATGCCACTGGTGTTACAAGTATCCATAGGCGACGGTGACTGCTTACCATCAGGCAGCCCGTCTGCTTGTTTACCACCCAGGGCAAAAAAAAAACTGATTTGAGAACTTTCTTCCTTTTTTGAAGTAGGTTAAAAACAGACAACACTTGATAATTATATAACCTGATTTAATACACATTTTATTTAATATATTCTCAGGAGTGAATATGTTGTGACACACACACACACACAGGATGGACACTGGATTTTCTAAGGTCTATTAGAGATAGTACCAGAATCACTAATATTATAGAATTCAGCATCATCAGCCAGAAGACGTCCAATGCTGAACATAGGCCTCCCCCTTTAACCTTCACACTGAACGACAGTGGATGCCAGCGACTCTCACTATGTCGTCGGTCCATCTAGTGCGAGGCTTACCTACGCTACGTGTTCAGGTTCGTGGTCTCCACGCAAGAACCTTTCTTCCCCATCGGTTATCGGTTCTTCGAGCGATATGGCCTGCCCATCGCAGATATAAATGACTACGTTCATCAATTATAGAATTACGTTGCTGTAAATAATGTAACACATATTGTGAAAATTATAGACCTGCGAATTGAAAATTTGATACTTTTTTAAACTCTATTAAAATACCCAAGATTTTTTTTAAAAATATTTACCTTAAAAAGGCTAGAGACTTTCAATATGCTAAGTCTATTGAAAGACCGCAAAATAAAAGACCAGATAGGGTTGTTAATAGCGGCTCTTACAGGAGACATTGACAAAACTGCAGCCTGGAGCCGCGCTGGCTCAGGAATGTATCGGAAATGCATTTCTTATGGCGGCACACATCTTCTCTTTAGAGCTTATCATCACCACAGAGTGGAGTCCATAGATAATAGACGACTGACGGTTGTGCTAGTCTGTGACCAGGCGCACGACACAAACGTTTCAAACAAAGTTATTGTGGATATTATTAAAAACATTGCATCATTTTATGTTAAGCTTTTTATATTTATTGAACTAACATAACACTAGTTTTCAACCGAGTTCAAAAAATTTGGTTCTTTACTTGGCTGTTGTTTGTTGTTTACGCGATATCATCGCTGAATAAAAACCTATTTTAATTATTATTTTAAAGGAAACGTCTACTTTGAGAGTTCCACTTAAATTGGAAGAAAATATTCCACCTCTATTGGGGGAGAAAACTGAGGGAGGAATCCCGTTTGTTGAACTTCCAGTGAAGACGGTTTTTATTGTTGTGTCAAAATGTTATTAGTTATTCAAACCACAGCTTGATAAGCTTATCATAATGGCTCTTAACTCATAGCTTGTCCTAAAATAATGCAATTTCTAGTATTTAAACACCAACATAAAATATTTCTCGAGTTGCAACCAACGAGCATCAGAGCGGCGCTAATTTCATTAAAAACTACGCAACGCTGCAGGTGTACGTTTGTTATAAATAAATTTATCTACCTTTATAATTTTAAGGTTCCGTGTTCCATTTAACACTTGCGTAAACATTTTCCACGTTGCATTCTCTGTAATTGTAAACATTTAGAATGTGTTTTAGACTGACTTGCCTCCTAGTTTATCTCTTATACGTTTTATCAAAATGAAAATGAAATCTTTTATTTCAGCTGATTCAATCATCGTATTTTTAGGCACCGCTACATTAGACACGTGACAAAAAATATTAGATACACAAATGATAGTCATCATCATCATCATCAGCCGGAAGACATCCACTGCTGAACATAGGCCTCCCCCTTTAACCTCCACACTGAACGACAGCCCGCCTTTTGCATCCACTGGATACCCGCGACTCTCACACAAATGATAGTAATGTGTTGTGATAGTAGATTTTTGCATCGTGCGCAAAGTGAGTTATTAATGCACGAGTGTTATGTTGGTGCGAGGGCACTAAACTAACACGAGTGCATTTGTGAGAGCACTTTGTGAGTGCATTAGTTACATCTTTTTGATCTAATGCATATATTTTAATTTAAACTTAATGGGACACATTAAACTTCTGTAGTAAATTTATATCTAAATAAAAAATAAAACACAGTGCTTTCATGGAAACCTGTGCAATAATGAGATTTCATATAACATTTCTGCACTGTTTTGGTTCTAAGCAAAAAATACGTCCTTTTTGATCGGTTTTGTAGTGATTAATGATAACATTACTACGTAGTTACAAGAAAAATATTTATTATCTTTGACAATTTTTAATAAAAAATCTTTAAGAAACGTATAATTACACAGTTATATGATTATTAACAAGATATTTACCGTGATGAGGCTGTGGATGAAGTTTCTGATAGTTTAGCGCGGTTACATGCACCATGTTCACGGGAAGACTGATGAATGCGGGTTGGTCGAACAGTTCAAAGTTAGGTTCAGGCAAAACGATCTACCCTCTTTCTTAGCTAAGTTTTTGCTAATATTGTATAGAAATCCCTCACGTAAGATAAAGCCGCTTATTCCGATAATAGTTTCAACTGCATTCGGCGGTTTTAAAAGAAATGTGTTCTGTTTTTTGGTTCCGTAGATTTTTGGTTCTAACACGTAAATTATACGGAACCATCTAAGAATAAAACGTGTTGGAAATACTTTAGTGAGTGCGCGTCAAAAACAAAAGTTTCCGCTTAGTAACTGTAAAGTTCCCTCGCGCTTGTCGCCGAGTATTGTGCTCCATATTTATTTACTAACTTTGGTCGTTATGGCGGACGTTCTGTTTATAATTTTTAATTTCATTCCAAATTTTTCTCCTAATAACACTCATTATAAAATTGTTTTAAAAGTTGGTGGCACGAGGGTAGATAGACAATATGTTTCGTTTACACCGACAATAGGCATGTGTCCTAACGTTTCATTTATTACAAATAACAAGCTTAGCGAAGGATATAATTAAGTACATTACATCACGTACTAGTTTTTTTTAAATTGCCTGCTATCTTTTTAAGATATGAGCGTTTAAAGTTTTTGGTGGGGTTAGCTGATATCAGATGCTTTGTCCCATTCTCGCAAAGGGTGTTTTAGTGTAATATTTGTGTAGCGAGCGCATGGTTTGACGTCATCACGTGCTATAGAGCGCTCTCTGTCTAACATAATATTAAATTCCTTATAATTTATAAAATACTTGTTGTCGTTGATCGGGATTCATAGAAAGCGTATTCTCTTATTGATTATGGAAATATCAATCGTGATCAGCCAAATACGAACTAATCGTACACTTAACTAGTTATTATTATAATTACTCAAATGATTTAAGACAAGGTATCCAAGCCACGGAGGATTCCAAGGCAAAAAAATGCCAGTAATTTTCTCCGCAGTTTAAAATAAATGAGCATAATGAACAAACAGCATTTTTTGCGATGAAATATTTTTAATAAAAGCGTCGGACCAGCGATCAAATTACTGAGATGTTTGCGGTGATGTTCTCTATCCTCGAGATTAAATACAAGACAAGATCGTGGGAATATTTGGACGCACTACGTTATTTTGTTGTACGCGTCTTTAAAATACAAATAAGTAGACCTGTTTGTTTATTTCTGTTTTATTGTAGAACCGAAAGCTGATCTTATTTTAAAAAAAACAAAGCCCTGGTTAATTCGATTCATGACCAACATGCTGGCGTGTTTCTGGCTCAACGCATAAGCATTGCCATTCAGCGTGGTAATGCCACCAGCATGCTGGGTACGCTAGACACTGGCAGTGGCTGCGACGATTTAGATTGTCTTTAAACCTTCAACAATCTAAGGGCAATCTAACTGTTTCTAACCGACTTTAAAAAAGAGGACGCTGATCGGATAGTAACTTGTGCTCACTATCAGTCGTAGGATCTGCTCTAGGCCAGTCACTATTTCAAATTTTGGCGCGGTGTCATGCACTCCGCGCAATTTCTCTAGTCATCCGCTCCTATAGCGTCGCGGTGTACATTTGAGCTTTGTGGCTGGACTAATTTTATTTTATTTTATTTTGCACTATACAGCAAACAAACAGCTGAAATGAACAAATTATAGTGGGGAGATAGTACTCACAAACCATAAAAAGTTATCTTTTTTAAAAACGAAAGATGTTTACTATACAGTTCCAGACAGAGATGTAATAAATTATGTCTAAACTGTAATAACTAACTAATTAGTATATGACAAGAAGCCATATCAGCCCAACGAGGTTTCTAATGGTTGAAAAAGAGTATAAAAATAATAATGGTTTATGAACTAGTTTTGAAGAAAGTGGTACAAGCGTACTGTTTGAAAAAAAAATCCTTTTAATGATAAACAAGTCAACATGTTCGCTATACTTTGCATCAAAGGTGTGGCAAATTCGGAGTTACATCTGACGCTCAGTAACAGGCGGACGCTCTACTCACTTATAACATTTCTACTGCTCACTATCAGACAGGTGATCTGTTGAAGTTGTTACAGTCTTTTGACAGCATAGTAATCACCATACTATGATCTGGCGCTCCCATTACGCTGGTGCATTCTTTCATAAGATACCTGGCTGCGTTGGGGTCCTGCTCAATAACCTGATTGCAGCCAACCAGGTCATTGGGAAAAATATAATATATGTACCCACTAAACCCTGAGAGTTCTTGGTTTCTTGATGCTATACGGAGACCGAACCACGTTTTCTTGTAAAAACGCGACGTCATCTCCTTTAGTGCGTAATCCAAAATCTCCCAGCGACAAGCGTCAACATCCGTCAGTGTCGCGCGACAAACGACGTCAATTAACATTCCGGGCCGCTGTTATAACGCGGCAGTTGTTACTCACTTGTTATGTGCTCTAAGATATGGTAATGTTGGTGGGTAGGTTGCAAGCTTGCTTGTTGAGCTGGCTGAGGGCTTAGCTCTAGTTTTAACTTCTCAAGTGTTAAAGAAGGGTTAATATTTTGGACTGCAGGCAGGGAAACGCTGGATGCAGGCCGCTTCCAATCGGCCCTTTTGGAGGTTTATGGGGGAGGCTTATGTGCAGCAGTGGACGTCCTACGGCAAAAATGATGATGATGATGATGGTAATGAATATTTTAGCGGAAATTATCCCGAAAGAATTTTGAACTTTGTGGTTTACTGCTGCAAAATGTGGAATGAACTCCCACCTACGTTATTTTCGAGGAAATAATCATCATCGGTTTCTTCAATATGTTTAATAGCGCCTTAAAAGTTCAGCAACGTATCTGTGATGCCTCTGGTGTTACTACGTGATGGTGATCGTCCATCTATCAGGCAGCCCATTTGTTTTCATGGCAAACAAAAAACAATAAAACTAAATAATTAATAAACTTCAGCAAATTGTTGAAGTAAAAAATAAAAAATATGGAGAGAACAGAGTAGTAGACCGACGCCGACGTAGGATTAAAACGTGTTATTTAAGTAGTTGGAAAGATTGAGTGGGTAGAGTAAAATAAATTTGTATATTTTTAAGTTGTTTTTGTCGTATATTTCTCATGTCTGGTGTCAACAATAAATAGTTATCTATCTTAATATTGTAGAAATCTGTCCAAATGATTGAATATTACAGATCCACCACAATCACTCACTTACTTGAAGTAAGTTCCTGCTCATGATATATTACGAATGTTAAAATTAGTTCAGCCTAATTCACAAACCGTAGCCCTCTTATCCCGACATGTATAATATAAACGTATTCATTAAGAGCATCGTCATTAAGACGAATTAAATTATAAATCCTCGGAACATCAGAACAGCACTTAAAATCTCAGCAGCTAAGGTCCGTAGTAAGGACTATGCGAAAAGGGGCAAAGTAAAGGAATCCTAAACAACAAAAATGGTTAAATAGAGACAGATTTCATCGATTGTCACTTAATGCAATACAAAGTCAGAAAGCTCTGTTATCAACCCTTGGTAATAACAATTTTTACAAAATAAGTCAGATGATTTAAGTGCCGCTGAAGTTTTCATATCAGGGTATCGTAGACTGTGATAAAAAATATAAGGTTACTTTGAGAACTACCCTCACAAAACGAACTGCGTACATCATATTGTGATCTTCAGCATACTTCTCACACACTGCTAGCAGCTTCCGCATTGCTGATATCGACGGCGCTAATAAAACCATTTCGTCCGCATATGAAATATGATTCGTCGCAGTATCATTGATGGAGCAGCCTACTCCTGTTTGCGTGAGTTTTTCCGATAAGCCGTCCATGTAAAGGTTGAAGAGGGGTGGAGACATGCCGTATGCCACATTTGAGCTCCAAGGGTGCAGAGTATTCATTTTTCCACCTGACTCGATTTTTCTGCTACAGGTACCAATTCTTCAGTACCTGGACGACCTGTCCAGATACTTTGCGGTCATAGAGCTTCTGACAGAGCAGGTCGTGATCCACGCGATCGAACGCTTTGCTGAGGTCAAGGTAGCGGGCTATAACCGATGTCTTCCTATCTTTATAATATCCTACCACTTGCTTAAGTACATAGATCGCCGTACTGGTGGATAAGTTACTCTTAAAACCATACTGGCAGTCTGACGTTTCCATAAAAGGCGCGGCGAGTTTAAATAGAACTTTCTCTAGTAATCTAGCTATCATATTAGCGAGCGCTATCGGCCGATAATTGGTTGGGCTGGATATGTTCTTCCTCCTGTTCTTGCAGATTGGAACTATCACGGTATCCGTAAAAGCCATCGGTAGATGACCAGTTTTTAATATTGCAGTAAATAAGACAGATAGCACGTGATAGATGCCTACACCACCGTGTCTTATGTATTCAATAGTCAGGCCATCCAGACCCGGCGACTTGCCGCCGGCTGTTCGTTTTATTACCTCTACGATATCATCCACAGATATGTGTATATCTCTATCGGCTAACGATTGCGGTATCTCTTATATTTATGTTGCAGTCAAAAAACATAACAACTGATTCTGAATAGACGACTATTTTCCGTTGGTTGGTTTCAATTGAATAATAAATAAAAATCACATTGCGTACAAATTGATCTGTTCAAAAATTTCATTTTTAAATATTAAATTTTAATATCACATAAATATAAAGTTTAAAAAATCTAAATTAAGACATAATTATGTCATACACACACGGCAGGTCACAAAAAAAACATGCCTTAATAATATATTATCCCCATTCCAAAAAAGAGGATTAGCCCCGTACTCAATCCTTAGTACGCTTATTTCAACAACCTAGAAGGTTTATTATAAACTATAATGTATGAGGATCCCACCAGACCCTTGAGGTACTTGGAACTCATAAACGGAACACATTAACCGAAGTTATGGTGAGAAGCGAGATAAGATGGCGGCTAGCTTATTATTATGAGATAAATTTTGAAATATATAATACTTCCGACAGGCACATACAGAAAACGATAAGTTTTTTAGGTAGTAGAATAATTTAAATTATTTGTGTAGTCGGGTTAAAAGTGAAGTAATTCGGAATGAAATAATATATAAATATATTTATTTATTTGTTGCAAAGCTAGAAATCCTACACCGTTCTATTTTTCCGCTTCTTTCCTGCGCGGACCAGCAAGGTGTGGAATGTTCTTCCCCAAAAGGTGTTCCCGCCGAAGCATCAACATGAAGCGTCTCAAATAGGTTGTCCAAACTATCTCTCCGGGCTGGAAAACACCGCCAGTGTTGCAGGTATAGGCATATATGGTTTCCACCAGGCGAACCACATGCTTGTTTGCCGCATTTTTTATTAAAACACTTTGGGAACTTTACTATTAATTTAAATGAAGCCAAAACTCACTAATTGTACTGATTTTCTTAGACATGATTTAGTATTTCTGCAAGTTGAATAAACGCAAAATAATACAAGCAAAACTATAAGGGAAAAACTAGAACGAATAGTTTACCTGGTACCCGGGGAGCTGAAAACTTTCGTATAGGGCCGTCCATAAATCCACGCCCAACTCGGTGATGTTTATTGAGAATTGCGTCCTACCGTCTTACCGGCTCACGTTGGTAGAGGTGGTCGATTGTTCCAAATTATTCGAATTATTCATTTTGTTTCATGGCTTTTTTATTCTTAAATAATTTATTCTTAAATAAGCTTGTTTTTAGTGCTGGCTTACCAAAAAGTTATGCATATCATAAAAGAAAATATGTGACAGAAGTATTTTTGGTGCAAATAATTGAGTATAATATATTTAAAAAAAATACCTTAGCTCATTCGGAAAAAAGTCATAACTTTTTATTTACTGCGCAAATTTTTATGAAGAACAGACAGAGCCAACTCGATTTAAATAATTCGCTAACATCTCTTAACAACAGGTGACGGTCAAACATAAGCCTAGTATAGCCTAGCCTAGCATATTTTTTATAAAAATGCTTTGATATCGGTACATACGTTTTAAGAGCTACGATATGCGTCAAATTTACAATACCCCTCGATTTTCAACCTTGAATGCTAAAACAAAACCATAACTAGAAAGTTGAAGTGTATAATTGTGCGTGTGTGTTTGTATGTGGAAGTGTGTTAAAGTGTATATCAGTCTCTGGCAGCCATATTACAAGCTTTGCTTAGTTTGGGGTCAGATGTATGGGATGAATTTATATGGGAAAAAAGTAAAAACCAATAACCAACAATTGTTTGTTTTTTGTTGACCAATAATTGTTTGCCAAAAATAAATTTAAACATCTACAATATCTAAATATTCCTTAAACGGACTATTTTAGAACTCAGTATTCGAATAACTCGAACACTAGTCGAATATATTTATAAGTATTAATTTAGTTTCGCCATCTCTACCGCCCGTCCCGCGTATGAGTTATGCGTCTTTGGTTACGCACTTACGTCACTTCACTATGATTTATCGCTTTCTGTTGTTGGCCCTTTACTTGTTAGTTTGGATGTCATATTGTTTTGGGCAGCAACTAATGTCTTACTTTTAGCCTTTTACTAAATAAAACGGATATAAAAAGTATGAGCTGATTTTAGATGGTTATCACCAAGGTGATATTTGTTTTTTCTTTCAACTACGTAGTAATGTTATCATCAATAACTACAAAACCGATCACAAAGGACGTATGTTTTGCTTAAAACCATAACAGTGCAGAAATGTTATATGAAATCTCATTGTTGCACAGTTTTTCATTAATGAACTGCTTTTTATTTTTTGTTTAGATATAAAGTTATTACAGAGGTTTAAAGTCTCCTATTATGTTTAATGTAAAATGTAGACATTAGATAATTTAAATAAAATATTGGCTGAAAATAAAACTAGACTAGGTGAAAATAATTGTAAGTTTTAAATATTTAAGGAGAAAATGAATTAAACTTTGTTTTTATTAACTTGATTATTTTATTTTGATTAGGTATATTTTATCACTGTAGGTAGATTGGTAGTTGAAATAAAAGTAAATCACGCACCTCGCTAAAGTGAGTAATTTATGCACTCGTGTTAATTTAGTTCCCTCGCATGATAACACTCGTGTGCATTAATAACTCTCTTTGCGCTCGATGTAACAATCTGCTATTAAAGAGTTGGATTTGTTTAGATTTAAATATTAATTTCCAGCGGGATTTGAGTCCATAACTTTACACGACATAATCGTCCCAAATATGTTTATTATCATTACGCTGAGAAAATATTACGGGAACATATAATTATAAACTTTCGGAGTAGTACATATCAGAGTAAAATACTACAATTTGAATTAACAAATTTCGGAGCTACTATGATGCAGTTTATCGTATATTATTGTTGTTTTTATTTTATTTATTTATTTATTTAAACACGAATTACGTGAATTTTGCTTTACTTTTAGATTTAAAAAAGTTTTACTATTGTCGCTAACATAATTTAAGGGTTCCGTTAGTACTAAAAGGAACCATTATAAGTTTGTTCAGTTCAGTTTGTCTGTTTGTGCTGATTCCTTGGAACCTTCTAACTTCTGTAGTTATACAGATAAGTGCATGAAACTTTTAATAATTACAATTTTGCTAAAGTTCTAAAGTTTAGTTGTAGGTATAAATATAATATAATTTTATATTTCATGTATGGCTCCGGTACATATGATATAAGGATGTTTTTTTTCATTTCGCTTCCTCTTGTTTGGGGTATCGTTGAATAGGCTTTTAGAAATAATAAGGGTTCATACATCACTTTACACTTAGTAACTAGCGTTGCTAATGGGTCATAAAAAAACATAAAATAATAATTATTTAAAATATTTTGTAGTCCCACTTTTTTAGTTATAGCAATAAAACAGCAATAAAAGCACAACGGTCCAACAGAAAGGTCATTGACTTTTCTTAAAATTTACTTAGAATGTTTCTCAAGAAGTTTATTTTTTTACTATATCATAAAAAGTATATAATTATTATGTCGGGATGATCTATATTAGACATTTTGCTAAATTCACAGACCTTCGTTTGAAACGCTAAGTTTAATTTCAAATCTATAACCTAGGTAATTTATTAACTACTAGCAGACCTGACAGACGTGGGCCTGTCTTAGAAATGTCAAATACGCAAAGTCAAAATTGAAAATCTTATTTTTTACACCTTGGGTTACATTATTGGAGTTTTAGTAAGGATCCCTATTTAAAAAAAATAAAAAAATATAGCCTATGTTACCCGGGGATAGTGTGGCTTCCCAACAGTGAAAGAATTTTTCAAATCGGTTCTGTAGTTTCGGAGCCTATTCAAAGCAAACAAACAAACACACAGTCAAATCTTTCCTCTTTATAATATTAGTGTAGATGAAAACATGATGATGATAACGAGTATGAAAATTTACTATCTATTATAACTGAACCCTATCATATGCGTGTCTCGACACGCTCTTGTTCGTTATTAACTATGTTCATGAATTGCTCCAAGCCAAAGTTTATTAATGTATGAGTAAAGGCTGGCGAACACGATCTCAAGTGAGCTAAGTGAACCTCTGCCATCACTTTAGCATGAACACTCATGGCATCAGAATTCTAAGGAATAAGTAACGACTCTGTCAATTCATTATAGCAGCGGGATTCAACACAAATATTTTGTTGTTATCATAGTACGAAAAGTATGTGTGATTGTTCCCTCTCAAATAAATGGTTGAATTAATTTTAATTAAATTTGGGGTTGGTAAAATACTTAAGTTAAAGACATTATTTGGAACCTACATAATTTATATTAAAGGGAAATAAACTTATGATATGCGTACTGGCAAAAAATAAACATATAGCTAATAAGTACCTATTCACCTGTCTTTTTTAAAGAAAAACTTGCACTTGACTGCCATCTCACCTGATGTTAACCGATGATACGTTCTACGAAGAAGCTTCCAAAAGAAGAAGAAGAAATAAAAAACGGAGAACTGAGCCTTGAAGAAAAATAACCAAAAAAAGTGCTGCAAAAAGATTGTCAGAATACGCCTTATTATATTTATATTGAGATACACAAAACAACATTTTTATCATAATAGAAACAAATTTAAATGCACAGTTTTAAACTATTACGGTTGTTCAAGCCGTGATAGTTTAAAAAAGTAATAAGTTATATGATCATTCCACAACCTTACCACGGTAAATATCCCGTAAATAATCATATAACTTTAATTTAAATGCAGTTACAACAATCTAAACAAACGATGTAGAATCCGTAATATCAAGTATAAAGAAAATCAAATATTGTAAGGTCAACTACACAATCAGTAACAGAACTCCAGTATCTTGTTTAATGTACAAGCTTTGTGCGAGGCCACACAATTTAACTTGTGCCTGCGCTGCGGCCGTGACGTCACGCCGCCCAAGCTCACCGCCGAAGCTTCCAGCCCTCGTTACAAATTGACCGTGATTGTCTGCATCTAGTTCACTCAAGCAACGAAACAACGTTAGTGGGGTCGACTAGTTATTGAGCTTAAGTTAATATACATAAGGACTTTCCAATAGATTATAGTATAGATAACGGCTTCAAATTTTGGATAAACATAACATATCAACATAATTATAACCTTTAATTATAAACTACAATTATTACATATTTTATTATGCAAAGAACAGAAAATTAACGAAAGCTTAAAATATTAACTAAAACCCCAAACTACACTACAAACTAAATATTTAAAATAAATAAAAAATATAACAATCAATCAAATAACCCGCCCCTAACTGTACCTGGTGCAAAGGTGCCCATAATGCTAGCAGCATTGCCACGCTGAATGGCTATGGCCAACCTTTGCACCAGGTACGAGCCGGAGCGAGGGTCGTTATTTTTTTCCCTCAACCTGCGCCCCAACTCGCCAATGAAGCTTCTGGCTTCAGTGGCCCAACTGCCCATGGTCTCCACGGCAATCGGTACAAAAATGTAATGTGACACCATAGCTGCATACTTCAGCCGCTTCATGCAAGCGGCATTCTCAGCTGCAGCTGCTGGGGAGTGTACCGTACGACCTAGGTGGGTGGCAGCTACTGTGCTGACGCAAGTAGCGTCCCACACCAAGCACTT
This sequence comes from Agriopis aurantiaria, assembly GCA_914767915.1. Lineage (NCBI taxonomy): Eukaryota > Metazoa > Arthropoda > Insecta > Lepidoptera > Geometridae > Agriopis > Agriopis aurantiaria. The sequence continues at coordinate 18,327,072 of OU611991.1, read as the reverse complement.
GCCGTTTTTCCACGGTACCAGTGTCAAGCCGTCCGGTCTCTTGCCATCCGATCTGCAAAGACCAGGTGGTTCAAGCACACAAGGTATGTTAGCTGAAACAAGGGCTCTCCGAACTATGTCATTAAGGGCATGGTGACGAGGAAACCTACCTGAGCAGCGACGACAACTCAAAGCGTGATGGCCATTAGCCTCCACCATGGAACCGCAGATGCATAAGTGTGGTTCACACACCTTGCAGCCCAGACGGAAGGCCACAGCCACGCGCAGTGAGTCGTCGTCCATTAAAGTGCCCAAGTGAGGTGAGGGCAGCGCGTATAACCATGCCCCGGATTCAAACTGTGACACAGCTCTGAGTCTAGCCAAGTCAGCGCCTGTGGAACTCTCCAACAACTGCTTTTGTATCCGTTTTGCCCCGATGTCATCCCATGCACGCTGAACATGCAATGCCCCAACCGGGCTGGATGCGCCCGTGTTGAGGGCCAACCAGGCTGACACAGCATCTGAAACAAATGGAATGCTCGCCCCGACACCATTGGAATGTAGTATTACAGTGACGAGGTCTGCTACTCCATGAGCCGATGCCAAGAAAGCCGGAAGGCCTACATCACGTGCGCACCTCAACCCAAGACCCCCATACCGGATTGGGAGAGCCGCCTGAATCCACTGTGTTTCGTCAAGGGAGACATTTAAAACAGTCTCGACCGTTGACTTTAAAACTTTATCAAAGCAAGCAATCTCACCAGGACAGATCCAGGTAGGGGCGGTCCGCAAGAGATAAGTCATTTTGGGAAGGGCAAAGCACGTGCGCAGCAAAACAATCGCAACATGCGCTGAAAGACCTCTGAGGCGCTCCTGAGCGTTAAGGAGAAACTCTTTATGGGAAGTTAGTGCGGCAGGCAATCCTTCAAGGAAAATAGGAGACCCTAGAAGGGTGAAAGTATTAGGAGTAAGTTCCTTGAGGCCTGGTAGTAACGCACTAAAGCGTGAAAAGTGTATGCGAGCTCCAGCACCACAGGGAAAATATTCGCATTTAGAGGGATTTACCTCCAGACCTAGTTCTTTCAGGCGAGGGATAAGATCCGCCAGGTCATGGTACACATCTTCTAGAGATCCACCAATGGTGCCATCATCAAGATACCACACGTTCAGTGCAGATTTAAGATCCGAAATAGCCATGTGGATAGCTAGACTAAAAACTAGTGGCCCCAGCGGATCCCCCTGTTGCGCTCCTACTTGAGAAGAGATAACAGAGTTGTTAAAAAAGAGATGTGATGGTGAATAATATACCTGATAAAGAAAAGGGTAAAGGCTGGGAATTTTATCCTTAACTTCACTCAGGAGTACGTCTCTTTCAATAGTGTTGAAAGCGTTGCGAACGTCAAGTTTCAGCAATACACAATTTACGTTACTTGGGTCCATGACGAAGGCTCGTGTTGCATGAATAGCGGCCTCACACCCCCGACGCGTCCCAAAACCTAGCTGGTGTGGTTGTAGGTACTCGGACATTGCCTCTCTCACAGACCAGCAGGCCAACTTGGCCGTCAGCCGACGAAAAACGCTGCCAATAGCAATGGGCCTCACCCCTCCATCCTTCTTTGTGAGGGCACAAAGAGATGCTCCATATAGATATGGGCACACTTGCAGATTCAGCTGGCCACTCAACAGGAAGTTGGCAAGTTTCGTCAAACATCCTAACAAGCGCTGACTATTTTCACCCGCTGAACTAGATGCGAGTTCTTTTAAATGTCCTGGGCGAATCCCATCTAAACCCGCCGCAGAACCGCTATAAAAAGAACTCAACGCCCGCGAGACATCCTCCACTGACACCGTTACTGGCGAATAAGATGCGTCAGGCGCCGGTGGGAAACTGAGCGGACGAGAAGGACTGGGGTGCTTGAGCTCTAGGGCAGCCAGCGTGGCAGGGTCATGCTGTGCGAAAGAGTCGTCTGACACTAGGAGTCGAACAGCTCCCCGTAAATCACCTTCGAAAACTTTTGACTCGATACTTTTAACGATTGCCCGAGACCTTGAATTAAATGTAGAATTACTCAACTCGTCGATGAGCTGATCAGACGCAGGGGACTCAATGTTCGCCTTCACCTTTGTAGTCATATTTCCAGGTGCATCCCTTGATGGAACTCTTAATGCACCATACGCAAAGGTGAGAAGCGCACACCAATCCTCTAAGCTATTATAGCTTACGCACCTATCTATTATTTCACACAGCTTACCAGCAGCCTGATTCCGCGCGCCTTTAGGGATATGCCTAAGAACAGGCGTTTTGTCCTTCAAGCCAGCAAGCCTGTCGAGAATACACGGGTGAGACGCTGATGCCTGGCTTGGTGAAGTGAGATCCGAGCCCGGTGGTGTGAACTGTGAAGCAGCAGCTGGGCCAATTATAGTTAAAAATAACGTTAAGTATTTACATCCACAGGGTTACACGAAACGGTGGTACTAAGTCGACGGGAGAGCATTTAACTCATCATAAAAACAAAAAAACAACACGTGTTATAATTATGCCCAAATTTCAGGAGCCATGGTAGCTGAGCCGTAGCATATGCGCTTTACAATTTGATGGCACCCGGTTCTATCCTCGGCCCTGCACCAATTTTGTATCTATAACTTGTGCAGTTTCATTGCGATCACTCAACAACGCTGCAAGAAAAGATCATGAGGTAAAAGATAAGTCCAAGAACCAAAAATACAGTTCAAAGACATAAATGACATTCATCAACATGCACTGGGCCAGCATAGTGGTTTAGGGCCCATTCTCTCTCTCAGAGGGAAGGCTTGTGCCCAAGCAGTAGAAACATGCTATGCTGATAATGATGAATGAACAAATTTTACTATGAGACCAACCAACAATGTGACCGCAAAAAAATCTGCGGCCTTATTATAGAAGTTTGATTGTGATCGAGATTGCATGCCGTCCCGTTCGCATCTACTTACTCGCACCACGCGCGCGAGTGAGATGGCACGCGATCACAATCACAATCCGAATCACGATAAGACATCTATAATAAGGCATGATTTGAATAAGTAAATTAATTATTTTCTATGAAACAATTAAACTTTTTATCTCAGAAAATATTATACGTTTCCTATGGGATATCGAGAAAAGCTATCGGAAATTAATCGGTATTGGATATCGGAAAGCGAGGTGCTGCTGGTGTACAGTTTGTAGCTACATTATATATTATGGTCGGCGAGTTGATAATGACGTCACAAGTGACTGTTTAAAGTTCGCAAGATGTTTGGGACTACTCTATTTCCGAATGGGCACAAAACCTCTTTTTCTCAAGTTCCAAACTGTAATGTTCCAGGTGAAGCAGAACTTTACATGAGTTTTTGTGTGAAACTAGGTAAGTGGTGATATTATAAGGCACTCGCGGCTGGCTCGCGGCGCCCTTGAGAGGGGCTCAGTTTTCATGAGCCAAGATGAGTCAGGTTACGACCCTAGTTTAGTGGTAAAAATTTTATGCACACTTGTATAGTATAGCTACGCCGTAGCGGAGCTAGTTTCAAATATACAAAAAAGTATGGTATTTTTAACTGACTTCGAAAAAGAACGAAGGTTCTCAATTTGCCCGTATTTAATAAAATATTTTTTTACATATATGTACGTCGTTTACGCCTACACTTGTAAACCAATTTACGTGCTTATTTTTCATTATGTAGAAGAAACTGACGAGGTGGTTCCATAAAAGTTTCACTAATTTCGACTTAGTAATTTCATTAGTACTTGTTAAAAAATCATAATAATTTTTACCAAGCGTTGAAACGTCTCGGATTGCGATCACTTGCGTAGCGTTTATCCAACCTTCATGAAATTTGTAGGCAAGTAGTTTATTTCAATACGATTTTTAAGTTCGAATATGAGTGAAATTGGTCAAGGGGTTGCGAAGGTAACATAAGAGTCGCAGGGCTCAGTTTGGGACAAACAGCTAGTTTATTTTTGACTTCGTACACGTAGAATTTCATATGAATTTTCGACCTCTTTTAGCCCCCTTAATTCTACCTTGTCACTTTTATTGGACTTTTACACCCCATAAAGAATGAGATTCTACCTCTCTACACTAACTCTAAAAAGCGGTGCAGAAAGACAACATCACGCCCAAGCGGTCACCCATCCAAGTACCGACCGCGCCCGATGTTGCTCAACTTGGTAGTGAACAGGTCACAGACACACTCTTGGCCATTATTTATTATTTGTTGTTTTACTTTCAAGTGTGTACTATAATCATACCTAAATTGACGCTTGTACGTATTACCGTTTTTATATTAGAGCAAATAGAAAAATTTCTATTATCCATATACATAAATCTCTATTTACCTTGGTCACGTCATAACTTAAGAACTACATTACCGATTTTATTCATATTTATATTCTTTGTAAGTTTTTAGGAAAATAGAATTCAGAAAATTAGTTTTTTTTTTAATTTACGAAGATTTTAACTCGCGGGTGAAACCGCAGGGCGCAGCTAGTAGTATATAAAAACAAGTAATTAATTAACAGAACAAGTCCAACAGTATGACTTTGTGTGACTAGCGAGTGTTACCAGCTATTCATTTCACAAAATCTCCTGAACCGGAGCCAGCGTAGGTAAATAAAATACCCGCATCCCGACAGTATCGGAATTGCCATGCAATCCACAAGCGCACGCGGCTTTATCAAACTGTATACGTAGATAACTTATGTTTGTGTCTGTCTGGGTATTTATATATAGGTATATTGAGCAAAGATCTCCATTCATCCTTCCTCATCGAGGAAAGCACGAGTGGTCCACCAGTGGCCGGTCTTGGTTGGCCTGTGCAATAAATCGTACAAGGAAAGGCCACGGGCGCTCATGAATTGCAACTTCTATCCGTATTTGGAGTGTAAAATAAAAAGGCCGATGGCATAACCCGTAACTGGGATCACCGACGTGTTTTACATGAAAAAGGAACGGACCTATACGAGGAAAAGCAATATCGTGTTAGTGCCGGAACTGCTGTCGTGGTGCAAGTCATGAGAGGAACACCTTCGTGAGGGCACCGTATCACGGTGGGTTTACTTTCTAGTACCCGACTCGCTCGCCACCATTCTCAACTTGAAAATCTGTTGCTTGCTGTCGGTGTGTTTCGGGTGCTTGGGCCTAGTTCCTGGGTCAAGGAAGCCACCATCAGATGATGCAAAAGACGTCATGGTCAAAGATTCTTGGACCACCTCATCTAAGTTAAAATTAAGTGAGTTGTAGTAAAACGCCTTTTCCGAAAACCATATAAAAAAAGGAAACGTAACGTAAGAAAGTATGGATTCCTTCATCAATATTAAAAAACTCTACATCACACAATTTTTTTTTTTTTTGTTATCCTGTGCCTTCCTAACAATGTGATCCCCGCTAGATTCACCATCAGTCTGGAACTGTTATTTCCTAGTTAATATATTCTTATATATTAATATTCTTTTTATATTCATTCATTCACTGACAGACAACACACAGCCTATACAGCTGGCTCTAGCAGGAACACATTTTGTACAAGTGTTCCTTATATAACGTAGGTGAGCACTTAAATAACGACTTTTGAAAATTCTTCTCCTGAAGGGGTTAAATAGGGGGGATACAAGTTTTAATGGAAGTTCGTCATTTTTGAAGTTAGAAACGTGAAACGGTGAGACTTCTGTTTATAAGTAAAAGTTAGTTGTATCATCGTTTTTTGGAAATGTATCCCCTAAGGGGATTAAGTAGGGGAAGGAGCTATATTTGATCACTTTTTAAAAGTAGATATGTAGAAATTTTCGTACCTGACCTGAAAAGTTGGCTCTTCAGAAGTTACCGATGAGAAATACCATAAGGCACATAGCTTGTGAATGTTATAAATGTGAAAAACGACTCAATCCATCATACATTTTCCCGAGAATAAAATCTTTTAAAAACATTAATTTAATATGGCAATCCTTACGTTCTCCTTTCGACTTGGCCCACCAGCCTTCATGCACTTCTGATAGAGCGGAGTATTCGAAGGGTCATTGTGAAAATACAGTAAGCTCGGCATCTAACGTATGCGCTGTTTGCCTCGGAGATGGTGTATAAATAGGCAGCGTCTCCACAACATACTTTGCGAAAGCCTAATGGAATATTTTGCGAATACCTAATGGAAATAATAGTATTTCAAAAACAAGCTTACGAGTAAATGTGTGCTCGTAAACAAGAAAACACTGATGCTTCATGTCCATTTCGTCGAACTGAACGTTCGGATATACGTTCAAAAGCAGTAAAACAAAATAGTATTAAAAACAAACATAAATAAAAAAAATATGCATTTGACGTTTCGACTTCGTATTTTATTGTAATTGAGAGTTAAGAAAGTATAACTTTATGCCTTTTTTATGCTTCTAATAGACAATAGACAAATTTTTATTAATGGAAGAAAAAATCATAATATATACATTTTTGAGAACACACATTACAAATGATTCCCTCCACAAACCGGTTCCAACTCAGCATATTGCTGGTTGCGAACAACCAGCGCTGGTCTTCCGTTGGAGCCGCCGGTGACATCACCCACGGCCAACACCGAACAGTACACGAGAAATTAAATAATAACAAAAATAATATAGCAACAACAACACATAACAAAAACATGCAAACTAACATTTAAATAAACTTAGCAGTAATATAAACAAACCATAAATAAATACATAATACTATAAGGTGATTTGATAATAATATTTATATAATAAATCCGATGTAATGTGCTTCTACCCTTTATTGTTTGTTGATTAATTTTTTATTAAAAATAATCTTGCTCGAACAATACCGTGATATTTATTAAGCAAACTGTCAAAAGAGACAATAATACGCGATATTACAATATTTGCAATGTTACATTTCGCGCAAACTATAACAATAGCATCGCTATGTTGATATAATACTCTGAGAAGGATTTATAATTGAACAAACCTGATATATCTGTCAGTCAAGTAGAGCCCCGGGGTATAACTAGTGGAATAACGTGTAAGGCGCGGCGCACACTCGTGACATTAGCAATGCTTATTTTAATAATTTTATTATCTTGGCCCACGTTGGAATGGAGAACGTATTGCGTTTGGGGTTCAAGGTTGTCTTTTACTGTGTTGATTTTTTATTTGAGTTTTATAGCTATGGTTTTAGCTATGATTGTTAAAATCAATTTAGCAGTTTACGTTGTGAGTGCTTTGCCGAATTGGACGTAGGTAAATTTTATTTATCAATTTACTTGTAATTTCTTTGTACTTGTTTCATTTCTTGTTTCTATTTCAGTTGACCAATGAAAAGTTTATGTTTATACATTGTGATACAAATTAGATTTGTAATGCGAAAGTAATTACGTCTGCCTGTTACTATCTACCTCTGATTATTGTGTGACTGATCTTTGTGTTGGAAGGAAGTACATACTGTGGTTAAAGATATTTATTATTCTCATAAAGAATTACATTTCACTTACATGAGAATATAATCGTGAGTGAATAAAGTTGCACAGACAAATCGCAGCCGTGTGACGTGCCTTACCCGGCGGGGGCGAACCATTTGTAACGAGGCACAATGGAAGTGACAGCGCATTACGCAGTGTCATGTTAATGCTGTATTAGATTACCGACCATAATGAAATACCACTGAATACTCGCCAGGAATGTCTGGTGAGGCAGGTTAGTCGCCGTCCGCGAGGGGGATTATTGTGGCTTGTGATCGACAAACTGAAACTAAAGTAGGAAAACTTTCGGTTGCCGAATTAACACTAAGCCCGGTCCAAGCATTTACTTGACCTGTCAACTGCAAAAAATTAAAAAAACGGAATAAACACACATTTTCTTTTAATAATAATTTCTTCTTCTTCTAGGTGTTCGCGATCATTGCACATTGACATTAAATATATTTAACGGATTATATCCTAGCATTTCGTACACTTAGCAATTTCCTTGGTCACAGGTGGACCACCGGGTGTACTCTCTCTTCTAATATTTCACTGTATACTAGTACCAGCTGACAGTCTTACGTTCAAAAAACTAGCGAAAATCATCAGAATTCGTGCTTTTCATTCTTTCTACAATGTTATTGTAGTTGTCATAGGAAATTACTCCTTGGATCGAGTTTAATGGGTTGGGAATTAATATTCACCCGGTTATTCAGAAACGAAACTATTTACTTATGTAAACCGCTGTTTTTTAACCAATTATGCAGAGCCAAAAAGAGGGTGTATTGTAGTTAGCGTGGATGCATACTTTTAAGTTCCCACCTACAGCCTAAACGTCTAATTTAGTTTTGGAAATGTAAGCACCACCTAGAAAAGCTGTAGTCTATGCTCACGGCAGATGACAGATCTAATTTACGGGTCTATACAATCTGATTATTATCTTTCTTCTTCTTTCTTTTATTTAAAACTCAATTACAACTGTTTTTTGTTTAATTGCCTCAATACTGAGGTGGATTAAAAGAAAAATTATTGCAGGAAAATTTGAAAATTCGGGAAATTATCTATAAAATTTGGACGGGACGTTTGTCGGGTCAGCTAGTAAAGAATAAAGATATAAAGATCAGCGTTATAAGATAGGGCAGACAAATAGACAGCGTAGGATCCCGTTGATACACTTTTGAGTACAGAACCCTTAAAAAGTAATATTAATTATCAGCAGCAGTATAAAAGAGTTGACAAATTTTTAACAAAAAAAAAAAGAAACAGAGTTTGGCGCTAAATCATGCTTATTGGTGTATTGTTTGATGTGAAAAATAGAACGAAGTATATTGCGAACAGTAAAGTTAACACAATAATAACACAACAGTGTAGTTTTTCTTTTGTTTTGACACCAACATAAAATGAAATTGTATACATCAAGATATGTATTTTTTAGATTCATTTTAAACAAATTTTTTTTCAAAAAGTTATCCATTTATTTCGAAAAGCCACAAAATTGCGGTTCAGCAAATACGAAAGTGACAACATAATTATTTTATCAAGGCTTGAGTGAATAGATTTCGTCTAGATCAACGTGTTCCATCCTCGGCCACACCGTCGCTTACCGTCAGGCAAGTTGGTGACTAAACGTAAACTATATAAATATATATAAAAAAGAATCCCTATTTATCTTGGCCACGAACCAAAGTTGAGAACGACTTTACTGTTTCCATTCATATTTTTAAGTTTTCTAATAATTTCTAGTAGGTTCTTACGGAAAGAAAAATTAAGAAAATTGAGCAGAATATTGGAAAATTTCAGAAAACTACTATTTTAACTCGATAAATATTTTTAATTGGAAAGAGATGGGGGAGACTTTTGCCAAGGAGTGGGACAGAATAGGTTAAAAAAAATTATAAAAATATTTTAATGTTAATTATGTAGGTATATTTGAAACAGCATGCAACGTCAGCCAGCAGCCACAATGTGAACAAACGAGCAACAGATTCCAAATTTGCGGCGAGCGAACCCAAACCACATCGTTTGCAATGAGTTTCGTGAATTGTGGCTTATTATTTTCCAAATATTAGTTATTATTCCTAAAGAGAAGTATATTTGAGTATTTAAGGCTGTGTACAGTGTACACCCTGGACGAACCTGAGCAAAAAATCGGAAGACGCAGCGCAGGTAAGCCTCTAGATGGACCGACGACATTGTGAAAGTCGCGGGCATCCAGTGGATGTAAAAGGCAGGCTGTCGTTCAGCAGTGGACATCTTCTGGTTGATGATGATGATGATAATTTTGTATGAATATGAAATAGATCTATTGTATTAAAAATTTGGAAATGACTTCTAAATATATATTTTAAAATATTTTTTTATTAACCTATACTGTCCCACTCCTGGGCAAAGGTCTCCCTCCCCCATTTCTAAATGTATAATGATATTTAAGATATTTTTTATTTATTAAATGAACTTTTAATTGATATTATCGCGTGTATTTTACGTTATTTTAATTGTTGACGTTTTGAACACTGCAGTGTCAGTGGTGACAGCACAGGTAGACTAGATGACCAATGTCTTAAATATTATGAAATTATTTAGAGGTGGATTTTTTCTTCAAACTGAAATATAATAGCATAGTCAATAGAGCCTCCTTTTTGAAGTCGGTAGATAATAATCCCTACTATAACTACGGTGGTCTGCTAATTGCAGTGTTACTAACCGTACAATTGATTATCAACTTGATTTTATTTTACACTGAATGAGGGAACCGTTTCGGGAAGCATTTAATTTGTGGTTTTCAGCTAAAAGTTGAAACAATGACGTCATTGAGCTGCGTGGTTAACGTAAACAGGGGCATTCATTTACATTTGTGCCAGGGCTGGCTGGCTGACTGGCTGGCTTACAGAAAAGTTAAACGAATTTTTTTTCTCTTCTGTGTGCTGGCTGGCTGGGTTGCATGAATAAGCCGAAATACAAAAAGAGTTCCACTTTTAACTACGTTTGATCTGATTGAGATTTTTATTGGATTCCTTGGAAGGAATAAGTAGAATTAAGTCATTGACGATGAACTAAAATTATAACTTAACTAGCTGCGCCAAGCGGTTTCACCCGCGTAGTGATGGCTCATGGTGATAATGATGATGAAAAGTAGCCTATGTCACTCTCCAGCCCTTGAACTATAGCCATACAAAAAATCAGGTCGATCCATCCCTCTGTTGCTGCGTGAAAGAGGAACAAACAAACCAACAAACTTTTCGCATTTATAATATTAGTATGAATCTCTTGATCTGATTTAAATCGTACAAAATACTCTTGTACCGTCTCATCTACTTCCCGATACGCAAAGTACGGCATCAAAAGACGCAAATGTAGTTGCCTAGACAGTAGGTACATATTTGAGCCTTTTGGGGTCGAAACTTCTGGGGTCACACTATTATGCTACTTTTCATCACTATGTGGGTGAAACCACAGGGCGCAGCTAGTCTTTAACAATAATTCGTACCATTATGTGAATATTATATTCCGGCTTCAAGAACATGTAGATAAATTTTATTAATAATGATGATATTATTTGCTGTGTGTGTACAAGTGTGTAGCGGACTGACTTTAATTCATTTGAAAAGTGTCCGTGTGAGAACGACACTCTAGTTAGTTAGATATTTCGAGGGAACTCTACAAATGCTATTCAAATTTCGGATCTGATTGGTGGTTTAGTGGTTGACTGAGTTTTCCATTTTAGAATTGAGGATTATAAAATGTTTTTTACGATAGCCATTCGAAAGAAAACTTATCTAATCCATGCAAAAAACATGCTTTCGATCAAACGGAAGCCTCTTATTAAATAAAATAAAAAACTTTCCGAATAATATATAATAATAAAATGAAGAATTTCTGAAGAATTATCATTATCATGCTTCATGTTCCCGATGCCGGGACACAGGCTTCCTTTCTCAAGAATACCAACTACTAATTAGCTCTAAAAGCGTAAAAACATTTTGCGATCATTGAATTATCTATAACATTTAAATAGATCTAAAGTGTGGAACAACGCATCAATATAAAAAAGTGTGCGCTTGTAGAACTAGTAAGAACATACTAACAGACTTCATTGTGCAATACGTGTTTACCTCGCCCCCTTCAGTTATTGGCAGACTTTTTTCGGTACTAACCCAAGTTTAAGGCAAATCCAAAATATTATGATCAAAGAGATATAAATAATAGTCAAGTTTTAGTGACAGCCCTAGATAATAAAGAGGTTAAAAATGCAGAGCTCCAACATTAAAATATCAGTCGTTACTTACGGCAAAGCTGACGTATTTTACTCGAATACCATAAATTGCGCTGTCATCGTGACGTGCTTCTACGTTTGATGTTTCACGTAAATTCACGTAAAATACTTAGTTACTGTAGTACTAATTTCCAACAGACTTCAAAACAGAGGTTCTCAGTACAACTGCCTGAATGGGTTTTCCCCGACAGTTTCAATCTGGGTGTCTTCAAGTCGAGAGTGAATCGGTTTCTTCTAGGCAAGCGTGCTCCATCGTGGACCGCATCGTTGCTTAACATCAGGCGAGATGGCGGCAAAGCGCAAGCCTATCTATTGTAAATAAAACCTGTTTTAATTAATTTGACTGTTTGTTTGAACTTAAACTGTAAGGTTAGTACTGTAGTACTAACCTTACAGTTTTGTCCCTGATTTTGCAGATTTTTTGCATTTTCGTAAACAAAGTTCCTCCTTATCGTCCCCTAGAAATAAACTGACGGGAGCCCAGTTGTCTATCATCACATTTTATAAGATGAATGTGGAGAGTAGTAACTAAAGGTCCAGACTTGGACAATCTGTCCCATAACCCATATTTTGAACACAGTTGAAAACATTTGTAGAGCGAGACGAATCCACGCGCACAAACTTACCATGAAAAAGTCGAAGGTTGAAACAAACTAAATGTGAGACAACCACGTTAGTTTCTATAATAACACTACTAGATTATTAAGAATAAGATAACACGATAGATTAAGGATAAGATTAAGAAATAGAGGTTCACATCTATAAGACGGTGACAAAAATAGATCAAACGTATCTCGCAATCCGTTTATAATAGAGCTCGCACATTAAGGCGCAGTATACATCACTTGATGAATACTCACAAACTAACCATGTGAAACACTAATAACACACACGTCTAGATTACGTGAGCCGACATAATCTGGACCAGCTCTAGACAGAACTAAGCCTGGATTCCGACGACCGCTTTCATACTTAGACTGAATAGACTTAAGGTCGAAATTGACTATGATTTTTCTTAGAATTCAATTCGCAATTGTATTTTTAATTTCGTACTATAAAAAATTCAGCCGAGAATTTCTTGTTATGGAAACGTTATTCAAAATGGATCCAAATTTTTTAACAGTGCAACAATTTACTCTGGCACTGCTGCAAGGCAATTGGTGCTAACATAGAAAAAAGAACGAGTTTTATGGTTAAGTGCAAAATGAGGTGCACAGGCTTTGTTTGACTCACAAAATTGTTATAAAAAAGGACCAATTTACCGGTTTTCGTCTTCAATTGATAGACATCTAGTGAATCAGGATTTTTTTGGAGAAAATTATGTTACTTAGTGAAAATCTTACAATAATATTGCATATTAGTGTTACGTATTTGGTCTCTTTGGTAGCATTTTAATCTCACGTGCGAAAAGGTTATCTTAAATTAAATTAGGCAAAATTATATTTTTAAGTGATATTTAATTATATTTATTAGTTATACTATGAAAACTGATATATAACAACAACAAATTTAACACCATCGATAAGCGCTTAGGGTTGGATCTATTCTGCATGAGCGTTGTGGCGGTTAGGCAGCTGTTGAGTAGGGAATTCTTTGTTTAAGCCTATTGTTATGTTATTTAAAAAAATCGACAAACGTTACTTTTTCCTTTTTTACTTTTTACTTTTTTTACTTTTTAAATGTTTATCCGCGAGGACCTATAATTAGCTTCTGGATCTATTAAGATTATTATATTTTTTTAAGGTTGTTGGTCTTCCTCTGAAATAAATAAATAAATATTTATGTGTTCAACACTTTAGAATTTACTATTTTAATGACAACATGATATTACATCTAAATATTACGCTATTTAATGCTTCAAATAGCTCTGCCTCTTTTGGCGTCTGAAAATTCCGTCAGCCATTTAAAACGTTTCTTAACTTATGTTATTTTTTAAGTCGGCCTGATTTTGTTTCGACTTTCACTGACAAGATAGTTGAGCGAGTTTAGAGCCATGATGTCATCGCTAAAGGAATCTAGTCCTTAGAAATAACCTGGATGACAGGTTTATGAAGACACACGTCGCGGACGCGTTCAGCGCGGCTGCGGGTGACTCAGGGTTTGTACGTGTCATACTTACCGAAAGTGTACCACTGCCTTTATAATATGCTTTTAAAAATATTTCTGAAACGACTCTAACTGAAACGACTTTAACTGAAAAGTTTTAACTAACTGCCTATCAATGTAAACAAATCTTAAAAGTTGATTTTATTCTACTTTTATTTGTATTGATTGGAAACTGATTGGAAACTGATCAGATTCTGATGATGGGACTAGGAGGCTTATGGCGAAACTCTTCAATGACCTCTCGAGTTTGGGTCCTATGGTTTGTTTTAAAAATTAAATAGTGTTTTGACCGTATTTTTTATATATATATGCTCTGTTTTTTACTCGCAGCTTGTCCCGTGCACTGAATATAACATGGCCGCTGTCATTTAAAAGGCAGTGCCTTCAGTCAGTGAAAGAATTTTCAGAATCGGTTTAATAATTCCAGAAATTAACTATTACTAATACAAAAAGTCACAAGCAATATAACCTCTTTATTAACTAGTTCGATTTTTTATATAAAAACTACTACCAGTTACTACTACTAGTTTAGTTTTTTTTTTTTTTTTGGTTTGACCGCGACCTTGATGATATCGTTTATGTTGGAACACGCTTCACATCACATCACATCAGCAGCCATTAAACGTCCACTGCTGGACACAGGCCTCCTTCTTAAAGATGGGTGTTGCCATAATCCCCACGCTTGGCAGGCGGCTTGGGGATCGCAGTACGTTCACCAACACGCGTGCCTAGAAGAAACCAATTCACTCACGACTTGAATAAACCCAGATTTAAAAAAAAAAAAAACCCTTTTTACATTTACCATAAAACTCCTAAAATACAAAATTAGGTAAAAATTTTATAATAAAACACTGTTTTAAACTATCATGATTAACTATCACTAAAGTTATATGATTATTTACGGGATATTTACCACGGCAAATAATCATATAACTTTTTTCTTTTTTTTTTATAATTTGAGAATTATAAGTAAACTGCATTTGTATAAAGTTTCATGCACTTACCTTACAAACTGTAGAAGTTAGATGGTTCTACAAGATTGGGACAGACGGAAGGACAGAACGAACTTTTATGGGTTTCTTTGTAGTACTACGGAACTCTAAAAATTATGCGTGGTAACATTATTATGGATCACTAATTCACTATCATACAACGGTTACGGTTCTACAAAGCAACATTATTTTTACAATTCATACAACGTTTCTAAATTACTTTCCATAAAGATTTATCGATGTAAAATCTAAAACACCAGGTAGATATTATTCAAAACCAAGCCGGCTCACAAAATTCACCATGCTCCTTGAAAAATATAAATACGGAAATCATTCTTTACGGCATACATTAAAAAATTCAGTCGGAGATTTTCCATCCGGCTACTCGTCAGGGGGAGCTTTAATCTTAGGGAAGATGAAAGCGACTCTTCTCGAGTTATTCTGACGTACGGGGATCGGAGAAACTGGGGTATGTTAACCGCAACTGGTCGTTTGTTATAGATACTTAATCTAGAACCCATCGGAAAACTTCCTTCAATCACGTAATAATTATAATATATATAAAAATTTGTGACTAGTTAAAACAAACCATGAGAGCCTAAACACAAGAAGAATTTGCTGGTAGCTGGTAGATGAGTTCCACTATCCACCAGCTGGCTCCATCATCACACGCTCTTCACCAAGACTTGTTAAAATAAACCAGAAGAGCCTAAGCTCGGAGGGTTTGCTAATAGCCATTGCATAGTTCACCTATCTACCAGCTAGCTCTATCATAAGATCAGTTCAATGGTACTTGATTGTTGTATTGTCACCCGGAACACATTTGTATTATCATCATCATCACCATTGTTATTTGTATTATACTTATACTTTAATTTGACACGACTATAAGAAGGTTATGATCAATTTTCAAGATTTGTTTAATTATGTTACTGTGTAAAGTTCGTTAGTTACAAGTGGAGCTATTAAAAGAAAAACTACATTTTCCAAAACCATTTTTACAAATCTTCGATGACCAAATAACGTCGCTTAGAACATTAAAAAAAACTTGTATTCTAATTAAAACTTTCTTATTAAATTTTAATAATTTCTCTGTGTTATTAAAAAATCTATGCATTGTGGATTTTCCTTTCGATAATACTGATAATGATAATACCAAACGTTTCGATACTACGTTTCTAATCCTAACGGCTAAGGATTGTAACAACCTGCCTGCTTCCTTGTTTCCTGACAGATATAAATATAGGTATCTTCTAAGTCTGCGTGCTTCATCTTCGACCACATCGTCGCTTACCAACAGGCGAATTGGTGGTCAAAAGCGGACTTATCCACAGTAAAAAAACTTTGTTTCATTTTGTCTGAATAAGTACTGTGGTACGCAAGTTTCCCGACTGTGATATTTGAGTATGACTCAGCTTACTTACTACGATATACTTACTTACTATTTAATTACTAGGGTGACGCAGCGACCTAAAGTGAGCCTTTGATGCTGAGAGAGAAGCATCACGTCCTTCCGTCTTGTGTGGTCTTCTGCTGCGAGACGGCCTGAACCTCGCACAGGACCTTCTCCACCAGGTTTCTCCAGAGAATTCATCTACTAATATTATAAATGCCAAAGCTTGTTTGTTTGTAAGCAACAGAGCACTATCTAGTGCTCTGTTGGTGCGACGTGATTTTCAATGGAGTTATTTGGAAAGCCGGAAAGTGACATTGGATTTTTTATCCCATAATAATGTATGGTTCCTAAGGTAAAGTCCATGCGGGTGGAACTGCGTGAGGCGCTACGAGTATTTTTATAAAAAAACATCGCTGACTAAATTATAACATGACGATATTGTCGGCCCCGTACAGCGTCGGTCCCGTAGCACACTTTTTCCGAAAAAGAATGTAACTTTTTTAGTTCCATTTCTCGGCTTTCCTTTAGATAAATTGCACCATTAAATCTCCGTGCCCAATTACACATACGCCACAACGTCTTTAATCCCATAAAAGCTATCAATAAAGTATATATCTGCGGATACCTACGAGTTCCATCGTTATCCCATCACGAGACGAGGAAAGAACTGAAATACACAAACACATAACTCTATATAAAGGAGCAATCATTTCGATGGGATCACTGTTACACTGTTACGCACATTATAGCAATACACACTGTTGGGAAGAACAACTAGCATCAACAATTCTGTGCTGAATATACTTACACATTTTGTAAAAATAACTTGAGCTAAATGTCATCATTTGAGTACCTGTAGTAAAATACTCCAAAAAAAAACACAACAAAAAAAATATTACAAAAAAATGAGAAAGCAGACATTGACGATGACAACATTTTTCTATCGGACTGCCACAATGGGCATGAAAAGGTGACAAGGCTACTTCATGGTTGATATTCCGAAAACCCGTACGAAGCGCTTTTATTCAATTTTTATTGTGCGAACTGCTACTCTGTGGAATGCGCTGCCTGAATAGTTCCCCGATAGTCTGGATGTCGCGAACGAATCGGTTTCTTCTAGACAAGGGTGATCAATTCGGTATGCTAAAAAAAAATAACCTATGCCAATTCCAAAACCATTTCGAGATTTTATGTTACTAACCCTTATTTTTCTACTCTGACCCTTTAAAACGATAAGATGCCACTTATTTTAACATAAAACTAAGAAATCATTCGACTTTCATTGACCTCTAAATGACGTCACGGTGTAGCATTTTATTTTCTGTGCCTTTTAAGAATAAAAATATTATACATTTGACACACTGTTCGTCACACAGAATAGAATATTTTTTCATTTCTGTGGTTTGACTGTCTGGTTTTTTTCAGGGCTGCCAATATGGGGTGCTTTTTTAGACTTCTCAACGCAACGAAATTTTGTGCTATATGGTGACGTCACATAATTTCAATTTTCAAAAAAATATTGTAAAATAACTACTCAATAGAAAACAAAAATATTGAAATTATCTACGAAATAAAAAT
Source organism: Agriopis aurantiaria (assembly GCA_914767915.1). Classification (NCBI taxonomy): domain Eukaryota; kingdom Metazoa; phylum Arthropoda; class Insecta; order Lepidoptera; family Geometridae; genus Agriopis; species Agriopis aurantiaria. Next base: position 18,309,293 of record OU611991.1, on the reverse strand, counting down.
ATAAAAAAAATACAAAAAAAAAACTTTACATACCGAATTACTTACATCAATGGTGATCAACCGTAGACTGGAACATCACTTAATATTAGGCGAGATAGTGGCCAAACACAGGCCTATTATAAATTATCAATAAAATAAAATAAAAAAATCAAGTAAACCCCCAGGACGCAGCTGACTATAAAACGAACACACACTAACATTTCAATAAATTTTCAACTAGTGGAGATGAGGAGGGACACATCCCATCACTCAGAGCAAATAAAAATACAGAGGGACTACTGCGAACACGAAAAGTGAAGCCACTTTTTGAAACGTGTGCGTAGTCGAAGTTCGTGTCGTGTAATTCATCAAAATAAGTGATAATATAAATAATTAAGTGTGAAAATATTCCATCCTTCTTCTTATTTACTTTTGTGTTGTTTTTACAGTTCTTAGCACTGCAAGAAGTCATTGTTTCTTTTTAAAACGGATGTTTTCAGTACGACGTTCTGACAAGTAATTCACGTAGTTTTGGAAGCGATTTTGGCGTCACTTTGGCAGTGCGCCGTAGGGACTATTTTTATTTGCTCTGAGTCCCATAATTGAATCAATTTAGTAACCACGCACTCGCGGGAACAGCCGCTGCACTGAGCTCCACAGATCTGATGCACATGAGACATGGAAAGCCGATAGAACCGAGCTGGCCATCCCCACCGGCCCTAGATCCCGGGCAGCAATCGTCGCAGCTCCTCTCCAGGATGTTAATGGCGGCTATTTGACGCGAGACGTTGACAAATGCAGTGAATTCCGCGAGAACGCTAACTGGTTAACCCTCCCTTATCAGTAACGTTGCGTAATAGACGCTGACTGTGAGGTCAGAGACATCTTTATTAGAGGGTCGTGGTAGAACCGAACCCACGCTCGTTGCTTTTACTCCAAATCGTATTACATTAGTAAGATCACAGATGACCAATAGATCTCACAGATGACAAATATATCTCACAGATGACTAAAATATCTCACAGGTGTCTAATATATCTTACAGATGACAAATAAATTTCACAAATGACAAAGATGACACATATTTCCAATGACGTTTTATACCCTAAAGGGGTATAAACGTCCTTGCATATTATCTTCCAGGTGACAAATAGGTCTTATAGATGACCACCAGACCGTCGAGACATCTGTCGAAATGATGATAATAATATAGTATCTTAGATAAGGTGACATGTACATTTGTCAAAGTATAGTGTATAATAATGTTATTTTTTAATTTTTAACAATTATTAATTCACATTAAAATTGACCCAGGAATGTCCTAAAACTGCAACCCGAACCACCAGAGGGTATATAGGCAGCAGCATCCTTCTACTGCACGGTGAACGTTTTATGATCTCCAAGTCACCTGCCAAGCCTGGGGATTATTGCAACCCGCCTTGGAGGCCTATGTCCAGCAGTGGACGTCTTCGGGCCGATGACGATAATGACGCATTGAAATTAAACACTATAAACTGCTTTAATCGCGTGTATTTTACATTATTTGAATTCCTGACATTCCGAATACCCAGTCAAACGTCACCTCGTGGGGTCATTCAAACTGACTAACTGATTTATTTTCAATATATTAAGCACTTACATTTTTTTAAATCTAACAACATGCATTAGTTAACCTAGTGAAGTTAAAACATTATTTTACTACGTATTAATAAAAACTTTTGAAGTTACAATAATAACTGATTAATGACACGTTTACTGCATATGAAAAGTTGCGTTTTCAACCAAAAACAGCTTAAAATTTCAAACAAAACCTAAGCAATTAATTACGCGAGTTCACGAGAATGTATCTTCCAGAATTACTAAACGTACAAGACTTCCTCGTTAAAACATTATGGGATAAGACGGTAAGCCTCTCGGTTCGTGGCGCGCCCGAGTCTTGTTCACAACCTGCCGCCGCGACTCGCGACTCGCGGTCGCCGCGCCAGACCGACATGCGACTACCTGGACACTTGTCGGTCCGACGGTGATACAATAATATCATTTTATTGAACGGATCCCTGGTCTGTCAAACCTTACTTAGTACTACGTACATAATATTTACATATTTGTATGTATAGCTAAATAACTTGCAACAAAGATTGGAGACGATGTAGATACATCATAAACACAATTGATTATCGTAAGTTTTGCTTGTCTAAAGCAAAGATTATTTACTTTGCTTTTAAGAGATAATACTTAATGCTTATATTACTAAACTTTAAAGTTTATTAATCACAACAGGCAGGAGTCATTGCGACAAGTTAAATAATTAACCTATAGCTGTCAAGTTTAACCCGTCCTCCGTCGTCCGTCATCGTTTAAGTACAGCCTCCTGTCACAATCACTAAACTTATCGTCTCTTGTCATCTCTTGTCGTAAACATAACTTGTCGCCTTGTCTTTTGGCTGTCATGATAATTAAACTTGTCGCCTTGTCTTTTGCCTGTCATGATAATTAAACTTGACGCCTCGTTTCTTGTCTGTCGTGATAACTAAATTTGTTGCCTCGTATCTTGCCTGTCTTGATAATTAAACTTGTCGCCTCGTTTCTTGCCTGTCGTGATAACTAAACTTGTCACCTCGTCTCTCACCTGTCATGTTAATCAAACTTGTCACCTCGTCTCTCGCCTGTCTTGATAATTAAACTTGTCGCCTCGTTTCTTGCCTGTCGTGATAACTAAACTTGTTACTTCGTCACTTGCCTGTCACGATCACAGTCGCTGGTCGTTGCCGGTCGTCACTTGTGAGAGACGGCCGGAAAAGGGCGCATTGTGGGATACGTAGATAAATCACCCTATTTGATGGATGATATTCAATACACGCTGTGGGATTATTCTTATCCGATTACATGAGAAATATTGCGATTGAAGTAGGGATAGAAGGCGGCTGTAAAAGGAGATCAGTTCCTAAGAAAGAACTATTTTGCTGTTAGGATTGAGTATTCTTGGCGTACCGGAGCAATATTTTATAATATCTAGCTACGAGTGCTTGTGGATAAACCGGGATTATCGGAATATTTTGCTAACTAAATAAAAGTATTTTGTAGGAACAACATGTACCTTATCCAAGGAACGTTCATATTTTCTTGTAATGCATACATTTCAACCAACTTCAAAGAACCTTCCTCCTTTTTAAAGTCAGTTACAAATAGGTTCGCAATCTGATTTTTTTAATTGTTTTTTAATATGGTTTTTATTCGCTGTTTGTTAACCGGTATTAATGGTTATTTTTTATTGAATAAATTGGCTATATCTCAAGTTGGTCGTATTTAAATTTGAATAAAATGTTTTATCTCTATGGGTGGAAATTTAGGAGATGAATCTCGAATCTCGCTTATTGAATGGCACCAGTCCCGTGTTTTTTTGTTGTTGTTAATAATTACTGTCATTACACAGTGTCATTGCCACATTTCGGTAGCAAATGGCCACTAAAGCGGCTGAAGATACCAGCTCATTTAGGTGACAAAATTTGTCTATGTTGGTGGACAAAAAAGCTGGTTTACCTAACCAGGAATAGAACCCGTTGATTTAAAGTAAAAATAAAACACTGCATTATTACACCATTCGATAGTGTCACTAGTACGGATCGAATTCTGGGAAGTAATGACATACGGCACTCTTAAAGACACAAATCTCATTTAACTTGTGCCTTTTAACTTTTTCAACGAGTTCAAATCTTGGCTAGAAATATAAGTTTTTCAAAAACGAATGATAAAGTTTTAGTTTCCATCAAAATTGGGCCTAGACTCCTTTGAGTACTTTTAGTTCTTACTCATAGTTACAGATTTGGCGAACCACGCTCACTTAAAAAATTCCCCTTGTTTAATGCTATTTTTGATAACTTTGTGGCTCCAAGAAACTCTTTACATAGTTTAACAGCTACTAATGCACCCTCAAAAGCATAATCACCACTCCACACTAATACATTATTACAAATGCGAAAGTTTGTGTTGGTGTAATACTAATAATAATACTTACGTAACTCTGACACAGTTGAACAAATTTGGATGTAGTTTAGTTTGAAAGTAGCATATGTTATATAAAATAACGTATAGGCTACCAAATACATACCAGTTATTTATGAAAAAAGGTATAAAACCGCCGGCTGGAGCTAGTTCAAAAAATAAATTACTTATCCAAATAAACTCAGTTGAAATTCCGCTACAGCTTCAAGTATACTCATAACAAAATCAACCTAAATTCCCTGAAATCAGTTCTTAAGTATATCAGAAATAATTAACAACCCACTTACAAAGCTTCGGAACTCCTTGAAAGTATTTCAAAAACGCCTTCCCTTGCATACAGTGAAAAGCAGTAAGGATATCATCACATACGATATAAAACAAATTATTTTATCTAATGATACGGCCTTTAAAAGCTGTACCCCCAATATTTAAAACTTTAAAAGTTATAAAATCTGCGGCACTGTATTACACGAATCATCCTGAAATACTAACTAATAATTTCAAAGTATTTATTTCCTTTTAATTTAGAACAGAAATGTTTGAACAATATTTTTAAAGTTAATCCCTTAATCCCGCAGTGAGTTCTGCCTGTAACCAACGTGCAAAGGGGTGCTGATTTCAGGCGGAATCTGCAGAAGAGATCTATTGCTAATACTTGGTAAGACTAAATTGTGCAAGTTACATTTCTGTTTTTGACAGTCCTGTTTGTAGTCGATAGAAAAATCTCTCCACCATCAGTCTCAAACATGTCTCTGAGTAAGCACTTTGGTCACGTTGTCAAGAAACAACTTCTTGGAGAAATTGATGATGACAGGGAAAGCGACGACAAAAAATCACAAGGTCACAGCGCAATACGTCGATCCGAACTGATGTGTATTGTGTACCACTCTCGCGACCTCAGTCTACGATGCAGTCCATGTCACTAAGGTTTGAAATCGATGTGAAAAAATCATAAAAGAAGACTAACCTCAGACATGTGGATTAAGACTCAAGGTGGAGAAGGCAAATGAAGTCGACACAGTTTGCCCATGTGTCAACATTTTCTACTGATCGGAGATTGTAGTGTATTTTCTTGCGACGGGACCCTAAAAATAAACTCTGGCGGAACATCTGTTAAAATTTAACGCTTGAAGATCAAAGCACCACTAATCAGGGGATCAAAGACTCGGTTTTACGTAAAACGTTATAAACAGCTTACTCTAATGGATAGAGCTCGCTGGAAGTGAGACCGCACTATGCATCCTGTGATCCGAGAAGACATTACTATCATAGGCTTCATCTTTTTTTTATGCCATAGGCAAACAAGCAAACGGGCCACCTGATGGTAAGCACTCACCATCGCCTATGGATACTTGTAACACCAGAGGTATTATAATTACGTTGCCGACCCTTAAGGACTCTATGAACTCGCCTTTTGAGGAACCCCTTGTCGTAGCTTCTCGGAAACACCACGTTAGGTATCTCATTCCACATTTTGCAAGTGTGAAGCAAGAAAGATCGTGTGAATCGCACAGTGTGCGATTTCCACTGATCTATTATCTGTGGATGAACTTTCAGGCGGTGGCGTCTAGTACGATGATAAAACCGTGACGCCGGCATCAGATCAAACAGTTCTTCAGAACACTCCCCACTTTTTCTGCAGATCACTCTTCTTCTTATTTTCGTATCAGGCAGCAGCTCGGTTTGGCTTAGATAACTTGGCTTAGATTCAGAAAAAACGAAGCAGTTTTATTACATAGATTTAAAAAAAAACGCGAAACACTACCAAGTCTCCTGTTGGTAAACAACGATGTGGTCGAAATAAGTAGGCAGATTTAGAAGATATCTCTAATTACTCTGACTTATATGATATACTTATAACTCACAGGAAACGAGAAAATTAATAAATCAACCAGTTTAATCTGAACAATAACACTTATATGTGAAGAGAAGAATACACTTAACATGCTTTGGCATGTCCTCCTGTGTGTCCAAGTGCTTCCTTGTTTGAATTTGAGCAGCTTACTTGCATCTTAAATTGAAAAACTTACATACTTACATACCCGATAACGTCTTCGTCCAATAGCATTCGGGTAAATATAAATGTAACTTACGAATTTCCAGTTAACCTTAAATCGGGTAAAACTTTAAAACCATTTTAAAGTTTTAACACCCATCAAGGTTTTGTCAAGGGTTTGTCTATGAGTTTCAACGTTAGCTTGTCCCAGTGCGTTGTTATCTCTACGGATAGAGCGCGCTAATGCTGATAATCATGCCGGGAAGTGACAGGAGATGAATGGAGGGCCCAGTTTGCGGCTGGCAACATTTGTGCCAGATACATATCCCCCACATGACATGTGTTATCTCATATCTTTTGTTATGCAATTTTATTTTGAAGTCACTCACTCATCTTGTAATTTTTGACTGTCGTTCTTTAACTCTTATTATTTGATTGGATAATGGGAAAGGTATAATAAAATTTAGGATAACTGATTGTTTTTATCGGTCCACTTAATTAATTATCTTTCATAATGGAGCCTTCATTACTTCATGCTGTATAGCATGTAGTTACACTGCATTATTGGGCAATGATTTACTAAATCTATCGGGAGCTACAGCTGTTGTCACATTTTTGGCTACGAACACTACATCGCCTGGGATGCAATTTAGGTAACACACATCAGAACCTGAGCCACCCTCTCAACCTAACCAGTAGTAGTAGCCCGTTGGTCCAGTTGATAGTGAACCTACCTTCTGAGCTTGGGAGCTTGGGTTCGATTCTCACCTAAGGCAAACATTTATGCGATGAAAATTTGTGTTTATCCTATATTTGGTTATTAATATCTATTTAAGTATGTATTTAAAACTATTAAACTATATATGTATAATTATGTATATCAGTCTCTGGCAGCCATATCACAAGCTATGCTTAGTTTGGGGTCAGATGACCGTGTGTGCAAAAATGTCCCGAATATTAATATTATTAAAAACCATAGTGTGGTGCCGGATCAGTTACAGAATCTGGTTTATATATGAAGGTATCATTCCGGGTTTGTTCTGAGTTTCTCTTCTCGTGATAATGCTGCAGATTAAGATGTGCAACACTATCAAGTCAGTCAGTCGTCAGTCTGCTTCTATGGCACCGGGTACTAGAAAACTATTCGACTCAGTCGGGACGCCTCGGCATACACTCTAAAAAATAAAATAAATGGAAGCGTTATAACTAAAATATCCCTTTCTGCATTTACACCCTGGCCGTCCATTCGATTATATTTTGAGCATATCGTTTGTAGTTGTAGACGTCCATTGCCGGACATAAGCCTCCCTCATCGATCTCAAAAAAATCATCACCGAAATGATAATGATACATAATGTACAATTAGCGCAAATAATCATACATCTATACATTATTGTGTTTATTCGATTCACTTAGCAAACTAAGTTTTAACCAACCACCCACTCAAGTTACAAAGTTACTGTTGTATTCATGTATCCACCTGCGAAAGGGTACAGTGCCATTACGTTGACGAGATTGACTTGGATTAAGTTTAGAAGACCTATTCACGGTCCAACATGTCCTCGAGCATCACTCATTAATTAATCGGACATATTTTCCCAGTATTTTTCAAGATAAATAGGTTTAAGTATGATTATGTATTGAAACATGGCGTTAATTTTTTATATTGAACAATATATCAATAAGTATTTAATAAAACATTTTTATTACACAATTATTGATATTGCTAAACAACAAGCGCTCAAAAAATATTGTCTTTATTACAGCTGGAAAAAAAACAAACGGAAATTCCAAACATACTCGTCGATGGTCAAACTTAATCAAAATCTGTCCAGAATAGTAATGTAATAAATCCGAAAATACGAAGATATATGTGGTATGAAAGACATCAACAAAACTACAGAAATTAAAACAATTGAAGCAGAATTTAATTATTTATTATTTTTACTAAAAACTTTCCAAAAGAACTAAAATACTTTCCTTAAAACTTTATCCGCTTACTTATATCAGTCAACTCCTTAATCAACTGCCCACCACCACCAGGTCCACTGCTAGACATGATATGCTTTTCCCATTCCAAGGCACTATTCTTTTCAACCAACTTATCGGCAAACAAGTCGGCCGTGAGTGCCGCCTACCCGTACATAAGGCGGGTAACACACTGGCGGTCCGCACAATTAAAACTTGGCTCATTAATAACGGGAGATTTAGGTCGTCTCCTCCGAGACTCCGGCTTGTGATGATATATTTGTATTCGGAAACAAGTTTTTGTATTATATAAAGTGGTGTTCGCAAGTTGGAGGAAGGTTTCGGTGGTTTAATGTGTGGATTGATTGTGTGGTGGAATTTGATGAATGATTACTTATGCACAGATTATCGAGTAGACGCTTTGCAAGTGCTCCAGAGATTAGAATCTAAATTGATCGAATCAGGCGTTACTTCGCAGTTTTTTGGGGTGGGGTAAAGCACTGAACTCGCGTAACCGTCACGCTCAGACATAAGAGTGTCTGAGCGTGGGCCGACTATTGTGAGCCGATATAAAATAAAAATTAGGACACAAGTCTGTTGTCATCCTTTTGCAGTCGGGTAAATATAACTACGACACAATCTGTACCTATAGCGACTAGCACCATAGTTTCTCGCCGAGTGGACACCCTTGCCGCTAAAAATATAATGTAATCAACTTTTGTGAATGGAATGTAATTTATTCAGCAAGCAGAGAATCCAGTAAGGAAACTATCAAGGTTTAAGTGATATTTGACTCAAATAATACCCAATCAGTTTATTTAAACCTTTATAGGTTATATCTCTATATCTCTAGCTATATCTCTAGACGACGGTCATGTTCGAGGATATCGGCTTAGGCTATATGCGTATATACTCCGGTATATTGAATAAGGTATATAAGCTTATTTATATTTGAACATGGGCTACTTTTTTCTCGAAAGTTGTATAGTTTCTGTAGTTAGCGAGTAAAACGGTGGGCGCATTTTTTTAACGTTTTAGAAGAAATTTATTGTATGAAATCGCTTCGTTATTAAAGTGTATGTGCTCTACTACCCGTTCCATAGAACAAGTCCGAGAGTTACAAGTTTGTGCGGATTATGAATATCAGAAGTTTGTCGGAGAGTTTGTTTGAACGGTAATTGTTAAAAGTTTTCTGAGTAAAATTGCTTGTTTGTCTTGATTGATGCGGGCCGCTGATGTGGGGCTTTGACGTTTGTTTTATGGTTATTATACTAACTAGTCTGGTATAATTATTAAAAAAAAACATGATATTTTACAATAGGTTTAGCTACCAGTAACCGTGCCTGCTTCGGTTTCATTTGTGTAAAAGATAGGCAAGAGTAGCGTCTTTTGGTATCGGAGGCCTGCTTGGCTGCGTCAGCATAAATAAGTAGTTGTAAACTATAGAAGTTTCACACCAAGGATTTAACAAACCAAGTCAGTTCAGTCGTCGAGTGAAAACAAATATACAAACCTACAAACGTTTGTATTCGAGTAATATTTACCAAAGAGTGATTACATACAACAAATATAAATTGTTTATTTTTTTTTTTTTTATTTTTTTTTTTCAAACTGCTAAACAGAATTTCTTGAATCATAGCTAAAACCACTCTCGGTTACGTTACCTTTCAAACATAATAAACTTAATCAAAATCGGTTCAGTTGTTTAGGAGCTACGATGTTACAGACACAGATACACACGTTAAATTTATAGCACCCTTCTTTTTGCGCCGGGAGTTAAAGATAAGTCTAATACTACCTATAAAAATAATGATGATTTGTTATTACTTGTTTTCTCTTGTTGTACTCATGTTTATGAGGGAGGGGATTGCCATAATCCCCACGCTTGGCAGGTGGCTTGGGGATCGTAGGAGGTTCCACCATTCAAGTAGGAGGATGCTGCTGCCCATCCTCTGGTGGTTTTGGTCGCAGTTTTAGGACATACCCGGGTCACACAGCTCTGAGTCACACAGCGGGCAATGGAAAGAGCTATGCTCGGAGTTTCTTTGGCGATAGAATCCGAAACGGGGATATTCGCCAAAGAACCAGAGTCACCGACATAACTGTTAAAATTTACAAGCTGTAAGTGGCAATGGGCAGACCACATCGCTTGAAGAACCGATAACCGATGGGGAAGAAAGGTTCTGGAGTGGAGACCACGAACCGGAAGATGCAGCGTAGGTAGGCCTCCCACTAGATGGACCGACGACATTGTGAGAGTCGCGGGCATCCAGTGGATGCAGATGGTCGTTCAGTGTGGAGGTTAAAGGGGGAGGCCTATGTTCAGCAGTGGACGTCTTCTGGCTGATGATGATGACTCATGTTTATTACTTAATATGTTTACTTACCATAAAATATGGTGATATTTTTAAATGTATCAGCTCGACATACTTATTCAAAGTCACCCTTATGTATGTCATAGTACATAGATACCAAATATTGCACGTCCGCTAGGATATAAACTGTTGGATCTAAAACTTTATGTATACCTTTGTGCACAGTGTTAAGCAATAAACATTATATTCTATAATTTATTAGTGTTCTTTAGGTAAATGGGAAATGTTCGGAGAAACTGGGAAACCACAAACGTACCAGTGAAACGCAGCTAGTATGTAATTCAAGGCACGCGGTGCATAATGCATGCGACGTACATAACGAATAAGGGTGTGTCCACATTGGTAATAGTCCATTAGGTTGCCGCGGCACGCGACTACGCCGATCGGATTGCGCTCCTATTTATTGTTATCGATGAAGATGTCGGGCTATTAAACGGGATATTTTACTGAATGTTAACGTTACTGAATGGTGCCACGGGCTTTGTAGCGTAGCTCGCTACAAGCGCTACGTAATAAATAGAGTGCTCATTTTACACTGAGAATGAGGATATAAGGATCATGATAATGTTCATAAAACGGTCAACTAAGTGTCATAAATGTACTCGAATATTCGGAACAAAAGTAACGCCTCGCTGAAACACGTACGAGATGCAAAGTTGCTTCATTCATTTATGTATTTATAAATAAACTTATTGATTTTCCGACCAATATGGTACCATATTGGTCAGAAAAATCTGTCGCGTAGAATAATTATTTTAAAGACTGCAATAAATTGTCATATTGCCTAATTTTAAATTAATATGACTATCGTTATTATTATTTATAAAAATTATTTTTTTACTAATTTTGATTATTTTTTAAATCACATTACCTTTGTATGTTTGGTTGAAAAGCCGAAGATCGATCTAAGGGGTGTGTCTTGGGAGAGGCGCAATGGACTAATGTAGGCTGATTATGATGATGATTATGTTGCCACTTATTAGCCGTTTAGAGCACTCGTGTGATAGAATATAATTATAAGGTACTGGTAACGTAGCGCTCGTGACGTATCTTCGTAGTACTCATGACGTAAGCACTCGCTGCGATAGTGCTCGTAGCGTAGCGTTTATTGCGTAGCACGTATCGTATACCGCTTATGGCGTAGCACGTGTAGCATTGCATGACAAGCTACTCGCCACCTAGATTGAGCAAATGCAAGCTCGTGGAGAATAAGAAATTGTGCCCTAAAATGTGCCGCAATTTCACAAGCTCGTTCGTTCGTTTCGTGGCCCAACACGTAAGATTTACGCAGTATCGGCTCACCGTCGCGCCGTGTTGACCGAGCAGTTCAAATCTGTGTAGTTATGTGTTTGCCGGCTGCGCCCGTGTCAACACACAAATGCATTTGCGATGTCGCGCGCCGCTCGTGTACGTATCAATGTACATAATTGCTGAGGAAATTGAGATAGATTCAGTGTAAACATGCAGGTTTTTATTTGCAGCTACCTAGCACTGTCAAGATATAAGCAGCACGCTGGGTATGACGCAAACTGGAAATAAGACAGAATTTGAATTGTAGTCTTCGGTTGGTCCAAAGTCTTTGTTTTTAACCGACTTCGAAAAAGAAGGAAGGTTCTCAATTCGAACCAAATTCAATTGAAATTGAAAATCAATTTGAAATCAGGCGGGAGCTATTAAAAAATTTAGATAATTTTTTTTAAAGTTTAATCGAGTTTGTTTTTTATCATTGTTTTTGTAATAATGTATTAACTACTAACGCGATTAGTTACTTTTTAGGGTTCCGTACCTCAAAAGGAAAAAACGGAACCCTTATAGGATCACTTCGTTGTCCGTCTGTCTGTCTGTCTGTCTGTCCGTCTGTCAAGACCCTTTTTCTCAAGAACGCGTAAAGGTAGCAAGTTGAAATTTATACTAAATACTTGGGTCTACGGTTTCTTTCGGCTGTAAAAAAATAAAAGTTGTAAGTCAACGCAATCAAAAGATATGAACGCATATGTCGCATATTTTGCGATTTCACAGGGGAACCAAAACCTATAGGGTACTTCCCGTTGACCTAGAATCATGAAATTTGGCAAAAAGCAAGGTCTCATAGCACATATATAGGAATAAATCCGAAAGTTATAAATATGAAGGTATATCATTTAAAAATGATTATTTTGCTATTACAAACTTACATTTTGTAGTTGGAATGTATGGAAGAACCTTATTGTCAACTACAAACTTAAGTTTGTCTTTCAATATTTTAACTTCAGTTAGTTTTTTTTTTGGTCTCGCGCTCTGAGGGTTCCTTTATGTCGTATATTTTGCGATTTCACAGGGGAATCAAAACCTATAGGGTACTTCCCGTTGACCTAGAATCATGAAATTTGGCAAGAGGCAAGGTCTCATAGTACATATAGGAATAAATCCGAAAGTTATAAATTTGAAGGTATTTAAAAATAATTATTTTGCTATTACAAACTTACATTTTGTAGTTGGGATGTATGGAAGAACCTTATTGTCAAATACAAACTTCAAAGTTGTCTTCCCAGAGACTGTGGGATCGGCCGATCTGCGAACTAGCATGGAAATCGCTACTAGATACGTGTCCTAGTATTGCAGATCGCGCTCGTATTCTTGCTGTCTCTGTTTGGGAATCGGGACTTTGGTTGCAAGCCATGCCCTCTTTTAACACAGGTAGCCTTTTAGATCCAACCGCATTTCGTCTAGCTGTCAGCTTACGCTTGGGTGCAAGGTGCTGTGAGGCCCATCGCTGTCAGTGTGGTACTGCTGTTGACCAGCTCGGTCACCATGGTCTCTCTTGCTCGAGAAGCGCTGGTCGTATTGGCCGACACGCTAGCCTGAACGACATCATACGCAGGGCACTTTCCACCGCCAATTTCGCAGCTGTGCTCAAACCTAGTGGTCTTGCGCGTGACGATGGAAAGAGGCCTGACGGTATGACACTTGTGCCCTGGAGGTTGGGGCGGCCCCTTGTATGGGACGCAACTTGTGTCGATACTTTGGCGCCGTCACATCTTCCTGAGACACAGGGTAGGGCTGGCGCGGCTGCTAATTCGGCAGAGCAGCACAAGCGTCGCAAATATGCTAACCTCGGCAGTGGTTACATATTTGAGGCGTTTGGGGTCGAGACATTGGGCCCTTGGGGACCGGGAGCTCACCTCATTTTCAAAAATCTTTCAGAGCGCCTGGTTAATGCGACGCGTGACCAAAATGCTGGCGTGTTTCTGGCTCAACGCATTAACATTGCCATTCAACGTGGTAATGCCGCCAGCATGTTGGGTACGCTGCCAACTGGTAGTGGGCTTGAGCATTTGGATTGTCTTTAGACCTTCAACGGTCTATGGGCAGTCTAACTGTATTTGTAGTGTTAGTTTTAGCTTGTATTTTGTTTAGTTATTAAAGGCACTTGCCCAGTAAAAAAAAACTACAAACTTAAGTTTGTCTTTCAATATTTTAACTTCAGTTAGCTTTTTTTTTTGGTCTCGCGCCGGGTGCGCCGCGCGCGGTCGGGCTCCGTCTAACGGAACCCTCAGAGCACGAGTCCTACTCGTACTTGTCCGGTTTTTTTATAAAGGTATGCTCCACGAGATTCTACTGGCAGACTATAGACGATAATGATACCTAGTCAGCTCATTATCAAACTCATGATCCCTCCGTCTCCTCGTATCAGCATTTGGAACAGTATTCAGCGAGAATATCATTTTTCAGCGCGTTCCGGGCCTTTCAGCGCGGTTTACAAGCGTGAACCTGATACGATATCTCATTGGCAAATTTACCGTGAAGAATACCGCCCTCTGGTTATGGACAACGGCTTTTGATGCTGGGTTCCTGACTTTTATGCTTTTATAATGGGGTTCCTTTTTAAGGTCAAAGAAAACTATTGTAATCTGCCTACCTAGTGGCACTATATCCCACACTAATCTATACTTCTATACTAATATTATAAAGAGGAAAAATTTGATTGTTTGTTTGCATTGAATAGGCTCCGAAACTACAGAACCGATTTGAAAAATTCTTTCACTGTTCGGAAGCTACACTATCCCCGGGTGACATAGGCTATAATCTATACCCAAGCTGGGGCGGATCGCTAGTCTTTTATAATTATGTTGAAATTAGCACACACAATTACACAGCGTAAAAAAAAGAGTTTTTGTTTAAGGTATCGTTGGGATTTAGCCCCATTTTTTATTATTTAGTCTTTAGTTAAACCTTTATGTAGTAACTAGGTACAGGTTAGTGGTTTTGACCTAATTATTTTCATCATTTGTTTCATTGCTTTAGCACAAATGACATCGAATCTAAATTCCTTACAGCGAGCGAAAGTTCATTTTCCCCTAACGACACTCCTTAATGGCGGTGTGCCGACAAATAATCCACATAGATCGCATTAATCGATACCACTCATAAAATATTCATTTAAGCGGCCGGTGGACGATCCACGCTGGTGAAAGAACCAACGTTTTGATACCAAAATGAAGTGTTCAATTAAAATAGAGTTAGTCTTTTCACACTGACTCGATTAATAGTAGGTTACGATGATCGACTATCTAAAATGTGTAGGGTTGGTATTGAAATTCTAAATTTAAACTTGTATGTATTAAAATACTTTATGGTCCTTTAAGTATAGCAGGAAATGACATAACTAAAGTGATGCCTGTGTTCAAAGGTGAGCTAAGAAAATTATTGTAAGAGTTTAAACAACAGTACTCTTGACAATTTCTGATTTATGTAAAGTCAAATTACAGTCAACCGGTCTACTGGAGATCTTCTCGCGTACGTCACTCACATAGTGAGTGACGCAATTGAAATCCATGGGGAGGCACGTGCTGTATCTCTGGACATTTCAAAGGTTTTTAACTGGGTCTGGCATGATGGTCTTATGAACAAATTTCCTGTGTACGGTCTGTCTACTAGCCTGTGCGCTTGGATATTTGATATTCTGCTCGTCTGAGCTATTGGTACGCAGGTCGCTTCCAACTGGCCCTTTTGGAGATCAATGGTAGATTTATGTCCAGCAGTAGACGTCCTACGGCTGAAACGATGATGATGATGAGCTATTGGCCATCAATTCTGGCGTACCTTAGGGGTCTGTTATCTCCACAACACTGTTCTTACTGCACCTAAATGACCTTGAGCCCGGTATCGTTGGGTATGCAGATGACAGAACTGTTGTTGAGAGATTCCTTTCCAATGTCCATGCTAATAATGAAGTGAAGACACAGAAACACACTGTTATATGCTTGGCACCAGATGTTGAGAGTGGTAGCTAGTTGGCGACCATTACTCCACTACCATGACCTTAATTTTTTCTTTTAAAATTTACTTTAGAATGCAGGAATATTAATATAATTGTTCGTTTACCATCCACTTAACAATTAACACAGGATCGGGCCGGAGTCGGAGACGACAGGTGTCTCGAATAGATTACATTCCTCGTCCTAAGAATTTAATGAATAAAGTTCTCTATCTCGAAAATAATTCGCAAGGAAATGATTCATTTGTACGAGCGTGGAAATTATGGCATTATCTAATCTTTACCCATGTGACCCATGACACTGTCTAGAAGATATCTTCCTTAGCGATAAGGCTGCCATTTATACTAGTTTTACCTAGTACTAATATAAGCATTCGAGTCTTTCCTAGTGTGGTCACGTAGGTACGAGTTATCTGTACGAGCTATCGGGTAATCATTTGCGCTTTCTACAATTTTTTGTAAAACAAAAATGGCACATTATACATATAGTAAAGGAAGCTGTACGCCTGGCACCTACCATCAAGTGAACATCTTGATCGTCTGCTACTATTGTTATCTTTTTAAGGAGCTTGTATTTCAACCGTTATTAATAAGCACAGAACATAAGCCTACCTACTATCCGCAGCCGTTTCTAGTTGGACACAATGGCGCGATGTTAATTATAATTATTTGAATCTATTTGGATTCTAATTAGGTGCGTGCATATTCAATCAAATAAGCAAACAGAAATATGCATTAATAAGCAGAGGTGATTTAATTATTTATGATGACGAAAGCTTGTACCTATGATATATTCTAATTAATAAAATATAATATTTTAATACGATGTAAAAGGAAATACAATATGCAATAAATTATTGAGTATCTTACACAAAACATTAAACATTACTATAATAAATAACATGTATACCTAAACATAACTTATAAACTAAACAAATGGAAGATCACAACCAGGATCTATAGGCGAAGGAGGCTAAAAAGAGCTGAAACGATCTACAATTTCTGGCAATATGTCAAAATTACTGGCCGCTTTGTTTTGCTGGACTGCGAGGCTAACTTTCTGACCAAAATACATGCCAGCATTTTAGGCAACTCCCTGACAAATCCTTAAATATTTGGAAAGTACTCGACTCCCACGGTCCAAGTGTCCATCCCAAACGGCACTAATAAGTAACCTCTGTCTAGTTTAGAAGATTTGCGGCATATTTATTCAGCCGCGATAGCCACCCTCCTGTTTTGAAGTCTCTGAAAGGTGAGATGTGGCGCCAGTGTATCAACTCATGTAGCGGTCCTACATTAAAGGCCGTCCCATCTTCAGAGGAATGAGAGTCATTCCGTCGGGGCTCTTGCCATCATCACGTAGTAGGCCGTACGTGGTTTCAAAACCGCTGCACCGTTGGCACTTCGTATCACCATGGCGGCCGGCAATTGTGCTGCACAACAATCCTAGGTAAACGAAGCTGTAAGAAAGTGCAGCGCAATTTAAAAAAAAATTGACATTGCCTACAATGTACCTACATCCAATCCATGGTCCACCCAAACCTAAAACTATAAACAGTTATTTATATGCATCAAGTACCTAACGCATTTCCATTCTAAGCAAATACGTATAAACTGCGCGAACCCTGTTGGAAACGTCCATAAAACAATACGAGATAACTCGATTGTCCGTTTGAACGAATTAAATGCAGGAAACACTAAAATACGCTAAACATTCTAACTCACAGCGACTATTGCAACTGCAGTGAACTGTACAAGCACTTGATAGGGATGGGACAATTTCATCATTTCGTATCCGGCCACTTTTTTGTTAGGTCGTCGCTTAATACGTCAATTCTAACGCCTGTTAGCTTGCTAAAATTAAAGTCTATTTTCACCCCAGTGACTGTGATTTATGACTTATGACTTTGATAGAAATTCGAATATTTAGTCGTTTTTATCTGGCCATATTTATGTAGCCGTGTATGTGTGTGCTACCAGACGACAGTTTGATTGTTTGGTATAGTTAGTGGCAGGTGAACTTTTTGCGCTGCATATTCCGAGTTCTATTCCCGGTTAATGAAATATTTGGATTGATGAATTGAAATATCTGTTTTGGGTTTGCGTTAGTTAAATCTGTTTGTGTGTATTCCATAGCATCTCTGACCTAGGGAGAAGCTATGAGTGTGATACTTGTTATTAAAACTATTTAACACTCTTACTGGAACATTGTCTAGCTCCCGGAATATGATTATTTAAAAAAAAACATTAAAATACGTGGATCTATCGGTCCGTCGTATCCATTCGTGTCCCAACTCTTAGAAGTACCACTTAAACGTAGAATTGCGTGAAATAAACGTTCAGCTACATTGTTTTAGCAACGAAGCGTAATAATAACGCAATTAGCACAACTCTGTAACGCTGTAACGAATCGACGCGGTCGGCGTTAAACCGCGATTTATCGCGCGTTATCCGTTATAACGGACTGAAAGGTTGAATTAACGCAATATGGCGCTAGCGGTGAGCCGGCGAATTTTTCATCCTTTCCGACAGTTCCGGTCTGAAAGAGACAAAAACTAGATTGGTCCTGATCAATCTTAGTAATTCTCTGATCAATCTTGATATTCATGAATGCCAGAACACTAACGAAAACATTTTAATTGGATACCATACCATATAAGTTCCAAAATCTAAACTTAAAATTGAAAAGAAAGAAAAGACAGAAATATCTTTTGATTTTGTAACATTATTTAACACATTATTTTACATAATATATTAATAGAAAACATACACTACATACATTTACTGTAACTTCTTTACATTATTTTTGCACATAGAAACACTAAACACGATTCAATAACAATGTGTTGTGTGTTTCACACAACACATTGTTATTCATTCATTCAATAAACAACAAATGAAACAGACTTTTTGGTGCCCTACTAAATAATATCCAATATTTTATACAGCTCCTAGGTAAAGTCAAGGTCGTCGGAAGACACGCCAGGTAACAGCGTGACTAGTGATACGATTTGCGTGGAATAGTTACGATAATAGAGATTCTATTCCGTTCCATAAAATAGAACGGTTTTTTAACAACTTTGTGAGTTTATTACAGTCAGGTTCTATTTGAATCGTTCTGGAAAAATTGCTAAACCTTTTGCAGAAGAGAATAAAAGTGCAGAGGTTCAACATTGCTACGCTCGCAGTGGTTAGCTGTAAGACATCATTGTTCTGTGTCTCTCAAGTGCTATATCTGGGTTTATTACATCACTTATTTTTGACACGCTTTTATTAGCTTTATTATCAACGTATCGTGTTCCCACAGCTGGAATACAGGCCTTCTCTGAGAGAGAGGATGGGCTCTAATCCACTATAATGGTCGGTGCCTGTTGGTGAATGTCATGTCTTTGAACTTACGAGGTTATTGGACATATTGGTTTCCTCACGATGTTTTCTTTCACGATGTTTTATTAGCTTCACTTGTAACTGTGTAAACAAACCTTGAAAGTAGATTTTAACCTAATTATAGTTGTTTAATCGATTTTATTTTTATTATATAACCACCGGAGGATGGGCTGCAACGTTCTATTAGTACACGGTTAACGTACTGCGATTCTCAAGCTGCCTGCCAAGCGTGGGGATTATGGCAACATCCCTATCTAAACGGAGGCTTGTTTTGAGCAAATAAAAAACGCCTGTTTTAAGCAAGCATGCTCCATTGTAGACCGCATCATTGCTTAACATCAGGCGTGATGGTAGTCAAACGAAAGCCTATTATTGTAAAAAAAAATGATTATTATTGGTACACATATATATTTTCATTCTTAAATCTAAGTTTTTTTTTACAATATTAACCTATTATTATGTGTTTAGCAGTGGACGCTTACTGGCTGATGGTGATATAATCCGCAGGATGATACAATAATTTGGTACCACTGAACTGATCTGATGATTGAGCTAGGAGGTGGACATAGAACTGTTCAATGCATGCTGGTATACTCTTCGAGTTTGGGTTCATTTGGTTTGATTTTACTAATCCCATACTTGATAGCCAGAGTCTGAGGGTCTCCCGACCCTTCCGGTGGATAGTGCCACCACTGCCTCCTCGAGTTTGGTTTCCTTTGATTTTTCACGAGTCATATAAAAACTGTGTCATGTGTGATTTAAACTTCAATTATTATTCTTACCCATTCGTTATCAATAAAATACACATTTTGTTGATATCACTCGGGTATTACGTTTGATTAAGCCGGTAAGGCCGACTATAATTTTATCCACATTCAGTCAAATTTCCTCCTGTAATATGAACAATACTTGCCCTGAAGCCAGGTGGAGTGACGACCTGCGAAAGGCGGCTGGTGGCAAGTGGATGCGAAAAGCAGAAGATCGTGCCTTGTGGCGTTCTTTAGGAGAGGCCTACGTCCAGCAGTGGACGAACATTAAATAGGCTGATGATGCTGATGATATGAACAATATGTGCAAAAATCATGCAAAAATTACGTCTCCATAATAAAATAAAATACACGTCAAAAATGAATGTTAAATCAATATTCATGTCACCAATCTACATTTTAAACTTTCCATAGAATTCCAGTCAGAAGTACAAACCGCAGAGTTAGAGTACGTGGCGTGCGGTGTGCAGTCACGTCTGCCTTTTCCAACGTTTCTGTTCGTTTTGTTGTCGTATCACTACCATTTTATTCGAAGGCCGAAGCGAGGCTTTTTACAGAAAAAAACGCGAGCAACGGTTATGAAATTTATTACTTTTCCACGTTTTGTTTCGACGCGAGTCATAAAGTTGCGGAATAGTTTTGCCTTGGAGGCTGTGTTTTTGAATGTACGATTGGTTTTTGACTTTCTGGTGTTATCTGTACATGGCTTATATTTTTAGTTTTAAAATAAGTATTTTTAATGTCAGTAAGTACATTATAATATTTTATTTATATTACACGGGAATTACTCACGTACGATTAAGCCGGTCACTCCGACTATAGTTTCAAGCCAAGTTAGACAAGACTATAGTTTTTGTTAGTGCCAAGCGAGACGCAGCCGCGCGCGCGCATTCGCCTTGAAAAAGACTGCCTAATGCGGTTGAAACTATAGTCGGAGTGACCGGCTTAATCTTACGTGAGTGATTCCCGTGTAATATAAATAAAATGTGTGAAAACCACGTCAGTTTCTATAATAATACATTATAATACATGCATTTTATTATTATTGTGCCGAAAATTCTCATAATATTTAGAATCTAAACAATGTTTAATATAATTATCTATACATGCTGGAAGAATGAGTAGAAGTAAGGGGGCCTAATTATTCGGACTCCGTCATTATTTACTTAGTCAAGATGACTCACGGTAAACTTATTAAAAACGACTACTGATTGATTGATTGATTAACTCTTTATTGTTCACACCATGAAATTTGATACAGAGGACAAAAAACTCTTAAAAACTAGTGTAACAACTGGCGGCCTTATCGCTAAACGTGATCTCTTCCAGGCAACCTTAGACCACTATAGTCATACTAGCTGCGCTCCGCAGTTTCACCCGCGTAGTGATGATGGAAAGTAGACTGTGTTAGTCCAGGACATTAGCTATCTGTATTCAAAGTTTTATTCAAATCCGTCTCGCCATTTTAGCGTGGAGGAGTACCGTTGTTTGTTTATCTTTCACCCAGAAACAAACCCACGGATCGTCGTGATTTTTTGCATAAAGATTGTTGGAGGGCCGGATTGTGACATAAAATACGTATACCGGAAAAAGTACGGTCCCTGAAAGAATTTCCACGTAGGCGAAACCGCAGCATGCAGCTAATACGATTGTATCGAGGCTTTACATGCATGCATTAAACCTGTAACATTTTTGAGTGCGCTCGCGCTGCGCTGGAGCTCATGCAAACTCAATTACACCGAAACGCATTAATCCGAAGTTTCCATAATCCGGAATATTAATGAAGTTGCCAACAACTCATTAGCGATGCGTATGTGAGCGACGTAATGTTTCGGACAGACCTGCACGACCTACTCGATTCCTGTTATACAATATAATACAATAACTATTTATTAAAATACCACAAAACAAGGATCACATAAACATTACAATAAAACTATTGTCTAGGCTTTTGACAGGCGGCCTTATCGCTTAAAGCTATTTCTTCCAGGCAACCGTTATAATATAATAGTTATAGCTATTTACCTTAGGGCTACCACCAACCACGGCCGTTTAGTCAATCGCATGAGTCTGTGAAAACATGCAGTCATGAGCTGCCTCCATACCAAATTTCATCTGCATCAATTCAGCGGTTACGTATTTAAGTGAGAACAAACACAAACATTCGCGTTTATAACATTGGTATGATGCTAAATAATTTATGTAAGTCATTCAAGACATTTATTCTCATAGTAATTTTTAAACTTACGCGATTTGAACACATGTTTTAAACGTTTATCGAAAGGTACATATTTTTTACCTAAATTAAATAATACGCGATAAGTCCCGATAAACGTTTAAAACATTTATTCTCATTACTAATTCTGACACATCCCAAGTAAGTTTTATTTTATTTACATTTCTAAGCGTAACTATATCTTCAATTTAAATTTTCTACGATAAGAAAATGCAATAATTTCATGTTAAAGAAAAAAAAAACACTCCAGGGGTACCTACATAGTTAAAAGAGTGATTAAAAAGTCCTCTTCAAAACTTTTGCTGAAGGAAATCACAGACCATAACGTCATCTGTGTATATATTTTTGGTTTTTGTTGATTTTTTTAAAAAGCGCAAAATAAATTACGATATAATTTATATGGGATCACCTCTGAAGTATCATCAAAACCAATTCATAATTGGCCGAGAAATCAAGTAAAAAACATACAAAGAAAATATACAGTCAAATAATAACCTCCATGTCTGTAAAAAATTGGACTCTGGGATAAAATTACTGCAGTTGCATTGCTTGTGTACGTTTGACCGAAGCTTTAAGATTCATTATTCAAGTGCTATAAAATATCTGCATAATACTTGAATTTTAAAATTTAATGTTTTATACTGGGATAAAAGTTGGATATTTCAAAAGTTCACAGAGTATATATAAAGTAGGATTCTGTTAACAAAATTCCTCATAATATTAGTTTTATTGTATTTCATCCTATACAGTGCTTAATATAAAGAAGTGTAGATACATCAGTAGGACGATATCCTATATTACTTTTTAACCCAGAGGAATGCAGGGAAACAGAAACACCTCGGGTAAAACCACGGTTCACGGTTTTCCACAGAGAGTGTGCAATGGAACTTTACGAACTTGTTTCCCCATCACCTTTCCATTACCGGACGTCCAGACAAACGGCAAGGCGTCACCCTTACTTGATCGAAATGCCATTTATTCGCATCAAGCGTTTTGAGTCCACTTTCTTAATTAGAACAGCAAATCAATGGACGCCTTGCCCCTGTCTGTGTTTCCGCAGCATTACAATCTTGGAGTGTTCAAGTCTAGGGTTAATAGGTTATTACTGGGCATACGTGCTCCGTCTTCAACCGCATCATCGCTTTCCATCAGGTGATATCACGGTAAACGTTAGCCTTGTCCAAAGTAAAAAAAAAAACACAAGTTCAACTAGTAGTCTAAATTTAAAGCTATTCTTTACATTTGGTTCGACAAATGTGAATCAAAATAATAAAATTAAATGCAGGTAAACGTAAACGCTTTTGCTGCAGTGAAATAAACCATTATTCTATTTTTTGTTGACCAATTCCAACTATTTTCCAGTATTCTATTTTCAGTTGACCAACTGCAACTATTAATTCAAATTTCGAATGAACGGTTACAAAAAGTTGTTCAAAAGTTCGATGTTCTGCGCCATAATTCACTGTGACCGGTAAAGAAGCATGCCGCTCGGAATCCAGTGGCCATATTAAATTGGACGGGAGAAATGTACTAAGTGTCAGTACATTAGCTTCTTACGATAAAAGTATAGAGTTGGGCCGGAGTATTATTGGAGTGGAGTATAAACCTATTTAAAAATAAAGGAATTTTATTCGACTGTTTTTAAGTGTGTATGCTATGCGATTGTTTTTAGAGTTCCGTAGTATTTATATGGAACACTTATAAGTTCGTTCTGTCCATCTTTATATCCATCTGTCCGTCCTAATTCGTTCAAACATTCTAAATTGTATAGTTATTATGGTATGTGCATGAAACTTTGCACAATTACAGTTTTGGTATAGATCTCAATTTCACACAGCTAACAGCTTAGCAACTGTACACTGAATCAGCTGGATCAGCAAATCTCCTAGCTGATTTATTAACTGATCGACAATTCAATTCATGTCAATTAAAGCCCTGTTTTTACATATTTGGGCACAGAATGATGTACTGAATTAAATGCTTTCCTAAGATAAGTTATAAGATACGATAAACATAAACTTGCTCCATCGTAGACCGCATCATTGTTTAACATCAGGCAAGGTGGTCATCAAACTACCTACTAAATATAATACAATTGCTGGCAGTGACTGGGAAAGAAAAGCTAGAGGCGTACCTCGGGAAAGACCTATGCTGTTAATTGACATGGGATAATGTTACTAAGTATGAGTAGGATACGCAAGGATACCTATAGTACTGACTCGCTGTTTACAGTGGAGGATTGCCTTTGGTTTATTAGTGGGTTGATTTGATTTTATGTCCGGCCGCCGCTGGTCGTGACTTGGGAGGTAAACAAATGAAACGTGTTTAGCGGGGAACTGCGATTTTCACCTTTGTGGTCACTACTATACGAATTAAGATAAAAGGGTAGCTTAAAGTATTGAGTGGAAAGTGGGTAAATAACTATTAGATGCGAGGTTTAAAATGTTTTGGAAAATTAACACGAGGTCATCATCATCATTTCAGCCATAGGTCGTCCACTGCTGGACATAGGCCTCCCTCATCGATCTCCAAAAGGGCCGGTTGGAACAGGCCTGCATCCAGCGCTTCCCTGCGGTCTCTTTTAGGTCGTCTGTCCATCTTGTGGGTGGACGTCCGCTGCGCTTATCGTTTCGTGGTAGCAGTAACAAGGCGTTTATTTTATTAAGCTCAAATGCTTAAATGTGTTGTACGAGTGTATGAATTAAATATTAAACAAATACCTATACAAGGTTATAAGGAAAGGGTATGTTACGCCGAAAGGAGGTCATTGTACCTACTCATAATTATGAAGAGCTTTACTATGGGACTAACCCTGAAATCGCGGGGGAAAAAACAGCTTTCCTATAGAAAACGGTAATTAAACTGACACTCGACAAAATGTATGGAACAGCTTCATTTCTTTTCGCGATTTCATGTTTGGTCCCATCATAAAAGTTGATTTTAATGATGCGTATAATGAACCCCTTTCGGCTTACTGTACCTTTTCCTTATAAACCTATATACATACAAAGGAAACAGAGCAGGTAATCAGTGTATTAAATTTAGTTTAAAACTAAGTACCTATACATAGCTGTTCAAATCACAATTTCAACTGAGAAGATAATTGAGAGATGATGATGATTTAGGATAACAACTCACCATATAAGTAGTTATTTCTTCGGATATAGGTTAAGAACAATCACGATATAGAATTAAATCTTTCTTATAATAAAAGACGATTAGTGCATGTATGGTATGTTCTCTATGGAACCCAAAAAGGCTGGATCAGTTTTGACGGGACATTCATTGGCCGGTAGCTGATGATAATTATAAGGAGTTATCCACCAACTTCATAATCAGCCTTTTAACAGTCCACTGCTGGACTTTAAGCCTACCCCCGAAAGGGTGATTGGGCCATATCCACCACGCTGGCCCAGTGCGGGTTGGTAGATTCACATACACCATGGTTTCCTCACGATGTTTTCCTTCACCAAAAAGCCAGTGGTATGAAAATCCGCACATAAACTCCAAGGAGCTCATTGGTACGGGCCCGGGGTTTAAACCCGCGACCTCACGCGTTTAAGTCTAGCGGTCTCCCAAATAGGCTACCACGGCTAATTCGGGGCGCAACTAGTTCTGTATAAATAAAACATAATTGTACTTCTGAGATTTAATATCAATTAAAATTATAAATTCATAAAGTTTTAGCTTTATTTCTGGCTTACTTCATTCCGTCGGCTAGAAAACCAATAACGGTTGTAATACTAACCGAAAGCTCTATTTTAGTCCGACCCTCATAGTTTCGAATCAACTAAATGATAGAGCGGAATCGTGTCTGGAGTCAATGAAAATGCCATGAAAGTAATGAAATATTACTCCCGGGACCTCTGGGGTCATTTCCTGGGCCCAAAGTTGTTCCCCTGCGTCCCTAGTTGGGCTCTGTGTTGGGTCCAAACGTTTGATTAACGGACGTGAATCATGGGGTTTGAATTTAGGTGTACCTATAATTATGATACATTTACGGATGATTTTGTTAATTATGAAATATTACATAGATTGGTAGAACGTTGCTTGCATAATCTCATGAAAGAGATCATTACAAAGAAGATGAGCACAAAATGTCTATTCCGCGAAGAAATGGCGAATATTTGGTAGCCTTCAGCAGATGATGTCCACACAGGAAGAAAAAGAAACTGGTAGAAAGCCACACTATCAGATAATAAAGAAAGGAGAGAGGAGGAGAGGTGGTCTATACATGTACACACTAAGATTTATCTATGTCATAACTTTGACTTATATGCAAGTGAAAACTCTATTCGTCTAATAACTCCAACCGACAGACAATAAGATCTATCCATCTAAAAAAAAACCCATATACAAGTAAAAGTTTCAAAACTATATTTACCCAATAAAAGTAGGTTAACTATTAGGTAACTAAAATATAAGAAGCTTATAGACCGTGCTGAAAAAAAACCCATTGTCCTTCCTCTAAATAAGTTCAAATGGGGCAAAAGTTTAGGTTTAATCCCACATTTGTGTGTCGGTAGTATTTACGTTTCCCCTTGTATTCCGAGAAGGGTATTTAGTATACAACAAATTACTTGGAAACTTTTAAGGGGAAGCACGTTTAACTTTTTTTTTAAACCTTTTTATTATCTTGATGTACGTCGTAAACGATGATTGTTAGTGTACAATACTTAATTAATAACAAGGAGAAACATATTTATACGACCATTACAAATCACCATTATGATATTTTTTTACCAAGTTGTAACAAAGTATTTTTTCGACACTATATACCTGTCTAGTGATATCAGAACATAATAAAATAAGGCAGCCCCTTGCATGGGCTGTTCAGACATTTTCTTAACTAAAATTATGTTAGCAGTATCACGGCATACTGGGACCTTTGTCTACTACGCCGACGACATCGAAGACGA
Source organism: Agriopis aurantiaria (assembly GCA_914767915.1). Lineage (NCBI taxonomy): Eukaryota > Metazoa > Arthropoda > Insecta > Lepidoptera > Geometridae > Agriopis > Agriopis aurantiaria. The sequence goes on along the minus strand of OU611991.1, from coordinate 18,282,407 downwards.
TGCCATCACTCGATTCGTACGTCGAGCGTCAGCTGCGTCACCGAAGACCATTAAAGAGTACAACCTGCAGATGGCCATCAGAGATCGGAACGCGGTGGTGATGGCGGCCCTGGGCCGTGAGTAGGCAATTTAAAAATGTAGAGCGTTTTGAAATAAGGGTTGTGTGTATGCCTTGAGTGTTTATGCTCACCATCGAAGTCACCTTCTTGCGGCGGCGGTGTCTGTCGGGTCGCTCTCTTCCCAAAGATATGTTTGAGGAGGGCGATGGCTGGCACATGTGTTATACTCGTGATCGGGGGCTTGCGGGTCGCTGGACTGATCGTGGTATACACACAGCACTAGTAGTAACATGACCAAATTGTTATAACCTTAGATTAGGATATAACTAACTTTCTTCTCCCTGTATTGTGAATAACTAAAGTAAAATCATTTAAGTTAACAAAATTATTGTAGTTAAGTATAATAAAAGTCACAAAAAAACACTACACCTTTTTTTAAAGCAACTGTATTCATCGTGAACAATCAGAAATAAAACAATAACAACAGCGACTGAACTGGTTCTTTCACAAGCTCGAAGTTAGAAAAAACCTTTTTATGCAAGTAGCGTCTGTGAGAGAACAGAGAAAAACAACTCCTTAAGCCTGTTTACATTCCCGGCCCGGGGCGTAAGTGGGCAGACCTTAAAAGGTCCGTTTCTTAGATCATTAGGCAGCTAATTTAATTGGGAGGCAAATCTACGAAGCACACTGCCTCGTGGGCAGAATCTCATTAATTCTAGAACGAATTGAATTACAAGACTCCGGGGTCACCCAGGAATGTAGATAATTTAATAAACATGAATGGCAGGAACTTGGCCGCTGTGGTCAGTTTCGTGAGCCCGTTTTATGTAAAGTAGGTATTGTGTACCAACATAGTACGATAGTTTTCTTTCTGTATTATGAATTGGAGCCTATAATACTCTATATCTCTATCTCTATCTTCTCTTCTCTATCTCTACATAGTATACATTTAATTAAAGTCGCATTCCGCGTCTGTCTGTCTGTCTGTATGGCCGCTAACTCCTCCTAAACCACGCAACGGATTTTGATGCGGTTTTCACCATCAGCTACATAAAATTTTCACGGAAGGTTTATATTATATAACTAGTGACCCACCCGGCTTCGCTCGTAAATTACATCCGTGCAAAGCCAGGTGGGCGGGTCCTAAGTACTAACTAAATGTAATAAATTACCAATAGATACAAAATTATTTGAACCGAAAATTTTACAGAAGTGGACGTAGCATTGTAAGGTTAGGTACCTACAAGACATATTAACAAAAATATTTTGAAATTATGGTTCCAATGAAAAGGTCATCCAAGAAACGAAATTTATTGTATATAGTCGTATGCGAAATCATGCAACTTTCGCACGAAATCCCAATCAAAAGTTGCATTTTTGTAATAATCAAATCACTCAATTACGCAACGAGTCGTTTGAACCATTCGAATTTGCTTTCTCTCAATAGAAAATCTTTCATATTACATGATATATTTGTGCAAAATCATACGAGGGATTCCAAAAATCGAGCCCAAGGTTCTAAGTAAATTAGGAACCTTAAGACGCATACACGTCTAGGCAGACATTATATCCAGCCAGTGGCCTCAGCGCGCAGGCAACTAGTTTTTACACAGCTTTTGTGCCCCTGGCGTGCAAAACGCGCATTTTACCCGTTTCTTCAATTAGGTATTCTCTTCAGCGAGTGATTGTGCGGTAAGTATTTATGAATAGCGCAATTTTCGATATATTGCGGAAGCGCGGGCGGATCAACCGCGACGATGTATTAATAATTGGATTATGGAGCCCAGTTCCACAATATTGGAATTAATAACCGGTTAATTGATTGTGTTGGTTCATATTTGGCGTACCGTATCGAGTGTAAAATCGGAACTACTTCTGTGATTAATTAAATTTGTGTCGTAGAATAATGTCCGACATTATTAGAGGATCTTGCATTCTTAAGAGACTCGATTGAATTTGAAAAAAGCTATTGCCAGAAAACAAACAACTAAATCAAAAGGCTGGCTAGAAGAGATAGCTTGTAGCGATAGGGCTGCTAGTTGTGACACTGGTTAAATGTCATTTTGTCTTATGTATGACATTATTGGTTTGATCAATAAAGAGTTTATCTATCTATGAATAGGTAGTGCCACTAGTTAAACCCCGCGGTTTTGCTAACTATTCTATACAAACTGTAATTTGCTCTCCAAAATGTTCTCTACTCCAAATATCCATACTAATTCCGCCATTACGGTCCAGAATGGGAACGATTACCTACCTACCTACCTACACTTAAAATTTTATAGGAATATCAAAATTTACTTTTCAAATTTAATTTAACATGTATATTCCAATGCGAAGAGAACTGGTGGAGTCTGCTAATTAATACTTTACATTGTTCTTTTCTTCATACGTTAAGTATAAAAGTTGATTCGCTAAAGTAATACAAGGGTGGGAAGGAAAAGTACTCCATTCCCATATTCGCAGAAGAATAAAACCCAGGAGGTAATGTATTTTTAAGAATTACCATCAAAACCGGGAGAGCCATGCCCATATTTCGCGGCCATTACATCCCTCACATGTCACTCTCGACGACAAAAGGCTCTCAAAGTGACGAACCCTCTTTCATACCTCTTTTTCCGACCCATAAATGCTTACTAGCGTTTTACCACTTTTTTCGGCCGAACTTAACCCTTTCAGTACATCGAGAGGTATTCGTACCGCATAAACTTATTCGCGTCCATTTTATATAGGACTCTAGTTTGATTTCAAAGTTTTTGGCATACGGTTCACGTTACGCTGGTAAGACAAACAGCTTTCAAGGAAAGGTACAATATGACCTATTTTCCCGACCGTTTTAGGGGCACCTCACAGATTAGTACTAGGTCGGCCCTTAGGAAAATATTCATATGAATGTTGCGTTGCGTTATTGCGTGAATATAATATTGAAGGGTCGATAATGCCTGTATTTATAACGGAAGAGGGGAGACTGAAGGCTTTGTTCGTTTTAACAATGGATGAATGCGTATTTTATTCTTTATCGCAGTGTACGATACGAGAGGAAATTGTTTCTTGACCATTTTTGGGAGTCATTGTTACCACCTGCTTGCTAACCAGAAATTTCATTGAACCTTTTTGGAGAAGAAAGATAAGTATCTTGATTTAAAGAAGGGTAAATAACACGACTGAAATAATACTCTTCACAAAATATGCTCCATCCACGTTTTTAAACTGGCAAGTGCCGTTATTAAGTAAACTGCTTGGCCTATTATATAAAAATTGTATGCCCTTTTAACTAACCACGATCAAAGTGACGCCTATTAAGGAACTCCTAATCTAAGCAGTCTTAAACGTACGTAAAAGTCTGTTTCACCACTCCATTTTTAATAGGCGACTCCTAAGCGAAGAGTTGCCTTTTTTGACAGTTATCTATGGTTTTGATGTAAGTGAGCAAGCGTGGCGCGGGCTGCCAGTTTAAGAGTTGCCAATCATTAGGCACCGTAGAGGGAGAAAGACTGAATCTATGCTGAATCTATGTTAGGCACCCTCGAATCAGTGTCGTAACTTTAGGTGACGCCTAACGTCACTAGAAAGTTTGGTGAAACGTTTTTTTGCCCTCGGCAACTCTTAAGTATTTAGGCATCTGATTTAAGCGACTTCTAGGGTTTCTCTTCTAGGACTTCTAGGGTAGGGTTTCCTAAAACGGGCATTAGACCGCCCATAGATCGTTGAAGGCCTAAGAACAATCCAAACGCTCAAGTTCACCTCTACTTAATTTTTGACGATATACTCAGCTATCACCACTGGATATGGCAATTTTTACGCACTTGATATTATTTCTATCCAAATTTCCCTCCTTTTCTTTCTCAATAAGGTCACAGGTGACAGAAGTAACAGTTATTGCCATATAATAAGAGATATGGACGAAAAGTAAAAGGCAAAGTGACGTGGAAAATGCAATACTTCAGAATGGATGGAGCTATCCAAATGGCATGAACTTTTAGTGAGACAATGTCCTGTGGAAACACAGTACAACTCAATGGCAAGTAATTTTGTTTAAGGTGGTAACCCTCGAGTATATCTATCACCCGCTATTAGTCATAAACCACAACGACAAGTACATTCTAGGTTACTAACAGTTTATGATTATTTACGGAATATTTGCCTTGATTAGGTGGTGAAGCTCCTGATATTTCCGCGCAGTTACCTACATGCACCCGCGGCCCGAGTATGTCCTAAAACTGTGACCAGTACCATCGGAGGATGGGCAGTAGCGTCCTATTAGTATACGGTGAACGTACTGCAATCCTCCAGCCACCTGCCATGCGTGGGGATTATAGCATATAGACCCCTCTCTAAGGGGGAGGCATTTGTTCAGCAGTGGACATTTTAATGGCTGATGGTAGTAACCTACATGACATGTAGATTACCACCATGTAGTACATGTAGCATGTTCACTGAATATCTCGTAAATAAGCATATAACTGCAGTGAACTACCGTGATAGTTTAGTACAGTTTTTTACTAGGCACTAAGTCTATATTCTAACTAATTCTTTTAATAGTTCATTCGCGAGTTAACCCTTCGTACGTAAGAGTTACATTTCGTTGATATATTCAAGCTACTTTGTTGATTCACGTTTGACCGATATAAAGGATTTAAAGAAAAGTCTGAACGCTTTTTTAAATTTAATAATAGGCTTGCGTTTGATCTCCACCTCGTCTGATGTTAGGCGATGAGCACGCTACATGGTAGCATAGCATGGAGCACGCTTGTCTGGAATAAACAGATTTACTCGCGACTTGAAGATACCCAGATTGTAACTAACTAGGAACAGCCATTTAGGCAGAGCATAGCACAGTCTAGCGGTTTGCACAATAAAGGTGGAATCAAATACTTGTACAGATCTTCCAAAGTTACCTTTTAATCCTCGCCCTGTCCGACTTCTTGGTATTCGTAGCCCTTTGATCTACTTACTCATGTCAGCTACGAATATATTATTATTGGTAGCTGAAACCAGATTAGGCTGGACTTAAATAAAACAATACTGCTTTAAATATTTCAGTTTATTACTGACACAGATTTTCAGTTCACCTAAACCATTTATATACAAAATTTCAATTATATTATCACAATGAAATTAGCGAATAACATACAAACTATGCCTAAATTACACTCATTATTACTATTTATGATTTGTAATCAAATAACATTATCAAAATAAAGCGTTGTTTAATATATTTTACAATAATTAATTACAATTAATGATTAATAAATTTCTAACGCTAATATTAAATTACCACCTATAAATATAAATATTTACATTGATATAATTAAATGATGCTTTCGAAATCCTAATGAAGTTAAATTAGGCTATTTAATTATCCTTAAATTTTCCCCTGCTCATATTATTTTGACACATGCAGGTAAAGTACAAAACTTTATTATTTAAAATTAATATAATTTGTAACGAAAAAGACCATAAAATACTAATATATAAAAGTAAAATACCACTCATAAGACCGACTCATAAATCTCGAAAACTACTTGACCTCAGAAGCAAAAATTTGGTTAGACTTCTTATGGGGTATTAAGGTCCCCCCTTAGAAAATATTTTACGTAAAAGCCAAATTAAGAGGTGTTTAAGGGGTTGAAAATTTAAATGAAAATCTACGTGTACGAAGTCGCGAGCAACAGATAGTACTAATATTAGACAAAAATAGTTTTCACAAAATAAAACAGGAAAATTCATCACCATACCACCAACCTATCAGAAAATAAATATGTATGGATTTCTATCGTATGCGTTAGAAATCAAAAACCTTATTCTCCGTTCCTTATGTAGAATAAACACTTCCAATGTAGATTAGGTAGATTTTCATTTTATAATATTGCGCAACCCGCTCGTGCCACGTCGCTGGTTACACAAGAGTACCTGAAGGTAAGGTACTTCGTGTGCCTAACGAGAGCTGAGTTTAGAATTTCTACCTGTACCTTGTACTTAGGTAATTGGTACGTCAGCCCGTCAGAGGGTTGGGTCATGTAGCCATGGAGAGAGAGAGGAGCTCTGATAACATCGCTGTTAGACCACAACGATATAACATTAAAGAAGTTTGACTAGCTTACGTCCAGTCACTCATTAAGTTTAATCAAATATATGTGCCTATAAACATAAAGATTGTTTTACCGAACTACATGCTCCATTTCATCCAACGGACCCTGACATTAAAATGTAATCTATATATTTTAGTATTCATTAATTTCCATTAATGAATTAATGATAATGAAATAACTTTGAGTTAAAATGACGTTTGTCATTTGATTCAAACGGGTTTCATGACGCACCTATAGTTTATCATTGTAAATGTTTCTGTATGCATGTGAGATGATATTGGGATAAGTAGTACCCGTTTATCTAGTGTGTAATATTGGTCTTACATTTGAATGTGAGGGCCCGTATGTATGCCCGAACCCTGGAGTAATGTGAATCCAGTCAATAATATTAAAAATATGGCGAAACATAATAATCCCAAAACTATAAACACCAACGATCTATGACGATATCAAAATCAAGATGGCGTACAGCAAAATAGCCGCTGAGTGGTTAGCCGCGCGCGACGCTAGCGCCGAAGCGGGGTTGCGGACGCATGCGCGAAACTCGTGGTAGTCAGCTCGCGTGATCGCGCAGTAGTGGACGTGCACGCACGCCGTGTCGCAGTCGGAGGTGTCCGGCGCGTGCCTGACTCTAAGCGCTGTGATGTATCTGTGGGGAAGAAAACTTACATTTTACTAACACCATACCAACCTGGAAAGAAATCAGTTCCTTCATTGTTCATCATCATCATCGGCCAGAAGAAGTCTACTGCTGAACATAGATCCCGCTTAAAACGTCACACTGGCCTTCATCGTTAATGGGGTGTAAAACTATTTATTGGTTGACTGGATTCATTCCAAATGCCGAGTTTTGACCTGCTTCTAGCATAAATAATTATTGGGCATGTATCGTACTTGCAACGTCAAACTTGAAGGATATATAGTTTGTAATGTAACTTCGTATGTACTACGTTTGCTACAGTAAATAGTTTTTTTATTTTCATTAATGAAATGATAAATGTGTTAAGATTTTTGTACTTCCTAGAATTCTTACTTGTTAAATGAACTGCGGTCGTGATGGTTCCTGATCCTGTCAGCCAAGGCATCCAAGGAGACCGCACTTACTTCCCTTATCCCGTAATATTGGGTCAAGTTGTACTCCACCGCCCAACTTATCTCTCCTTTAGTGCTAGTTACGTCTAGGTAATACTGAGTGTAGTCCAAAACCTGAAAAGGTAGTAAATTTTAGTTAAAACAACGACATTTGTAAAAGTAAAATATATGTTTGTGACTGCTCGATATGTCTTAGGAAAAATAAATGGAACTGATGTAGAATCAAGACGATTATCAAAAGAGACAATATGGGATGAAGATACTGATTTGTTGTTTTGATGTTTTACTTTCGTTGACCACTGCTTAGTCAAAAAACATGGTGAATATGCATAACCTAGAGTGGGAATTAGCTCTCAATTGAGGCTATCTGAACACTGTTTAGCACAACTGAAACGCTTGGTGATAGATTTTTGACTGGAGCGTGGAAGCTAGCTAAGCAAGCACTTTGTGTCCTACCATGTCATAGTTTTCGGATGTTTTTCTTCTAACCTACGGTAGAATGTATTTTATTACCTTTCCGGTATTGGAGTCAAACTTGTAAAGTCTTAGTCCAGGATTTGATATGCTTCCAGTGCCTCTTGGTGTAACTGATGGTGCCAACAATGCCCAAGATACTGGTCGACCTGGCAAAATAAAATTAGTTTAATACATTATTTGTCACATTTCATCACTAAACGAATTCGATGTTGAGAAAATTCGAGGAATATGACATAGAGGTCAGATTGGGCGTTTGGAGAATTAGACGTGACAAACCTGATCAAAACGGTAAATCTAATTCTGAATAGAAAGATTTAATGGTGATTTTTTTCAATAGAAGGAATGCCAAAACATTGTGTAAACAAATCCTAATTACCATGTTAAGATGCTGATCACATCTTCACTAATATAATATTGAATTTTGATTTAGTATTATTAGTACAGATGTGATCACAGTATTCGTATAATAGCCCTAAGAACAAACTGTGTAACTGAACTTGTTATCATAAGTATCGTGTCTCGAGCATACCTTCACTATAAACCAGTCTGAAGGTATCAGCATGCCTATGTCCGTAGAACTGACCAGCGATGACATCGCTGAACGCCCTGATCACGTGCAGGAGCCTGGCGTTGGCTGAAGGAGTCAGCTCGCCTCCACCTGCAGCCGTCGAGCTGCCAGCGTTGTGCCGCTCTTCCACCCCTGGGCCAGCATGGGCTACTATGTAGACCTGAATAGAACATTCACTCATATAAGATTTAGATTCAGGAGTTAAAAAATTTAAGGAGATAATATTGATGTCAAGTCTGTTATACAACTTTTTAAACTAGACAAAATTTACAGCTCTTATAATATTTGCTATTCTTTTTTTATAGATTGAAATTAAAAGAGATGCAAATAGTGTTAGTCCTGCCAAATTTAGTTTAATGAGTTATACAACGGAAGGCATAACATGTTTCATGCCTAAAGAGATTTTTTTTCTTACTCTCTATACGTTTGCAATCTTAGAATGAACTAGAGTTTGATGAATTATTTGAAAAATACTCACCATTTCATTTTTCCTCCTAGCCTTGCTTAGGATCCTCTCCAGCCACTCCCACTGCTCCCGGCCTCGATGTGGCCCGTCCGTCCTGGCGGCGCCACCAGCCCACAGCACACTGTTCAGTACTACGAGCCTCAACTTGCTGTGAGACTGCTCTATAGTGTAGTATCCACCTGTGAGAAAACAACAAACGTAACTACGTAGCCTGGCCTGCAACTTGGAGAAATTTCAAAAGATTCCTGGTGAAATCAAATGATGATAACATAATAGTTTTTATGATGTGTTACCTTACTTCCAATAGGAGATAAAGTACTTTAAGAAGAAGAAATCTTCCAAATGAATTTGTCTGATTCCATGCGGATTAAATTTCTTACCCGTTTCAAAGGTAACAAGCGCCTCAGTAGGCAGCCACTGCATCCACATATCAACCAGTTTCCTCGACAGCGGTGGATCGTTGTGGCCCAGCGCAGGAAATACGAACTGGCTGCTAAACGTCCTGCCTAGGATATCCGTCACGTTCCTCACGGCTTCCAGCTTGAACTCCTCGCTTAGATGCTCCATTGACGAAGATAATATATCTCTGTTGGAAATATTGGTATACGTAAAGTATTTATTTTATTTCCTTCAAAAATGATTTAATTATAATTTTTTCAACTATGCTCTGTCCGGCTGCAAATTCGTGCAATGGAAATTCTTTGACTTACCCTGTCCACAGTACGAATTCCACTGTCTCAAGGTGTCGTGAAGCCATGAAGGCAGCTGCGCTTTGTATCAGGGGCCAGGAACTGTCACACGTGTGATCCCGGTGCCGTCCGTTGCGGTGGCTGTGCTCGCTGTTGCCGCGATTGTGTTTGCAACCTGGGAAAGACAACTTCCTAAGTCAGGGTTTCTAAGGCACTTTTAAAGCGATTATATCCAAAGGACATTTAATTGGCGGATGCATAAAACTTTTCAAGATTAACACGCGAAGAAGATTCTGCATAAGTTTTTGCGAGTGAGAGAGATTTACTGCCAACTAAGTTCCTCGTATGCTTTGGCAGTTTGATGGCACATGGCTCATTAGACTTGACTTTTATTTCAAAGAAAAAAAAGTTCTTAAGAAAAGAAAGAAACATAATATATGTTAAACACTGTTTTAAACTATCACGGTTGTTCACTAAAGTTATATGATTATTTACGGGATATTTACCGTGGTAAGGTTGTGGAATGAGCTCCCGATATTTCGGCGCAGTTACATGCACCATGTTCACGGGAAGACTGAAGAATGCGGGTGGTTGGAGAACAGTTAAAAAGTTAGGTGCAGACAATCATAACGATCTACCCTCTTTCTTCTCTTTCTTAATCTTTTCCTGTCTTTGCTGTTAACCGTTTAGGAGCTCCCTCGTTAGAAGCCAACCTTGGGCTAACCATGTCATGTTGACACTTAGAATGGGTTATCATAATTGAATACATATAAAACTTTTTTAATCTGTGCTGCTAACCATTGAGGAGTTCCCTTGTCAGGACCCAAACCTGAGTGCAGTAACCATGTCGTGGTAAAACTTAAAACCGGCTATCATAATAAAATTCTTACACAAAAATCCGTGTCTGTGCTGTTGACCGTTGAAGAGTTCCTTTATCTGGAGCGTCCTAGATGTCGATTCAGGTCATGCTTACCATAAATCGCATTGTTATTGGAACTAACCCACATGTAAAAATTCAACTTCGTAGAATAACAGAAAGTGGTTCTAATTCAGCTTCCAAGACTTGACCTAAACAAACAAACATACAAACATTGCAAGTACAATATAATAGAAATAGTGTAGTTTATACCAGCACGTTTCCCCAAACCAATTTCTAACACAGAACAATCAAAACTATCGATTCCTGCCCAAGGACAACAAACCACGAAGCCGGATTTTATTTTTAGCCACAGTCCGGAAGAAAATTTTCAAGGTTTTAGAAAATATAATTAACAAGACCCTGGCAAATAATAACTTACCTTTATGGAACTCCGGGGAGTTGTGGAAGGGGTCATAATGGAGATCTGTGATGTGCCAGAAGTACCCTGAAACAATACGGGAGCGTTAATGTTTTTGCCTAAACACGGTTTGGGTACAAATAACGTGGCTAAACAGTTTATTATTGGGGAAGTTTGCGCATTGTTTGCCCGCAGGTTGGCACGGTGTCTTGTCGTTTTTATCTTTTTAACGCCTAATGTAAAAAGAGGGGGTTATAAGTTTGATGTGTGAAACTGTGTGATTGTCTGTGTGTTGTAGTTGACGGGTGCATCCATTTTTTATGTGAAGGTGTTTAAAGGTTTTTTTATGTCATAGGTACAATCAACACAGACTGTGTGGCAAACAAGCAGACGGGCCGCCTGATGGTAAGCAGTCACCGTCGCCTATGGCTATTTGTAACACCAGAGACATCACAACTACGTTGCTGACCCTTTAAGAATCTATTAACTCGCCTTTTGAAGAACCCCATGTTGTAGCTTCTCGGAAATACCGCTGACTTGATCGCGGGTGTTCTTAGTTATGATTACAGAAAATCTGTGTAGCCGTTTGATGATTATAAGCTTTTTTTTTAGGGAGTTTATAGGTTTTTTAAAATTTATTCTTATTTATTTTTTGCCGCGGATAAGTCCGCGTTTGACCACCAACTCGCCTGTTGGTAAAGTGACGATGTGGTTGAAGATGAAGCATGCACACTTACAAGATACCTATTCACCCTGGCCTTGAAAAGGCCCAGATTATGTCTCTCAGGAAACAAGGAAGCTGGCAGGTTGTTCCAATCTTTGGCCGTACGGATTAAAAACGTAGTATCGAAACGTTTGTTACGTATCGTATTTTGTGATTATTGTCGGGGTGAGCGTATGTGAGCGTTCCTGTTAAGTCTATGTAGTTCCTGTGAAGTCTATGTATCCGGGTAAGTATGGATGCCTATTGCGGTGTTTTTAATTGGCCCACACAATGTTTATGCTATAGTAGCTATAGCGTCCTACTTTGAACTGTAGTAATTTCTGTCAAATAAAACAATTTATTTAGACGTATTTTAGATAGTTCGCACTTGATTATGTACATACCTATTGATTGTAAAAATCTTCTCTCTCCAAAATAAACTTTTTATCAGCAGAAAATTTGACCGATGAATTTCATTGAATGTGATGTAATTGAAATCTGCCAAGGGACTAGACCCTTTCAGTTTTGGATTAAATAGAATTTCGGTCATCGGCCAAGTCCCAAAACGACGGCGAAAAATCAATTAAATGGCTTTTTCATTTTAATTACTATGTGTTGGATGATTTTGGATATAATTTTAATTACAGTAATCGACTGAACGCAGAAGAGCCTCCGATGTTACCGGAACCAAGAGGTGGTTTTATGTAATTGTTGGTTCAATCTTCATGAAATTTTGTGGGCAAGTAGTTCATTCCAATAATTTTTTTGAGTTAAATAATTAAACTAAATCTATTGAAGGGCTACGAAGATAGTGGTCGTGAGGTCACAGTTTGGGCGACCAACTGGTAAATATAAAATATGCAAAAATTACTTTGTCTGTTTATTTACGCTAGTGGGTATGTAATTCTCGGAAGGCTGAACTAAACGTGATTAAATTTGGCAAGGAATTAAAATGCGTGATAATGGCGTCAATTCAGACATAGGTACCACTCACTAAACTAAACCAATCTGACAAGACTAAAATTATCTACCTCTCGTTTAATTTTAATATGTGAGAGAAGGACGGCGACAATTTTAGAACAAATTTAGATTAGTTTAGTTTAGAGTACATCAGAATTGGTGCCAATATCATTAATTTGAAAATAGGCATTGTATGTTATTGACGTCATCACTTACCAATTTTAGCGTGAGTGAGGTTGAGCCACAGCAGGCCAGTGATGTACACGACGAAGTTCGTCCTCATGTTCCCGCGTTACATGACGCCCGAGTGACGGCTACTGGACCCCATCACTAGTGCTACTGTACCTGGCAACAATACAAACACTATTTAATTTATGTTACAAAACAAACGAGGTGGTGGCTGAATAGGAAGCACTAAGTTTCCTTGCAGGCAGAATCATACTTCCTAATATTTTAACATTGATATTATAAGTGTGTTTGTTTGTTGGTTCATCTCTTAAGCAGCAACAGTGCAATGAATTGTCGTGACATAGGATACTTTTTATCCCGGAAATCGTACGGTTCCTAAAGGAATATCCATTGCACTCGTGTAAAACCGCAGGGTGCAGCTACTTCTAACTAACTCAAAATGTTCTAGCTGTTCTATTTTTTATGTCATAGGTGGCAATCAAGCAGACGGGCTGCCTGATGGTAAGCAGTCACCGTCACCTATGGATACTTGTAACACCAGAGGCATCACAAATATGTTGCCGACCCTTTAGGACTCGATTTAAGCTCGATTTCTATTCTTTTTATTCTGAGATATATATTTTGTTGCTTAATCTCGATATGCCCTGAGATTAAATTGGAAACTTACTACACAAAAACAAGTTAATGTGACTGCATAAACCTAAAATATAAAAAATATCTATAAGTTTATAGTATACTAAACTTCAACACTTTACATATATTAGATCGACTTAAATAGCAACGTTTGAAATTCTAGCTCTCGCTTCGCATTTCAAATCAACGATTTTCCGTACGATTGACGATGCATTCTACATTTGAAAATAAACGGGTGCACTGAACGCTGCCAGCGTTGCCAACATAACAGAGCGAAACATCGAAACGAGAAAAATAAAAATCTCTCATTCTAAAATGTTAAATAGAACCTGAAATAACTATGTGTTTACTGTGGCGACCGCGCGAGTCAACAAGCCTCCGAGAGAGTTTCTTTTATTTAAACTGGAGACAGCTGAGAATACAGGTCAAGCGTTACTGGTTTAAACTCGGGGAAAAAAGGGTTCAGATAAAACAGGTGAAAACACTGCTAAGAAAAACTATGCAATCTGCGGGTAGTCGTGATTACAGAAAACTGGTAACACTGAAACGTTTTGAAAAAGAAAAATAAGTTGGGAAGAAACGAGCAACAACACTGAGTACAATCAAATCAGAATTGTACTCTAAATTTTTTAGGGTTCCGTACCTAATGGGTGAAAACGGGACCATATTACTAAGTCTAGGTTATCTGTATGTCTGTCTGTCTGTCCGTCCTACCTTTTAACGGCTGTATCTTTTGAACAGTAATAGCAAGTTGAAATTTTCACAGAATATAAAATGTTACGGTGGATTAACTAATAAATAATAGTAAAGTTAAAATTAAAAAACTTAAAGCGGGGTGATATTATAATCTGTATATAGATTATATACAGAGCCGATCACTTAAAAAGAAACTAAAATATGTTTAAAATTGAAGAAAATATAAGCATTTTAATGTCTTGCTAGACAGAGAGCACACTATGACGTCACATGTCACGCCTCGCCATACAGACTCCTACTGACACTCATCTTGCGGGAAAGAGACAGATAATCTCTTCCTAATCTAAACAAAAACTTTAATTGCTTATATCTCAGAATTTTACTAGCCGATTGTTGTTCGCCTCAACACAGGGTTAGTCAAAAAGAAAAATAAAATTGGAACAATTGGAAAATTCGGGAAAAACTGAAAGTGCTTTTTTCTATGAAATTAGGACAGTACAACGTTTGCCAGGTCAGCTTGTTTTTAATACAAATGAAATATTTACAGAAACAAAACAGCTCGTAACTACATCATAAAGTTGCCACCCTACACAACAATTACAGCCCGAGAAATAGAATTAACTACTCCTGTCTCCATAAACGAGAAGCCAAATATTTAGGCACATTACATACATCGTCCCCCAGTGTGCCACTACCCTTAACGAACTGTGTAAAAGATAATGAGGTATCCTGACCCTACTACGTTTAAGGCTCCGCCAAACTGAACCCGAGTGAACAGCGCGTTACGTGGGCTGATGCAAGATGTAACGTTGCGTGGGCTTATGCAAGAGACAATACTACGAACTAAGTACAGAGTACTTCAGGTTATGTGGGCCATGTCAAGGGGCAACATTTTTGAATCACTCTTATTATGATATTTGGCACGAAAAAATCATGCACTTTTGAATGAAATTCTAAACAAAAGTCAAATTTTTTTTAAATCAAATTACTCGCTTCCACAACGAATGGATTGAACAATTTGAAATAGCTTTCTATCAATAGATAATCTTAATTTTACATATTTTATTTATTTATTATAAATAAGCTTGCGCTTGGCCGCCAACTCGCCTGATGTTAAGCGGTGATGCGGTCTACGATGGTGCAAGCTTGCCCAGACGAATCGGATTCACTCTCGACTTGAAGACACCCAGATTGTACCTAGCTAATATTTTTGAGCGAAATCATACAAGCGATTCAAAAATCGATTACCAGTTCACCACCGCTACACCAACGGTAATGAAGCGTACAAGGGCCGTTGTAAAAAGAGATGCATATAATAACACTAACCAGCGGCGCTGGTGGCAGTCGTACGTCTTACTCCCGTCCTGCTTCACTTGCGATTGCGACCCGATTTTAGTGTGGCTGGACCTTAACATAACTACTCTGACTCGTGTTTAATTCGTTTGTTCTGAACCCTGTATTATAGAGGTCTGTACTGCTCAGCTATAAAACGTTTTAGAAACCTAATATTTTTGATTAACCCCATTTTATGCATAAAATGGTGGTAAGGTATTTAAATTATCTTGATAAATTAATGTTCTTACAACGTAGTCGTATTAACATCTCTTTTTAACCCCCGATGCAAAATGAGGGGTGTTATAAGTGAAACGTGCATATCTTTGTGTCTGTCTGTGTGTCTGGCATCGTGGCTTCCAAACGGCTGAACCGATTTTGATTTTGTTTTTGTATTGTTTGTAAGGTGGCTTGTTCGAGAGTGTTCTTAGCTATAACTCGTGAAAACTTGTTTAGTTGTTTGAAGATTATCAGCAGATTTATTGGGGGATAAAAAAAATATGTATATGATAAATCAACATTGATTTATCCTCGAATTAAACATACATAACAAAATGAAGTGGTTAGTCTATCTGCAGATCTATTAGATAAACATGAGCAACCACGACCGAGCTCGATCGAGACCGAGCCAAGCCACAGTTTAACTGGTAGTGTTTGACTTCGCAAGTATGCTGCTTGGCAGAAGGTGCATAAAACTGGCACAAACGCCAGTGCTATTGTGATCGTTACATCAATGCTATTGTAGTACTCGCTAGTTAGCTAAAAACCTCACCGAAGCTTTCCAATTTCAAACCCATGAAATACAAATCAGGATTAATAAATATATGGTTTTAGGATAGTCAATATAAAAAAAGTTTTTTTTTTTTTTTTTACAAAAACCGACTTTGAGACTATACTTACACGTACAAACTAAAGTATAAAGTAATATGTAGTTAAAACAGAGATTGAAAGTCCTGATCAAAACTTTTACTGAAGGTAACCACAAACAAAAATGTCATCTGATTCCATTCTGATTCTATGTTTTTTGTTTTTGTTATTTTTCTCAAAAAGCACTAAATCAATTTCGATAAAATTGATATGGAAATATCCCCAAAATATGACCTACCAAACAAAAAAAGAATCATCATAATCAAGTCATAATTGGTGGAGTAATCGCGCAGCAAACATACAAAAAAAATATACAGTCGAATTGATAACCTTCTCCTTTTGTAGGCTAAAGAAAATTTATGACGGCTTATTGAAAAAAAAACCACTTTGATTTGTGCAATTCGTTCATATTAACTGTCATCCTGGTCAGGGACGTTTGTATCGTCATTCAAAGGGCTGAGAGGAGCATAAGGGCACGTCCACATTAGGACCCTGCGATACAACAAAACAACAATAATTTTGAAATTAAAGTGAAAGTGTAAAGGTCTATCATCTCGTGTCAGGTCAGTGACCACTTGTGAAAGACCGGTATCTTGTTTCTTCACCAGTAATACTTCACCACCGTGGCGTGGTGGATAGAGGATTTTAAATTTGGCAAGTTTAGTGAATGCGACATCAGGGCCCTAATTCTGTGTGAAACCACATAGCACGTCGAAAAAACGACTCAGTAACCATGGTTACAAAAAGCAAACGCGACAAACGAATCAAATGCGTCTTCCTACATTAATACACTCTACACTCTCTTGACAAACGCGCACCAAACGCACTAGCTTGCTCCACTTTACTTTGGCCGTTCAAAACAAGCACGTTTCAAATCAAATCAAATAATTTATAAGATACGCACCTCATCGCATTAGCAAACTTAATCAATTTGACAATTCTATGCAGATAATGTAAAGCGGCCACGCGAGTTTATGTGGTCATAGAGTCTATTTTTTTATTACATTTTCATATTATGACTTCACGCATTTATGGCAAAGAATCTCATCTGAGATAGAGACTAAGGGCACAAGCACAGCGATTAAATCACGCCCAATGACCGTCTAAAATGCTACCGGCTGATGCCGGCTAATGCTACCAGACATCCACTGTGTGATCTTTACGTGGAAGCTTTCGTTAACTTAAGCGACTTTTGCAGGGAGGTTTTGTCGCGTCGCTCGCTATCCCAGCACGGCCTCACCTTTATCGTCATTCAACGCACTGGGAGAGTCGTAACTCATTCGTATTTTTCGAGTGTGCACGAGTGGTTTAACCTTTCTTTCGAACACAATAAAACGCAGTCAGTTCGCCCGGCGGCCCGCCCCAGCCCGCCCGGCGGCGGTCGTAAAAGCAACACCTTTGTAAGGGCCTCTTACTCGTACCACGGTTCTAGTTTGTGTTGGATACACCTGAGCGACTGACATCAGGTAACTAATAAAAAACTATTAAATATCTTGTTGTTCGAACCAAACTGCGACCTCAGGGTTATTTCTTCACAATCCTTCGACCGAATTTGCTCATATTTGAAGTTATTAAAAAATACATCAATAACAAATAATTTATTTACGAAAAGCAAATTAAATCTGAATAACTTATAAGCTATTAATAGCTTAATAGGTACAAATATTTTAATTACTTACCTTGTTTTTGTTCGAATAATAATATAAACAATGGTTCAATAGTTTTCTTAGTTTTATTTCTGTTACTCTGTCGCACACAGCCGCCATTACATGGTCAAGGTCTAGCAAGGACGAGACTAATCTGTGTTGCCAACTCAAAATATTATGTTGCCAACAGTCAACAGTATTTGCATGAATAACTTGCCTAGAACATTTCCATGAAGATTGAATCAATGATTTGAAAGTTATCATCAAATATACATAATTATATTTAATAAAACGCTAAATAAAAATAAAAAGGAGAAAAGAGGGGGAAGGGAGGTAATGGATGGGAGACATGCCTTAGTAATCGTACATGTTCATTGTTCGAATATTTCCGTTTTTCGCCCACTTTTTCATCATTCTATCTAAACCACTTAACGCATAAACTGTAAGTACGGCTCACACTCATCAAATTTAACTATCTGCAATCAAATCTGTTAATATAGTATTTATTGATGCAGCTGAGAAGACAACATACATTGCATTATATTGTAATCCCATGAAATTTATTAATATTTTTTTACACAATTAATAATAAACTTCATTGGATTACAATATAATGTAATGTATTTTATCTAATCGTTTATAATAAAATATTATACATCTTCCAAACAATCAAGCGAAAGTAGGGTTGGACGCTGTCACGCAGGTTGCTTAGGTGTAACAGGTTCTTTACAGTTTTCAAGATACGGTTCTTCAAAAGGTAAAGCTACTTCTGCAGCAGTAAATGTTGCCAGATAGGTTTGTCAAGTATGTTTTGTGTAAGGGTTTGTATCTTTTTTGTAGATATTTGGCTTCTTGCTTGTTAAAATACCAGCGTTATTGGAGATACTCAACATAAACCTGGTTCAAGCATGGTACTTGTCACAAGCCTTTTGACGTTATCTTTCAACTGGCTAAACCAATATTATAAAAGAAACGAATTCACAGATGTTGAAATTCAATAAATACATTTTAGAGGAGACATTTTTCTGAAATTTAAATGGGATGAACTCGTCGTATATCTTATGTCGATAGAAGTGAAAACTAATACGTCACGTTTTCATGTCGGTGACGCAAACCCATACGTTTTGCCGCTACCAAAAATCACTCAACGTGGCTCAAGAAGTTTTCATTTCAAAAATAATCATTATAATCGGTTCACAATCAGTGCAAATATTGCTTAATATACATACAAAAAAATATTGAGAACTTCCTTTTTTGGTTCTCTCCTAAAGTCGGTTGAAAAACCAAAATTCTATACAATATACACAGCGGATATAGACTGCAGGCATACAGTGCTTTTGATTTTCAGACTTGCAGTCTTACCTCTACGTCCAATTCGCCGAATGTTTTTATTTTTTTAGGTATAGTCTTGTTGTTTGACTGCCAACTCACCTGATGCTAAGCGATGACGCGGTCTAAGATGGAGCACGCTTATCTAGAACAAACCGATTCACTCGTAATTTGAAGAAACAACAAAAAAAATATGACAACAACAAAATTTGAAAAATGTATGAGAAAAAAAAAAAAAAAAAGACACCCAGATTGTAACCATCGGGTACACCCATTCAGGTAGCGCATTCCACAGACTAGCAGTACGCATAATAAAAGTGGAATCAAAATGCTTCGTTCGTTCGGAATATCAACCATAAATCGGTATCGTAATCACAGGTATTTTTAACTAACTTCGAAAAGGAGGAGGTTATCAATTCGACTGTATGTTTTTTTTTTTTTTTTTTTAATTAGAACGGCTGTCGAAGCATTTTTGTAAGTAATTTGTTGTAGCCAGTTGCACCCATTTAAACGAAACGTCAGGCATTCGAAATCAGTTAGCAACTGTGACGCGGACAAAGAACTTTGAGACCTAACCCAAAACTTAAAGGTCCAATTTCTTTGGAGTTCGACACGTTGACATAAATAAGAATGTTCAATCAAGGCTCTGTCATAATGCCTGGTAACAGATTTTCCTTCTCATTTACGTTTTATTTACTTCTCTTTTCTGTGGTTGTAATGTAGGTACTGAACTATTGTCTTCCCAACAGTGTACAAACTCCGACAGTTGGCGTAACATACGCATCGCGATTAACATTAACCCATCAGTTGCCGCAAACCTCGGAGGGAACATAGTTTGCCTAACAGAGATCTCAAACACAATTAACCGAGTGCTTGTCGGCCCGCTTCCGACACTTTTACACCGTTCGCTAGAAATGTCATTGTTAAAATCGAATTGTTGAAAATTGAAATGTTCGAATCAATTTAAGGTCAGACTATTCGTAAATGATTATTTAATACCTAATTGTCTACAAACTATTATATAATTATTATGTTGTCCCAACAACAACATCCCAGTTTATCCGAAACACTGAGATACGACGTCGCACCAAACCTGCAGACGTCGTAAAAAGGGTGAAGGAACTTAAGTGGAACTGGGCAAGACACATGGCCAGACGTAGCGATGGGAGGTGGTGTACAGCAGTAACCACGTGGTGGCCGAGACAAGGTTGGCTAAGCCCAGGCCGACCAAGGATGAGGTGGACTGACGTCATCAGAAATACTGTGGGGAACGAGTGGATGCGAATAGCGAGAGACCGGGGAGAGTGGCATAAACAAAGGGATGCCTATACCCAGCAGTGGGTCAATCAGGGCTGATGATGATGATGATGTGTTTTTTATGAAGTGTATTGGCGAAAAAAAAAAGCTCTTAATATTGATTAGAAACTGATATGATAACAGAATCGAAGATATTGAATTTTTAAAATTCTGTAAATTAATCAGTATTCAATTGACGAATGGTACTTTAAAATTTTACTCAACACAAAGTTATCTAATAAGACTTTTCCTAACTTGTCTTATATTTATACAACGTGTAGTCAACCGTTGTGTGATGGTCAATTTTAGTGTCCAATATTTTTTTTTAAATTAAATACCTTTAAAAAATAGATTTGCGTTTGACCGCCATCTCGCCTGATGATAAGCGATGATGCAGTTTAGGATGAAGCACGTTTGCCTAAAAATCACTTCAGTAATATTGTAATTTAAATCGAATAGCTACTGAGTTATTCGAACAAATTATTCGACTTTATCGATTAGTTAAACGAAACCAAATCGAATAATTCCCAGCTGGGTATTTAAACAAAACAAATAAAGGAGACTACTGGACATAACGGTAGAAGACCCTTGGTCAGTCTGACGGACAAATGGGTGCTTGAGGGACTCGCATCGACCGCTCCACGGGGCGCGGAGTGGGCGATCACATGACAGCGAGTCCATTTTTAACCCACAATGCAAAAATTGTGGTGTTATACAACCATAGTTATATAAAATGTTTGTGTATCTGTCTATATATTTATATTCGTGTGTCTATGTGTGGCATCGTAGCTTCCAAACGGCTAAGCAATTTTTTTAAAGGCGACATTTCAGCTTTTTGAAGATTACCGTTTCTTTTAAAGAGGGTAATTTTTTTGATTGTCGATATTTCGAAAACCCGCATGAAGCGCTTTGATTCCACTTTTGCAAACTGCTAGTCTGTGGAATGCGCTGCCTGAATGGGTGTTCCCCGATAGTTAAAATCTGGGTGTCTTTAAATATTGAGTGACTCGGTTTCTTGTAGACAAGCGCGCTCCATCGTAGAACGCATCATCGCTTAACATCAGGCGAACTGGCGACCCATCGCAAGCCTATGATAATTATAATATTAAAAAAAGAAGAAAAAGCACTGCCTTGGGAGTGGCCTGTGTTTAAGATAGGCTACTAACGATGATGATGATGATGAATCAATATCACAACTGTCCGCTGGCTGCCGTGACTCGCGCCTTTGTACATGAACAACTGTCCAACGAGATTGACGCGCCACACTCGTCCCCGTGTCAAGTCCAGTGTTTGAGTGTAAATGAGTTTTTAGGTTTCCGTACCCAAAGGGTAAAAACGGGACCCTATTGCTATTACTAAGCCTACGACGTCTGTCTGTATGTCTATCTCTCTGTCTGTCTGTCCGGCCGTCTGTCTGTATGTCCTACCTGTTAACGGCTGTATCTTATGAACGTAATAGATAAGTAGGCAGTTGAAATTCTAATATATGTAATGTTACGGCGGATTAACCAAAAAAATAAATAAAAAAGTCAAAAAAGAAAAAGAAAAGAAAGGTCCCCATATACAAACGTATTTTTATTTTTGTATTATCTCTAATGTTAAAACGGCAATACGTACAAGCGTCAAACTTGGCATGATTATAGTACACTAGCGACCCGCCCGCCCGGCTTCGCACGGGCGTAACTTACGTGCAAAGCCAGGGCAGGGTGCTTATTACATATATGAACCTTCCGTAAAAAATTATCTAACTGATGGTGAAAACCGCATCAAAATCCGTTGGGTACTTTTATAGATCTAAGCATACACAGGGACGGACAGACAGCGGGAAGCGACTTTGTTTTATACTATGTAGTGATAGTGATAGTGATGAAGTGTTGAAGTGATAGTGAAGTGATATTGATAGGGATAATAATATTCTAAAGTAAAACAACAAATAATAAAAATTGGCAAGTGCGAGTCGGTGACAAATTTCTTGTCATTACCAAGTTATAACTGGCAATTTAGTTATTTAGACGATCTTATTGTTATGTCGACAGTCGACCGTCGTCGTCGACGTCATTAATTTCACCGAATCAAAATACCATATTTTACTAATTAGCAATTGCTTTGACTATTTTGGAAGGTGTTAAGCCTAAACAATAACTGGTAATTCGGTTACTTGGACGACCTTATTGTATTTTGTGGTGGTATGGAACCCTCAGTGCACGAGCCCGACTTGCACTTGGCTGGTTTATTTTTTGTCCATTGTATCCACTTATCCTCTTAAAAATAGAGTCCAAATCGGCTCAATCACGTCGTTAAGAAGTAGTAAGGTTAAAGCACTTACCCTAATTTGGTTAAGTGGTTTACCTTCGATTCGATTAAAGGACTTGTTGTCATGCAAACTAGCATTGTATAGAAGAATGATTGCTACGATTAGTTGGCCGATTTGTTTAATTTATTATTTGTAGGCTAGGGAGTAAACATTCATTTGGTTCAAATCAAAATAGTGTAGAACAGTTTTTTTTACAGTAGGTTTCCTTCGCTTGGCCACCATCTCGTCTAAAGTTATTTAATTAAATAAACCGGCAAATTATGAATCGGGCTCGCGCACTGACATTATTTCTTTTGATACTTATATCCTTCGACGAAAGTAAAGCTTATGTCATGAACATTTTGACCAATGTACTTTTTATCCTTTTTGTCTTATCGCACTTTGGTGAACCTTGTAAGCATAATTATCAGAGCTGTGTTAGCTATAAGAAAGTGTTGTTTACATTATTTTATAATGTGAAAGTTTCTAAAATAAATAATTACGTTTTCAGGCATGAACCACGCACCACGCACCACGCACCACGCACCACGCACCACGCACCACGCACCACGCACCACGCACCACGCACCAAGCACCACGCACCACGCACCAAGCACCACGCACCACGCACCACGCACCACGCACCACGCACGCTCACATCTTTATATCTAAAGCATTTGTGTGGAGCAAATCATCAACCGGTATTATGTAATAAATCAAGTACCGTCTTTGATGTAAAAACAGTAATTGAGTACCGTAGTACAAGTTTCATAGGATCTATCTTTCATGATCAAAATATTAAAATTACTTCTATTTTTAAAGTTATATGATAATTCACGGGATATTTACCGTGGTAAGGTTGTGGAATGAGCTCCCGATATTTCGGCGCAGTTACATGCACCATGTTCACGGGAAGACTGAAGAATGCGGGTGGTTGGACAACAGTTAAAAAGTTAGGTGCAGACATAACGATCTACCCTCTATCTACTTCTATTTTTGTTTTCTTATACTGATTTCATTAACTAAGTAAATTAGTTATTTAATAATTTTGAAAATCATTATAATGTAAATGAAAAGCTTTTAAAAGATGGCGTGGGTAGTAATCAGCACTGTAATTTGATTTAACTAACGAACCTAAACAAAAATGGGCATGTAATCAATCCGACCTCAATACTAAACTCAATTGGATTTTACGCTTCTTCCACTCAAAGGAATGATTCGATTTTGTGGGTTTCTACATGTCTTTCGTTTTAGATTAATGGTTTGATGTTCTATTACAATAAATAAAAGTTTAGTTAAATTAAGGAAAACAGACATCAATTATGTACCCACCTCTAACTCGTTTGTAACTAGTTACGAAGCTATGGTGAAGCAGGTGCCCGGAGCAGTTTGTAACTAGTTACGAAGCTATGGTGAAGCAGGTGCCCGGAGCAGTTTGTAACTAGTTACGAAGCTATGGTGAAGCAGGTGCCCGGAGCAGTTTGTAACTAGTTACGAAGCTATGGTGAAGCAGGTGCCCGGAGCAGTTTGTAACTAGTTACGAAGCTATGGTGAAGCAGGTGCCCGGAGCAGTTTGTAACTAGTTACGAAGCTATGGTGAAGCAGGTGCCCGGAGCAGTTTGTAACTAGTTACGAAGCTATGGTGAAGCAGGTGCCCGGAGCAGTTTGTAACTAGTTACGAAGCTATGGTGAAGCAGGTGCCCGGAGCAGTGCTATCGACTAAAGCTTTATAAAGGTATTACTGTAGACCCAAATATCGTAAAAAAAGGAATCCTTACTCAGTAGTAAAGCAACCATCCGTAAGAACCCTTTTTGCAGAAAAACAATTTTCAGTACACCCAATAAAAATTTATAATATAATTAATATAATCAAAAACATTTACAGTGTCACTTCATCAATGTAAAAAATGTATATTAACATGGTTAAAGCTACTTGATTACGAGCAAACGGAGCACTTACTCACTCATTGACATAAACACATACACGCACATTAACAACCCACTTTAATTTAAAACTACCCTACATAATTATAAACTGTTTATAAATATTAATGTGAAATTACGATGTAACAACGAAAGAGCGGTCTCTCCTAACACAGGTTGTCAAAACTTAACAGGAGAGGCCAAACACCTATGTTTTATAAAAATCTGTTAATAAAGAATTTTGAATTTGAATTTTGAGTATAGAACGCTTTGCCTTCTTCAGTGTTTCCGCAGCATTACAATCTCGGAGTGTTCAAATCTAGGGTATTATTAGGCAAACGTGTTGCATCTTCGACCGTATTATCGCTTTCCATCAGGTAAGATGGCAGTCAAACGTTAGCTAAAAACAATTACGGTGCGCTTGCTCCGTACCACATCTGCTGTATTATTATCAGTAAACCTTTTTCTTGTTCCCAAGTCCCCGAAGCTAAAACACAGATTAAGGTATAATTAGGACTCAAAAGGTAGCTTTCAATTTAAATGCCTAACATTCTAATTATCCGGCCTTTTGAGAGCCGAAACCAAAGAGTGGTTTCGTAAATTGTGTAACAACTCGTTTCGAAGAATATTTCTTTTTGGCTCAGATAAATCTAGTGAAAATACATTTAAAAAGAGCGTACTTGATATTTGCTCTATGTTTGTATTATTAAAATGCTTAAATAATGTTTTAATGTAAATTATTTACCCTCGTATTAACTCGACAACTTTATCTGTTCTATAATAAATATCTTGTTTTCACGCTCGACACTTCTTGTGGCATTATCAGTAAAATTATGTTTTATACTCATTTATTCATACGATCACAATAATTATGTCTGATGTACATCGCTAACAACAGGCGAGTTGGCGGTCAAACGCAAGCATATTATTAAATTAAAAAAACATGTAAAAATTATATAAAATTTCAATGAAAAGTAGCTACTTAACAGTAAGTAAAAACGAATAATAATTAAGTACATTTAGGATGTTACGTTTAGAGCCATAAATTCTCTACCAATTGAATGTCGCAGATTGGTTGATTGTCAAGCCAGCGTGCTAACCTGCTTCGAATATAGACAAGTTGGACGCCTCAACTACATCCTCGGGAAGCCTGTTGTAGATAATTGCGCCCATGACATGAGTCAACTTCGTGGACTTGGCCGACATACTAAGTTTTATTAAAATCGGAAATCGGACGCGTAGTAGACAAAATTTTAACTAGAACTTCGAGAGTTTATAATGTAAAGTATAAACTCGATGTCCGAGCCACCTTTAACATTATTACTATTATATTCAGTAGGTATCGGAATATCCAAAAATAACCTTAAAACCTTTTCCGTAAATTAATCTCCATTTATCAAAAGGTGAGCAAGATTTTTGCTGCCCATTTCACCGATTTCACCCTTCATAATAATATCAAAGCTTTGAAAGTAACAAAGAGATATTTTCCTACAAAAATGCAGTACTTAGTGTTCTTTTAAGAAATATATAAAAAAGCTCGTTTTCTTTTAAAATATAATTAAGTAAATACGATTAGGAGTAGGTACTTTCAACTAGACCTGATCAAAGATATTCCATTTCGTATTCTTAAGACCGCGCTCACCGGCCAGATAGAGAGAGCTATCTCTTACGAACGTCATCTATATTTTTACTAAAAATAAACAACACTATAATTATCACTTTATTATACATCGAAAAATACAAAATAACTTAAAATTTATTCAACAAAAATTACAAGTAAATAAAGTGTAAGTAAGTTACTTAAAATTTAAAAAAAAACAGGTAGTATATTAAGTGGCCTTATCGCCTTAAGCGATTTCTTCCAGGCAACTTAGGATAGGGAGGATTTATACAGGAGGTAAAAAGTGAGGTATCAAATCATGAATAAATTGCCTGATACGTGTAAACCGTTAATTTTAATTAATTCTAAACTCTTAACGTTAATTCTTCGTGCCCGCTCTGGCAGTCCGATTAAAAAATTCGCAGGAGGGAATCAAATCATGCAGATCCGATGCACACTCTCCGAAATGTATCCGATGAAAAACCGATAGACTAGCAACCTTGCGTCGATGCTCAAGACTAAGAAGCTTAGTCTAAACCAGGGATTCATTGCTGATGAGCCAGTTGGCACGTTTCTCAATAGACTCCAACGCCCAATCCACACATATTCATTGTTCGTATTTTATATAATAGACAGGGTTTCCTGGTGTTTGTTTCAGAAACACTAAAGCCTCTTAAAGGTTAGGCTTGATCAGATTTAAATAAATACTTAATTAATATAACATTCATACATGAAAATAGTATAAAATAGATATTCAATTTCTTGAGTACCTATATTGTATACTAGCGGTCCGCCCCAGCTTCGCACGGGTATAGATTAAAGCCTATGTCACCCGGGGATAGTGTGGCTTCCCAATAGTGAAACAAACAATCAAATCTTTCCTCTTTATAATATTAGTATAGATATAGATAATATAAATAATATTACATTTTACCACAAGGTTGTATTTTTGTCCATGTTTCCCAAACTAAGTTTTCAAATGTTTGTTCGCCTCTTCATAAAAGTGTAACGACTCTACCTATTATCACTCTCCCTCATTACCAGCCCTAAAACTTCCCTTTCAAAGGGCTCAGGTATTTTTTACGTCCACTCCGAAGTTTCCGTCATATTTCAAGCCCAATTTGCTCTTAGTCCCGTGATGTTAAATAAACAGCGGAGTTGAAGGGACTCCGGTGGAGTCCGGCGGAGCGCAGGTGCGTTTCTGTCCCCTTGATTTATAATTTAAGCTAGACGGAAGTGTAAGGCGACAGCGAGTGCTTAAATACCAGTTGGGACTAGAAGATTTTAGTTCAAAATCCGAGGTGTTACTGAACTAACATAAGGAAATAATCACACTTACGTTACGAATTTAAATTATTGTGCACAAGTAAGAGTAATTTATTGTTCCCGCTAAACAGTAACTCTTCATCATCAGCCATGCGAGGCCTACCTAGTTTTTTCAATAATTCCTTCCAGTCTTCTCTCGGTTCTCCGCCTAAAGCACATTTCTTGTACTAACCAGGCTCACGAGACTCCCTGGAGTACTTTAGGAATAATCGTAAAAATGTGGACTCCTAAAGAAAGGTACTTAAAGGCGTGACTCCATTCAAAGCTATGTCGCTTGTATATTTCAGTATTTTTAAAAGATACAATAACTGAATATAACAGTGAAAGTAACATCTCTAAATAAACAAAACTTTTTTCACTTATCTACATTATAGCAGTGTTAGAAAAATGTATTCCTTCACGCCCTATAAAGAAACACAGCATTAAAAATACTTTTAGACTGCCTAACTAAAACGACACATGACCAAAATGCTGGCATGTTTCTGGTTCAACGCATTTAAAAATTGCCATTCAGTGTCGTAATGTAACCAGCATGCTGGGTACGCTGCCAACTGGTAGTAGGCGCGAGCATTTGAATTGTTTTAGTCCATCAACGGTCTATGGGCAGTTTAGCTGTTCTTGTAGTGTTAGTTATCTTGTAATTTGTTAGTTAAAATTTAGCATTTGTTAGCACATGACATTAAAATGCAAACAAGTTTCATACTGATCTATACTAATGTTATAAAGAGGAAAGATTTGATTGTTTGTTTGTTTGTTCGTTTGTTTGCATTGAATAAGCTCCGAAACTACTGAACCGATTTGAAAAATTATTTCATTGTTGGGAAGCTACACTATCCCCGGGTGACATATCAATCAATCATCATACACAATCTATAAAATTTCTGCGTTTCGCACCTGATTTCTTCTATAGATAGAAAATGGTTAAAATAATTATGAATCTGTATTTTATTTTTGAAATTGAAAATGAAGCAGCAAGATGTTAATAAGACACAATATATTTTAAAAGTACAATTAAATATTGCTACGTGACGTCATACATTTTCATATAATTCTATTCATCAACATCACTGCTTTGCTGCAGTAGAGCACCCCTCTTAATGTGGAGCCTTGCATTTACTTCTCGTCGCTCTGTACTAAGTATTTAAGGATTTTCAAAAAGTTCTCGAACGTAAGCCGCTTCAAAATTTATAGTTGTTCTTTGCGGGACTCTAGTCTTTATTTTTCAAGTGGATCTCGTGTATTATTCAATGTTATTGAAGCACTGGAGAAATAAGACCGGAGAGGACTTTTGTTTTTCGATTTAACGCGCTTGGATGGAGATTTTGTGTCAACTGAAATTGTTTTCGTTTTTAGACACAACTATGTTTCCAGTGTTTATTTGAAATAACAATTCAAGAGGCTTTAAATAAAACAATAATCTACATTCCCGATCTTTACTTACGGTTCAGAGATTTGAATTCTTAAGGAGACTCAATACTTAATATTGTATTACAAACACTAAGTAGGTCTAGGTACATGAAGCTCTTATATGACTGACGACATAGATAGACGACACCTAGATGCCCTTGAGATGTATTGCTGGTGGAGGATACTGCATATTCCTTGGACGGCGCACAGATCCAACATATATTATATTCTAAGTAAGCTCAAAATAAGCCAGGGGGTTCACCTTAAGAGGGGTTTGCGGCAGGTACTTTGGAGCACATTGTCAAATAAAAGTAGAAAGAAAAGATCTAGGATAATAAAGACAGAAAGTAGAAATACTTGGTTGGAGCATTCCAAACAAAATGATTCCAAAAGAATTGTTAAAAGTTTAAAAAGTCTGTTAAAAAACTTACTGCACGTTCAATGTAACTATTCTCCACCGATTCATTGGCTGCATCTTTTTTCGAATACTACACACAAACACGCGCAGTAGTATCAGTTTAAATCACAATAATCTATTTATCTAAAAAAATACAGCAATGCTGCCAATTTAACCAGGATTCCTACAAAGAAAATGATGCTTTATACCAAATTGAGAAAGAAAACATTATATTGGGATCACTCTCGGGTGTAAAACCAGCATTTTAATACGACCCATGAAATCTGCACCGCTTAATTCAAACCGTTTTGCATAACGACCAATCAATTCCGAGCTCTATGTCTTTGGCAATAGAGACTGTAATAATTCATGATAATGACGGGCCTTCAGAACGATCCAGGCTAAATCTTTTATGATCAGCATAAAAACGTCGTTTATTCTTTGAGGCAGAGATGTAGCCCATTGTTTGGATACAACACTGAAGTATTACTTCCTGATCGTGTGTTTGGAGCTTCTGATGTTTTACTGAATGATAAAACAACTTATTTTTACATATAAGGTATTATGAGCTCGGTACTGAGGTTTGAATCGCTCAAAGGGTTATTAAAAGAGCTGCTTTGCGTTCCGCTGATGGATTATATGTATCCGAAACGAAGTAATTCGACACAGAACAGTCACCGTATTAGCTCTGATTATAGGTACATATAGTGCCGGTACGCTTGTAATATTTGTCGTAAAACCGATAACTCTTATTTGGAAGTAAGATAAGCATACGGGCAATAGGCGACAGTGCCGGTGAGTGAGGTATGAAAGATTTCATATGAATCAACCGCAGGTTAGTGTGGGGTTTATCTCCATTTGAGGTTGAAACAGACCTTACACGCTTACAGAACAAGTCTAAGTACGAGGTTGTCGACTTGAATGTAATAAGAAACTAGAACAGACCAAAAAAACGAACAAAAAATATCAAGTCCAAATTAGAGCCGAACAATTCTCCAATTCGATACAAAATAAATACCTCTTAACAATCCCAAATTCCAACCATTATTTAGTAAACCCACAGTTCAAGTTATTAAGAAAGCAAACTTCGTCGTTCTGAAAATAAAGGGTGAACGAAAAACGGATCCAAAAAACATCGTACCTACCTACGACCATGTTGCAGTGTGACGAAAGGAAGTTTGTAGTAAGACGTGTATTGTATTGTATCTACGTTTGGCCACCAACTCACCTGATAGTAAGTAACAGTGTGGCCGAGGATGGAACACGTTGATCTAGAAGAAATGTATTCACTCTAACCTTGAAGATGCCTAGATTGTAGTTTTCAGGAAACTAGGAGGACGGCAGGGAGTTCCATTCTTGGGCATTACGTATTTTAGGGCTCCTATCGTAAGGAGGTGCGTGTTGTAATGAAACTCAAGTGTCAAGTCTTAGTAGTAATAATATTTATTTCTATTACATATATACAATACATGATGTCTCTTATGGTGCTACGTACAAGCAGTGTTATTAATCATCTGACGCAATCAGCTGATCGTATGTGCGAGATGGCATGTCTTGCCTCCTTCTCGCACAACTATATAGATACGGAGCGGTCGTCGCGTGCGTCAGTCACCCACCGATGTTCGACGCAGGCGCACGCCGCTCTTCGTTCCGCCGCTAGCCACCGCTATACGCGTGCGCGCGCGGACATCCGATGCCAGCTGCGCTCAGCATCATGGTGGTGTCTTCCGTCACCACACGTATCATGAATAGTGATCCAAATCGTTGCTTACGAACCTTAGAAATTTTCACGAGGAAGGGGTGGTAGATGTAAAATGTATAAGTAGTCCGTTTCGTGCACTCCACTGTGGCAGGTACGTCTAACCTTGAGCGGCTCTACAAGACCACGGTATTTATGTTAATTCGTACAACTGTTGACAAACCCCATCCCCTGCTCCCTCCCGGACAGGACCGGCTGAATAATAATGTCGTTCTAACAATTCTAACGATTCCGCAGGAAATTGTGAAGCCGTATGAAATTCTAATTTCAACCTTTCTATTAATTTTTATGAAACCAATCCGTTAATTTTTTTCGAGATATACAACGTGTAATAAAAAGGTATATAAATACTAAAGGGTATGTATGTCGCCTGAAACACAGGATTACCTAGTTCAGGCTCACGTGTTTATAGACCTAATTATGTTTACTTATGTTTTTGTATTTTTGTCAGAACTTTTTATATTTTTGAATAAATTATGATTATGATTATGTACTCATCATTACAAACAACTATTACTATGGGGCCAAGCCTGAAATCGCGAAAAAAGTCAGCTGTTCCCTACATTTTTTCGAGTTTCAATTACCTTTTTCTATGGAGCAGCAGTTTTTTTTTTCGTGATTTCATGTTTGTTTCCATAGTAAGTTTTTTGTAATGATGAATGCAACATACCCTTTACTATTCAAACCTTATTGTTACGCGTTGTAAACATATTGTATTCAATATCATTATCAGCCTTTCATGTTCCCATTGCTGTGGCTAAGCCGTTCTCTCAGAGAGAGCTGGTTTTAAACCACCGTGCTGGCCCAGTGCATGTTGGTGAATATCATTATGCCTTTGAACTATTGAAGTTCTTGGACAGACCAGTTTTTTCATGGCCTGCCGACTGCCACTTCAACTTTCAACTTTCTAATACGCTGCCCTGGAATGAAGTACTTGGTGCAGAGATGG
This sequence comes from Agriopis aurantiaria, assembly GCA_914767915.1. NCBI lineage: Eukaryota > Metazoa > Arthropoda > Insecta > Lepidoptera > Geometridae > Agriopis > Agriopis aurantiaria. The sequence continues at coordinate 18,250,382 of OU611991.1, read as the reverse complement.
ATTGGTTGAGAAACAAATAACATTAACTGAGTACTGTAACGTTTACTCGTACGAGTATATTTAAGTACAAGAACAAATGAATAACCCATTAAACTCAGGAGTAGGTATTCCTGTACGGAAGCAGAACTTTTGCTCTGTGGAAAGTTCGAGACCGAGCAATAGAAGTTTGTCAAGATAAGTGTGGGTTTACGTATCCATATAATCCTGCCTTGTTATCGGTTTCAACTTTCTTTGTTCTAGGAAAGTTTCTAATGCTGTCACTTGGAATTATAGGAAGTGATAATGTCTCGGTGGTTGACGCGGTAGGTCGCCAATCGTAATCATCTTTTAGAGAAGCATTACAGTTACTGATGAGTTATCCTAAAACTACAGTTATAAGGCCCGAAATAATTTGGGTCGTCATTTAAGATACGTACGCCCAAAGAATGGAACTCCCTGCCGTCCTCCTAGTTTCCTGAGAACTACAATCTAGGCATCTTCAAAGTTAGAATGAATATATTTATTATAGATCAACGTGTTCCATCCTCGGCCACGCCGTCGCTCACCATCAGGCAATTTGGTGGCCAAACATAGATTAATTATGATTTTTTTAATCATTTTTTAGTTAATCCGCTATAACATTACATATTCTGAGAAAATTTCAACTGTCTATCTATTACGGTTCCAAAGATATAGCCGTTAATAGGTAGGACAGAAAGATGGACGGACAGACAGACAGAGAGACAAACATCGTTGGCTTAGTAATAGTATTCCGTTTTTACCCTTTGGGTACGGAACCCTAAAAACGGGAGCTCCATCCACAACATCATCACGGTAAGTATTTAAATTATGTATAGCACGGTAATAATCATATGACTATGACGTCAAAATATCAGCTAACTGTGTCAGTCCACTTGTGAGTCGCAACACTGGCTCATCTCCATTGCATACACAAGCCCTATAATCCTCCTATAAAAATCCTTTCGGCCATGACAGCGCACTCCCGGTAATGTTTCCATCAGGGTGTCACATAAGTGACTCCGCCCGTACTTTTAACGGCTCCCAGCCATTATGCCCGGTTTATGTAAATACTTTTACCTTGTGTACACACCTTTACATAATGTTTGTTTGACGGTTCTGAGGTAACGTTTTTTTTTTCTTTAAAAAGTAGCGGTAGAAAAAGGTTTATGTGCTACCCTCGTCTTTAGTGTCCATTTTACTTGAAGTTGCCATTGTATTTGCGCGGAGAGATAATTTTTAGAGAAAATGTAATTATGATCGTCGTTTGTGACTCTCATTTGACGGTTATGTTTACACCAGAGAGATTTCAAAAGATTTTTTTTAATAGGCTTGCTTTTGACCACCATCTTGCCTGGTGTTAAGCGATTATGCTGTCTACGTTGGAGCACGCTTGCCTAGAAGAAACCGATTCACTCGTGATTTGAAGACACCCAGATTGTAACCATCGAGGAACACCCATTCAGGCAACGCATTCCACAGACTAGAAGTTCGCACAATAAATGTGGAATCAAAGTGCTTTGTAATGGTTTCGGAATATCAACCACAAATCGGTGACGATTTTTTGTGCCTGCTCTGGCAGCCTGATAGAAAAATGGGTAGGTGGGGAATTAGATCGTGCAGATCCGATGCACACTCTCCGAAATTATATAATCCGTTAAAAACCGATAGACTAGCAACTTTACGGCGATGCTCAAGACTAAGAAGCTTAGTCCGAACTAAGGATTCGTTGCTGATGAGCTTCTTGGCACGTTCAATTATGATTTAAACTTTCGATAAATCTTGTGTTGATTTATCGAATTGTGTGATGTTTTATCAACTGTCAAGTTTACTCATCAACGAAGCCACTAGTAAAGTTTCCAGTGCTTCATCCGGGCGTGACTTATGATCGTGATTTTGACTGTGACTATAACTTGTTCGATGTTCTAAAAAATATTATTAACTGCTTCTTCATTATTTTTTACTTGAAACTAGCTAAAAAGTTAATCTGGAGCATAAATTTCCAAAGATATTGACAGTCGTTTCATTGCACAGAAAAGAGAAGTAAATAGAACGGAAATAAGAAGAAAAATCTGTCGCCAGGCATTATGACAGAACCTTGATTGAACATTCTTATTTATATCAACGCGTTGAACTCCGCATCCAAAGAACTTGGATCTTACCTTTTTGGGTTAGGTCTCAAAAATCTTTGTCCGCATCACAGTTGCTAACTGATTGCGAATGACTAGCGTTTCGTTTAAATGGGTGCAACTGGCTACAAAAAAAAACCTTACAAAAATGCCTTGACATGCGTTCTAATTTAAATTTAAAAAAAATCTTTACTCTGTTTCTATGACAAAATTTTCATTCAATTCAAAGCACGATTATCAAAGCCTGCAGGCCAACATAAACAATACTTGGCCACTTTAAAACTAAGCGCACAACTCCAATAGAACTCGTCTATTAGAGCGGGCACCGATAATTAGCCCACCTCCGATTCGAAAAGTTTATTTTAATTTCATTTAGTGACGTGACAAATATCCGACAAACATACGGATTCATCATCATCATCAGCCAGAAGACGTCCACTGCTGAACATAGTCGTCCCTCTTTAACCTTCACACCGAACGACAGCCCGCCTTTTGCATCCACTGCATTCCTGCGACTCTCACAATGTTGTCGGTCTATCTAGTGGGAGGCCTACCTACGCTGCGTCTTCCAATTCGTGGTCTCCACTCAAGAAGCTTTTTCCCCATCGGCTATCGGTGCTTCGAGGGATGTGTCCTGCCTATTGCCACTTCAACTTGCAAATTTTAACAGCTATGTCGGTGACTCTGGTTCTTTGGCGAATATCCACGTTCCGGATTCTATCGCGCAAACAAACTCCGAGCATAGCTCATACATACGTACAACATACGAACTACTTACTTAAAATAATAATTAAAGGTGACATGGGATACTTTGTACCTCGCAAAATGTACGGTTCCTGAGGAAATCCACGTGGGTTTAACCGCGAGACCAGCTAGTCAAATATTGTATAAATTAGAAAATACAAGCTAAAACTAACACTACAAATACAGTTAGACTGCCCATAGACCGTTGAAGGTCTAAAGACAATCCAAATGCTCAAGCCCACTACCAGTTGGCAGCGTACCCAACATGCTGGCGGCATTACCACGTTGAATGGCAATGCTAATGCGTTGAGCCAGAAACACGCCAGCATTTTGGTCACGCGTTAGAAGATGAAAATGAATTAGAAAATGATATGACAGAATTGATGTCAACTATTAAATTTCCCGGTTATTTTTATTAAGTCGAAGATCGGACTGATAGGCGGCTGAGAGGCCTATGTCCAGCAGTGGACTACTATTAGCTGATTATGATAATGATTACATTTCCTGTAACATTCAAAGTTTAAGCAGTATAACAATCTTATCTATTTCGTATCATAATTCGCTGGCTCTGGGGCCTTATGCCTACCTCTTATAGCGGGCTCGAAACAGCGCAGAGCGGAAAATCACGCGAACGTGAACCCTAACGTGCCGAGATACAGTTTGCGGTCGTGCAACTTTTCACAATCACCTAAACAGAATCGCTTAAAACTGGTAGATGTAAGGCCCCTGTACAGCTCCCAACTAGGGTTCCTTGCATCGGGGATTCATGAAACTTATAATTTGCCCTGAATACTAAGTTTAACCCGTGATTTGTTATCAAAATGAATGACATTTGTCTGCCATAATCACGGCCATCGTCTCAACTCCCCAGCACAATGTTCCACATCACTAGTTGGACATTTAGCCGTAGCGCCAAGGTTTACGGTACAATTAAGGCGCAGTAAGGCTCTAATGACACAGCACGAACGTTCCTACTAAATTACACTGAAACATAGATAATGAGTAGGTTTGGTGTTTAGTGTGTAATGAGTACGTTAGTGTTTGTGTCCACAACACAAACACTAACCTGTGTGTTGGTGGATGTAGCGGAGAATGTACAGGAAAGTCATTTGAGGTGGGACTGAAATTGGTGGATAACCATCAGCTAATAGACCTTGTGCCCTGCAGTTACATCTAGCGACTGGACAAAACGGCGATGGGTTGACGTCGTGCAAGGTGATACGAGCTTCAATTAACGTATGCACGGAGTAAATGACCGTGTCATCATCATAATCAGCGTTTTAACAGTCCACTGCTGGACTTTTAGCCTACCCCCGATAGGTTGATCGGGCCATTTCCACCACGCTAGCCCAGTTGTGGGTTGGTGGATTCACATACGCTATTGAATTCCTTATCCGTACGTATGCAGGTTTCCTCACGATGTATTCTTTTACCGAAAACCCAGTGGTATGAAAATCCGTACATAAACTCCAAAGAGCTCATTGGTACGGGCCCGGGGTTTGAACCGACGACCTCACGTTTTCGAGTCTAGCAGTCTCCCTAATAGGCTACCACGGCCACCGTGTAGTGAATAAAATTATTATTTAAAAAAAGCTTTTTACAAACAACAGTAAACCCTTTAAATTGATATCCATATCACGAGGGTGCATAAAAAATTACTGGTCCGCCATCTTTGGAAGTCCACTATATTAGATTTAGAATGACGTCATTTAACTAACCATGCATCAATAATAAACTTGTATGCAGAATTTCAGCTCAATCGGTTGGGGAATGGGGATAATACTAGTCTATAATTCAGTTGCAAGACTTGTCCCAAACATAGATACATACTCGTACATACTAACAGGGCAAGTTAAATAAATTGGATTGTTTTTAGACCTTCAACGGTCTATGGGCAGTCTAACTGTATTTGTAGTGTTAGTTTTAGCTTGTATTTTGTTTAGTTAATAAAGGCACTTGCCCTGAAAATAATAATTAAATAAAAGCTTATAAAAAGACAGGAAAGTGGATCCAGACTCGAGCTGTCCATGTTTTGGGTGGACGTCCAAAGCTGTGCTTACCGGCCTGTGGTCTCCATTCGAGAACCTTTTGGCCCCATCGGCCATCTGCTCTGCCCACTGCTACTTCAACTTGCTAATCCGGTGGACTATGTCGCTAACTTTCGTCCATCTACGGATCTCCTCATTTCTGATTCGATCTTGTAGAGAAGCCGCGGGTATAGGACCGCGACAACGTAGGACGTCCACTCACAAGGTTCGATGGACGGACGACCCAAAAGAGACCGCAGGGAAACACTGGATGTAGGCTTCTTCCAACTGGCCTTTTTGGAGATTGATGGGGGAGGCCTGTGACAGCAGTGGACGTACTGTGGCTGAAGTGATGATGCTGATGAGTACTAGAATAGTGACTGCTATTTCAAGTTACAAATGTCCCTAAAATGAAAACAGAGTTTTCTACTCAAAATGGTAGATTAACTAAAATATTACCAAAACATCTGTCACAATTTTTTGTGCGTCCGACCGTTAGATAAATAAAATACAGTCGGGACCTCAACCGAAAACATTTCGCAGAAAATGAACGGTACAAATCGCGACGCTTATTACATTTCCCAGCTTCCCTGGTGCTAAATCTCCAAATAACAAGATTAATTTTAATTCTCGTCCTCCCCAAGTATTTTAGATTAAATTAAACGTAGCCTTGTCCCGCCCGGCACTTTTATTGCTAACCGTACCAAGTGCGCTCTGCTGTTGTCAGTTTTCATATTTTTGTAACGGGCCCTACACTTGCGCTACTCCCGCGTTCTATTGACAATCAAATAATAAGCTTTATTAGTAGAATAAAAATTTTTTAAACACAAGCTTTTTCATATTGTTCTCAGCAAACCCTTTCATTTGATGCCCATATATCATGATGTGAACATTTTGGCCGCCATCTTGAGGTGTCTGCTATATTGAATTTATCATCAAGGGCCAAAGAGCTTGGAAAGATAAATAGAAAGATAGAAAAGACTAGGGTGTTGGCGAGTGTCATCTTTGTCTTTTTGCTTATGCTACGATCCTTCCATATCTTTCCATATCCTTTATCCATAGAGTTGAGACATCATTTCAATAGGATACACTTTTGGCCATTCAAATTAGAGCATTAGAATAGGCAGACAGGATTGTGACTATTTCTGTCTCGTGCATCCAGTTCCAGTGGAACTTGCAGTTTTGTTCCTATGGTTCCACAAACCACCACAAATAACCATAGTTAAAATTACGTATGAGCAAACACGTGCTTAAGAATTTCGTAATAACTATATATATTTTAGTTGGTTATTCTACCCAAAACCTCTGTGTCACGCGACAAAAACTGACACAGAATGGGAAGGCACGACTAACTCACCGAGTTTTGCGCCAGTGTACATCCCGCTTTAAGCATGGCGTACTTGTATTTTTGTTTGAAATTGTGACGTGATGGTAATATAAATTGACGTTTTTTTTTTGTAGCCAACGCAGTAATTTTAAAAAAAAAACACTTTCCTGTTTTGAAAATTTTATGGGGGATAAATTTATATACTTTAGCAGTTTGCATTTTTTTATAATTTCAACACTAAAATAGTGGCACATGGTTTTTTCTTAAATTAAATAATAGGCTTGTAATTTTGATTGCCTTTTTGCCTGATGATAAATGATGATGTGGTCTACGATGGAACAAGATTGCCTAGAAGATACCGATTTACCCGCGACAAGACACCCATTGCACTCAGGCTGCACATTCCACATTCTAACGGGTGGCACAATAAAAGTTCAAATAAAATCAACAAGTATGGATTTAAGGAATATCAACCATGAAATGACGTCACTTCTTCATGCCCATCCTCGCCACCTGATAGAAAAAAGGGCAAGAGGGAATTGGATCACGCAGATCCGACGAGCACTCTCTGAAATGTATCCGACAAAAAACAGACTAGAAACTTTGCGGTGTTTACTCCAAATTATTATATTCGATTTTAGTCAAGCGTCGAGATAATCTGGTGTATAATTTGTACTAAATTTTTTTAGTCAGCTACTACAAAATATATCCAATCTGACTCAAGCCGCTGTGTCTTGCTGAGGTACGTTTTACAGTGGTCACATAGCAAACTGGATTTCCAAACTATTCCCGAGCTCAGCTAGGTCTATGACGTTAGTGTCGTTTCCATAGGGTGTGTTTTGTAAACACGTCTTTAGGTCTATGTTCAAGACTTTGGAGCTTAGTTTGAACTAGGGATTTGATGAACTTCTTAGTAATTTTCAATAGACTCTTACGTCTCAAGTTAGTATTTATCTAATCCAATGAACAGTCTGAGCAGTACCGAGCATACGGTATCAAGAACGTTCGGTTGATCATGGAGCCCGACTGAACGTATGTTGGATACCATGGAAGTAACTGTTCCCAGGTGAAACACAATCGAACTTTCGAGAGGACCCAGTTTTTGGCAGCCAATAGGACCTTGGACTCAACATAGGAGCCCAAATTGAAGGTTGATGTCAAAGCATTGCTCAAGTGCTCAACATGGTCAATTGTCATACAGATACATCACGGAAATGGTATAATAATTTGACCAGACCTTGAACTCGTCAGGGTTACAAATTTCAAATTTAATTTCTATCCTTATTTTTTTATAATATCCTACAGTCCAAGTGATGTTATTTTTTTTCCTAAAAGTACTAAAAAAAAAAACTTGACAAGAATTGTTTTAATACATAACATTTTCACTGAGCGATAGTTCACTAACCACACAAAAAACCCATAAAAATCGAAGGCTAACAAAATATACAGTTAAACATTGACTCAAAAACTAATCAACCTTGGGACAGGAAACAATCCAGCGGCGCTGTTATTGGTTTGTACAAGTCCGAATATTTGCTTAGGAAAAGGACAATACATTTCAGTTATTGTGCTCCATTTGTTGACATTAGAAATGAATGTTGCTCAATTTTCGTTCGGCTCATAAAAAATTTACAATTAGGTATAAGGAGTGCTTTTTAATTTCATATTACATTACAGAAACCGTAGGTACATATTTATTTTTAGAAATACAATAAAACATAGATTTTTTAGAGTTCCGTACCTAAAGGTTAAAAACGGGACTCTAATACTAAGCCTACATTGGCATCGATTCTGATGTACTCTAAACTAAACTAAACGAAATTTGACAGCTCTAAAATTATTGCCATCGTTCTCTCACATATTAAAATGAAAAGAGAGGCAGATAATTTTAGTCCTGTCAGATTGGTTTAGTTTAGTGAGTGGCATGACAGAATTGACGCCACTGTCTGTCTTTTTACTCTTTGGGTTCGGAAACTAAAACATACAGTCGAATCAGAAATATATTTTTTAAGTCAGTTAATGAGAAAGTAACACCAAAATATTTAGGTATGCATTTTTTTACGTGAATATCAATGTTTTAGAAAAGCCTTTGAGGCCAGTGAGTATTTATAGACACACGTATGGTGCTGTAAGTATTTATTTCTATTACGTATTACGTTCTGTTTAGGTGATGCTAAAAGTTGCACGACCGCAAACCGTATCTCCGCGCGTTAAGGTTTACGTTAGAGTAATTTTCCGCACTGTCTCGTTTTGAGCCCGCTTCAAGAGGTAGCCGTAAGGTCCCTGATTTACAAATACAAATACAAATCATTTATTCGGGCATAATTTATAGTAAGCTATAGTAATGATCCCAGAGGCTCCCGAACTAGTCAAAGACTGTGTGACGGGAGCCAATGGCTTCTCCTATTAATGTATTAATGAATTATACCAAAACAGCAATATAACATTTTAAAATTAAGTAAAAAAGTAAAGTAAAGTAAAGTGGTAAACATTTTACTACCAGCTACTATGTTAAATCGGAAACAACAGTAAAAAATATTTCAAAGTATTTTAAAATTTTGATTACTATGCCAATAAGTAGCCAAAAGAAAAATAATAATAAGATAAAATAATTTTTAAACCATTAAATGCAACAGTATGCGCTATTATATGCGCAGCGTGTGTGTGTGTGTGATTTGGTGTTGAAGTCAGGAGGCGGATAGTAAAACTCTTCAAGTTTGGACTCATTTCGTTAAGGTTTACCGAGTCCTACACCAAGTGTTTCACTATCCGCATCCTAGCTCTCTCACCAGAACAACACCAAATCTAACGAGCCCAACTATAATAGTTTTTGTAATGTTCACTTGAGTGAGTCCAAGTACATTAATAGATCGCGACTTACGACTCACTAATTTTAGTGTACGTATTAAAATGCTTAATTTTTTTATTCTTATTTTATTGTGCTCTCAAGATATTTCTAACCTCCAAGTGAGCTATAATAGTAAACAAATACAAAAATAAAATAAAAAGGGGTTTGTGCAATTTATTAATAAAACAAACAAGTAGTTGACTTTATGGTAAGTGCCATAAACTAACACGTAAACACACTCCTAGAGACTCGGCGGAACAACAAATAAATACATTCGTAGACATTACAACAAGCTAACAAGAAAACTTTGCAAGTTTTCTCTAAACTTTTAAAATTAAAACTGAAAGCAGCTACGAGTATATTTACTCGTAGCGCGCTACATCGTAGCATTGCTACGAGGCTACAGCGTAGTACTGCTACGAAACCGCTACAAGTGTACTCAGTAACTTGTTAATACGTTTACCACCGGAACTTAAATAGCCAGTAACGGGAATACCGCTATTGGAAAGCACTGCAGTGCCTCCACCATTAAAAAGTTAGATGGCCAGCCGTGTCAATAACAGTTGCTTCTTGTTACAGTTTTCAGGCTCTTTGACGTGACCGAACGAATCTTAAACACCATTAAACACTCATCTAATGACTAACTGTTTTGACTGCTTTATTGTGACAGTAAGAATCAAGTCATGTCAGAGTAAGCTTTCTGTATCTGTACTATTTTTGTCTGAAATTGGAGTTACATACTTTTCGGCGCAACTTAGCTATATGTTGACACGAAAAGTTTGGTTTTAGATGAATTAAATAGGAAACTATAAACAAATTGTGAACTCTTGTTTTGTTAAACAGAACAATAGGGAAGTTGAAGCCTCTGAGGTTGAGTTTCGCTAAATTGAGGCGAAATGTGACAACAACGTTATACATTAACCGTCTTACCACAAAAGATTTAAGAACGCTTTAGACATGTGTTTAGCAGTTGTTTCACTGCGAAATATATGCTAAACACTTGTCTAGAGCGTGCTTAAATCTTTTGTGGTAAGACGGTAAGGATTTAACTTTAGTTTTTTTGTTTGAAAGTTGAAAGGAAAAATGAAATTAAAGTTATATGATTATTTACGGGATATTTACCGTGGTAAGGTTGTGGAATGAGCTCCCGATATTTCGGCGCAGTTACATGCACCATGTTCACGGGAAGACTGAAGAATGCGGGTGCGGAAAAAAATATATTTTAACCTAAACTTTGATTTGGATCCGGAGTGCTCAACATGCACTCCACGCGCTTGACGAGCCCATGTACGGTTTGCGGTCGCACAACTTTTTTCATCACTTAAACTGTATTGCTTAAAACAGCTAGGCCCCTGAACAAAGAATAAAATTGTGAGTAATGACTCATTAATGCATTATCACACTGTATTATTTATATTATGTCTCCACTCAACTTCTTACCACCTAAATTAATTTAGATGTAATTTGGTATGCAGATTATACATAGGTTAAAAATAAAAGGTTTCTGTAGATTAGCAATTAAATTCATGGGCCCTTGCTAGTGCTTCACGTCCCTGCAAGTAAATGTTGTTTTAATTCTGGAAAAACTGAAACCTCATTAGAAATATGAACTGAACTAAGTGTATTTCGTACTTGAACTGCGAATTAGAAGAATGCATACAAAGGTCAAAGAACTAATAAAATCTAACGTGGTGTCTATACGACTTGTCTGAAATTACATTCACGTGGTAAAGTCACGAACTCTCTCGACCCAGAACAAAATGCTGCAGACTTGTAAGAAATCTGTTCAGTGTTGGAGCTCGCTATGCGGGTTTGTATTTGAGACAAACTTAGTATTTATTTTTTTAGTTTGTTTTGTTTATCCAGACATCGTTACGTTATTCATAATATTGTTTTTTAAACTACTTTTACTACACGAAAGTGAGCTTCAATGGTTATAGTTTAGTCTAGAACAGCATTATTTGATGTTAGGTATCGAAAAAAAAACCACTTAGAAAAATACCTGGTCTCTTCAAGACAAGAGTGAATAGGCACCTCATGGGCAAGCCTGCCTCATCTTAGACCGCATCGTCGCTTACCATCAGGTGAGTTGTGGTCAAACGCAAGCCATCCATCCATTTCATCATTTAAAAAAAAATGCATTTCACAAATTCGATTAAAGTTGCAACGTTCCTTCCGCTATGATTGTATCATACAGTGACGTTTATCGACCACAGCCTAATTACCACTCTTAACAAAGGATGGCAACACTAGCGCAATTTTGGAACACAGATTATTAAGTTAATTATAGTAGACCTTTTTTTTTCTTATTTACATTGCAGACGCAGGCCGGTTGATGCGGTTTATTCACTTAGTTTATTTTATTGTTATCTTTATGTCAATCTCTTTTAGTATTTCATTTCTATAATTGTAAATCATCTCGTCTCTTATACACGTTGCGTGTTAACGTAATGTTGTGTTTCAATATGCGAAACCTTTAATGCTATAGAGTGTTAGACTAATAATATTTTATTGCCATGCTTTTCGTTCGTACCCTACGATGTTGCATACTTTATTCAAATGGCAATATTTGATTTACGATTTGATTGATAGAGAACTTGAAATGTCAACGTCCATAAGTCAAATTTCTTCAGTTGAAAAACATACATTGAAAACACAACATGTTGTTATTGAGATTAATTAATAAATCCTTATAAATCATACAACATCATCAACATCATCGGTTCTTTCTAGGCAAGCGTGCTCCAACGTAGACCACATCATCGCTTAACATCAGGCGAGATGGTGGTCAAACGAAAGCCAATTTTTTTTTTTTTTTAAACACGCTTTCACTTCTGAGATTGGGATCTAAGAGATAGTTGAAAATAAAATAACCTCAGAGTGATTTTAACGTAGAACGCGTGCGGGCGCTTCTTAAAAATTCAAACTCTATTATTGTACGCCGTATTCAGTGTCACAACGATAAGAACACGATAATAGTTCTTCCTGTCATACTGCTGATAACATCAATGGTTCAATTCCATGTAGGCAATGATCTATTATTATACGTGTAGTATGACTTCTTCAAGAAATAGTTATTTTGATCTGTAGGTAGAGTACTAAACTATGGGACTATCATGGCAGTTAAATCTACAGGTATTGTAATTATTTACATAATTATCTACGTTACGGATTCTATCGCGCAAAGAAACTCCGAGCATAGCTCTCTCCATTGCCCGTTGTGTGACTCTGAGTTTTTCCAAAAGGCCAACAGTTAAAGACCACGTCTCAGTACCATATGTCATCACTGGCAACACACACTGGTCATTTACTCGTAATTTTCCGCAAATGTAAAAATAAAATCACACACACATCAATTCATTTCAGTATTGGACCTCACTATGCTAGGTAAAAAAATAGAATCAATTTTTGGTCGTAAAAATGATAAGTTACATTACGTTAAATGATTAATTCTACAATGTCCTACAATGTAGGCGATTTTGAGAGCTTTGGTTGATAGAGTTAAATTGTTTAAAATATTGCTGTCTTTTCTACCAGGCAAATTATAAAAAGACAGCAATGTTTTAGTTTAGTTCTCTCAACTAAACCTCAAAAATTGACTACATAACCTCTTAATTATAGTTCAAACAGTACCATTTAATAAAGATTGCTCTATCAGAGTTCAATCGACCGTGTCCGATATTTGTTAGGTTAGAATTCATTGCGGGCTCGAGTTAGTTTTTTGTAGGTTGCCAAGATTTATCGGAGGTGGAGTGGGGTGGAGCTGTGGTTAACGCGTGGTCAGCTAGATTGTGGTGATCGTGCCGTTTATATTCTTGTGAGTAACTATACAAACTACATAAAACTTTTTGTTACTCTTTTCAGATTTTATAAATTTTATTATATTTGTAGATTTTTATGGACACACATTTATTTTAACTCCAGCATACTCTATTCGTGACCTAATCACTAATCATTGGGTGAATTGGTGACTAAATATAAATAGGAATTCTTTAAAAAATATATTGTTTGTGTACTCGTACATAAAACGTAAAAGTTGTGTTTGAAATAACATAGTTACGAGTTCATTAAACGACTTCAAGGAGGATGGTTCAGGACGCATTTTTTTTTTTGTTTAATAGTAGTTTGGATAATTAAAATGTAGTGACGGTTATAATGTTTTTTTTCCCGAAATTTAGGAACATTGGCTTTCTAGTTTAAGTGTGTCTAATTTCACAGTTAGACTAAAATTACAAAAAAAAAAAAACTTTTATCTAGGATTCCCCAAAGACCAAAACACGATAACGGAAATTCCGCTCGTTAGAAAAAATAAATTAAAGTAACACGAATTTGCGCTTTTCTCCCTGTTTTTTTTTTGTACTCATTCAAATACATATTTGTTAAATGATGTCAACAATATCTTAATATACTGATTTCATAATTATGGAGGAAATCGCAAAGGAACATTTTAAATAACAGCTGTACTTTTCGAAAAATATGAGAAAAACCTCGAAAATAGAAGTACCGAAACGCACGACTGTGTAAGCGCGATGGTTTTGCTACTAAATGCGACTTTAATACAATATGTTAAGTTATGGTCATCTGAAGTAACAAGCCTTGCTCAAAAGTGGGTAAACCTTGCCTTAACTATTTCAACAAAGTTCTGCTTGACTTCAAAATCAATAGAATTTAATTAAAAGATATTTGAGACAGTCCTTCTAGAAACATTTTGCCTGGCTTCAGAAATAATCTTAAATGTTGTAAACCATAATTAAATACACGAGTTTCGGATCTGAAACGCCTCACGGTGGGCTTCGCGGTCTTAAAATATCGTTTCAGGTTTCTAGTAAAATGTTTTGTAATTTGGCAATCACTTTTGTCAGAGAACTAAGAAAGTAATTTATTTCTAGTGGCTCAATTATTAAGAGCTTATTGTGTTGTTTTGTTAATTAAATTTTGTGAAGTGATTGTCTGACGAACCCAGTGGCGTTTAGATTATTGATGGCAAATTAAATTTATATAAAAGGCAATGAAAATTTATAAAACCAGAGTTGAATTAAAATAAATCATAAAGAGTTTAATTTAATTCATGATGAGTATATTAATTTATCCAATACCGACCCGCCCGCCCGGCTTCGCACGGGTGTAATTTACGTGCGAAGCCGGGGCGGGTCGCTAGTTATACGTATAAACCTTCCTCTTGAATTGTGATTAGAAATCAAAATACCAAACAAGCTGCGAAATACACGTTTTTACCGATAAACGTTTAAAATATGTGTTCAAATCGCGAAAGTTTAAAAATTACTATTTTTACTGGTTTAAAAAAGGAAAGAAATTCTGGATTGCATCCGTATTTTGTAATACTAACTTCATCAACACACTTTATGGACGGTTTTTGTGATTCAAACACTATTTATGAATGGAGTCGTAATATAAAACGTAAAAGTTTCTTCCAGTCTATAAACAGCGGTCAAGAGTCCTACATTAAGTGCAGCTAAACAGCGGGCAGTAGTTTGCATATAAACTACCCATTCTGATTTATTTCATGTGCCTCACGAGAAAACCTGCGCCAGTAAATATAACGGTTATCGAGCACGTCATTTTGCATGCAAACTGCAACTAGGGTAGGCAAAGTAAAGGCTTTTTAGCACACTGTATACACTCTTTAGCACTAACAAATCATTTCAAATCATTTATTCGGGCATAATTTATAGTAAGCTATAGTAATGATCCCAGAGGCTCCCGAACTAGTCAAAGACTGTGACGGGAGCCAATGGCTTCTCCTATTAATGTATTAAGTTGAAAGATTATTGAGATTATTATTATTGAATATTTATAATTGTAATTGTTGTAATTGTAATTGAATTATTTTTATCCTTTTTATTAATTAATTATTTGACTGCGTCACACATGTACTTTTATGATTGAATTTTAATTGAAATATTTTAATGAGACGCGATTGTACTATTTTACTATCGAATTTATTTAATGCCAATCTGACTTGTAACTTTTGGGGTTATTAATAAAATCTGTATTCTGTATTCTGTATCAATTAATTATACCAAAACACCAATATAACATTTTAAAATTAAGTAAAAAACAATTAAAAGTATTTTAATTTTTTTATTACTATGCCAATAAGTAGCCAAAAGAAAAATAATAATAAGATACAATAAATCAAAGCACTATCAAAGCATTAGAGCCTACACCCTTCTCAAGGGTCTTTAACTTTACTCTTTTACTTTACAGAAATAAATACATTTCAAACTACCCACTAGTGTTCATCCACTAGACTAAGTAGGGAAAATTAAATACGTATAGAAGTATTTTACATTTTAACCGTCCCGACTCAAAGAAAAGTGCCAATTATAATTATGAGTACTTGATACGCGTTTGTGACACATTGTCGTGCGATTTGTACGACGACGAGTCGATTTGTACTACGACGAGTCGATTTGTACGACGACGAGTCGATTTGTACTACGACGAGTCGATTTGTACTATGACGAGTCGATTTGTACGACGACGAGTCGATTTGTACGACGACGAGTCGATTTGTACTACGACGAGTCGATTTGTACGACGACGAGTCGATTTGTACGATTTTACTTGACGAGTTTAGATTTTAATTTAAGATTTTTTTTTTTTTTTTTTGTTTGTATTAGTTTTAGGTTTTAAATATCTGTGTTTTAAATATTTTTCGTGTGTATAAATAAGGATAATATTTGTTTAGAAACGAGTACTATTAATATATTAAAATTAAAGGTTTACCAGGAATAACTACCTATAGTATTTAAGTCATACATAATATAACAAAATTAATTTGACGTAAAATAAAATTAATATAACGACGTAAATACGTAATACACGCATCGTGTGTCTATATCGTACTACTTTTATGTAAAAAGTTATATTGTTATACGATAAAATATTCATTTCAATGCTACATTGAGTTAATTGCCTTTATTAACAAAACAAAATATAAGCTAACACTACCACTACAAATGCAGTTAGAGTCCCAATAGACCGTTGGAAGTTCAAAGACAATCCAAATGCTTAAACCCACTACCAGTTATATTGATGTAGAGCCAATACAGATATTTATTGGTGATTTATGTACAATATTACACGTCTGACTTGCCTGCCTTAGTGAGCTTATGTTGTATCTACCGCTTTAAAAATGTTTTATGTCTATTGCGGGGAGAGCCGCTACGGTTTGCGCCTATCCGCGGAATACTAAGGTGTGCGAAGGTTTTTAGATATAAATGTAGCAAAAAATGGAATGCACATATATGTAGCCACAACACGGGTTAGCAGACCAGCTTTAAACGAGTATTAAAACTGGATATTTTATAGCTTTAGTAAAAGATAAAGTTCTAATTATTCGATGCTATTGATAATATCTCATCAAAACTCGCGTGAGGATTCATTATACCTTATTATTATAACACCATGTTTTATTTGTCACGCACAATAATTGCAAGTGTAAACCGGTGTTATAATATTAATTTATTGATGACTAGCGGTCCGCCCCAGCTTCGCACGGGTATAGATTATAGCCTATGTCACCCGGGGATAGTGTAGCTTCCCAACAGTGAAATAATTTTTCAAATCGGTCCAGTACTTTTTGTGCCAATTCGGTACAAACATACTTACATACAAATCTTTCTCTTTATAATATTAGTATAGATATATTTATTTGTAAAGATATAAATAATTTCTGACTCTTATTATATTCATGGGTTACCTGTATATAGGTCAGTTCCATCCTAGTTATAGTGTCTGATGTAGACGAAATAATGTAGTTTATTAATTAAATTTATTGTTAGATCAAATGTTTTTATAAAAAAAAATGTATTAGTATAATCTTACACTTCGAAAATATCTTCGAAAGAATGAACTTCGACGCATATGCTTAGCGTAGTTTTTTTTTGAACCGGATTTTAAATGGAGGAAGGTTATCTTTTTATGTATTTTTACGTTCGTTGATTACGCCGGCATCTGTGAACCAATTTGCGTGTTTCTTTTTTATCATGTAGAGGAAACTCTCGATGTGGTCCTACAAATTTTTTATTACTTTGCGGTCGGTAGTTTTTAAAGCAGTTTGAATAATACGTATAATTTTGCTCGAGCGCCTACCAATTTCGTTACAATGGTTTTGTCTAGGCGCTTTGTTTGAATCAAAACAAAGAGGTATTTATGCATGGATTTGTAAATAGGTCGTAATGTTGTTTCTAAAATAAATTATCATTAAAAAACCGACTTCAAATACCCACAAAACACAAAAGTTGTGCCACTACAGTGAACGAAATTATATTTTTACATGGGTTTTGACGTCGGACGTAGTGAAATACCTACTAAGTGCTATTTCTACCGGCAACATGGCATGTGGTCAGAATATTTTTTTAAATAAAGTCATAATTTTGTATGGAGCTAGTACCTATTAGCCTAGAGTCTAGCCGCATAAGTCAACCGACACCGAGCATTGTTAATAAATCTGAATAATATATTTATTTAGAAGAATGTCTAAAATAGAAGAAATAGAAGCTATAAAATATAACCAGATAAAACATAAATTTTATCTTTCTCCGTCATAAAAAAAAAACTATTTAAAACACGCACATCTCCTATGAGATGTAATATAAAAACTTTTTGACGAGCAAAAGTTCGGCGTCGGTTGGCATAATTTGATTCCAAACCAAGTTCAATATTGAATTTCTGAACGAAGCTTGCTTGTTTTCTTCATGTTGGCACGACGGTTTTGTTTGATAAGTTTGTTATGTTGGCGGCGGAGGTGTGTCTACGTTGTTATAATCTGCGAGTTCATCGGAGTACTCAGATTGTTCTGTTTACACTTTCAATTGATTAAATTTATCTTTACATGTTTGTTTGTGGATGAATAATGGTGCTATTGGAGTTCCATCAAAATTCATGAGGTGTTTATATTAAGCAAAGGAATATAGCGTTTGAAGCGGAGCTCAACTTGCTAGCCCCAATTGATCACTAAAAGTTACGTGAACTCGAATTTGATAAATTTTTAGATAGGTCATCGCAAGTGACGTCTACTTTTGAACGCTACCGTGGTTTATACTTCATAGTAGGTTTGAGTGTTTAGTTAGAGAGCTAATTCTCGTAAAAAAATATTGATTCATATTTTTTGCTTTTTGGAATAACAATGTTAAAACTTAAAAGCAAGCAAATAATTGGAACAAAATTTATTTTGATATTTCACTGTAGTCGATCTTATTTTTGATCTATCAGTCATCAGTTACAATTTTGCTTTCAAACACCAGGCAAGAATTATCAGTATTTACGTGTTTCATTCATCTCTTCAGAATCCAGTGCAGCTGTTAGAGCTGCTATATCAGAAGCTTTCAAGTGGCATAAATGCTGACAGAGCTGCTGCTGTTCATTAAAAAACATAGATAATCGGGACGAAACCGGTGTTTTTATTCGACTCTGTGATAACGAAACAAATATTATAAGATAAGCTACGTTTAAACGTACATTATGCACTCGATCAGATATCAACAAACCCACTTCATTACTGAGTGAAACAAAAAGAACGATTTCATCCTTTCTTACCAACATAACAAGAGTCTTCAACCTCCGCTAAAGACCTCGAGTGCAAAAAGCAGACATTACAGACCGTAACGATCTTTCAATGAGATAAAATAGGGCACAAGTTGCCCCTGAGGGCGTTACGAACCCTTTCGACCTCCAGCTCTAATAAACGAGATGGGGAAATAATAGGCACTAATCCTCAGAAAGATGTCTGGGAAGACCCAAGATTGGTCGTGAGAAGAAACTGCGCGTTTTTGTGGGAAAACTTGGCTGGTTTTTAAAATGGTTCTTTTTTTGTTTTGCTGAGTGAAAAAATGTAAAGAGTTTTGTTGTGAATTGTGTTAATTGTAGGAACTTTTACAAGCGTGTGCGTTAGAGAATGCTAAGTACCCTGGCTTTTTTGTGCGGTGAGCAGTCTCTGTCACCTGTGGACACCTGTTACATCCTAGACATCACAAGCACGCTGCCAACCTATTAAGACTCTATTATCGGCCCTGTTGAAGAACTGTCGTCTGTTAGTGTAAAAGTTTTTGAGCCACCGGAGAACTAAAGTGGCTGTTTAGTGTACTATTCCACTCGAGCTTGAAGTGGTACCTATTTCACATTTGGATCTCGCGAATTATCGGAGACATGTTCTCTCAATCTTTGGAATCTTGGATTCCAGTTCCATTCGATTTTATTGCAGATTAAGTGTAGCTTTGGATTCAGAAATACGATTACCGAGACTTTCGAACTCTCATTTTGGAGTTAATACTCGAATTATACTGTAATAATTTCTTTTGGATCATACTTTTTTTTCTTCTGGTTAGCATGTGCTTGGTTACTATAGTCACATAATTAGTATTATATTGTGAAGGTTTTATGTTAAATCCAAATATTTCTTAATTTACTATGTTAGGTTAAGTGCTAACAAGTTTTATTTAAAACCGCGTCATACGTCAACATAATTGCGAAAAAAGCAACGTAAATGTACTCATGATAGTGGTCACTATTATTATTTTTTGAGTTTGAAGAAATATTAATATACTCTAGTATACTCAACATGTTATATAATTACAGTAGCACTTCACGTTACTGGTAACTATTAGTTCGTTTAATCATTAATTATCCGTTATGTTGTTTTCAAAAGAAAAAAAAGGCAAACTTGATAGATCCACCTAACTGGTATAATATATCTGTTATTATAAAGAGAAAATAAATATTATTGTATTTGTACTTGTTTGTTTGTACTTCTGTACTTGCTTTCATAGTGCCAATATAGAATGCTGTCAACATATCTACATACAAAAACATCTTAGTGTAAATAATAATTTTCACTCAACTTCTTAGAATTCGTAAAAATGATCGAACAGAATAGATAGAAAACCCCCCAATTTAGTCCAACAAATCCATTTACTTAGAAGGTTTAATAAAACATTTCAGGGAATAAACTACAAAGCGTTAAGATTAAAATCAATGCTTATTTAATACCAGTCTTCGAACAAATGGCATGACCCTTGTTTAATTTATAGCATGTTATCAAGAGGGTAGCCTATAATCTTTTGGTCTAACAAGGCTGTGATTCCCTGCCCAGCTCGAGCTTCATCAACCTCTATCAAATAACGTATTATTTTTCAGATAGAGTATTATTAACCCTTGACGCAAACAGAGGGGTGTTATAAGTTTAACGTGTGTATTTGTGTGTCTGTCTGTGTCGTCGTAGCACTTAAACGGCTCAACTGATTTTGGTTTAGTTTTTTTTGTTTGATAAGTGACTTCATCAAAAGTGTTCTTAACTATGATTTAAGAAAATCCGTTTGGCCGTTTGAAATTTATCAGCTCTTTTATCGGAGGTTTAAGAAAACGATTTATATTTGTTTATATTATGGTATTTTAGATAGAGTTTTTAAGAGAAGATAGTGCTCTTTAACTAATTATTTTTAAACAATAAAATGTATGCTTAGATCTATAAAACTACGCAACGGATTTTGATGCGGTTTTCACCATCAGCTAGATAATTTTTCACGGATAGTTTATATATTTAAGAAGCGCCCTGCCCTGGCTTCGCACGTTAGTTACACCCATGCGAAGCTGGGCGAGCGGGTCGCTAGTATAATATTACAAAGCGGAAAGATTTGATTGTTTGTTTGTTTGCATTGAATAGGCTCCGAAACTACTGAACCGATTTGAAAAATTCTTCCACTGTTGGGAAGCAACACTATCCCCAGTTAACATAGGCAATATTATTTTTTTAAAATAGGGATCCCTACTAAAACTCCAATAATGTAACCCAAGGTGTAAAAAAATAAGACTTACACCCGTGCAAAGCCGGGGTGCGTAAGTAGTATATAATATTAGCAAGTACATAGTCTTAAGGCACTTGCAGACGATGCGTTGTACAAGTAGCAAAAACAAGTAACTAAGTCTTCTCATCGTTGTCATCGTCTGATGCAGACGATGCGTAGTAGCTACTTGCAACTTGTACTTGCTACTTGTACTACGCATCTTCTGCAAGCGGCTTTATATGGACCCTGTCGGGAAGCACAACAATGAGTGAGAGGGCCTGTTATATGAAATGAAGCCCAAGATGTATGTCAAGATATTATTTAAAAAAAATATGCCGAGAGCATGGTTAAATGCAATTATTAAATAATAGTATCTCTTAATCTGTAATATAGTATTCAATAATAACTTTTGAAACCATACACATACTTCAGGACAAATAACATATTTTGTTCATCGATCTCGTGTCCCGTCCCTGGTGCGTTCTGACCCTTACAATTTATTCCGCTGCACCATCTCGTGAATTGATGACCTAACAAAAAATAAGTGGTAGACCTTTTTGTCCATCCGACAAAGCGTAAAAATGTCTGAGATAATTAGACGATTTATCACTGTCACCGTTAGATTTCTCCCTCAGATTATATTTTTATTTCGCTGATTTTCCATTTTGTACCCATTCATTAAAGAGATTATGAATATGAAATAATATTTATTTGTTAATGACAAAAGACTCTGTCCACTTATGTCGAAGTTTTGTTTATTTTCTTAAACTTGCTGGTTGAAAAGTCTATAATTATACGAAAATAAAATAAAAAATTGTGAAAAAAAATATACAACACATTTTGTAGACTAAAACAATCTCTGCGTCCGTGTTTCGTAGCCATGCTACGATGTAGAGTTGCTACGAAAAGTCGTAGCAACTATATTATGTTAAATTAATAACTTAAAACTATGAATATGTTATATAATGATGATTAAAGTGATTAAATTCGTTTTCTGAGAATTAATAAAATATAAGCAAATATAAGCTCGCAACCAAATAAATCCCAATTTGCAAACGGCTGACCGCAAATAAAATCACAAAACCCATTTACGTAGAATTCGAATACAAGTCCCAATAAAATCGTTCCATTGACGAACCAAACCTTACCCTCCTCAGTAAAAAAACAACAATCCTATTAGCATAATAGAAAAAAGGGGTCCTCACATTGCGTATTCCACCGAAGTCCGGGTATCAGGAATGCGGAATGAGAAATTCAGAAATTCACGACAAAAAGTCTAATAAATCACAGTATCGGAACTTTAGCACTGTATTTGTTTCACGCACTCGCGATCGTTGAGCAAATTTGGCAGCACGTCCGCTCGGCTCGGCGGCGCTACGTCGAATGACTTGCAGGTGTCGAGCGAGATAGGGGTGTCGCTACATTTGGCTATTTGGCTTCGGATTGATGTGAGTAATCAGGATTTGTAAACCTGTGAGTCGCGCTAATGACTAACGTGCTAGTGCGATAAGGATTTTAGGGTTGTCGACGATTTGCAGCCCTCTAATGTGGCTTGTTTGGGGTTTACAAGATTGAGGGCGTTTCAGTTTGAATTCATTTACATAGTTTGTATGTTAGAACTGTGTAGCTTCTTTTGTTTCATGTACTCAGATATATAGAGACTTTAATCATGCTGTTACGTGTAATAAAATTAGTTCCAAATTCAAATGATGATCATTAATTAATAATAATTGATTTTAAGTACCTTATTTTTTAATTCAAAGTAAAGAAAACAATATAACTAAGTGGACTTGAACGTGTCGAAACTGATACTTTAACGAAATTATAATTTTTTTCCAGCTGTCGCGAGTGAATTGAATACAAACATTACATGGAAGGTTATACTCATATAATATTGCGTCACCTTTGACTGGCTCCAAAAACGTAAGTTTGACAATTTGCCTGTATTTTTATTTTTTACTAGCTGACCTGACAGACGTTGTCCTGGCTTAGAACTGTCAAACACGCAAAGTCAAAATTGTAAATATTATTTTTTTACAGCTTGGGTTACGTTATTGGAGTTTAAGTAAGGATCCCTATATTTTTTTTTTAATGTTACCCGGGATAGTGTAGCTTTCCAACAGTGAAAGAATTTTTCAAATCGGTTAAGTAGTTTCGGAGCCTATTCAATGCAAACAAACAAACAAACAAATCTTTGCTCTTTATAATATTAGTATAGATGTATTTTCTACGATAATAAACTGATCACAATGATACCTATTTCTTTATTCAATCAGACAGCATTTCCTGATAATTCGACGATACAGTCATGAAATCAAAGTTGTGCTATTTTTACATGCAAAACTTGCGGCGCCCCGCGTTTCTCTCAGGAATCCCAAATTTCCAGGATTAACAGTTACCTGTGTCACTCTCCGGCCCTCCAACTATCTCTATGCAAGGATCATGTCAATCTGATGATCTGTTGTTGCGTGAAAGAGGAATAGAAATTTGGCTTCTTTATCTTGTGAAGCATAAATAAAACGTTTCCATAATTTAGTGGAAAATGGTTCCCACCGTCGGGTTAATTAATGTTTTGAATCTACAAGGTTAATTAGATTTCTTGGGAATATTTATCGGTTTTCTTGGTTATTTAGATCCTGTTTAATGGCGATGTTATTTAAAATTTACTTAATGTTTTGATAATTTTGTAAAAAATAGCAAATATCTCATTTTATGTTCATAATTGAATCCGGTTAGTAAAGCTAATAATTACGAAAATGCTTACTCAGCTTCAAAACCGCTGGATGAATTTGAACAACTTTATTATTGTATATTTTTTTCTCAAACATTTTATTTTGTTCTGTTTGGAGAACATACCTCGACAAAATATTACCTTTAGTTAAGAAATTGGCAGCCAATTTTTGTTGCCTCTATTTTGTAAGTACTTACAATATTTCAAGGTGCAAAGAAGTGCCGTATGTAAAAAAAAACACATTAGCTGAGGTTTTGAATGTGGCATTGTAGCTGATTGGGAGCGAGGGTGGCCGAGTGGTAACATTTGCGCTTTACAACCTGACAGTACCCGGTTCGATCCTCGGCTGCACTAGTCACTTATTTAGCACTTAAATAAATTATTCTTCGATGCCATCGCTCAACAACGGTGAAGGAAAAACATCGTGAGGAAACCGGAGAGCCACATTTTCAAAGACATATGACATTCACCAACATGCACTGGGCCAGCATAGTAGATTAGGGCCACCCTCTTTCTCTCTCTCTCTCTCTCGCTCGCTCTCTCTCTCTCTATCTCTCTCTCTTTCTCTGAGAGAAGGCCTGAGTCACAGCAGTGAAAACAAAAAAAAAAAATCTAGCTGGTAGCCAACTGGTGGTGGGGAAAATATTTAAATTTAGATTTTCATTTAGTAATTTTTAAACTTTCGCGATTTGAACACATGTTTTAAATGTTTATCGGGACTTATCACGTATTATTTTATTTAGGTAAAAAAGGTACCTTTCGTAAATATTGGATTTGATTGGTTTTGAATAAAATAATACGTGATAAGTCCCGATAAACATTTAAAACATAGATTTTCATATGTCAGACTGGTGGCGGGCTGCACCGTTACCTGAGTAACAAACCACGCTCCTGAGATTGCCAACATGCATGCCCGTAATACCCTTTAGCAAGTGTTGAAAACGACCTCCTGCTCCCGGCTGCCCAGCTATCTCTGGTCAAGGTGATAGTCATGATAAGACAACCAGTGCGAAGAATTACTGGGCTACAGCAGGCCATTATGGCAGCAACAAACTGGCAGTGGTTTGAAGCAAATAGCAATAAATCGGGCTGAGTGGCGTGTTTTCAGAAAGGTCTAAGTCCGACAGTGAACTAAAATATACTGATCATGATGACGATGACATTGTATGACCATCAAAAATATTGAGGTCATTAACATTTCCCACAGTCCAGGATATATTATCTCAGATACAGGATAGGATCGAAGTATATGCTGGATTATTTAATCTCTATATAGGATGTAATCCATCTACATAGGATGTAATCTGCATTGCTTCGCTTTGTATCCATTACAAGACAATTGATTATTTATTAATTTAATTACAGCTGTTTGGTAGAAAGCTGACTATCGTTTACTTGTTGGAGATAATAATCACCATTGTCCTTTATACTTACATATAAAGCTACAGATATATTTAATGACGAGTAAAATTAAATTAATAAAAATCACAACTAATTAGGAAAAGTGCTCTTAACTTTTAAATTGCTGAATAGATTTTGATTCATCGTCATCATTATCAGCCCATCACGTTCCCACTGCTGGGATACAGGCATTCTCTCAGAGAGAAAAAGAGAGAGAGGTCATTTTCTCGTATAAAATGGTCCGATGATTATGAAGACAAATCAGAAGATTTGCCTTCATAATCATTTCAGCCATAAGACGTCCACTGTTGGACATGGGCCTCCCACATCGATCTCCAAGAGGACCGGTTGGAAGCGGCCTGCATCTAGCGTTTCCCTGTGGTCTCTTTTAGGTCGTCTGTCCTTCTTGTACCGTGGTCGTCCTACGCTGCGCTTACCGCTTCGTGCATGGTCTCCTGAACTTTCGGCCCCATCGGCTATCTGTTTTAGATGATATGTGCCATGCCTACTGCCATTTCAACTTGCTAATCCGGTGGGCTATGTTGGTGACTTTCGTTCGTCTACGGATCTCCTAATTTCTGATTCGATATCATAGAGAAACCCTGACTATAGCCTTCTCCATAGCTCGTTGTGAGAGACCACGTTTCAATGTCATATGTCATCACTGGCAACACACACTGCATGGTTGAAGACCTTCGTCTTAAGGCACTGAGGTGTTTTGGACGAGAAGACGTTGCGAAGTTTACCGAACGCTGCCCAGCCGAGTTGTATTCGCCAATTGACCTCTTTTTTGAAGTTGGACTTACCTAGTTGGACTGTTTGTCCTAGGTAGACGTACGCGTCAACAACTACTAAAATTGGAAGTATATAACGTGAGTGAAACCGTAAGGCGCAGCTAGTTCTCTATAAAAATCATCTGATATATCTGCTACCATCACTCAACGAAATGTGTGGAACAGCTGTTTTTTCTCGATCCAATGTAAACATTGTTCATAATGATGACCTGCTATCGGCTTAGTGCTATTTCGTGTAACTCTGTTTACTGAAATGAATGTTTTTGTAGCAATTGTTAAATTTTAACCAATTAAAGTTTAAAATTTAACAATTAGTTGAAAAAGGTTAGCGCTGTTACATATAGCGAGTCGTAAAGGTATCCAGCTAAAAGTAGAAGCACTAAGTGCCATTAACGATATAAATACTTGAATAGAGGCGCCAGACTTTATGAGTAATTTAGAAGCCCTTTTCAGCGGAGTTGCTCAATAAAGAGGCTAGTCTTTTATGGGCAAAAGTACTTGAGTTGTAGGTAAAGGTTTGGTTCATTATCCAAGTCTGAAGTCTTTGTAATTCAATTTTTTATATTTGAAAATAAATTAGAATGTCTGTTTGTGAACACAAACATGTTACAAGTTGTCTAACTCGATATGGATATGGATTTTATATTTTCTGTGTTACCACTAGATTATCTTCAAACTTCTTGTTATCTCATTATACGTTTAGGAATTTAAATTTACGACATTAATATTCTCGATGGCTATTATAAAACATGTGATAAAAATATTTGAGTACGATGCTTGTCATGGTCAATGAAAAAACGTCAGAAGCTCAAACTGAAGGTTTGCCAGAGGACAATGGAGCGCAGTATTCTCGGCATCAACCGAGTTCCCAACGTGACAATCGCTCAAAAACTAGAACAGCTGATATAAGGACCGAGACAGCCAAACTTAAATGGAACTGGGCAGGCCACGTGATCCACACGCACCCGGCAAGATGGGCGAAGATTGTCATTCAATGGAAGCCTGCAGACGGCCGACGACCCCCTGGTCAGCATTCAACGAGATGGCGTAACGGTCCTGAAGAACAGCACCACCACGCCTCTGTTCCATGCTTCTGGCGCTATACCTTCGAGTAAGACAGAATTAAAGAGCTGCTGAAGGACTCTTGAGTACCGTACAAAATAATTAACGTTATTGAATTTGCGAAACATTCAATTTTAATTCACAAATTTCAGTTCAATTCAATTCACGAATTACAGAATACAAGATTTGCACGAATTCTAAACTATTTGTATTTTTATTAACTAAACAAAATACAAGCTAAAACTAACACTACAAATACAATTAGATTGCCTATAGACCGTCGAAGGTCTAAAGACAATCCAAATGCTCATGTATTTTGTGGGATACAAATTCAATGTGCCTAATAACAAAATGTAAATACTAGTTTCGAACACGTGTGAAGTGGCGCCGCGGGATAAACAAAGCTAGTATCCAATATAAAGTTTGGAGGCTAAGCCTCATTAGAGGCAGGTTCGGTCCGAGCTGTCTTTCACCTCGACTGACAGGTAATCATACTTCACGCCCTGTAATCATAGAACTATTTATTTCAATCAAAGTTTTACTCGTTCAATGGCGTGGAGTTCTTCAAAAGGGGTGTTACATAAAAATCATTATATCCGTTAATTTTGAACGCAAGGTCACGTCCGGCTTGTCGCTTATAAAAAAATAGCACTCCGAATGACTATGTATTTCTCTATGTGTCAAATAAGATCTTAACTACTACTTAAAACTACTATAGGTTACTATGAAAATGGGCTTATACCTGGGCTCCAAAACGGTGAAGGAAAACATAGTGAGGAAACCAGTATGTCCAAGAACCTCTAAAGTTCAAAGACTGATGATGACCGAGATGCACTGGGCTAGCACGGTGGATTAGGGTCCACCCTCTCTCTCTCTCTATCTCTCCCTCTCTCTGAGCGAATGCCTGTGTCCCAGCAGTGGGAACATGATAGAATGATGATTATGATGAAGACCTGAGCTCTTGGCCATGTAGCAGTTATTGACTTTTTGATACACTAGAGCTGTCTAAATTGGTTGATAAATGTCGTCACTATGACACTTTAGGGTTTAATTACTTTTTTATTACTTAAATGTTGTTAGCACAAGGTGGAAAAGGTTGACAGTCGCCTCTATCGTTAGGAAGGAAGAGAAATAATCTTATTATACCATTTTCTTTTATTAGATAGTATGTTCATGCCGGAAACGAAGAACGAACGTCGAAGACGTAGTTAGCGGATCTCGAGACTCAAGTGGATATGGGCGGGACACTTGGTCATAAGGGAAGATGGACGGTGGACCAAAGCAGACACAGAATGGTGACCGCGTAACGGAATGCGACCACCGGGCAGACCACCAGCCCGCTGGTCGGACGACATTGGGCAGCAGGAAAGCAGTGAACAAGGCTAGCACAGGACTGGAAAAAATGGCGCGCTGAAGAGAACTATACCCAGCAGTGGGTGGAGAATGGTTGATGATGATGTTCATGCCGACTCAATCAAGCCAGCTTGTTAATACTGGATTAACCGAGTTTACCTGAACAAAAATAATTCAGACTCAAATAATATTTATTGTTAAACTATGTTACGTCATCATCATCATTATTTCAGGAATAGGACGTCCACTGCTGGACATAGGCCTCCCACCATCGATCTCCAAAAGGGCCGGTTGGAAGCGGCCTACATCCAGCGTTTCCCTACGGTCTTTTTTAGATCGTCCGTACCATACATCAATTACATCTCTCTATCAATTATATCAAGGATCCAATTCCTTTTGTCTATGATTATATCAATGGTCTCAATTAACTAACCGACTTCAGGAAGATGTTATCAATTCGACTGTATGTTTGTTTTTTGGTATGTTTATTACGCGATTACTCCGCCAATTATGAATTGATTTAATGATTGTTTTTTTTTTTGGTTGGTAGATCATTTTGCCGAGCTGGTCCCATATTAATTTTATCGACAAGGATTCAACGCTTTTTGAAAATACTTTAAGACAAAAACCAACGAATTCAATATAATAATTATACAGTGCTACCAACATAGCTGTTCAGGTGGGCAAAATTTGAACTACAGTTTTTTCTTGGTGAATTTCTTAGGTGGCCAATACTTTGAAAAAAAAGAAGTGTCTCCATGGCGACCAGCCTTGTTGTTTTTTTTTTTTTTGTTAAATTTTGTTAATAAGTATCTACAGTAAAGTTAATTGTGAACATAGAACAATAATAATTAACTGAAACTAATTTCATGCATTTGTTAAATTAAATTATATTTCAACTAATTACACCTCATTTCAATTAAAATTTACATTGTCAACTCTAACAATAATTGTAATATTATAAATTTATATTAATGTCCATTTTAACGCATAAGCATTGCCATTCGACGTGGTAATGGCGCCAGCATGCTGGGTACGCTTCCAACTGATAGTGGGCTTGAGCATTTGGATTGTCTTTAGACCTTCACGGTCTATGGACAGTCTAACTGTTTTTGTAGCGTTAGTGTTAGCTTGTATATTGTTTAGTTAAAGGCATTTTAACTAATGCTACTTATACACTGCGTATTATTTTTATTGAATGGTTCATTATCAATATTATTATCTACATGCATCCTGCGCTCGCACGTAAACACTTGTTTTAAGTAGCACAGGTGCACTTGCACCGTGTGAAAGACGCATTATTTTATTTAAATCCCTAACCGTGACTAACTTCAACTTAAACGCGTGAATAAAAAGTGTTAACTACAAAAAAAAATGTTTCTGGGAAATTGACTTTATTCACTAAATATACTAACTTAAACTAAGTATCCACCTTACTTAGTTTACTACGTCAATAAAAGTTGAACTAACTATAGACCGTTGAAGTTTTAAGCTAATCAAAATTCTCGAGCCGTTGGATCAAGCCCACAACCAGCCCCGGTGGCCCAGTTGGTAGTGAACCTGCTTTCTGCGCTTGGAGGCGTAGGTTCGATTCCCACCTAAGACAAACATTCATGTGATGAACATTTTGGTTGTATATTTGGGTGTTAATATCTATGTTAATAATGTTTTAAAAATATAATATGTATGTATATCAGTCCGGCAGCCATTGTACAAGCTTTGTATGGTTTGGGGTCAGATGACCGTTGACCGTGTGTGCAAAAATGTCCTGAATATTTATTGTTATAATATTTTTTAACTTTTTTTGCCAAGAAGTTTCGTTCTACCCTTATCAATGACTCCAAAATAGTCATAATCATAGTCAAGTGTTATCAAACTAATTTAAAATCCTCGTTCCCACATCGATTATTTCTCGATAGAAACGAGGTCCGCTCTGCTAAACAAACACGGTCTATAATGTCGATGGGAAAACATCACGTTTTCAATTTAGTTCGTGCCCTTACAGGTTTCACATTATTTGTAGGCCAATTATTGCTTTAGGGGTACCATTTTTGTAAAAGTTACTGGATATTTACTAGTGTTACTAGAAAGGACAATGGACAAGAGTGTATGAAGGTTGAAATGTATATAGTTCGCAGGATAGCAGGCGAGGTCTTAGTAAAACCCTTCAAATCTGGAAAGTACAAGGACTTCAATCCGATATATCTGAATAAACTAATTAGAAGTTATTGCAGTTTATAGATATAAGTTTATATCTATATAAGTATGTATTTAAAAACTATATATAGGTATGTATGTCTATCAGTATCTGGCAGCCAGGAGGGGGGGGGGGGGGATTGCCATAAGCTAAAATAAATAAAATTGTGAGAGTCACGGGTATCCAGTGGATGCAGATGGCAGGGTTTCGTTCAGTGTGGAGGTTAAAAGGGGAGGCCTATGTTCAGCAGTGGATGTCTTCTGGCTGATGATAATGATGATGATGAATTACTGGATGTTTAAGTTGGTTAAGTTATTAATTTCTGTGTTTATTTCTTGATAAGTTCATAATAGTTAATTTGGGCCTTGGTTTTGATTCTAATTTAATATTTTTAGTTTTATTTAACTTGCAATGTTTGTGTTAGTTTATTTAGGTAAAATCTTGTATTAAGCTGAATTAGAACCGGTTCTTTATCACCGTTTTTCTGAAATATTGCAAACACTTTTAGTTCTGGTGACAGTATACATAATGCAATACCTACCTAATATTGCACAGATCTACTACCTATAGATTTTCAATGAGCGTGGCTAGCTCAGTGCCTCTCGCTTCAACAAGGTGTGTTGCCACATTAAAATTATTTGCTATAAGTTAGGGTAATTTACCTACTATGATGGGTAGTGAATCTTCAATGAGTACTTTGGAAACAATACTACCTTTTAAATATTTATATTTTATACACTATCTGCTGCAACCCGCGGAGCTACCTGCAATGTTCTGGGAAGAAAAGTACGTTGTCATGACACTCCCTATCGTCCTGACAAAATTTGACTTAGCCCATGATCTAAGAAAACAAGGTCTAGCAATGTGGGAGTGGTCCCGCAATGACGTCACTGTCCAGTTGCCACTTTATTCAATCAGCTGTTACGTGGTGTATCGTCATCTCTCTCGAACCTGTTGTAAATTGACATCATGACATCATTGCGGGACGCCTACGTAAACATTTTTTCTCGAATTGCTATACCTGGCGGAGTATATTATTATACCATGACTTAGCCGTTTCCTCGTAAAAAAACAGACAGAAAGTTACAAACTTACTTGCGTTTTTATTATAATTATTTGTTAGGATTAGAATATAGTACTAGAAAAAGGGTTGTAAAGTAACCATAGCATGATTTTTTATGATTAATTAAAAATAATAAAAAAGTCAAAGAGTTAAAACGGAAGGGCAAAGGAACAATGCAACAAACGTTAAACGTATTTTTGGATTTGTTCTAGTGTAAAAACGGTAATCCGTACAAGCGTCAAATTTAGCGGATTATAGTGAACATAAGTAAAACAACAAATAATAAACACTGGCCAAGTGCGAGTCAGTGACAAATTTCTGTTTACCACTAAGCTAAGCAACGTCGGGCGCGGTCGGTACTTGGATGGGTGACAGCCTGGGCGTGATGTTGTCTTTTTGCACAACTTTTTGTATTTTGTGATTGTAAAGAACTCTCAGCGCGCGAGCCCGACTCGCGCTTGGTGTGTTTAGTTTTTTCATGAACGGAATTATGTATAACATTCCAAATAATTAGATAAATAGACTCTTTAATGTTTACAGTACAAATTTCACGAACAGCGCGTAGCTTTTTGAATCGGTTCGCCGAAATCGCCTTTTGCTTTTCCAGCTTCATAACTGTGGCCTCATTAATATATATTTAATATTAACATTCACCATATTCATATGGGCATAAAAGGGTCGGTATTTTGCACTTATTGCAATGTGCCAGCTTTTTTCAGCAATGTGACAGGATCAGTTGGAAACCTGCAGAACGAATAATTTATGTTAGTTGCGGTGGGTAATTTCTTTCATAAACTGGCAACATTCATAATTTATTTTCTAAGTGAATAATTTGATAAAATTCATAGAATTAGACCACAAATCGACCTAAAAACTGACTAATTATGAATAAAATATTTGCGAATTGATATCCTGAATTTATTTAGGTGATCGTTACAAGCTTTATATGTTTACTTACGTGTGAAATGATATTTCATCGTATTTTCGCTCACTGCGCTTCTTGCAGCCCAAAATGCTACAACCAACCATTGTAAAATATCTTTTACAATTATTTCTCAGAGGAAACACGCATTTATCACATTAAATCACCAAAAAAAGGCAATAAATATAATTCAGACCCGTTTTGTTTGTCACTGATTATTACAGATTTTGACACTTGAGGTACCAAAAACAGGTCACGCCCTCAGAATACAGAAAAAACCAGAAGGCGTAAACGCACCCAATAGCGAAGCGACAAAAACTAATCTAGTAGAGAGTAGTTTTACGCGAACGTGATTAGTTTACTTTGTGACCTTAATCGCGCGTGACGTGTTTTACCGTTGCAATATTATTTAAGTTATGCCTTCCTGTGTCGTCCCAACGTGTAAAAATTCAGCTGGGCTACAAAAAAAACAAGATGGGATCACATTCCATACGTAAGTAGCGCATTTAGATGTTGTATTATTTGATAATTGAATAAATTGTTCAGTCTTTCATTGTCGTAAGTAATGATACCTCCATTTTGTCGGTGTTACCAAATATCGAGAGTTGCAATTTTCCTTAGAATGAAAAATTTTGTTGGTGGGTAGTTAATATTAAATAATTATTTTCAAAAAATCTTTACAGCTTACAAATAATTATACAGGGTTACTGGTAATCACTTAGTCAGCGTGCTTTAAAGGGAATGTTGTCTGTACAACTTTTGTTCAGCTACTTTTGAAAATTCTACTGAAGAAAAAATCTACTGTCCCATACATTTTGTCGGATATCGGTGAACTTTTTGTTTGGTACAACGGTTTTTTACCGATTTCCAAAATGAGGAGGTACTATGTTCGTCTGTATGTATGTTTTTTTGTATTTTCAAGATATTTTCGCCAATTGTGAACTGATAAAAAAAAATATTTTAATTCGAAAGGCATGACATGGCTGCCGCATCCAGGGTTGACTTCCGGCGAGGGAACTCTTCAACGGTGAATAGTACAGACACAAAATTTTGTAAATGAACTAAACCATAATAGCCTGTTCTAAATTCTATCATTACATGGCTCATGCACCCAGGGTTGACTTCCGATGAGGGAACTCCTAAACAGCGAATAGGACAGACATAATATTTTTGGTACATGGATTTAATTATGATAGCCCGTTTTAAACAAGAAACTTACGCAGCAGAAAGGTAATTAAATGTTTTCATCGAAACCTTGTTTTATTTTAAAACCATTGAAATTAATAGGTAAGTAACAATAACTAAGTTAGTTTTACGTTTAATTTGCAGTACACGGGTTGTCTGTTTGGGGTGCACTAAGCCACCAAAAAAGAAGTACCATTGTGCTCACCATTATGAACAACTGTTTTTTTTTCTATGAACAGCTGTTTTTCCCGCAATTTCAAGTACCATACTAAAAGTCGTTCATAAAGATGAGTACAATGATGATGATAATGATGAGTACCTTTTCAGCTTTGTACACCCCAAACATATTAACCCTGTATATGTATAAAAAGTAGTAGCTAGTAATTATATTTTTTATTTACTTATGTTTGTTTTTGTGTCGATCCGATCAGTATATTGATTTCATTAAAAGTGTGTGTGAATAGTATCTGACCTAAAACATTTAACCAAAAACGGGTAAGTAATGTCTAAGCTGGCAACATTACGCGGGTGGAGGTGAGACAGGCGCGGGACGTGGGTTTTGTTTTTTGGACTCAGCGTGCGGCTTGCAATCACAGCTTAAGGCGGTTTCTGGTTCTTTCTCTATTCTGAGGTCACGCCGATAAGGACAACAAAATCTATTTATGTCCTTTTCGTACTTGTGCTGAGCCATATCAAGTTGTCTCTTTCACTAAAATATATTGCCGATCTGGTTGTGTATATCTGTGTAATATTGTAATATTTTCAAAATGGCCGCCGCCACAAGATTGCGGATGTATATTTTTGTCAACCCTGTTAATTAATGGGTATTAATTGAAAGAACTCGAAGAGTAGGAAACGATAAAGTGACATACTAAATTCAATATGGTCGCCGCTCCAAGCTGGCGGTTTACATTTTCTTTGCTAAGGATAAAAGCTTGTTTTTTTTAAGTGAAGACTTCTTTAGGCACGTTGGTTACTTTTTTGTATGGGAGAAAAAAACCACTAAATTAGAGTGACCGTCACGCTCAGATTCTCGTTCGGGTAAAGTCAGCTCGAGTCGACTAAGGGAGCGAGAAAGATATAGTCAACCTTTAGGAACCTTTCACTTCCATCGTGTGGTTAGGTACACACATTTTTTACTATTAACTTATGTCTAAATTAATCTGTTTGTTTCCGTTGCTAGGCAAAGCTATCGCAATTCAATTTCATATGTTTCAATGCTAGCTAGGACCAGTCACGACAAAACGCACTTAAGTCGTCTTGCCAATGCTTTCGGGGGGTCTGTCATGTACCTGCCTTCAGGTGATCAATGCATATCACATGCATATGGTTATTTACCCGCTTTTCAGGGCCCGTTTGACAGACCCGTTCAATCTCAGCCTTGAATTAAGGAAGTAAGTATTTTTATTATCGGAATAAAATTACTACTTGTGTATAAGAAACACGAAGGAAGTTTTTTTAATGTTAATTTTTAAATCGAGAAATGTTAGTAGTTCACCATCGCGTGACCGTACTGATTATCACCACATAAACACGGGGTGAACGGCTGCCGGCTTTTACTTCGTGCCTCTTTACATTTTTTTATTTTTAATCGGAGGCATGGATGTAGTATGGAAAATTTAGAGAAATCAGTAGGAGAATGATTGTGAAACTTTTAAACTTTAGGGATTTGAAGACTTGTTTAACGACTTCATAAAAGGAGGAAGTACGTCCGGTGAAAGAATATGCCTGACAGCTGTCATAGTGTTGTGCTGAAAAAAAAACAACAGTAAATTCAACACTTTCACTAGAGTCTTAAACGTAAGGTTGTAGCCGTTAGATCATATACTATAGTAAAATATTAAAAGATAACGTTTTTTCAGATTCTTATAACATTATTGCAGCTGTCAGACGCATTCTCTCAGATGTTCGGCTGTGGTAACATTTTTTTAACAGTTATGCTCCGCGGTTTTGCTTACCATCATACAAGAAATGTAAGTATATTATTGGGATAAAAATTAGCCAATGTATTAATAAGTATATATTCAAATCCATTCAACAGAGTTGAGTGGGATTAACATACTTATTTACACACTCACTTTCGGATGTGAGAAGTGAGTGCGAATTTACTTTCTTTTTTAATTCAATATTATATCAATACATATAAGTATTCATAAAAACCGTGTAACAGTTATAAGGTAAGTACAGACAACAAAATCAGGCAGAATCAAAAATATTTATACGTATTTTCACAAACTAGGAAAAACAGCGATAAGATTCCGTAACTCGATAGTCCCGGGGTGTCCTGTTTTCTTTAAAAAAAGTGGCTGAGAAACTTCGCACCTAATCATACTTTCTCATCTCTGGAGGAAACTTTGGACAGGAAATGTACCAAAAATAAATAAAAAGTATAGTTTCGCTGCGAGCTAACTGCCGACTTTTGTTTTAGGTCGCTTTGGTGGTTTTTGACTTTATTTTGGCGTACATTTTAACTATGCTTTTTTATCGCAGAATCTCACGATATATCACTTGGATCCGTGCACTTGGATGACATTTAGAATAAGCTGCAGTCTCAATTCAAAGATTGTTTTGTATCTTTATAGAAAATAATTAAAAAATATATTTTTAAATGACCTGCTGCATTTGTGTTTTACAATCTGACGGCACCTGGTTCGATCCTCGGCCCTGCACCAATTTAGTAATTAAATAAGTTATGTGCAGTTTCGATGCCATCGCTCAACAACGGTGCAGGAAAACATCGTGAGGGAACCGGTATGTCCAAGAACCTCAAAAGTTTAAAGATATATGACATTCACCAACATGCACTGGGCCAGCATGTTGGATAAGGCTCATCCTCTATATATATCTATTTCTCTGCGAGAAGGCCTGAATCCCAGCAGTAGGACGGGACTATGACAATGAAATTATGAAAAAATTATAATCCGTATATAGTTTAAGGCTCCGAAACTACTGAACCGATTTGAAAAATTCTTTCACTGTTGGGATGCTACACTATTCCCGGGTGACATAGGCTATTATCTCATACCCGTGCGAAGCTGGGGCAGACCGCTAGTTTATTATAAAAAGTAAAATAACAAATTTAATTTTTCTACGAACTTAACAAGCTGGTTGGTTTATTGTACAGTGTAGGTATAATACGTTGAGATAATAAATCCAGTTTAAACCGGTTCGTGTAGATTGTTCGCGGCGGTCGCTTGCCGGTAACTGACCGGGAATTATTTATGGACTTTAACGTAACAGAATATTTTGCATGCACCCTTGAAGGTTACAATACGACTCCGCTTAAAATGTACTTATAAATAACTTAACTAAAACGTACTAATATAACTTATAACTAGCTCGTGTCCACGGTTTTGCTTCCGTGGATAGTTTGCGACCCCCATGAACTCCACTAAGATGTTGATTTTCAGTGAAAAAAAGTAAAAAAAACAAGTGTAAAGCTCTTGATTATTATTTTTATTTTCTTGGTATATTCACGAAGTTTCATCACCATAAAATTCATAAAATGTATTCCGTGATAACCTTATAACTCCCAAAAAACCCATTTAGGGATATATTTTCGAAAAATTCTAAGGCATGCGTTGATATAATATATAATTATGTACTACGATGTCTTTCTTTATTTTTTACTAGCGGTCCGCCCCAGCTTCGCACGGGTTTAGATTATAGCTTATGTCACCCGGGGATAGTGAAGCTTCCCAACAGTGAAAGAATTTTTTAAATCAGTACAGTAGTTTTGTTGTCTATTCAATGCAAACAAACAAACAAACAAACAATCAAATCGTTTCTCTTTATAATATTATTATTATTATAGTATAGACGACTAATACACCAACCAACTTACGTCAGTGTGTCATTTTTATTTTTCATACAAACTTCAGTAGCTTTTTTGAGGTGGAATTTTGCAAAATTGGTTTTTATTGTTCCCCCTAAACTATTCAAAAATATTTGATCTGGTTTTTGTATGTTTATCTAGACGGGTAAAGCCGCGAGGTGCAGCATGCATTGAATGTAGATAAAGACGCCGCTGGGATGCAGATTATTGCAGATACTATATTTGTGACTCTACACTAAATAAAAAAGTAGGACGATTTTGGATATTAAATGGATATTAACAACCAGATATAGAACAAACACAAATGTTCATCACATAAATGTTTGTCCTAGGTGGGAATCGAACCCACGCCCCCAAGCTTAGAAAGCAGGTTCACTAACAACTGGACCAACGGGCTATCAAAATTGTAAAAATGAATTAGTTAATAAATTTTTACAGTCTATGATCAATTTAGGATGCACAATTCCTTATACTACGAACCTAACTAATTTAATTAACTTACTGTTTGGTAAGCATGACATAGGGACATAGGGGGAGGTCTATGTTCAGCAGTGGACGTCTTCTGGCTGATGATGATGATGAAGCATGACATGAAAGGAACTCTTCAACGGTCAACAGCACAGACATGACATATTGTGTACACTTGTACTAATATATTATTATATTCTGTAGCTAAGCTATTCACAAATAAACTGTAAATTTGAGTATTCGATATAAATTTCAGCCAACCAATCAGCTGTGATGGTATAAACCTTCAAGCTATGAAATGTTTTAAGAATCCAGCCCTAAATATGAACAACAACAAGAAAATGACAACAATGAGACCGCATGCCTAGCATAGACGCGACCGGAACTAGGTTACGTGGTACCGGAAGCGCTGAATGTACGGCGGCACATTGTTAATAAGGGAGGGGGTGGGTACTTCCGGTCAGGTTTGAAAAGAGAATTATGGAAAGGCAGTGAGGTGGAAGTAAAAGATGTAACGACCTTTTTTGGAAGGTTGTTTATTGTATTGTTCAGCTTTCAATTCTGAGCATTGTCTAACGGGGTTGGAAATGAATGTGTGGGAAAATAGAAAGCGGGGTATCTATTTTTACTTCAGCTGAATGTGCCGTTTTGTTTAGTAAAAATACTCGGAATAGGAATTTTGTTTTAGTTCTCGGATATTTTTGTTGTACTTAGATTAATAATTCATTTGACTCACAACGATAAAACGGGTATGATTATGTTATCTGTTTTCTATTATATAAATATATTTATAATGTTCTTTATGGTTTCTGGTTTCCAAAACGGCTGGACCAATTTTGACGTAACGTTCACTGACAGATAGCTGATGTTATAAGAAATAACGTGGGCTCCTTTATTGAGGGTATATACGCGGGGAAAACCACGGGGCGCAGCTAGTTATCTATAAAAACATTTTACGAAATAAAAATTGTTTTCAGAAATATCTATCATTATGAAGTTTTTTTTTTTACCTAATATTGTGTAAAGCGCGGTGTAATAAAGTTTTTTCCACTTTTTTCTCATGAAAAAACGTGCCAAAGCTATAACACTTGCTAAGTTTACAGTAGTGTTGTGGCCGAGCAGTTAGATTTCTACAGCTCCTAACGGGTCACAAGTTCAATTCTCGCTGGTCATCAGCAAATTTATTTATCTAAGTCCTAGAAAAATGAGACCAAAAGCCCTATTTAGTACCTAAAATAAATGTTAACTAATATTTATTACATTCATATTATGAGCACATACACCCGTATCAAATTATTTTATCAATAAAAAAGAATTTTATAGGAAATAATCCACGGGGAAATAAACATAAAATAGCACTTTACAAATAAAATCCTCACCATTTTACATCGCCATAAATAAACCTATCAGCAGCCACATAAAACATCAATAAAATGTAAAATCTAATTGTTAATACATTAAAACGAACATACCCAGGAATTTCTATTTAAGAGGGCCCTGAACTTTGCTAACTGATGTTTTTTTTTTCGATAATATCTCGTCAGTTTTTGACGAAACTTTATATCCATATTCAATCCGGCGATATCGGTTTGTGTAATGAAAAAAAGGTTGTTGAATCCAATTTAGTTTTTTTTATAGTCATTTCAAAACAGTTGTTTATGGTCAATTTGAGTATACACAATACGAGTAAGTTTATTAAATTATGGAGAGGGCTATGCTCGAGATTTCTCTACAAGATCGAATCCAAAATGAGGAGATCCGTAGACGAACGAAAGTCACCGACATAGCTCACCAGATTAGCAAATTGAAATGGCAGTGGGCAGGGCACATATCACACTGAACAGATGGCCGATGGGGCCGAAAGATTTTGGAATGGAGACCACGGACCGGTAAGCGCAGCGTAGGACGTCCACCCACAAGATGGACAGACGACCTAAAAGAGGAAACACTGGATGCAGGCCGCTTCCAACTGCCCCTTTTGGAGATCGATGGGGAGGCCTACGTCCAGCAGTGGACGTCCTACGGCTGAAATGATGATGATAATGAATAAGTTTATTGAATTTATTGTACAATTGAATAACAAGTAAATTAAATTATAAATAAATATAACCCGACTGCATTGTATAAATAGTTATGATAAGTATTAACTGAAAAGTAACAGCAGCGCGCTGCGTACCTATCTATACCTACTTGTAGTAGACAGAGCTCTTTCATACCGCTTTAAACCACTGAATATTTTCATACATTTTTGAAATCTGCTGAGTGAGCTCTACATAATGATGGTGACATTTACCTATTTAGCAAAATTTACAAATTTTTTATTTTTTTGAGGACGCCATCTTAAATTCTTCGTCTCTATATCACTCCCCCTATTGAAAAAATTCAAATGACACGTCACAATTCGAAATCAATTAGCCGTTTCGGATGTAGGGCATGCCAAAAAAACTTCGTACATACATACATACACTCAAAAAATATAACCCTCCTTGCGCAGTCGGATAAAAACAGGCATAAACTTGTGTGTTTCAGTCAAGCCTTAATACTTACAAACCTTGTACACGTCCAAGTTGTAGAAAAGAAGGTAATTCGCTCTTAAATTGGTAGACGTGATTTAGCATACATTAAAGATGGTTGGTTCATTGGTGCAGTACCGCAATTTTATCCCCATCAGCCCACGTACTTCTATTTATTCAAAGAATTTCAAAGAATTTGATAAAGATAAAGATCGTTTATTTGCTACAATAGGAGACTAAAAATATTATTAAAGTATTAAATCATGCTAGGCGTATACATATCAGAGAGATGGAACTGTGCCCGTACAAACATAATTAGAACAAGATTTTGAATATACCTATACTACGAATGATTACGAATATAAATAAAACTAGCTGAAACCCGCTACTTCGTACGCGTAGAGCTCGGCCTTCGGCCTCGCTACTACAACCCGTTATAGCCTATGTGTTATTTTAATGTATAAGCTATATTATTGTAAACTTTCATTCAAATCTATTCGGTAGTTTTTGCGTGAAAGAGGAACAAACATCCATACATACAACTTTCGCGTTTATAATATTAGTAGGATGTCATACAAATAAAATTTGAAATAAGGAAAAATAAATAATACAAGGCAAAAATAAAATATCAATGACAGTGACGTCAGAGCCAAAAATAAGAATAGATTATTCACATCATCACGGCATCGGCCAGTAAACATCCACTGCTGAACAAAGGCCTCCTCTAGAGGGAGTTAGAGAGGAGGCATACCATCTTCGGCTCTTTTTGCTGTGATTTAAAATTGAAAAACTGAATCTGGTAAGAACTTCATTGTTCCTTAGCACTCTAAGTAGGGCCCCACCGGATTAGTAAGTTGAAATGGCAGTGGGCAGGGCACATATCACGCAGAACAGATGGCCGGATGTCCACCCACAAGATGGACAGACGACCTAAAAGAGACCGCAGGGAAACGCTGGATGCAGGCCACTTCCAACCGGCCCTTTTGGAGATCAATGGGGGAAGCCTATGTCCAGCAGTGGACGTCCTACGGCTGAAATGATGATGATGACTCTAAGTGGCAAAGGAATCATATGACTATCCTAACTATAATTATAAAAGCAAAAGTAACTCTGTCTTTCTGTTTTTTTTTTCTTCGCTTTTCACGTCTAAATGGCTAAGTCAATCATGAAATTTGGCGGAATAATAGTGTATCATCCAAATTTCGTACATCATAAGGACGGACAAAGGGTTATTTTTCGGCCAGAAAATGCGCATAAACTGGAAAATCGTGGGATTCAAATAGTAATAATATAAATTAATGTGAAAGTATGTTTGTTAGTTTGTTTGTTTCAGTTTCAAGCAGCAACAGAGCTATAGATCAACGTGTTATTTGCGTAGAGGTAAACGAAAAATGATATAAGATATTTTGTAAAGAAAAAAGTTTTTATTATATTTTGAGTTATGCTAATGTGTAAAAAGGTAGCCGTCACATTTGTCTGGAAGGAAAATGTAATTTTCTTGAATGTTTTATTTGTTTCAGTCAGCAGTTCCTCAGGTAGTTTTGTATTTTTCGCTTCTCTTGTAGCACTATCATCGCTCCCAAATCAAGGTAACTCTGCAAAAACCACAGGTCGACCGTAAAGTTTGATTAGATCCAGCCGCGCCGCCCTGTACCGAACATTAGGCACCCACTAAACGAGCCCAGTTACTGGATCAAGCGAATTGACATCCCTCACTTGCAGTTCATCATATATCCCATCATACTTACTGATGGGATACTAATAATAAATATGAAACTGTGTTTGATTATTCCTCACTCACGCAACAACAGAGCAACGGATCAACGGAAACTATAGTTAGATAGTTAGAGGGCCAGAGAGTGACTAGGACTTATCCCGGAAAATGTAAATTCTGTGTCAACTCGTTACTTATAGTCTCAGCCATCATAGATTATGTATGTTAAAACCTAGTTCATAGATTTATTTGAGTTGTTCACTGATAAAGCTTGCATTATTCTGCATGTTAAAACTAGGCGTTTGCCCCAAACTGTGACCTCACAGTTTTTATATTTTCTATCCCTGAACCAATTCTGCTCATATTTGAACTTAAAAACCGTAATCGAATAAACTACTTACATTCTTTTTTATACATTATCTCTACATAGTATAAATTAAAATCGCTTTCCGCGTCTGTCTGTATGTCTGTATGGCCGCTAACTCCTCCTAAACCACGCAACGGATATTTATGCGGTTTTCACCATCGGTTAGATACATTTTCACGGAAGGTTTATTATTAATAACTAGCGTACCGCCCGACTTCCCACGTAAATTACACCCGTGCGAAGCTGGGCGGGCGGGTCGCTAGTATAATATAGAATGGGTCTAGATTTGGCAACCAAAGGTCAAAGTTTCATGAAGATTAGTACAAACACACAAACACACATACACAACATATACATAACATTATACATATAAAGTTATATGATTATTTACGGGATATTTACCGTGGTAAGGTTGTGGAATGAGCTCCCGTAAATAATCATATAACTTTAGTGAACAACCGTGATAGTTTAAAACAGTGTATTATACATATACACAAATAAAAATGCCGACCGTCCCATTAGAATCTGAGACCTCTAGTTTTTGCTCGTTTAGTAAAAAAGTGCTGATTTACTGTTGTAACAATATTTAAAACGTAAACTTAACCAAAATTTTCCAGTAGCGTAGCCAATCATACTGCTCTCAACACGTCAGCCACGATAGTTCAACAAGACAAGTTTACTGTTTAGATAGGTTACTGAAAATAATATTTACTAAAATGCGCTGCTATGATTGGGATGGCACGTCAAAAGAATATTTTCGACTACAATTCAGTTCAACATCTGATATATAATATATTGATATAATTATTACGGGTTTTTGGATTCCATGCGCTGTAAAACTGTAACACTAAACAAGCACATTTACTAAGTGTATACATAACAAACTAGATTCCAGTAAACTTGATCCAGTAACTGCCCCCGTGTAGCCAGTTCATGTCGTACATTAGAACGCGCGAATTGCTCAGTTTGTGTAATTGAATTTTTCGTGTCATCGCCTCAGGCCGAGATTATGCATTGGGACCCAGAAAGGGTCGGATAAAAAAGTTTAGGGTCTAAATTGTAACTATTCGGTTGGATTATGTAAATTATATTAGACGTGATTTCATTTATGATAGTAATGGAGGCGCTACACGTATGTTTTTCTGAGCTTTTGCTGAAAGTTTGCCGTCGTTGGCGAAGAAATGGAAAAAGTGCGTAACATTGTTTTTGAGATTATAACGTTTAGAAGGAAAGGCGTACAACATTATGCTCATGAAAACAACATAATTTTTACTTTTAGAATAACCATTTATCATCATCGTCATCAGCCAGAAAATGTTCACTGCTGAACATAGGCCTCCCCCATAGACCACCACACTAAACGACAGCCTGCCATCTGAAACCACTGGATGCCCACGACTCTTAAAATGTCGTCGCTCCATCTAGATAGGCCACCTGCGCTGCATCTTCCGGTTCGTGGTCTCCATTCAAGTACATTTCTTCCCCATCGGTTATCGGTTCATCGAGCGATGTGGCCTGCCCATTGCCACTTCAACTTGCAAACTTTAACAGCTATGTCGGTGGCTCTGGTTCTTTGGCGAATGTCCACGTTCCGGATTCTATCATTTCGCGAGGAAACTCCGAGCTTAGTTCTCTCCATTGCCCGCTGTGTATGTATCATTATAAAAAATTTGATTCAATAGAATTTCTAATTACAATTAGTAATTTGGATTACAAAAGACTGAAATTCAATAAATTGAAGGAGTAATATGCAGTTGGGCTCTCGTAAACATTATATTGTATTTTTATTTAAAAAAATTGTGAGCTTGTTTTTGTAATTAATTCATTCCTTTCTTATTTTTATTGATATGTATTATTATTAATTTGTGAGATACTATACTATGATGTGGCTTGAACGTGTTAAATCTTAATAAATAAAATTTAATTTAATAACACACATTTAAAAGATATGTGTAAAATTTCCAAAATTACATGTTTTTACAATTCAAAAGAATAAAGGCAACAATTTGAAACTGTCATGAACAAAACTGAATTCCAATTAAAACTTGTTTCACGA
The DNA here is from genome assembly GCA_914767915.1 of Agriopis aurantiaria. Classification (NCBI taxonomy): domain Eukaryota; kingdom Metazoa; phylum Arthropoda; class Insecta; order Lepidoptera; family Geometridae; genus Agriopis; species Agriopis aurantiaria. Next base: position 18,205,842 of record OU611991.1, on the reverse strand, counting down.
CACGGTCACTCCATTGGATTACCAAAGTTAAATCCGTCGTGGAGAATCCCCCAACTCTAATGGTGAAGTAGGGACCAGACAGTGGCGCCGATTGTGTTATACTATCCTATTAGACAACTCTACAGTTATCTAAGTCTTTTCATATCAAGATGACGCGGGAGAAGATAGCGTGAAGTGTGTGTTTTATTTATTTAGTGACAAATGAGCGACAAGTACCATTATAAAGTGGTCACCAACGCCTGTAGGCAACTGAACATCTACAATACCAAGGGCATTGCCAGAGCATTGCTTACTTTTTTTCTTAATCTTTATTTATAAAGAGGGTTGCTCAGCAGACATGGCGATGCCACCCTCATTGGCCCGTTCTTAAAACTGTGTTTTCCTTTTAATATATACGACAACTATCTTGAACAGTATTCTGGACTCCTTCGATAAGGAATCAGCCAGCAATTAAGATTAGTATGCTGGTAGAAATTGAACTTTTCAGACTTGGTTTGGACTCAAACCGTCACAAAATAACACACTTTTTTTTAAAGACTACTTATGTGGTAAACAAGCTACGGCCCACCTGATGGTAAGTGGTCACCGCCGCCTATAGACACCTACAATACCCGGGGCATTGTCAGTGCGTTGCCTACCTTTGAGGACTCTATTCACCCTTCGTTTGAAGCAGTCCAAATTATACTTCGGTGGAAAAACCAAAGATAGTAAGGCATTTCCACAACTTACAGGTACATGGCAGAAACAATTAATCAAATTGAACAGTACGTAAAACACATCTTCTACCTCACACTCGGTGAAGTGTGGTAAGTCAGATTTGTCTATCAGATGTAGTTGCTCACTTTTGAAGACCACTATTTCCATTTTGCGTCATCTATTCTTCCTAAGCTGTGCGCCACACTAATGGTATGTATGGAACAGTGGTTATGCTTGTCCATTCCTAGAAACACGTAAGCGATACAAGGCACCGTAATGTAACTAATGGCTTGCTGATGGTACACATTAGCACAAACTGGGATCCAGTTAGAAGTCACGTCAAATGTTGTCGTAGTGTTATTTTTTTTTCTTTCTTTTTATTGCGTATGTCTGACGGCCACCAACTCACTCGTTGGTAAGTGACTTTGAGGTCGATAATAAAGAAAATTAGAAGAAAACTATTCACTCTGACCTTGAAAAACCCTAGATAATATCTGTCAGTAAACGAGTACACCGGGAGACTTTTCCATTCCTTGGCTGGTAAGTATTAAAAACGTAGAATATATACCTTTTGTATGGACGCATCCAAGGAAAATCCATGTGTAAAACAATTTGTATTTAATGTATATAAAATGGCAGCTTCATTTTATCAAAACTGTATTAGCAAACGTCATGTGTATTCGTTGACAGTTGACTGCTGACAACTGTCAACCAATACAGTATATAAGTTGCGGTTGCATTGCAATCGCCCTCCCCGATCCGACTGCTCCTAGCAATAGGAAATATTCAGTTTTTGGTACAGGCGTCGGTTACCAGAGGCACACACACACACAGCAATCCCGCCGGCAGAATCGTAGACCCACAGGATCTGTTAGAAGATCGGTTAGATTCTCTCCAAATAATCATTCAGTTCAACAAACCGTTAGGGCTCCAGGGCACACCCCCTCTGGGGTGCCTGGGCAAGTCTGATTCCCACTCCCGGTGACGGCCCAAGCCGAGGTTCGTACCTTCGAGGTGCCCTTGTGCTAGTCGCCTATAAACTTAACCACCAAGTTATGCCGAACGCACTCTGCGTTCGCTAACTAGTCCGGTCAAGCTGTAGAGGCCAAAAGGCCAACAGTAAAAGTCACTCATAAAAAAAAAAAAAAAAAAAAAAAAGCAATCGCCCTCTTTCTGTGCTCGAACCTCGAAGCGAGAACAAGTAAGTGTAAACGAATTGTGTGTAAAATAGTTCAGGAGGTGATTTCTTGACTGAAATGCTAACACATGGTACTAGACTCTCGTTTTTTATTATTTGCCTTTGATCACAATATGTAGTATGTATGTATGTCCTTTAGATATAAGTTTTTGTATAGGTTAAATTTATTTTCTTTCTTTCTTTCTTTCTATGTAGTATGTGTAGTTCGACGCCCAACAGCCCGCTGATGTAGGCTGATGGTGATGATAATTTATTAGTTTGGCAGTATAAGTGTATTGTTTAGCATGTTGTATGGTTAAAGATGGTAACACGCTCAACTTTGAAAGTCAAAACAACTGTTTTTAGCAGGGAATGATCTAAAAAGCTCTACATAATTCCTGCTTTAGAATTCCACTACTGCACATTCCAACACTGTCACCTCCACATTTTGCAAAATAGTCCGGTCCCCACTGTCCAGTTTTTCCACTCCTTTCTTGCGTAGATCTGAAGGTGCAGAATTTTATCCTATTCCTCCGAAGGTCTTCCTGCCAAGCTTCAATATGGAACGTCTGGGCGTGTCCTTAGGTGGCGGTTAACGCTTACCATCAAGCGAACTACAAGCTGTTTTGCTGCTCTTTTTACACACAAAAAACACACGGTATTAAAATGTGATACATTAAACTTACTTAATTTTATACATTTCATGGGGTGTTCAAATCTTTAAGACAAGTTTGCAGATGAGAATTGGGTAGACAAAACCTAAGATACTTTTTCACAGACATATTTATATAAATTACTATTGTAAACTATCACGGTTGTTCACTAAAGTTATATGATTATTTATGGGATATTTACCGTGGTAAGGTTGTGGAATGAGATCCCGATATTTCGGCGCAGTTACATGCACCATGTTCACGGGAAGACTGTATGTAGAAATAAAAGAAGAATGTAGAAATATTACGGTAGCTCATTCCACAACCTTACCACGGTAAATATCCCGTAAATAATCATATAACCACCATATTTATATAGTTATGAATTTTTTTATGTTCAAAAACTCCTCGATATCCATGTTCCTTTTTGACTTTCTTACTGCCAGTTTATTATTCGACTGTACCCAGAATCATGTACTCTATAACTTTGGGTCTTGGCTAACTATAACACAGTTTACTTTAGAAAGCAACTGGTATTTTATTAAGATAATAGAATAAAAATAGGTTATTTTCAGTGTATGATTGAATAGCATCCTTTATTTTTGGAAATATATATTTCAATTTTTCTAGTCAACCCACACTTTAGCCCACGCACCCAGGGAATCATAAGAAATGTTGCCCGATAATGGGTCCAGTTTACCACTAACCTGAAGACACATGACGGTGGAGCTAAGCTTGCGAGTCACGTACAAAAACCCTTAACAATAAATACCTGTCCCGTTTATAGCGGGGACACGTGCAATTTGCTTTAGCCGTAATTTGACGTACGGCGGTAATGGCTCAATAAGATGGGCCGAGTTATATACGAGTTTTGTCAAGGACATTTTCGCTCGTAAGGTTACTGCAATTACTGGAATTGTACAGAACTTGAAGTACGGGTTATGTTTGCTTGTATTGAAGTAAAATGAATACGTAGTACTTCACACAAGTTCTTTAGAAATAAAGTTATACTTGTAAAGTCTGATCAGCTAAATGTGGGTTCTATGAAAAATCAAACACTGAGATCACAAGTTTGCTGAGGTTGCCCAAATGTACTCCAAACATGATACAACAAGTGAGTAATATTTTTGAAGTTACCAGAGTGCCTAGTGCGAGTTTATCTAATTGCAATCACCTACTCAATTACGTTAACGTTAACTACGGTGTGTATAAAATAATAACAGTTCCGTCTAGTATCATTAGACAGCACTGCTTGAATTGTATGAAATAAAATCAGTACCATCTACATGAATGAGTAAATGCAATTGGAAAAACCTTGCAATAAGGACTCTGATGATCGGATGTCGTATCACCACGTTTTCTTAAACCTACAATAGAGCTAATTAGTATCATTTCTAGTGAACTGTGGCAGCTTATCAGTATAATTATAACATACTTGCTTGCAAATATTGACATGACAAATAAGTTAACGAAAAATCAAACAAACGATGCCTGCTTACCTCCGGATTTGATGGCTTACGTAAACGAAATAAAACATCACAACAACAACTCCGTGGGCGCAACTAGTCAATTTAGAATTATTTAAATGCTACCTATCTTGGTTCCGGGTTAGTCATATAAAAAAATAAAAAATTATAACTGAATAATTTATTGCACCTTATGAAATTCACACACAGGTGGTAGGTATCATAGTAATGACCTAATTGTGTATGGCAACAAAATGCGGAGCGTATTGATTTATGCATTACTAATTTATAGGTTGGCAAGTTTGATGTATGTTTATAGTTAGACCTCATTCGATAGATGAATAGTCAGATCCAGTTTTGACTTGAAGTGTTCCGTTAACCCATGTATCGAAGGATCAACGCAGAAGCATAGCAAGAGAGAGAAGAATTCTAGCGGTAAGATAAAACCTAGCGATGATACTGACGACAACAACTTTTATTGTTACCTTTTTACACTATTCCAGGGCTGCCCAAAAACTCGAGCATCCCAATATCATGAAAACTAATAAAATTTAACACAATTCCGGCGACGTGTCCCGTTCTGATGGGCATGAATAATTTGATCAACCCTACGTAAATTGCGAAAGGGTTCGTGCAAATGATTTTATTTACGTAATGGTATTACATATTATTTTGTTCGCTCTTGTTTATTTTGTTCACGTGTTTTAGGACTCTGTTTTTGCGATTTCCATAAGAGTCCAAGAAATGATAAGAACTTCAACTTTCAAGACAATTATTTTAATTTAATTTACTTAATAATAGGCTTGCGTTTGACCGCCAACACGCCTGATGTAAAGCGACGATGTGGTCTACGATAGAGCACGCTTGCCTAAAAGAAACCGATTCACTCGTGATTTGAAGATTGTATGTATGTGTATGTGGCTTAGCAGCTTTGGTCCTAGAACGCAAGCTACGATAAAGAATGGTCTACTCTTTTTGACCGGAGAAAAAAAACATGTATAAATTCTAGCTTTGTCGTGTTTATATGTCCTAGATTAAAATGGACAAAATTGTATCGCGGCGTAGGTGCCAGATCTGCAGAAGTCTATTGTTTTTGACGTGGCCTATGATTGATTAAATGTTTCAAAACATTTGGAAGAATAATTTAATGTGTCAATGCCCTACTCGTTCAGGCAGCTAGACTGAACGGTCAGAGGATTTATCTTCGGACTTCGTAGGTACTGCAACACGAAGTTTTAATTTAATGTTAGCCTTTCATCCACCGCCTTCACTATCCTACCTTTGCTCTCTCTTGCTATGCCATCTGTCTTAATCCTGTGCTATTCTGTAAGCCATTATTGTAAAAGATTCGAAGTAAGAATACTGTATCTGCTATTTCAATCAGTATTACGGTAGTTTTGTTTGTTTGTGCAAAATGGTTTCTTTTTTCCTCAAACAACCCGTTTTTTTTTCTCATAATATATTTATATTGTACCTATTAATAAAAATTAAGACTATTACTAGTATTATGGTTTTTTAAATTAAAAATAGGCTTGCACTTGGTCGCCACTCGCCTGATGGTAAACGATGATGCGGTATACGAGGGAGCATAATAATATATATTTAGTCTAATCAGTATCGCCAACGAAGTATTTATATTCAAACCGACCATGGCCACTTACTACTGCCACTGCCAATTTATATGAAAAATGCAAATCGTTTGGACGTCCGAATTTGTTATGTTTTTTCGTACCAAAAGCATTTTCTGCCACCGCGTTAGTATGAATGCAATTTTTATTTCGTTTCATATAAATTTTTATACAGCAATCCTAGTTTAAATTGAACAGTTTTATTACAGTGGCGCAGTTACAATTCAATTAAATATGGTAACTAACTTTGCTGTTATTGTGGGTTTTTAATTATTAAAAAATATATAAACGCCGTAAATTAGACGTACAAAAAGAGAGAGCAATGCTTCGCTGTGAGTAATAACGATGGTTTATGGTTAGAGAGAAGACCAGCAGTTTATCTACCTAATTGATAGTACACAGCTGGTCTACGGGATACCTAACTACATAAATTTCAATTCATAAATCCACAACCTTCCATATCTCAATGCTAGCTATAGTATCTTCCGATGTTATTTGCTTTCTACAGCGGTTTTCACCCGACTGTCCAGGAGAGTAATGTTTTCCAAGTTTAAGTACCAGCGCCGCGGCTTCACTACAAGAACCATGCATTTTTTTCAGGATAAAAATAAAATTATGTATGTATGTATGTATTTATCTATGTATGAATGTATGTACGAAACGCCAAAGCTTAGCGAATAATATAATTTATAAATTTTGCATATTAAATGAATAAAATAAAAAAATGTTTGGAGCTTATATCGACATATATACTTTATATATGCACAATGGCGCAGGTTCGGTTGGAAGAATGGTGCAGGTTTTTTCATCTCTTTAAAACCTTATTCGGACTAATACGCTGAGCAGAGTTACGCTGAGTTGGCACCGGCTTGTGACAGAAATTATTTATTTAATTGTGTTTAACTCGTAATGTCTTTGTATCTTTTGTTTCTGTCATGAATAAATATTTCTTTCTTTCTTTCTTTCTTTCTTTCTTTCTTTCTTTCTTTCTTTCTTTCTTTCTTTCTTTCTTTCTTTCTTTCTTTCTTTCTTTCTTTCTTTCTTTCTTTCTTTCTTTCTTTTCTAATACGCACATTAAGAAAATGCGTTTTATAGATGCCTAGCGACCAGTATAACATTTTTATTTATACCTTATGTATAAGATATAAAAACAAATACAAATTAATTTATTGGGCATTATAAAAAATTATAACATATTACATGAACTCATTGACTCCGAACTAGTAATAAAAACTGTATTTCAGGAGCCAATGGCCTCTCCAATTAGATGTTACTAACTAAATGACAAAACAAAGACTAAAATAATAATAAAAAATATGACAATAAAAAATACAAAAGTTATTAAAAAAATTAATAATAATAATATATAATATGATATCAAAATCTGTGTGTATGTACGATAGGTTTATCCGCAGTTAACTCAGTAAAGTTTGGAATGGAAGTAAGTAAAGCAAATTTACTTATCGGCGAATTCACGGTCAAACGCAAGCCTATTAATAATTTTTAAACTGCGGTGCAGTGTTATTTATCATTATTCACTTGAAAACTCTCGTTTTAGTTATTTTATTCATAAAACATGTTTCACAATTCAAGTTCAATTTCTCAGCAGTTAAATGTATTACAGAAGCAAGAAACAATTTGCCATTCATATTCATTACGTCTCCTTTTAGAATGGCTAACGTAATTGACAAAACAAATAATTTGATCCCCCGGTGTAGGTGTCACTGATCTCTGGGTATCGTTTCAAGGTTAGCTTGTTTGGTTTAGGATAGTTGCTGGAATTCAAAATGGAAGATAAACGCTTTTATTAAATTCTATATTAAATCCTAATATTATGAATGCGAAAGTAACTCTATCTTTCTGTCTGTTTCTCTGTCTGTTTGTTTGCTTTTCATGAATAAACGGCTAAGCCGATCTTAGCAAAATTTTGCAGGAATATAGTGTGCATCAGGCGGATGGACATAGAGAACTTTCCGGAATACGGAAAAACTGAAAAATTGCGGGTAACACCACGGGATTCACCTTATATGATAGAATATAAATAGTCATTATTAAATTGATTAAATAATACAAGTCTTTATCATCATCGTCATCATGATGATGACTTGTATGACATTAATTTATCATAAACCTTCTTGTTAAAAGTTATTTTAAATATTAAATAATTAATTATATTTTCTAGACTCCAAAAAAATATTGAGCTGTATTACTTATAAACAGAGATTTTCTCCGTGGCTGTCTACAGAAATTAGAAATGCGATTGAGAACTACCGAGATAATCTCGAGCGCTGCCCTTACGCATGAAGCGATCGAGGTTACTGGGATGAGCGGTTCACGCCTGCATCGGAATGCTATCATTATGCCAGCTACTTAGGGTAGACATTTGCGTGTAGATGACTCAAAAGTCCCACACGCGATGCAACAGTAAAATGTCACCCAATCATAATATTCCATCACTGGATCATCTCAAACGGCCCACGCCCACGACTTGAAATTCAGGTGTCAGAGGTCAGACGGTTTCGCAATCCGCGGAGCCATAAACTTTGATTAGATTTACCGCGTTTCATGGCCTGTCCATTACAATGCAACAGCGAGACAGCCATGTAATTGAATTTTTCCGACTCATCGAATGTACGTTTTTTGTCTCGTTTTTTCGTCGAATACAATATTTTTTCTGTCTTTTTTAATCGCATTTTCAGTTTCTATCCAGCACTTTTATAGCGTCAGTGAATCATGTTTATAAAATGGAAACTGATATTTTTGTGCGGTTACCTATTTTTTGCTCTACGCAGCAAGAGACATTAGGAATGTACAGGGTGTAAGCTAAGATTAGCTGAGTGATATGAAACCTCAGTACTTACCTTGTAACTATAATTATATTGTTACCAGACTAATTAGCCTTAAAATTGCAAAAACTCTAAATAAAACATGTATTGTGTTAAATTGAAAGAATAAATTACATTCATAAACGACATGATGAGATGTATGGAACCGCTTATTTTTTTTATTTCATTACAATATTTGTGATTTTAGTTTTTTTTGTGATATTTTTTTGCTATAGTTAAATCAGTGGGTATTGAGCTCTTCTATCACCCAACTGACCTAATCGATCTCTTAGGTAACACCTTGTATGGGACTGGTCTTAAGTAGTTTACGTGCTTGCATGTTATTTTGATGAGTTAAACCACATTCTCAGATAAAGTATAAACAAAACAAAACGAGCCATGAAAGTCTCTCCCGTATCTACACTTCTTTCAAACAAAGATGAAATCGTAAAACCCGCTATGGTTGCAAACTGTACAAAGAATTCAAGAGTCTAAAGCCTGTGAAGGGCCTTGATTATCTGATAGGTGACAATTTACAGCTCTACAAATCTTGTAGTACGCAGAGCACAAAACGCCTTTTATTTTGACATAAATCTCGAATGAAACTGCTATCCAGGGGTAAGTATGTACAGTGTACGACAAACGTTCAGGCCGCCCACATTTGTTTTTATTTACTAGAAACGCGTTTAGCTTACACCACGCACCGCGTCGGTCAGACGAACATATTTAATACGGCCGACCAACGAGAGGAAAATTGCAAAATATATAAATATAATATACACGTCTCTTTCACTCTCGTTTTTGATCTAAATCCGCACGTATTTTTTGACTAGACTATACAGTACCTCAGGGAAACGCTGGATCCAGGCCGCTTCCAACCGGCCTTTTTGGAGATCGATGGGGGAGGTCTATGTCCAGCAGTGGACGTCCTATCGCTGAAACGATGATGATGATTAGACAGTACGTAAAATGGAGTACTTTTTTATGTAGTTTTATTTAAGCCGTTGGCATCCCCACACTTTACGGGGACCTTTTTTAGGTTAATTTATTGTTATCTTAAATTAAAATACTATAATAATTAGTTCTAATTTATATGGAAAACTAAAAAGAAACACGCGAGAGTAATGGTTCGACAACTACATGATATTATGCTGTGACAACGTCGGCAAGGTGCCGTGACGTAAGACGTATGCTGTCAGATCGTGAAGAAGCGCAATTGCCTTCAATGCATTGTATGACCGCGCGTTGTGCTACCACATTCTAAATCCGAATCCCACCCGTGCGCTTATTCATCAATATGAGATTTAAGCCTGCTACGATATTTTATTTTCGATTCATTTTAAGTATTTTGTTGTTTTTATAAATATAACATCATCTACATATCGGCTACATTTTTGTCCTGCACTGTACCAACTCGCATGAACGAGATTTCTCTCGTTCACGTTACAAAGGTTTCAACGTGTAAGCGGATTTTCAGCGAGATTAAGAAAAATAAGAGAAAATATAAAATAGGCATAATATTTTGTAGGCGCAGAAGATTATTTAGAAATTGAATATTCCCTTTTAGATAAGCAAAGATTACGTTCTTTCCACTCACTTAGCGATATATTTTTGATATTTAAGGAGCACCGTAATTCACTAAAGGCGAAGGAGGAAGTAAAAGTAGCAATGAAATTTGTACCCTGGATGGGGTTGCATACGGTGAAATTTTAAATGACAAACTCCGACCGGTAGACGTTTATACACCGTTTTAGCTGATGTCTATCTAAGGTCCGGTGTCGACTTACGTGACGAGACGTGACTTTTTACTAACTATTTATGTTGTTTACTCGCGGTACCCATTGTGACGAGGCATGCACTCTGACAAGTTATATGGTTCAACTTCTCACCTCGCAACATTGAAAGCATTTGTATAGATAGAGCACTAGCTGCACCCCTCGGGTTCACCCGCGTGGATTTCTCCTTATATTTTTTTTAATAGATTTATTTCATAAATATACACATAATTGATATAAATTAGTATCGAAAAACTAAGCTGTTTGTATTGACACTAAGCTTCACTACACGCACTGACACAACAGCGCAAACTTAAATAGGTATTTAAATACTTAAATATAAAAAATAAAAAATACACCTAACGTTTACAAATTAGTACTTAGGTAGGGTAAAGTGGGGATCATTGTTACACGGTTGTTACACATCAGCTATCTGCTAGCGAAAGTCCCGTCAAAATCGGTCTAGCCGTTTTGAAGTCTATAGGGATCATACATAAATACATACATCACCTATTATAATTTAAGAAACGTCGCTGTTGCATCATAAGTTGACACCGAGTCTTAAAAATTTAGCTTTACGTAACACGATATAAGGTTCACATTTCAGTACGTTGTTTCATCTCTACCGTACTATTGGTCAATTAGGGTTGCGCTTTAGAAGCGTATCGACTGTTTTATTAGAGCTCTGGTGTACTCAATCGATCGCATCAAATATTTAGAAAGTAATTTTCTTTTCGAACAAAAGCCTTTGTATTATTTTAAAACTTTTATAGATGTAGCCGGTACTGCCCGTAATTTATGGAATGTACCAGAACTTGCAAAAGTTGGAATTTTCAAGTAGTAGTCAACTTTTGCAAATTTTCCTGAACGTCTGAAGTTTTCCACAGACCTAACGCATCGTGGCAAATGTTTCAAACTGACCTTCTTTACTAGTTTCTTTCGCGTCAAGTTGCATGACGTCACGAGAACTATTTATTGGTACGAGTTTTTCAAGTTTATTATAGTGCAACTCTTTTTTAATTTAAGATATGATAAGATATATTTATTGCCAAAAAAACATAAACAATGGACATATACTATTAGAAACATAAGGAGAAACAGTGTTTGGCAATAGGGGTACGCTCAGCGCTGTACTGCGAGGTCCGGAAGGGTCACGCAGGGCTAGTTTTCGGCATACCCTTTTGCTCAGAAAAAAGATGGTAGGTGAGCATTAGGTATTTTTAGGATTAGGAGCATTTAGTAATAGGCTTGCGGTTGACCGTCAACTCGCCTGATGTTAAGCGATGATGCGGCCTATGATGAAATACGTAAACTTTATTTAGTACATAAAAAGGGGCAAATAATCATGTGGTCTACATGATGGTAAGCAGAAACCGCCGCCATGGATACCTGCAACATTAGAGGTGTAGACGGTGCTTTGCCGGCCCGGAGTTGTAGATACCTAGAAGAAACCGATTCAATTGTTATTTGAAAACACCCAGAATCTGGAAATCCCACTCAGACAGCGCATTCCACGGACTAGCAGTTTACACAATAAAACTGGGATCAAAGCGCTTCGTACGGGTTAGCATAAAGCGGTGACGATTTTTCGTGCCCAGTCTGGCAGTCAGATAGAAAAAAGGGCAAGAGGGAATTAAATCGTGCAGATCCAATGAACACTCTCCGAAATGTATCCGATCAAAAACCGCGAGAAATGAACATGATTGTATTGTTTCAAAGTTTAGACCCGACACATCAGTAATGAACAGTGGGCAGGTAATGCGTTCGGAACTCCATCAATATTTCATCAGTATCGACTGTCAGTCAACAGCTCGCGTGTACCGTTAATAAACCAGTAACACTCGCGTCAATCACGAACTGAATACCTAAAACACAGAATACATATTCTTTTTAGGGTTTCGTATCCAAAGGGTAAAAACGGGACCCTATTACTAAGCCTACGATGTCTGTCTGTCCGTCTGTCAGTCTGTCTGTCCTAAAACGGTCCTTTAAACGGCTGTATCTTTCGAACCGTAATAGAAAGCTAGATGCAATTGTCACAGAATATGTAACGTTATAGTGGATTAACTAACAATAAATAAAAAAGGCAAAAACTAAAAATTAAAGAGGGGTGGGTCACCATACAAGAAAAGTTTTTTTTAACGTATTTTTGTATTAGCTCTAATGTAAAAACGGTAACACATACAAACTTGGCATGATTATAGTACACAGTCCAAAGTATAACAAAAAATAATAAATAATGGCCCAGTGCGAGTTGGTGTCAAATTTCTGTTCACCACCGATTCTCGTACGATCACCGAAGTAAAGCAACGTCGGGTGCGGTTGGTACTTGGATGGGTGACCGCCTGGGCGTTGATGGGATTTTGTCTTTTTGCACAACTCTTTGTACTTTCGTTGGTAACAAAATGTGTTGGTACGGAACCCTCAGTGTGCGACCCTGACTCTTACTTGGCCGGTTTTATTACACAATATCTAAGTAATTATCTACTTATTAGAATAGAGAAGGACAAGGGGATATATTGTATGCGTACGAAAAAGAGCTCCGGAACAAAAGCCGATAAATCCACTTTATGATAATACTAGTGGGCCGCCCCGGCTTCGCACGGGTATAGATATATAGCCTATGTCAACCGGGGATAGTAACTTCCCAACAGTGAAAGAATTTTTCAAATTGGTTCAGTAGTTTCGGAGCCTATTCAATGCAAACAAACAGTCAAATCTTTCGTCTTTATAATATTAGTATAGATTACAGCCACTATACGCCATACAGAATTAGGTCCTTGTTTTAAATGCAATTAATGATCACCCATCAAAAGACGGCGTTCTTGCTCAGTGATATAATATCTGGCAAAGCAAATTCACTCGGACGGACGGCCTCGCAGTTGAGTTAATCCACTTTGTGGAGCTAATCTACAAAACTTGCACTAATTCAAGCTTGCTTATAAAACGGGCCGAGTAGCTGGCCCCAGGGGCTGGTTTAAGTTGCCTTACAATTGCAAATATGATATTTACAATTGCCGTATACAATTAAGAGAGACATTGGGCCCTTGGGGACCATCTCACCCTATTTTCAAAAATATTTCATAGCGCCTGGTTAATTCTACGCGTGACCAAAATGCTGGCGTGTTTGCCGCCAGCATGCTGGATACGTTGCCAACTGATAATGGGCTTGAGAATTTGGATTGTATTTAGACCTTCATCGGCTTCGTCTAACTATTTTTGTAGTTTTAGTGTAAGCTTGTATTGTGTTAGCTTGTGTGTGTGTGTGTGTGTGAATGATAAGGTTGTCCAAGTTACGAAATGACCAGTTATAGCTTGATAATGAACAGAAATTTGTCACCGACTCGAATTTGGCCTTTATTTATTATTTGTTGTTTTACTTTAAAATGTGTACTATAATCACGCCAAGCTTGACGCTCGTACGTATTACCGTTTTTACAAGAGATCTAATACAAAAATACACTTAAAAATACTTTTGTTTTATGGGAACACCCCTTTCGTTTATACTTTTTGAGTTTTTTATTATTTTTAGTCAATTCGCCGTAAAATAACATGATTATCATCTATTACGGTTCGAAATATACAAGCCCTTAATAGGTAGGACAGATGGACAGACGGACGGACAGCAAGACAGACATCGTAGGCTTAGTAACAGATAAACAGATAAACAGATAAACAATTTTATTGATAACAGTGTGAATAATTATAAGTCAGTCAAGAATTTCATGTTAAAAATAATAATAATCATAATTATAAATACTTCCAATTAATTTATAATAGGATCCCGTATTTACCCTTTGGGTACAGAACCCTAAAAATTGAAAGAATTAAGAACCTTCCTCCCGAAGTTGGTTAAAAATACAAATACACATTTCACTTTAAAATCTGTCAAGCCCTATATGAAATAGGAGGTAAAACAGAAACAGACAAAAATATATACTTAAATAGACCTGGAAAACATTACCCTCTTTTTGGACAGTCGGTTAAAAATATACAACCGTCGGAACACGTCAGATATCCATTAGTGTCCTGCGGTGTGCGCTTGCAACGATAGTTACACCTCACTACGGCGCTGCAGCGACACTGTTACGAGGCAGGTGAAGATTGTATTTATGCCTGTTAGTTTTTCTACATATAGATAGTTATTATATTATGTGCAACTATCTGGGCCGTGGTTATGTGAAACGGATGGGTGGTACCCCAACGTGGACACTCCATCTGTAACAGTACATTTTCCTCCTTCACAATTAAATCTTATTATATTAGCCTCTCCATAGCTCGCTGTAGAAACCCCGAGCATAGCCTTCTCCACAGCTTGAGCTATGAAGAGGGCTATGCTCGGGGCTCGAAATCGAATCTGAAATGAGGAGATCCGTAGACGAACGAAAGTCACCAACATAGCCCACCGGATTAGCAAGTTGAAGTGGCAGTGGGCAGGGCACATATCACGCAGAACAGATGGCCGATGGAGCCGAAAGGTTCTGGAATGGAGACTACGGACCGGTAAGCGCAACGTAGGACGTCCACACACAAGATGGACAGACGATCTAAGAGACCGCAGGGAAACGCTGGATGCAGGCCGCTTCCGGCCCTTTTGGAAATCGATGGGGAGGCTTATGTCCAGCAGTGGACATCCTATGGCTGAAAATATGATGATGATGATATTAGCCTCCACTGCAGGGCAAATGCCTCCTTATTCCCTCCTCAAACTTGTTTATTGATAAAATTTCAGAAGTTCGCTCTTGGAGTGTGCCAGGCTGCCAGCGAGCCAGCGCAGTATCTTAGGAGTGAAACTTGTAGACAAGATAAGAAACACGCCAGCATATTGGTCACGCGTTGCATTAACCAAGCGCTCTGAAAGATTTTTGAAAATGAGGCGAGCTGAACTGTATGTGATTGAGAGTTTCATTATTTCTACGTCACAAATAGGTACCTACTTTTCAGGAAGTGTTCGTGAGTAGTTTGGCCACAGTTCCCTGGTGCGGTTCAACCACTGCCGCCCAGCGGCTGTCCGCGCGTAATCAAATTGTAGGCTCGTTACGTCACGGGCGCTATTGTGACGTTGAATGACGTCAATGGACGTTCACTGCCATGTGTTCTGGAAAATCAGAGCCGTTATTAGATACTACTGGACCAGGTGGCTGGATAAAGACATATTGAGTTCTTAGCAAAACTATATATCGAGTAAAGGTACGCTTCGAAATCGCACGGCAGCAGCTAATCTATACTAATATTATAAAGAGGAAAGATTTGATTGTTTGTTTGTTAGTTTGTTTGCATTGAATAGGCTCCGAAACTACTGAACCGATTTGAAAAATTCTTTCACTGTTGGGAAGCTAGACTATCCCCGGGTGACATAGGCTATAATCTATACCCGAAGCTGGGGCGGACCGCTAGTTTTATATAACTTTACGCAGTATTTATGCCATCATCATCATTTCAGCCTATAATGTTTCCACTGGTTTGACTCATGCCTTCTCTCAGAGAGAGAAGATGAGCCCTAATCCACCATGCTGGCACAGTGCTTGTTGGTATTCAGTTTATATGTATTTATTTGATAGTTGTTAGACCACAAGTACAGTGACAGACCAGTGTACTACATTGGAGATTTTTCAGCTCCGACAGATAAATAAATAAATAAAATAAATATTCGGGACATTTTTGCACACACGGTCATCTGACCCCAAACAAAGCAAAGCTTGTGATATGGCTGCCAGAGACTGATATACATACATATATAGTTTTAAATACATACTTAAATAGCTAATCGGGCTATCAAGATGAAATAATAGTGTTAAAAAATTATTGAAAATGTTTATGTGAGTACATCTTTTAACACTTCACTGTTACACCGGCTACCGGCTTCAATCTTCAGTTCAAATAAATTATTGAAAAAAACCAACTTTAAAAAACCACAAAATAACATTCCAAGTTAATATGCCGCTACAAATAACAAAATATTATTTTTACACGGATTTTGAAGTCGGCCGTAATCGTTGTAAATACATAATTTTTTTTTTTTTTTAAAACGTGTATTTTTTTAGAATTTACTTAAAAACTAGTAAATGTTCTTGATTGAAAAATATCATATTTTTATTCAGTTTATCAAAATTTAATGCAGCTGTCAGACATAAAAAAATTGTGCTGAAAATTATTTGAAATATCAAGTGGTATTTTAATGAAATATTGTTTCTTATATACCTTATATTATGTGTTTACCGTTACATGTGTTTTATTACTGTTCAATCTCATTGAAACAGGATACGTACGGTACAGTCGGGAGTACTGTGTAGTGAATTATATTTGCCGAATTATCCTGCGCCATCGTAAAATGTGCGTTGCTTTTTATGATCTTGTTGCGTACTTTATTTTCTAGTAGAAATGCTGTTTCCAGCGCGTACTAACGTACTGTTTCTCGAAACTAATGAAAATTTAATATTTGATTAAACTAATTATTATAAATCAGACTTCTTATTAATGTATAATTATATACATAAAAGCAATTTTGTCTGTCTTAATTATTTGTCTTCTTCCTAACTCGTCCATTTCCAAAACCGTCACTTTCAAATGTATTCACTTCCTATTTTGCCCATTTCTAAAGTTGTCTACTTCCTAACTTGTCTTCTTCCTAACTCGTCCATTTTCAAAACCACCACTTCATGCTCGGCTGGAACACCTATCCCTACCAAGGTATCTCCACTGGTAGGAATAAGTGAAAAAAAACCACTTAGATTTACCGATCGTGATAGGTGGAAATGGAAGGTCTATGTTCATAGTCCTTGTTTCCTGAGAACTTAAATCTAAGTATCTTTAAGACCAGAGTGAATAGGTTTCATCTAGGTCGACAAGCTTTATGCCAAACCGTCGCTTACCATCAGATTGTCTATAGTACGAGACTTTTCAAATGCGTTTACCTGTTCAATCGCGTCAACGTTAGCTACGAGCCGTAAGAAATAAGAACAGTTCCATCTACATGGCGCTAGATGGCACTGTTCTTATTTCATACAAATCGTAGTAAACGTTAACGCCGTCGAGTATATAAACCCAAAGGGAAAAACTCGCATTGCAACACAGGCGAGTTGGAGGCCAAACGTATAAAAGCGCAACTTGCGCTTTGTGCAATACACATTAATATAAAATAATATGCATGGTTTGTTTTTGTGCATATTTCTGGCTGCCTTATTCGGTTTTAACCGACATCTATTAGTTTTATTAAATTTGTTCTAAATAAAAATATTATTCCAGTCTGTCTTCGCTTAGAAAGTAAGTGAAGATTTTTTGTCATAAAGTTAGTGATTAATTAATATTCATTAAAAGCTCAAAATGTTACCAAACTGACCGACAGACTGAGAAACCAAGTTAAGCGTTTGTATTTTAATGTGAATGTGAAAACTATCAACAATCTCGTTTCATTATCAGGTATTTCTCTCGCAGTGCATTCAATAATGTAAAGTATTTAATTAGATGAATATTTCGGTACAATGGTACCGGAATGATGAGTTTGCTGCTCGGTTATAAACATATCTCAATACTTTATTGAAATAATATCAAATTACAGCTGGCTGTAAACATACCTGTGACTTTATACCTGTGACTTTATACAATTTATTGCGATATATTTTATTTCGTTATCAATAAAGACATGAGAAATATAGAAACCTTATATTTACCTCGAAGCGTAGAGAAATTGCCGGCAAGGCCTGTGTGGCAAGGTCCAGCCTGTTATAATCACTTACTACCAGAAAGGCTACCTGCTTGTTGGCCAAACTATTTAGTAACAAGTATAAATTGACTTTTTTTAATCCTTGATAAAAGAGATGATAGCCTTTAACGGGGTTAAACAGATTTTCATGAATCATAACTACGAACCAAGAGTGTGGGAACACGATGGGCTGACAATTAGTTATGAAATGAAACTTAAACTTTATTTGCATTCTCATAGCAAATATCATCATCAACAATATTTTACAGTCACCAAAGATAATGACCTCAAACCTTTTATTTTATTTGTGTATATTTTCCGTATTTTTAAATACAAATAAATGCTATCAAAATCCCCGTTTCATTATTATAACACGCTTTAAATAGGCTCATCACCTCCGATCTGTTTTCCCGGGACCTTTTCGGTGTAATGTAATTTTAACACAGTGAATAGACTTTTGATAAAATAATTAACCCCTGTGACCCCTGTGACCCCTGTGATGACATCTAGATTTCCCTGACACGCGCTTTAAGTCGTTTTATTGCTAGTTTTGTACAATGATTTATACATTTTAGATGTAATTACAAATAGTTGCTTACATTACTATCAATATTGTTTGTTTTGAGTTTTTCTTTTAATTTAATATCAGTGAATTCAGTATCTAGGCCCGTATTCACTAACTAAAACACGCACGAAACGCCCCGCATTAAGTTAACCTCTTAAAATTTGGCCTCTATTCTCTATGAAATAAAAGCCAACTTATAGAGGTTAACATAATGCGCCGCGTTACGTGCGTGTTTGTAGTTACAGAATCTTTGTAGACGTACAAATCTAGAGATGGTTTAAAAATACCGTAAATATTATTAACATAAAAAAGTATTAATTTAATTAACTGTTGAAATTATTTCAATAGTTAAGATATCATGTTATTAATTTAAATAGTTAACAGATAGACATTACTACAATTGTATCACAAACAAATGTGTGAAAGAAAGATTAGTTTGCGTGTGTGACAATTAAGTTAGTATAAAATTAAATAATGAACCTCGTTCGCTGAGTCCCGAGTATATAACGCTGTTGGATTAGCAACACGGACCCGTTGGAGATAATTTAAAATTTTGTAATATATCGTCTTAATACTCCGGATCGCGATAGTAAAACAAAGCCACGGAAGTGTTTATTAAAAATTTAATTAAAAACATCCTGTTTGTACGTAATATTTGAATTTAATTTTTTTGCTCATTCATTTTTAATAGCATGGTTTTGGGCGTTATTTTTTGCTGTTTTACGCTTTCTTTTTGGTTTTATTAGTTAGAGAAAATTAGCTTCATATACAAAAAAAAAATACAATAAAGTTTTAAACAATACTTAGAGCAAACATTATGATGAAAGCATTTACTTAATTGATTTAAAAAAAACTACTTACGCCCACCCAAAAAAGGGTTCTCATTCGCTTGTATTTTTTAATGTTTGTTACACCAGGAAATGCAGCCAGCGTTCTTCTTGGTAATTTACCACACGGGCAACATCTTGTTTTTGATTTATGGTTTAAGTGTAATAATTAATCATTTTTATCCGTGGTCAACTATGCTGGTATACTAACTAGCAAAACATTTTTTTATACTGTTTCGCATCATCAGCCAGTACACGTTCACTGCTGAACAAATGCCTCCCTCTGAGAGGGGTGTTGCCAAAATCCCCACGCTGGGCAAGCGGCTTGGGGATCGCAGTACGTTCACCGTGTACTAAGATGCTGCTGCCTATCTTCCGGTAGTTCTGGTCACAGTTTTAGGAGGTACCCGTGCCCAATACTGTATAATGTATGTTGATCAATACTTATATTATAAAAAGAAAAGATTTGATTGTATGTTTGTTTGCATTGAATAGGCTCCGAAACTACTGAACCAATTTGAAAAATTCTTTCACTGTTGGGAAGCTACACTATCCCCGGGTGACATAGGCTAATCTATAATCTATACCCGTGCGAAGCCGGGGCGGACCGCTAGTCCTTAAATAAATTGAAGAAAAAAAAAGGCTTTTTTTGGTTGCTTACTTTGATAGAACTTTGTACTTAAATTAAATAAAGATACGTATATTTCAATTAAAATATAGAATACTCAGTTATTTGGTGCTTTCTTACTCCTTTTTGACACATTTCACTTTCCAACTTATAGAAAAAGACGATAGTTTTAAAACACAGCTCGTGAAAATAACCTGCACAAGCTTGCGCCGAGTGGCGCGGATTGGTCTGTCAGCATTTCCCAAAGTGAACCGTACTCAGCGCAACTTCAAAAATCTTAATTACTTCGAAAAACCTGACAGCAAAGTCCAAACTTGTGGAGTTAAATTAAAATGCTACAATTTACGGTCGCCGCCGGTAATAAATTCCACCTTCTAATTGGCTGAGCGGAGTTGTAGGCCGTCAACTCTTTTACAACTCAATACGCTGCTTTATTAAATAGTGGGCTTGATTTCTTTTGTTTGGCGAGGTTTCAACTACTTTGTGTGTGCGGGCGTGGGTGGAACGGGAGCGTAGCGCGCAAGTTATCATGGGGTTGGCAACCGGCAAACTGTCCTTGTATAGCTAGCATGTTTTCGTAATGTAAATTTGTCATTGTGAATTAAATTTTCCAAACGGAAAAAACTCAATTTTCTATGAATATTAATTGACTAAATTCGTTTAAGTACTTTGTATCAGAAAACGAATGAAATGAAATGTGTACTGTCAAATCCTACGGCGTAGCATACTCATGCTACGTCGTAGAACATAGTCTTCACAAACTAGGTTCTACGGCGTAGCAAGTCTTCAATGCTGTAGCTATGACTCCATCAAAGTCTGTCAACATGATTTGCCAGTTTTTATCACATTTCGAAATAGATGTGTTTACTACCTCCAACCACACTATATCCACACATCCCTACACCACATCCCTTAATATCAGATGAGTTGAGTTGTCCATTCTCACGATACACAATGTCTTTTAATCACATTTCCCTAAGCAAATTTCATTACAATAAGTTCAGTCGTTTAGTAGTAATAAGTGACGAACCGACAGAGCCTGAAAACTTATTTAACATACCTTTGACTATTTTATCCCAGTACCTACGTTTATGGAACAAAATACAAAGCAAGCAAGTAGTTTAACTGTTAACGTTAAAGTCATACGCTTTTCTCACGCACACACTAAAAACGAAAGTAAGTTAGGTTAAGTAATTAGCGCAGATTAACTTACGGCTTTCATTTGTTTTATGTCCTCTATAATGGAAGCAAAGGGTTTAGTTTTAATGTTTTGTACGTACACTGACTATCACCTGGAGATATGTGATGTTTATGTTGTTTTCTCTAGTAACTCAAGTATAACGCTAGGTAGGTAAGTAATTATTAAGTTTATTTATATTACACGGGAATTACTCACGTAAGATTAAGCCGGTCACTCCGACTATAGTTTCAACCGCATTAGGCAGTCTTTTTCAAGGTGAATGCGCGCGCGCGGCTGCGTCTCGCTTGGCACGTCAGTTTCTATAATAAAATTATTAAGTTCATATTTAAAAAAAAACATTTTTAGAATAAGCAAATAAATTTTAACCCGCCATGTCATGGTGACACTTAGAATGGGTTATCATATTTGAATACAATATATACAACATTTCATATCTGTTCTGCTAACTATTGAAGAGTTCCCTAGTCAGGACCCAACCCTGAGTGCAGTCAACCATGTCTTGGTAAAACTTAAAACAAGCTAAAACACTGTTTTAAATTATCACGGTTGTTCACTAAAGTTAGATGATTATTTACGGGATATTTACCGTTCTCCAACCACCCGCATTCTTCAGTCTTCCCGTGAACATGGTGCATGTAACTGCGCCGAAATATCGGGAGCGCATTCCACAACCTTACCACGGTAAATATCCCGTAAATAATCATATAACTTTAAAACAAGCTATCATAATACATGTAAAATGTGTACTGGAGCTAATCCTGGATGTCGGTTCAGGTCATGCTTACCATACAAATACATTGTCATCAAAACTGAACCAACATGTAAAAATAACTAACAACGCTAGTTAAAATAATACATTTTTAATAACCTTTATTAGGTAATAAAAAAAAATATTGTTACTTAAAGATTCTTATTTGTATTTTTCTCAGAAAACTCCTTCTTTTGATACCCATATATCATGATGGTAGATAAAAACATTTGTCCACCATCTTGGGGCATCCGCCATGTTGAATTTATCGCCTAGTACCAAAGTGGTTAGGAAGACAAACCCTACGAACCCAAACTCGATGGGGTTACGTCGTTTCATTTAAGAGTCGCTATGGCTTTATGTTTTCATCATCAGACCAGCTCTATGGTATCATAACATTACATTGTCATCGAACTTACATGTCAAACAGTGAAGGTAAACATCGTGAGGAAACCAGTATATCCAAGAAAGGTCAAAAGTTTAAAGACATATTTATGACATTCACCAACATGCACTGGGCCAGGAAATGGCAGTGGGCAGGGCACATATCACGCAGAACAGATGGCCGATGGGGCCGAAAGGTTCTGGAACCACGGACTGGTAAGCGCAGCGTAGGACGTCCACCCACAAGATGGACAGACGACCTAAAAGAGACCGCAGGGAAACGCTGGATGCAGGCCGCTTCCAACCGGCCCTTTTGGAGATCGATGGGGGAGGCCTATGTCCAGCAGTGGACGTCCTACGGCTGAAATGATGAATGATGATGATGATGACTGGGCCAGGGCTGGGCTTGGGTCGTAATCCATGGTGGATTACGACCCAACCTCTCTCCCCGGGAGAAGGCCTGTGTCCCAGTAGTGAGAACACGACAGCCTGAAATTTCTGTTACTGTAATACGGCCATAGATTGCAGATGTGACTTTGAGCTGACCTTGAATTATCGGACGTCTGAAGAACTGACGCGCCAGATTTTTTGGCCAGCCGAAGACCGTCCATCTCTCAGGTCAGACGCAGCATATCTTTTTATATTGACTTACGCCGTTGGCATTACGATGTCATCAAAAAAAAACAATGGTCAAATAAATGATGTCTATGTCTATGTCATCATCATCTTGGCCGGACTAACTAGCGAACCCAGAGGGCGTTCGTCATAACTTGATGGAACGCGTGCGATAGTTGTTTGCAGCTTTATAGGACAACTGACACCTTATTACTAGTTACTCAACAAGCCTCTCCAGCATAATCACACCTTGAAGTAACGAACGTAAGAATGAGAGCATAGTCTGCTTAATTTCACGGGCTATAGTCCTTTCAGATATTTGATGTTTATGTCGGAGCATTAAGGGGGACGGTCAACAAATTAAGAGGATACCTTAAGTCGCGTCTTAACGTTAGATTTGTATGGATAAGAATGATATTTCTATGATTATACATAAATTCATAGTAGCATCTTTGTGTTAATAAAGTTTTAAGTTTATTTTTAAACATTCCATTATTTTCTGATATTTTTAGTATTACTAGCTGCACCCTGCAGTTTCATCCGCGTGGAGATGAAAAATGGTTATAATGATGATAATGGAAAATAACCTAAGTTAGTCCTTATAACATCTGCAATCTGCCAGTGAAAGCGGCACCATAAGCGGTCTAGCCATTTTGGAGTCCATAGAGAACACACACAATTAAACACATTGCCTTTTATTTATTAGAAGATAAAAAACAGTCAGGGACTGCTGACAGAAGTGTAACCTTTACGTAACATTAGAATGTCGGTGATGCTGTCAATATAAGCATGCCATTGTAAACTGTGTCCCTACTTAAAACCGATCAACGCAGCTAAAGAAGTTTTCACTTCAAATATACCGGGCGAGCCACACTAGTCGGACGGTTACGACCAACGGAACAGTCTAGTTTAACACTCTATCCGTTTATTGTTCGGCATTCTGCTCCGACGCTACGGATTAATTTATGCCGACACCGCCAGATAATATTAATAAGACCCCCTTTTATACCCCTGTTCGACCCCCGAGTAGCATCACCCCCTCGACCCCTACGGTATTTATTTCTCTCAGCTAATAATCTGACGACTATCGCTCGAGGAAATTGTTTTCTTGATAGCTTGTTAACACGTCGAGTCGAATAAATAGACAGCATTTTATGAAACTTTGTCACAGTGAAAACTTTGTTTAGTTTGATAGGTACTAAATGGACAGTGTTGTCTACCTCAATGTGACAAGGTACGTAGAAATACGTGAGTATTACTGGATGTTCCAAAAAGTCTATTTAGAAATGTTTTTCGTTATTTCTTGCTTTTGTTCTTGGTATTATTCGTTTTTTTTTTTCATAATGGGGAAGTGTTTTTACTAATTAAACAAGATAACTTACACCAAACACCTAAACAAACTTTACCTAGTATACAAAAACAGTTAGGCTGCCCATAGAATGTGGAAGGTCTAGAGACAATCCAAATGCTCGCGCTCACAACCAGTTGGCAGCGTACCCAGTATGCTGGCGGCATTACCTCGCTGAATGGCCATGCTTGTGCGTTAAGCTAGTAATACGTCAGCATTTCATTCAAGCCACGCGCATTGAAATTTTGAAAATGAGGTGAGCTCCCAGTCCCCTAGGGCCCGAGGTTTTATTGAAATAATGGTTTATTAGTAGTGGGCTTATATTTATAAATTGGGTAGTTTATTTGTATAAAGATAAGATAAAGATAATTTATTTGCCCAAAACACGAGTCATACACACATTTAAAAACGCACGCACAATAGGTGGTTTAATATATTTGTCACTTTGTATCATGTTTTGCCTAGTTTGTAGGCGTACAAATCTAGAGAGATGGTATAAAAATACCGTAAATATTTTGGAACTTGTTTTGATTGCATCTATTGATTACTTATACATCCGAAGTATGTCATATATAGATTTTAGCGATATTGTGGTGTTGAGCCTATTTAGGTATATCTCGGTAGTGTCAATGTAGTGTATTTGTATTGTACTAGCAACGTCCTGCAGTTTCACCCGTTATGCTTTAGAAACCATGAACTTCTTATTATTGCCTCAGATCAAAAAAACAAGGGAGATATGCCTTAGTACAAACCGTTCGTGTTCAAATGTCTCCATTTATTACCACACATACAGAAATTTGTAGCGACACTAAAGTTCTAACTAATACTCCTAATAATACTATAGTCCACATGCAAATAAAAAAGGCGGCCAGGTCATCTGCAGGGTGCATGAGTCCGACTAGGCATCCAGACTCATTTAAGCCTGATGCGTTCGCCTCCGCCATGTCACCGATTTATTCCTTGTTTGTCTGATCCAAGATCTAATTGCATCAACGCAATCGGACGCTGTTACACACTGTTAGATCTCTGATCAAAGTTGCTTCAGAAGTTCTAAAAGCGAAATTTTGAGTTGCACAGGTGCTGTATATTTTTGTTTAAATATAATGTAATGGTATCGACGTACATGAGCTCACGCACAAAAGGACTGATTGGCTTGACATTTTGACTAATAAATGAGACAAAGTGAAACCAAATGCTAAATTGTTTTGACAGTTCGATGTGGTGTGTGGCCACGAAACCTCCGACAGGGGAAGGTAATTTAACAAAATATGGGTAAAGTTGAGAGAGTACACTATAATACTGTAATCCAGCGTGTCTCGTTCTAGTACCTACTGTGACGTCACGAGATAAATTTAATGGAACTTTAACTCCATTCGCACGGCTAACTGCATGCTTTCGAAAAGTTTTAGCAGTTTACTTTGCCGCAATATGTTTTTTTTTCTTTATTAATTTTCTATTATAATTAAATAGTGGATCCTGAAATGTAGAACTAATCTTTTGACGTTTGATGTGCTACTGTGTGACTGTGTACTGTGAGATCGAACTGAATTGTGCGGGCTGGTTAAAGCATTGATCCAACGTATAAAATGCCACAGACATGCAAATTAGGTGAACTTGCGGTTTCTTTCCTTAAAAATCTGTGATGAGATAATTATTGCAAATGTATTAAATAATGAGCATGCGAGAATTACTTTACTCGGTCACCTTACTCGGTCACCATGGTTTCTCTTGCTCGAGAAGCGCTGGTCGTATTGGCCGACACGCTAGCCTGAACGACATCATACGCAGGGCACTTTCCACCGCCAATGTCGCAGCTGTGCTCGAACCCTCTTGCGCGTGACGATGGAAGGAGGCCTGACGGTATGACACTTGTGCCCTGGAGGTTGGGGCGGCCCCTTGTATGGGACGCAACTTGTGTCGATACTTTGGCGCCGTCACATCTTCCTGAGACACCAGGTAGGGCTGGCGCGGCTGCCAATTCGGCAGAGCAGCACAAGCAACGCAAATATGCTAACCTCAGCAGTGGTTACATATTTGAGGCGTTTGGGGTCGAGACATTGAGCTCACGGGGACCGGGAGCTCATCTGATTTTCAAAAATCTTTCAGAGCTCCTGATTAATGCGACGCGTGACCAAAATGCTGGCGTGTTTCTGGCTCAACGCATTAGCATTGTCATTCAACGTGGTAATGCCGCCAGCATGTTGGGTACGCTGCCAACTGGTAGTGGGCTTGAGCATTTGGATTGTCTTTAGACCTTCAACGGTCTATGGACAGTCTAACTGTATTTGTAGTGTTAGTTTTAGCTTATATTTTGTTTAGTCAATAAAGGCCTTTACGCGTAACAAAATAGCTCCATAAATTTTGCAGTTGTTTGATGCAGATCAGAATCAGGAAAGCAGTCTGTTTATCAGGCTATAACCTGACCTGGTGAGGAGTTACGAGAAGCGAAGATAACGTTAACCTTTTGGCTAATATGAAGGCCGCTACGTGGCTTTCCACACAAATGTTTTGAATACTGAGACATACGTGGCAAGCATGTGGCAAGTTACACATACCACGCCACGGCATGTTGGTTGAAAGTCGACTTGAGTTATTTTAACTTAAACTTTCGCGATTTGAACACATGTAGTAAATTTTTATCAGGACGTATCCTTATTTAGTAGATAGCCCATTGGTCCAGTTGGTAATGAACTTGCCTTCTGCGCTTGGGGGCGTCGGTTCGATTCCCACCTAGGACAAACATTTATGTGATGAACATTTGTGTTTTGTTCTATATCTGGTTGTCAATATCTATTTAAGTATGTATTTAAAAATATCTATGTATGTATATCAGTCTCTGGCAGCCATATCACAAGCTTTGCTTAGTTTGGGGTCAGATGACCGTGTGTGCAAAAATGTCCCCAATATTTATTATTTATTTTATATGTATTATTTTCTTTAGGTAAAAATAGGTACTTTTCGCTTAACATTTCAACCATGATACAATGGCCGTGGTCACGAGCTGACTGAACACTGCAGGTGAGTCCGGCGAGAAGAGCGGGTGTTTTGTTCTTCTACCCCTCACTTGATCTTGCAAAATCGCAGGGTTGTCACTACGACAACACTGACTGTATCAGTATACCGCGGTTTGTACACTTGCTTATGAGATTCCATGACGCCGCTAACTGAGTTAGTGACATTGTTTTAATTCTCGCTGTTTCCGGGGCCCGCTGACACAACATCGGTGAAAGCCTTTTTGGAAAAGGATCCATTTGCAAAAAACCCGGTCCATTACTGTGATTTATTTGATTATTCAACACTAAATGAATTATATGGGTTTTTCTGTAGGCAAGGATTTATTAGTAATGTTTATATATCAGGTTTTACAATGTGAGGCACCATACATAATCGGGCTTTCCTTTAGATCCATTTTGACCATACCGTGGAATCATACCGTGTGTGTTATGGCTTCGAGACCTACATTTATACGGCGACCAGAGTGACCTAACCTAAAGAAAAATTTAATAACCCCGTCGGCCTAGTTGGTACTGAACCTGCTTTCTACGCTTGGGGGCATGAGTTCGATTCCCACCTATAGGTCAAACATTCATGAGATGAACATTTATGTTTGTTCTATATTTGGATGTTAGTATCTATTTAAAAATATATTTGTGTATGTTTATCAGAGTATGATGACTGTGTGTGCAAGTGTCCTGAATATTTATCTATTTAAGCGCAAATATAAGGCCTAGCACTAGCATGGGGGACTTGTCACCATGACTATTTAATCACGCTAAAGATCCTATACTCGCGGGTGAAACCGCGGGGCGTAGCTTGTTATGAATAAATCTCTGTCTCTGAAATGATGATGATGACGATGATAAAAAGTTCCAACACGAAAAGTTGTTTCAAGAATTGTATGACATTAACTCTTCTTTGTCAGTCTCTGCACCACCACGAGTGAAATCTAAACCCCAGCTTCAAGATCCCTACAATGGTTTCACAGAATCTTACTGCCGTTGCTTTTTACAACATGTGAGAAAGGATTTTATGTTTTACAACTCTCTCAAAACCTTGACTTTCCTTGTACATCAATGGCCTCTTAACGAAAATTACCATCTGCTCATGAAACTTAACGCTCTGTGAAATTATGATCTTAAATCAGCCCTCCGTAATCACTTATATAAAAATGAAGTATGCTTATGGTTACAGATAGTATAAACTAACTTCAATTAGTTAGTTTAGTTTTTAGGTTTTGTGTTACTTAATATTAAAAATTTCACGAGTATGTTTTTTTTGTCGAAAATTATTCGTGACTTTGATGACAAGTGTCATCAAAAAAGTGTACGACTATTTTGTTTATCATCATCATTATCAGCCTATTCAATGTTCGTCCACTGCTGGACGTAGGCCTCTCCTAAAGAACGCCACAAGGCACGATCTTCTGCTTTTCGCACTGTTCATATTAGGAGGAGTTTCCCGTAATTGCCACGCTGGGCAGGCGGGTTGGCAATCGCAGAACGTAGCTCATTGCACCGATGTCACTGCTGCCCGACATCGGCCTGTGTCATTTTGACTACGTGTGTTGGGATGGATATACCGCCATCTGTCGGTTTGCCAGAGCCTCGTTCGTTATCTAGCAGGATGACCACGTGCAGGTGAGGTTGGCTTGGAGCATTTAGTTGTACATTGCTCCCTTTCATCCCATTTTGTTTATACTATAAGAATTCTTAATACCTAATCCTGCACTGTAAAACTTATAATGTACCTACCAACAAACTGCAATAAATGTTTTGAATTTGAATTAAATTAATATTATAATGCAAAATTTAGATTGTATTTACTAAGTATGATCATTCCCTTTCAACTCCGTAACGGCTTTGAAGGAAATATGGTACGAATATTTAATTTATACCCTACCTTAACTATGTTTTTCACAAAAAAATACGGTTTCAAAATAACAGTGCTCTAAAGCGTTGACGTATGCAAGTTATTAGTCATCATCGTTAGCCAGTAAACGTCCACTGCTGAATAAAGGCCTCTTAGAAGGGTATTGCCACAATCCCCACGCTTGGCAGGCAGCTTGGGGATCGCAGTATATTCACCGTGTACTAATAAGACGCTGCTGCACATCCTCCGGTCGTTCTGCTCACAGTTTTAGGGCATACCCGGGTCCATGATCCAAGAAAACAAGGTCTAGCGCTCCGATAGTTGACACTCAATTACGTCACTGTCCAGTTGCCACTTTATTGCAACAAACACAGATATTGGAAAGTAAATTATTTATTTATTAAATTATTTCAATGGTCGTTTGGTTTCTCCGCTCAAGCAAAGAAATTCAAGTTAAGCATGAATTTATATCAAAACTACATAGTTTTTTTGGATTCCCACAGGTAATACACGGAGATTGGGGAGTTATAATTTCACTCTATTTGTAATATAGAAAATCAGCTGTTTCATAGTGCTTCCGCCATTGTTTCGTGTATCGTCATCTCTCTCAAACTTGTAAATTACTTAATATGCTCTTGCTTATGCACGTGTACGTGAATCCATGGCATCGATGATGTCAGTGGGTGTCACCCACTGACATTTTATCTCGGAGCGCCCGGAGAGCTCCTGGTGGAGTATATTATAATATCATGCCCGACCCGGGTATCCGGAAAAGTTATGTAAAATACGTTAAATTTCATGATCATCAAAATAAAATATAACTAGACATTTAATTAATGTAACAGACGTGTTAGCGACGTGAACACGCAGTTGGTGGGGCCGGCGCCGTGCTCCCGACATGCGTGCTAATGGATCCACTGCTTATAATTGAGTTGTTTTAGATGATATATGCGTATAAACCCGACGAAAGAAACAAAACACCACAGGAGGAGAGTTCTCACTTTGACGCGTATATGTAACAAAGAAGTGTGGTCCTATGGCTGAAACGATGAAGAAATAATTTTGGATTTATTTATGATACCGTGATCATCAACTAAACTTTCCTGAGGGATCTATTTACACCTCATATATCAAATTAGATTTAGGTAGGAAGTAGAAACATATGTAATTATACGGACGCGTTAAACACATTACCCTTGTTAATGCGATGTATCATCGGGTAAATATACAATGTGTAACAAAAAGCTGTAATAATACTGAAGGGTATGTATGTACTCATCATTTTTAGGGTTCCGTAGTCCTACAAGGAACCCTCATAAATTCGTTCTGTCCGTCCGTCCGAATTTTTTCATTTCTTTATCTTCTATATTTATTATTAGTATTATAATAAACTAGCGGTCCGCCCCAGCTTCGCACGGGTATAGATTATAGCCTATCTCACCCGGGGATAGTGTAGCTTCCCAACAGTGAAAGAATTTTTCAAATCGGTTCAGTTGTTTCGGAGCCTATTCAATGCAAACAAACAAACCTTTCCTCTTTATAATATTAGTATAGATAAATGAAATAATTTTGTTATTGAAGGTATTTAAAAACGTGGACAATTTTTTTATTGGATATTGAATATTTTATCGGTGGTTCTATTTAAATTTTATCAAAATTTAAGCATTGGCTTCAGTTGTAAAGCGAGCAAATACAATATTACTCAAACTGAACATTTGAATGAGTGAACAAAATACTACAAAATTAGACAAGCTAAATAAAACTCAGATTGAGGTATTTAATTATTTATGAACGACAAAATAAATTGTTTTCTCTAGTATAATTCAACGAAAGCTTTAAAACATTTTCATTGTGCAAATTATATTTTTAAAGGAATGGGACCTTGAATACATAAAATCTTGATTGAAATAAAACAATACCTATTCAAAAAGAGGCTTTCATAAATCTTGGGGAGGATTAGCTAACCACAACAAAACAACAATTCTGTGCAACTTCGAGTATTTTTTTCAATAGAATCGGTCTTGGAATGATATTGAACGAATTTTTGAAATCATATAAAAGTATATTTTCTTTCTCTACTATTAATTTATTTAATAAACTCTAAAATGAAACTAATGATTTGAGGTACTGAATTACTACGAAGAAAAAACTTCAAATTAAACTCAATGTATAGTAATCAATCACTTATTATTTTCTATACTAATATTATAAAGAGGGAAGATTTGATTGTTTGTTTGTTTATTTGCATTGAATAGGCTCCGAAACTACTGAACTGATTTGAAAAATTCTTTCACTGTTGGGAAGCTACACTATCCCAGGGTAACATAGGCTATATTATATTTTTAAAAAAAATAGGGATCCTTACTAAAACTCCAATAACCCAAGGTGTAAAAAAAATATATTTTATTTTCAATTTTGTCTTTGCGTGTTTGACATTTCTAAAACAGGACAACGCCTGTCAGGTCAGCTAGTATTTTATATAGAAAGAATACTACGTTTGGCCACCAACTTGCCTGATGGTAAGCGACGGTGTGGCCGAGGATGGAACACGTTGATCTATCAGAAATAAATTCACTCTAGCTTTAAAGATGTCTAGATTGTATTTCTCAGGAAATGAACTCATCTTTGAGAACTCTCGAAAAGTTTCCATGTTGTAAATATGCAAAACCAAATAACACACTGTGCATCAAAACATCTCGCCAAGTTCCAAAACTTCAATTTGCTTTCAAATATCTGAATTTTCTCAAAAAGTTCCCTAACGAGATAGCTACGTAAGTGCCATATTTTACAATCTTTATATCTCGAATGTAACCTTACAAGTCCTTAAATATACCAAAATCAACCCGAATAAAGCAATCAGGTTGAAACTTTTCGAGAAATTTCAAATTAAATTTTCAAAAAGTCGGTTTTCGTAATCAAGTCAGGGCCAGATGTGAATATAGGGGTGGAACACACCGGTTGCTGCCCTCAGCTCAGACATACAGCTGAATTATGCAAAACTTTTAATTGTCCCTTTAGCCTTACCTTCATTAAAATTCGAGGTTGTTACGTTTGAACAGAAACTTGTGATATTCAACGCTTTTGCATAAAATACTTGTAACTTGTGTACTTTTGCTGATCAGTGTTTTCAATTTAGACCAACTTTCAACTTTAAATTTTAATTGGGTTGCAATTTTACCTCAACAGCTAGTCCGTGGTTTGTCTTGTTTAATAGAGTTAAAACCAGAACAATATTTACTTAAAAGCGATGGTTGCTGGGCGATAGCATGTGCGCTCTACAATCTGTTGGCACCCGGTTCGATCCTTGACACTGTACCAATATTTATTTAGTACTCAATTAAAGTTCGTGCAGTTTTTGATGCCGTCGCTCAAGAACGGTGAAAGAAAACATCGTGAGGTAACCAGTATGTCCAAGAAACTTAAACGTTCAAAGGCATGAAATTCTCCAACATGCACTGGGCCAGTATGGTGGATAAGGCCAGTGAGATGTAATAATAGAGAGGTTATAAGCGAACAACACGGCTTTAAAATCTGACTAAACGCAGCATATTATATCTACTTACATACGCATGTATATTTGTTTTTTGTGAAATAAGGGAAAGAATATGAAAGACTTTTTACGCTATATCTGTTGTAAGAAAGAGACAAAAATTCAAGTTGGTGTGGACACTCGGAGTGCGTGACAGAGAGACGGCTGAACGAAGTCGGGCAGCCAGCCTTGCATTTGTCTAGTCAATATGGAGGCGGGCACAACCTATCTACAAGTAAAAATAATATTATCTTAAGATTACGCCCATTTCTTTCTCAGAGAGAAGGCCCGTGTCTCCAGTAGTGAAATTATACTAATTTTCATAAAATTTACTTGTAATATACTGTAGGTATAGTTACTTATTAGCCGACGAAATGTAGTTGCCAAAAGAGAAAATAAAATTTCAACTTTTGGCACAAAACAGGTCTATAATTTCAAACCAACTTAACCAAGACTTGACAAAGTTAGAATAGTTTTACAACTCTGGAGTATTCGCATCGCAAATTTTAATAGAATTATATAGAAACAAGTATCTCAAGTAAAATATGTGAACACGAACAAATGTATAAGTTTCTTGAAACTTTATAGACAGACTCTAGCTAGTGTGTTGTTGAGATGTTATCTATTGATATTCAGAACGGTTGACATTGTGTTATATGACCTCTCTATGCTAGACTGAATCAATGACAGTGTTTGACATGTGGCATACTATTATTCTCTTTTGATAATTAATATATTTTAATAGTAATTTGTATTAATTCTAATTCGGTATTTTTGTGTTATAGTATTATTATTTCTACTGGAGATTAGACATAAATACTCGATTATAGTACAATATAGGTACTCAATTCAATATGTAGACTTATAATCATTTAATTTTTTTACCCATTTTGTAATAGACATGACCTTGTAACAACCGCTATAAATAAATGTTTTTTTTTTTTTTTCATTGCCTTTAATTACTAAACAAAATACAAGCCAAAACTAACACTACAAATAAAGTTAGACTGCCCATAGACCGTTGAAGGTCTAAAGACAATCCAAATGCTCAAGCCCACCAGTGATTATGATTGTGAATTAATTCATATTTAAAAAAGCTTTTTTCTAACTTCCTCTGTTAGTGTGGGACAAAACTTGCAACGAAACTTTAGACCAGTTATCTTGAACCGATTGAGCTCACATTTGACATACCTACTTATGTAACTTCGGTGACAATGCAATGTTATGGTACCATCGAGCTGGTCTGATGATGGAGACAGAAGGTGGCCATAGGAACTCCTAAACGAAACGATGACGACGAATGTCTTCCCGAGCACTTTGGTCCTAGATAATAAATTCAATATGTCCGACGCCCTAAGATAGCGGACAAAATGTTCTTATATCTACCATCATGATAAGGGTATCCTTGGCAGTAAAACTGACTCATATGGCGTGACGGCAAACGACGTGGTGCTCTCTTATGCCGTCATGCTTCACATGTCAGGCGTCCCGTGACGACCAACTTTTTCTTTCCGTTGTGAAGTGCGAGTTGAAAGTCAGTCACGGCAGCAGTCACGCCAGTAAAGTAAGCAATCAAGTCGAGCATTCAGCTGGCACGTGCTACTCGCTGGAATAACAGAACAAGTAGATACGCTGTACATGGTGTTTGGATAAATAACTGAATCAAAATTTAATAATTGCCGGTATTTTATTTCAAAGCATGTATTTTTCAGAAATAAGCAAAAGCTATTTAGTGGAAATAGTTATCACATCGTAACAAGACAAATACAAATACAAATGTTTAGGTACGATAAATTTATTGCAGGTACTTAAAAATAAATCATAAAAATTTGCTCATATTATAGTATTGCAGATCATGCAAAAAAACTAATAAGGCACTGAGGTTTTGTGCTGCGGATCATCATTATTTCAACCGTATCGTTTTTTTTTCATTTCATCATTTTCTTGTGGTCTCTTAGGTCGTCTGTCCGTCTTATGGGTGGACATCATACGCTGCACTTATCGGTCCGTGGTCTCCATTCAAGAACCTTTCTTCCCATCGGCCATCTGTTCTGCGGGCTATGTGCCCTGCCCACTGCCACTTCAACTTGCTAATCCGGTGGGTTATGTCGGTAACTTTCGTTTGTCTTCGGATCTCCTCATTTCTGATTCAATCTCGTAGAAAACCCCCGAGCATAGCCCTCTCCAACTCCATAGCTTGTGCTTCGGATAGTACGAATTAAATATATGTTTTTATTTACACGATTATGTTTTTTAATTACAAGTATGGCACAACACCACCCTGTATCATCTTCAAGTAGAATTTAATCAAGTAGAGCACGCGACCTCTCACGCGATGCTCGCGTCGGTCATTGTTAGCAATTACCGCGTCGATTGGACTGATTGTGTTTATATAGGTAAGTAAGGTATAGGAAAAAACACGAAATTGCCTCGTGGTTAAAGCCCCAAATTTCAAGAAAATAGGAGAATACGTTCAGGAACTACGTCCTGAAATTGGAAAAATAAAAGCTGATTCGACAAAAAAAAAAAAAAACAATAATTATATCTAGATAATTTTCAGCCCATGCCAAAGTTTTTAGACAGTTTTAAAATATTCAATTTAAATCGATACCAAATATTTTTTCGCCTAATCTATTATGAAATAATAATAAAAAATAATTATTTATTAAACTATAACGGATTATACTACAATGCTCGCACGAATTATTATAATAATAGAATTGTGTTTGTTTGTTGATTTGTTTGATTGATTGATTGCTTAACTCTTTGATTTGATATCATAGACATAGACAGCTGAAGAGTGACATGAGACCCCGGTAAATGCATGGCTCAAAAGGGAATGTCTACGCGGGTGAAACAGAGAGACGCAGCTGGAGATTATCATTTAAATTTTTCAATCCCTCTGGATATTCCAGGCAAACAATACAGCAGTAGGTCCACCACGTCCTATATTATGAGCACGTAAACACGATCTGTCAATCACTTCCGTAGACGGCGAATTCTATAGACTGCTAGTTGGCGTGCCACTAAATGGAATAGAAAACTTACTATGATCCGACTCTTGACAAACGACATGATAAAATATAATAAGGTTTATTCATTTAAAAAAAATACTTTTTAATCACAAGCTTTTTCATATTATTCTTCTCAGGAAACCCTTTCATTTGATGCCCATATCATGATGTGAGCATTTTATCCTCCATCTTCCGCCATTTTGAATTTATCATCTAGGACCAAAGTGCTTGGGAAGACAAATCCAATGAACCCAAACTCGACGGGGTTACCTCGTTTTGTTTAGGAGTTCTTATGGTCACCTTCTGTCACCAGCATGAGACCAGCTTGAAGGTACCATAACATTGCATTGTCACCGAAATATAAGCATAAGTATGCCAAAGTCAAGGGTCAAGGATCGAACTGGATGCCGTCAGACTGTGAAGCGCACATGCTACCGCTCGGCCACCACCGCTCAACTTAGCCTTGAACTATATCCATAAAAAAATAACAACACAGTGCTCTGTTGCTCCGCGACAGTAGGATAAATAAACAAACACAATTTCACATCTATAACATAAGTATAAAGTGATATGATTATTAAGCTTAAGACGTTTCTGCAGAAGTATAAAATTATATATACAGTACAGGTATACTTCGACCAAAATAAAATAAATGGACGGGCCCAGAAAGAGCGTATTTTTGAAGATTACAAAATGAGCGCCTGTGCTCAATTCGTTCAGTCGGTCTCTACCCGTAGGAAGTGCGACACAACACTATTGTTACAGATAACGAAACATCTAACAAAATTATGCCTTCGTGTGCTTTCCCGAAGTGTAAATACACAACATGTAAAAAATGTACTGTACATGGTTATAATTAGGTGTTGAAATATATGTCCGACGATTTGACTCGTTTTTACTGAGCAAGTTCAATGGTTAAGGTCCGTCCAATCTTTATATTTTGGTCGAAAGTGATATATGACAATTTCAATACCAAAAACAAAGTTTTCGAATCCAACGCTTATGTAATCACTTAGTATAAGTGTCGTATTTGTAATGTAAAGTGCGGGTGGTTAACTCGCAGGTTGTTCGACGAGTCCGTGATGAGGGTAGGCACACCTCTATTGATAATGCATAGCGTTTCAAGTAAGTGGGGCCATACACCGCGCGCTTCACTTCAACTTGGCTAACTTGCGTACCTGTAGCCATACTAGCCTATTCAGAAAGGGTATGTTAAGCCGAAAGGGGATAAAAGTAAAAGTAGTTTATTGCATTTCAGGGTCAGCCATAGTCAAAACCACGGAGTATATTTTTATAAATTATTATTATAAACATAAAATTTATACCTAAAACGAATTTAAAATTAATAACAGGAAACATAACAAAAACAAATAACTTAAAGAAAAAAAAAAGGAGTAAAGACAAAAAAAGAAAAGGTAAACAAACTGTGTATTTTCTTGTTGGAAGGAAAAGTGTCCAGTAGGTAGTATGCAGGCAGCATTGCCACGAATGGAAATGCATTTTTCTTGCCAAAGTAGGTACCAGCATTCCGGTCACCAATTGCCTCCACCAAACTAATAACTTCGAATACCATTATAATAGTGTTAGTACGTAGCTCCCTAAATCGACTGCCCACAGCCCTTCTTTATTTCTGTCGTAGTATTAATAATCTCCGTCACTTTTACTCCTTTGACTATACTAATGAGAGAGACGGTGACCGAATCAGTCTCGACCGCAGTAGAATAGGGACCTACAGCTCATATTCGGAAGTTCAATTCTTTTTATGGCTTTTTGTTCACCGGCCACTAGTTACCGCGTGACTTTTGTAGCGCAATTTCCCGATAGTGGACTGGAGTTAGGTGAGCAGCAAGTGATCAATATATTCACTAATACAATTTTCAACACATGAATTTCATCAGTTTCTCCCGGAATCTTATAGAAACTACACATTTATTTGTAATTTACTATATTATAATACAAGTATCTTAAAAGACAGGTTGTATTAATAACCAAGATTTAGGGTTATAGAAACCTATCACAGAAAAATGTATGTAGGCTGGGCGCCATGGTTTGGGCATATTATCTCAATACTGGGCGCTCAAAATAATGCCACGACTTCCAGGTTTAGGACATACCCAAAACACATTTTTATTCTTCACAAGTTGAACACAGTGAGAGTTTAAGACTAATAGACGGGCCCAGAAGAAACGCATTTTTGAAGATTATAAAATGAGCGCCGGCGCTCTCTTTGTTTCAGTCGGCTTCTAGCCGCTACGTAGTGCGACACATGACTTTTGTTACATGATAACGAAACATCTGACAAAATGATGTCTTTGTGTGCTTTCCCGAAGTGTAATAACACAACAAAAAACCTCTTAAATTTTTTGTAACACGTACATGGTTATGATTAAGTCTTGAAGTATATATCCAACAGTTTTGATTCATTTTTTCTGAGCAAGTTCAATGGTTATGGCATGTCCATTAATTTTATTTTGGTCGAAAGTGAGAGAATCATGTGAACTATAACCTCATCTTTACAGTTTGCGACAGTTTTTATCGTAACAGCAATAAATACATTGCAGATGTATTCGCGTCACCCGGTGTCTCTAGTCTAAATACTCATGGTGGTTTGTTGCTTTGTTTTTTGGCACATTTTGCTGGAGCGTCACAGACTGCAGTCATTCATAGATTCACGCTTTTTCGATAGTAGTTTTTTATTCGAGTGTAGTTACATTTAGAATACAGTTTTGGTTTATTGTTGAAACCACATCAGAGCAAACGTGTACGGCTACTTCGACGAGACGACCTAAATGCTTCTTGGTCTTAAAAAGTAGTGTGTTGCTTGTGACCAATACGCGTAAAAAGCAAAAATTTATTTGCGCAAATCGTCTAATTAGCGAAATCACTACGTAGCAAATCCTCAACTAAGCAAATAATTTAATTAGTAGAACTTTATAAGTAAATCGTCTAAATAGCGAAAATTCAACTAAGTAATTCGTCTAAATAGCAAAACTTCATCTTAGTAATTCGTCTAATTAGCAAAACTTTAACTAAGTAATTCGTCTAATTAGCAAAACTTCAACTAAGCAAATCTTCAAACTAACAAAACTAAATTTTGGCGCCAACTTGAAATAATTTTGTTTTGATAATAATATATTATTTTAAAAACTTTTTTGTGGTATAAAATGGGACGATAAAGAAGCTCGAGACCAGGTAAATGATATAATGCGGACTCATTTCATGTTGTTTCTAAAACGCCATAGAAGCTTCTGGTACTATAGTACAAACTTCACTGACTTGGTCTAAACGATTTTTTAATAATCGAAATGCTCTCCCCTCTGTCCACGTCGAGACTGAATGTTATTCGAAACGTGCATTCCGTTCACTCGTTCCACACAGAGAATGAACATTTTGACAGGCGTGAGTGCATGCTCAGTGCTTATGGTTCCGTATTCGTTTGGCTAGCAGTTTTATCTCACAGTTTGAAACTAGCACAGTTGTTCTGTCCAATTTTTACACGTACATTACAAGTACGTCATAAGTATGTTTTTATTGTTCAAATCCACAGTTTAAATTCAATAAAAATGTTTTTTTTTTTAATTCACCATATTAAAATGTCATATTTTGAAGTTACATATTATCACTTTTTGATTGTGTTTTTGCAGCTTCACGGATTCCGGGCTACGTGCCCTCTGTCAAGTTAAACAATTTATTTTGTCAACTATTGCATACATAACATGCTAGCGGTCCGCCCCGGCTTCGCACGGATATAGATATTGTAAAACAACTTTAGTTTAATCATTTAATGTATAGATGAACTAACAACACCATTATAATGAAACTGTATTGGCGAAGTTCACACGTGTTCGTTGACAGTTGACAGTCTGTTGTCAACTGCCAACGAACACAGTATATAAGTGGCGGTTGCATTGCAATCGCCCTCTTTCTTTGCTCGAACTTCGAAGCGATAACAAGTGTAAACGAATTGTGTGTAAAACAGTTTAAAAGGTGATTTCTTGGCTGAAAACCTAACAAATCAGAATCGGGATTAATAAGTTACAGATGTCTTCTTATTTTCCCATGTCCACAGAGTGTAATTTGTCTTTTGTTAAGTGGTTCAAAACCTGTTTGCTAGTCATGTTTTTTTTAGAGCCCTAATTAATAGTTATTGTACAAAGTGGCTGTTTTATTCCTTGCGTTTTCTTGATTATAATTTCTTTACTAATGATTAATTTAATACTAATTACTAAATAACTGTGCTCATGTTAAAAGTTCTTCAGATTATATATCCGATTAGTGTACTTATTGTTATATATGCAAATTTCTGCCGCCGATTCTGCGGCTGAGCCTGCTGTCGAGCCTGCCGCTGAGCCTGCTGTCGAGTCTGCGGCTGAGCCTGCTGTCGAGCCTGCGGCTGAGCCTGCTGTCGAGCCTGCTGTCGAGCCTGCGGCTGAGCCTGCTGTCGAGCCTGCGGTCGAGTCTGCGGCGAAGCATACAGTGGAGCCTGCAGTGGAGCCTGCCGCGAAGTCTGCGGCTGAGCCTGCTGTCGAGCCTGCGGCTGAGCCTGCGGCTGAGCCTGCGGCTAAGCCTGCGGCTGAGCCTGCTGTCGAGCCTGCCGTCGAGCCTGCGGCTGAGCCTGCGGTCAAGTCTGCGGCGGAGCATACAGCGGAGCCTGCAGTGGAGCCTGCCGCGGAGTCTGCGGCTGAGCCTGCTGTCGAGCCTGCGGCTGAGCCTGCGGCTGAGCCTGCCGTCGAGCCTGCGGCTGAGCCTGCTGTCGAGCCTGCTGTCGAGCCTGCCGTCGAGCCTGCGGCTGAGCCTGCTGTCGAGCCTGCGGTCGAGTCTGCGGCGGAGCATACAGCGGAGCCTGCAGTGGAGCCTGCCGCGGAGTCTGCGGCTGAGCCTGCTGTCCAGCCTGCGACTGAGCCTGCGGCTGAGCCTGCCGTCGAACCTGCCAGCTGAGCCTGCAGCGGAGCCTCCAGTACGCAGTTGCGTAAAAGACGGTGTACGCAGTTGCGTAAGAGACATTGTACGCAGTTGCGTAAGATCCGGTGTACGTAGTCGCGTAAGAGCCGATGTACGCAGTTGCGTAAGAGACAGTGTACGCAGTTGCGTACTGACTTAACTAAACCAGATTCGGTTTTAGTATGATATGATGTGCTTTTCAGTATGCAGTTGCATTTTGATATTATGTAACATAAAACGATAGTATAAGACTTCAAAATAAGATTGTAAAGTACACATTTAATTAACACGTATAATGTCTATTATCATATAATACATGACACGTATACACGAGGACGTGTAATTGAGTCGGATGGCCGAATGTAAAACAACTTTAGTTTAATCATTTAATGTATAGATGAACTAACAACACCATTATAATGAAACTGTATTGGCGAAGTTCACACGTGTTCGTTGACAGTTGACAGTCTGTTGTCAACTGCCAACGAACACAGTATATAAGTAGCGGTTGCATTGCAATCGCCCTCTTTCTTTGCTCGAACTTCGAAGCGATAACAAGTGTAAACGAATTGTGTGTAAAACAGTTTAAAAGGTGATTTCTTGGCTGAAAACCTAACAATATATAGCCTATGTCACCGGATAGTGTAGCTTCCTAACAGTGAAAGAATTTTTCAAATCGGTTCAGTAGTTTCGGAGCCAATTCAATTCAAACAAACAATTAAATATTTTCTTTTTATAATATTTATATCATAAATATAAACTAATGACTTTATATCTATCATTTATAATTTATCTTATATCAACTACCATTTTGACTATCATTT
This sequence comes from Agriopis aurantiaria, assembly GCA_914767915.1. Lineage (NCBI taxonomy): Eukaryota > Metazoa > Arthropoda > Insecta > Lepidoptera > Geometridae > Agriopis > Agriopis aurantiaria. The sequence goes on along the minus strand of OU611991.1, from coordinate 18,164,427 downwards.
ATAACCGTCGTGCTTAAATTAGTTATATATATATATCTTTTCTTGAGAAAGCATAGCGTGATAAAAATGCAGTTGTACGTTTTTTCTTCTTTTAAGGCCGATGTTATGCCATACGGCTCTTTTGTAGAGTTTTCCAGGGGAAATATCACACTTTTTCCAATTATTTAACCTTTACACCAAGTTACTACTTGGTGTAAAGGTTAAATAATGCACCCTTAATAAGGTTTTTTTTTATTTCAGCTTGAATTCACTGAACTCTAAAAATGAACAGAAACGGCATAAATCGTCGGTGCAATCAGCCCACTTCCGGTCACTGTTGTGTGCTCTATCCGAAATGTGTCGCGATGATTGCATTTTTTTGACCGAAACGACTGTTCTTTTATCATTTCTCAAAAAAGTAGCCCAGATTTGACGGATGTGTCTTTTTGCGGCGCTCTGCAGGCAAATCGGTTCAGTTTTTCACTTTTTTGATAGCTTTGGTGACTTCTCACACAACGCTGCTTGGAAACGTTTAGAAAATTAACTATAAATGTCCGAAAAACTGTCGAATGCATCAATCTTTAAAATTATAATTTTTTTTTCCTATTTACCTTTGTTTTTAACCGCTAAAAATATTATTCGTAAGGATAATTTGGTAAAGGCAATGTTTTGTTAGGGTCATCCATGCCAAATTTTATCAAAATCCGTCCAGGCGTTAAACAGTTGAGAGAACATAATTATAAACAAGGCTACACAGAAAGGTGACACTAAGCTGAAAGGACGTCATAATACTCATCAATATGAACAAAGTGCACCTTGGACCAGAGTGCCTTAAGGTTACATCTTAATGCGGACTCAAATCAGCGCTGAAACAGCGCAGATCGGAAAAACACGCAAACGTGAACTTTAATACCGTGAGATACTGTTTGGGGTGGGGCAACTTTTAAAAAACAAACAGAATCGTTTAAAACAATTAACCGTAAGTCCTTAGCAATGAAATTGCAATAAATCAGTTGTTTCATACATTTGGTTGAAATAGCTGTTTTCCGCGATTTCAGGGTTGATCATCTAGCAATAGTTGTTCACAATGATGATTACAATGACCTCCGTTTGGTTTAGTTTTTTTTACAACTGACAAGGCATGCGTTTGACCACAATCTCACCTGGTACCCAAACTTTTGCGGTAATAATTATTATTATGGTGCGAGCGATAGTGGCCGAGTAGTAGCATGTGCGCTTTACAATCTGACGGCACCCGGTTCGATTCTCGACCCTACACCAATAACGTATTTAGTACCTACCTAAATAAATTATGTGCAGTTTCAATGCTATTGTTTAAAAACAATGAAGGAAAAATATCGTAAGGAAGCCAGTATGTCCAAGAACCTCAAAAGTTCAGACACGTATGACATTCACAAACATGCACTGGGCCAGCATGGTGGTTTAGGAGTTTAGGGCCCATCCTCTCTCTCTCTCTCTCTGAGAGAACGCCCGAGTCCCAGTAGTGGGAACATGATTGGCTGCAATGAACGAATTAATGAATAATTATTGGGTTATTTTTTTCCTGAACAGTAAGAAGAACAAAAATCCTTTATCTATTTTACTTCAATCTAAGTAAATAAAAAGTAATCTTACCTCAAAACAATTAGTTATGAATTTTACTAGAATTTTCGGCAACAATAAGATTAATTAGCTCTTTATCTGTTCAAATAAAATCCAGCCAAGCCTCAGAATAATATTTAATTCTTCGCTGAACATAATCTTACCCGATTTAGTGGGTACTTACAAATTACTTTTTAAATTAAGCTAAATTCGAATGAATATCGTCCACGGCAGCCCTTTTGTAATCAGCTTATGTGAAATTACTTCGGACCCTGTTTTGATTAAGAAACCATACTATACGGACGCTTCTTTTTTATACTTTGTCAAACCGATTTCGGTCCGAAATTGAACAAAGTACCTGTGTTTAACTAGAAGCTACGCCCCGCGGTTTAAATGTTATGAATAAATGTTATTATGGAAACTAACGTAGTTTTCACAATATTCACCTTGAAAAAGATCACCAAATGCCATCCTTTCCATCCTAAGGTTGCCTGGAAGAGATCGCTTTTAGCGATAAGGCCACCAGTTGTTACACTAGTTTTTAAGAGTTTTTTGTCCTCTGTATCAAATTTCATGGTGTGAACAATAAAGAGTTAATCAATCAATCAATCAATCAAATGCGGTTGAATATAGTTGGTGTAACCGACTAATTCATACGTCAGTAATTCCCGTGCCATATAAATATTATAATAAATATTAGATTCGAAATAAAATAAAACAACAACAAGAAATTGCACCGTTAGCAATTTTCTGAAAAAATGAAATATCTGTCCATCCCCAATTCCTCCAATAAATCCCTCCTATCACCTCGTATTTTCGTCTAATCTCGAGTAAAAGTAGCGGCCAGTAATAGGATTTGTATCGCCGCGATCGTCCGCTAAGTGTTTCACACCAATTCCTCACTCTCAACACCGATTAGAATATCTCCAGAGATACAGCTCTTAGGCTCGCCCGTATGGGATCCCTGAGCAGAGACATATGTGAGGCGATAGAACATCGTTTCACAGCGACGGTTCCGTACGGGACTTGCCTTCGCCGGGTCGCCCGTATATCTGTGAAACCACGCTTAAGGGCACAATACTCTCCCATCCGTGAGCTTGACTCGAAAGGATTCCTTGCTCAACTAGCAGCGGCCTGCGCATTGCTTCGGTATTATGATATTTTACCCCAAGATTAAACTACCTCTCTAAACTTCAATAAACACTAAGGAGTTGGCTGCGACTAACATACTCACACCTTGGAATTTTATAATTATTTACAATGAAATAATATCACTGTGTGTAGTGTGTGAGAAGAACTTAGCGACGACTTTTGCGGAAAGAACTTAGTGTAAAAAAAATTGTTACATAATTGTATTTTAATATAAATTATATTTACTTTGCTGATAACTTGAACGCCGCGTACCGCGTAGAAGCTACAGTTTAAAAAATATGAATTATTTGATATCATAAAACACGCAAATTAATTAATGCTTGATTTATTTAATTAATTTTAATTAAAGAGCACTGCTTGTTGCACACTGAACATGTAAGGGAAGAGGCAGAGAGTGCGGACGCATCAGAGACAATGACACTCGTTCAGATATTATGCATCCTGATATAGCACAAATTGTTTTTCTGTACATTATCTCCTCGTCGCTGGAGGGTTGCGGTGAATTGCTTTTACAGTGCTATGTTTACTAGAAAGTTTGTGCAGTTTTGTTGTGACCACGGGATTGTGATGTAGTAGTTGACTGAAAGAGCCATCGTCTGACGAACTTTTAGTCGTTGGACAGTACCTATCTCTCTCTCTCGTTCTAGCTGCGCAGAACTGTTGTTATCTTTTTCAATTCAATTCTTTATTTGCTAGTTTATGGGTCACATTGTTCTTATATTAGGATTACACAGCCAACACAATCATAAATCAGGCATGCAAATTAATAATTTAAGTATATAATATAATAGTTTCTTACTTTTAAAATCAACTAAATCAAAATCGGTTCAGCCGTTTGGGATCTACGATGCTACAGACAAACACGCAGATATACAGATACACACGTTAAACTAATAACAACCCTCTTTTTGCGTCAGGGCTTAAACATGAGTGTTTCCACAGACTGTTTGGATTTCTCCCACCATTTCTGCAAAAACAAAGTATATTAACATTACCTTGCCTATTATCCTGAGCTTAATATTAAATACAATGAAGTACACAATAGACAAAAGTAGACTTAAGTAAAACCCATTTTTATAAATTTCAGCGAGCCAACGAAAAAATACATGAAAAGATATTCCTAAAACCAGGAGCCAAATAAAAGAGAGATTATAATTAACTACGTTTTTAGAGTAGAATAAAAATATAATTGCGTAGTTTTTTTATAAAATTCTATTAGTAGATAATTCAGTCTTACCGTAAACAACCAACGATATTAATTTGGAAATAAGGTGCTCAGCTAGAAAAGCTGATTAAAAAGTAAATATATATTATTTTATTTTCACTCATTTACATTTCCATAAATCCCAGTTCAAATTTACGTGCGTCCCGGCACATTGTTCCGGCATATTTTTTATTTGCAGATAAACCTACAATTTTTTTTTAAAAACGTAATACGTATTAATCCTTTACAAATATAATTATGTGCCTAGTGTCATGCTTGGAAAACAACATCCTGCATAATAATATGGGTTCTGTTTACGTCAGTCTTGCATCGTTTTCCATCAGGTGAGTTGGTGGCCAAACGTAGTTCTATTCTGTACAAAAAAGTGAACTAGAACCGGTTTAGGACAAGCGAATAGCGTCCAAGCTCGACTCGTACGGAACTTCACATAAGTATGATGCATTGGAGTTTAGCTATGACAACCAGCTGCTGCCTTGCTAAATGAATTTAAGTAAGAACTATTTTTATAGATGTCTTGGTAAGCGCGTGAGTATGAGCTGGATGAGTCAAACCGATTGTGATTTTTTGGTACAACATTATGTTCTAAATTGTATTGTGTTAAGAGAAAATAAAAATAAATGTACCAATTTCCACAGTGACACATCTGAGTTTTAAAACTAAGTTTAAATGACTTGACTGCGTCAGTTAAAAGTTGAAGTAAGGTGAAACATTGCGCGACGGAGCATTATAATTATTATACGCTGTTACCTCCATTATTTTGGTGGAACCACAGATATACACAACCAGATCGGCAATATATTTTAGTGAAAGAGACAACTTGATATGGCTCAGCACAAGTACGAAAAGGACATAAATAGATTTTGTTGTCCTTATCGGCGTGACCTGTTTTTGGTACCTCAAGTGTCAAAATCTGTAATAATCAGTGACAAACAAAACGGCTCTGAATTATATTTATTGCCTTTTTTTGGTGATTTAATGTGATAAATGCGTGTTTCCTCTGAGAAATAATTGTAAAAGATATTTTACAATGGTTGGTTGTAGCATTTTGGGCTGCAAGAAGCGCAGTGAGCGAAAATACGATGAAATATCATTTCACACGTAAGTAAACATATAAAGCTTGTAACGATCACCTAAATAAATTCAGGATATCAATTCGCAAATATTTTATTCATAATTAGTCAGTTTTTAGGTCGATTTGTGGTCTAATTCTAAGAATTTTATCAAATTATTCACTTAGAAAATAAATTATGAATGTTGCCAGTTTATGAAAGAAATTACCCACCGCAACTAACATAAATTATTCGTTCTGCAGGTTTCCAACTGATCCTGTCACATAGCTGAAAAAAGCTGGCACATTGCAAGAAGTGCAAAATACCGACCCTTTTATGCCCATATGAATATGGTGAATGTTAATATTAAATATATATTAATGAGGCCACAGTTATGAAGCTGGAAAAGCAAAAGGCGATTTCGGCGAACCGATTCAAAAAGCTACGCGCTGTTCGTGAAATTTGTACTGTAAACATTAAAGAGTCTATTTATCTAATTATTTGGAATATTATACATAATTCCATTCATGAAAAAACTAAACTGACCAAGCGCGAGTCGGGCTCGCGCGCTGAGAGTTCTTTACAATCACAAAATACAAAAAGTTGTGCAAAAAGACAACATCACGCCCAGGCTGTCACCCATCCAAGTACCGACCGCGCCCGACGTTGCTTAGCTTAGTGGTAAACAGAAATTTGTCACTGACTCGCACTTGGCCAGTGTTTATTATTTGCTGTTTTACTTATGTTCACTATAATCCGCTAAATTTGACGCTTGTACGGATTACCGTTTTTACACTAGAACAAATCCAAAAATACGTTTAACGTTTGTTGCATGAGGGACCCCCGTTCCGTTTTAACTCTGACTTTTTTATTATATTTTATTAATTATAAAAAATCATGCTATGGTTACTTTACAACCTTTTTTCTAGTACTATATTCTAATCCTAACAAATAGTTATAATAAAAACGCAAGTAACTTTCTGTCTGTTTTTACGAGGAAATGGCTAAGTCATGGTATAATAATATACTCCGCCAGGTATAGCAATCCGAGAAAAAATGTTTACGTGGGCGGCAATGATGTCATGATGTCAATTTACAACAGGTTCGAGAGAGATGACGATACACCACGTAACAGCTGATTGAATAAAGTGGCAACTGGACAGTGACGTCATTGCGGGACCACTCTCAAATTGCTAGACCTTGTTTTCTTAGATCATGCTAAGTCAAATTTTGTCAGGACGATAGGGGTGTGTCATGAGGACATACAACGTACTTTTCTTCCCAGAAAATTGCAGGTAGCTCCGTGGGTTGCAGCAGATAGTGTATAAAATATAAATATTTAAAAGGTAGTATTGTTTCCAAAGTACTCATTGAAGATTCACTACCCATCATAGTAGGTAAATTACCCTAACTTATAGCAAATCATTTTAATGTGGCAACACACCTTGTTGAAGCGAGAGGCACTGAGCTAGCCACGCTCATTGAAAATCTATAGGTAGTAGATCTGTGGGTGGAACCTAATTTTTTTTGACAATAACATTTTGACATTAACGGGACGTCGCACGTCGTTTGAACCAACCTGTATAAAAAAACTCTTTGTATGAATTACAGTTTTGTATAAAATTCATGCAACGACGTGTCATCATCATCATCAGCCAGAAGACGTCCACTGCTGAACATAGGCCTCCCACTTTAACCTCCACACTGAGCGACAGTCTACCATCTGCATCCACTGGATGCCCGCGACTCTCACAATGTCGTCGGTCCATCTAGTGGGAGGCCTACCTACGCTGCATCTTCCGGTTCGTGGTTTCCACTCAAGAACCTTTCTTCCCCATCGGTTATCGGAACGGCAACGATGTGTGTTTGTGGGGAATTTTGAGTAAAAGCGATCGCTACAACGAGAGGATGCGACAGATGACATACGAGTACATGTACAACTTGGCATCTGAAAAGCCGGTTACTGTACCTATAGTTGTGTGCTATTTGAGGTCATTTAGTTAAACATAAACTTTTAATTGCTGTCTGCGGAGTCGTACTCGCTGCCATCTCATGTTACTCTGCTGTCTCGATGTCGCAAGCTACCGCACTCGCTGTTTGACCGGGCCTTTATTTAAACCTTTGGCGATGTATTAGCAAAACAAAACCGTTCTAAAGCTATCAATTATACTATTAATTAATAGTGTGACATTTATTAATACTGAAATAATCGGCTCACAGTTGGGTCGTGTGGCGGCGACTTCAAACGCTTCGTCGGCAATTAGATAAGTACGTTGTAAGTATTCTTTATTCTGTGACGGGTAGCGTTCGCAACGTAATTAAAAATAAAACGGATTAAGCGAGAGTCAGACATGCGAGCGAGGGTTCAGTATGTTGTGAGTGTGAGACGTCGGGCGAGGTTGGGAGTTTAATGAAAAAGTTAAGCTCGAGTCGGAACAACAGCGGTTTTTAATCTCAATGCTTACTGAGTAATTTATTACGTTTCACATGATGCTTTGGAACAATAAACGTTATAAAAAAATTACAAATTTAACTAGAACAAGTGTATTTTTAAAATAACCATAACCTAATTATATGAATATTTAAAATGTAATTTATTATTTTCATTCATGTTTCATTGTATATGATTCGTGTTTATTTTTCACATATTCGTTGTAAAGTAACTTCATCAAAGTCATACAATTTTAAACGTGAAATGTTATTATGTTAATGTCAACACACAAATGTTATATACAAATACGTTTACAAAATTGTTAAAAGCAGCCTCCGCGTCGAGCCCTAGGTCCCTGGGCCAAGTCCCGACCCGTTTTACCCGATAATGACAATGAATATTTATGAAAGTCTAACACACGGTACCCAACAAGATATAGGTCAACAGCTGTCGCGAAATTGAGTAAACGAGTCCTCCCATAGAGATTTAGCTGCGTTCGGCGCCGGGCAATCTCATAAATTATTTAACTTGTTTAAAAAATGTCGCATAGGAATAATTTTTCATACGCAGCACTCTGGTCGAGTGATAGTTTTTATTTATGCCGCTATGAATACGTTTATATTTGAGTGTTTGTGATGTGCTTCTTTTACAGATGTTCTAATTTTAAAACATGATACTGAGGTGGATTAGGGCTTCTATATTGGGAGCTATATCGGCTATATCGGCATGGTAATCGTAGCGGTAGTCGCAAAGCAGCAAAATGGGTCGTATTGTAACCTGATCTCAATTAGCATAAAACAGAAGTATGAAGATGACGTGGAATAGGGGAGGCTGTGGGTAATGATAACCTCTACATACACATAACTCGGCCTATAACTAGTATCTTTTGCAGTGAAAGTGCAGCACATCTCTCGACTGCACTCATTCATTCCCGCTAAATTACCGTACTCTTTGCTCACGCTAATGTTGCCCCTTCCAGTGCTAATATAGGGTAGCCTTTATGGGGGCCATTTAGTTGGTGGCAAGTTATTATCCGCCAAAATATTTTGACATAATTGGCGGTTTCCGTACCTCATACTACATACTAGCTCAACATCGTCATGTACAATAGTTTCATATTCCCTTCCAAACACATTCCATTCCATAATTGTATTTTACATTGAACAAGGCCCCTTAATGGTGGCTTCGGCCCTATCAATGCCTCTCTGGTGTCCAGGCTGAACCCTAGAAACAATTGAAATAAAAATAATTGTTATTTATTTCGGACAATGTCCATATTATTATAATTTGTTACAAATTTAAATGTAAGCCATGAAACAAACATCTTTCGCCAAGCCAAATAATGTGTTCTGGCATCGCCAGCGTCTTTTGAGAGTTTGCATAACAGCAGTGCAAGTATACCGTTCTTTATCGATCGTCAAATTCGATAAAATGCCATAGAATCGATCATAGCGAGTACTGATCAAATGGCATTTTATCGAATTTGACGATCGATAAAGAATGGTACTAACATCACTGGTTAGGCATAATTATGTTAACCATCCTATAACAGACAACATCGGTGATCATTGAATAAAGAGTATTCGATATTACCACAATAATTCTACTTAATTTTTAATGTACGACTTCATACTATTTGTTCCAACCTGGTGGATGACTGGCAGAAAATGTTTGGCATAAGTCCTCCATTTTTGCATTCCTACATTATTTGTAAGTGTGCAATAAAGTAATAAATATACACTTATTCTGTCAACTATAAGATAGGAGATTTCTTACTAGTATTGTTTTGCTGACGTTACCATTACCTACAATAATTACACGTCTGCCGCTAACGAGGCCTGGTAGTATTCCATGACATGACGCTGTCAGTGGTATACTGTGATTGTAATATGACGCACTGCCGATGGACGCTTAGTAAGTCGAAGACATCTGAAATACCTCCCGAATACCTCTATTGCGTAATCCTGTTCTTTATTTTCTACTTTTCTATCATATTCCTGCATGAACAAGCAGCTGGAAGGAAGCTGCGGCTGGCTAAGTACCAACCTGTTGCCAAGCACGTACAGTGTTTCAGCAGCCTCGCTTGAGACCACTCAGAACCAGTATATTCTGGGTTAGGTTTGTACCGGCTATTGTCTATAACATTTAAATATGTTTGTACAATCTCGGACGCCCAAGCCCCTAGACCTTGAAGACGGGTTCCTAGGATACGGTTTTGATATCCCATGTCTGTCGTAAAAACAGATTTAAAGAATATTATTTTGGCTATTATGGTTTTACTGGTAACATTTAAGAATCTGCAGTGCAAGTACCGTTCTTTATCGATCGTCAAATTTGACCGTTGAGATCGTCATCTATACTTTTTAATATTATAAAGAGGAAAGATTTGTATGTATGTTTGTAATGAATTGGCTCAAAAAGTACTGGACCGATTTAAAAAAAACTTTCACCATTTGAATGCTACATTATCACTGTATAATATAGGCTATTTTAATAGACTATATAAGTATACCCGTGCGAAACCGGGGCGGACCGCTAGTATTTGGTAAAATGTCACATAATCAGTACTCACTATGATCGATTCTATGGCATTTTATCGAGTTTGACGTCTATGATAAAGAACGGTACTTGCACTGCTGACCTGTAGGAAAGAAGGCAACGGCGCAGTGTAAGCCCGCACCGGTGTAGCGAGACTGAAGGGAAATGATCCGAGGAATTCCCGAGAATCTTGCTTCAGGCAGCGTGAGATCTGGCTCTCAAGTGGAGCTGCTTTGACAAACCATTTGGGCTTGGACAAATTTTGAACTTATGGGTTAGTTCCACCAAGCTATGATCTTCCACGTTCACTGCCAGCTCAAGCTGGCAAGTCTAGGGTTACCATTTCAATTTGAAAGCCCTGATTCCAAGCGTGCTAGAAATATACAAGTATGGAGATCCCGGTGCCCTCTATCAGGAACAGTGGCAGGCCACTGAGGGAGTGGTAAGTGCAATTTTACATAATTTGGCAGTACCATAATGTGGCCAGGTAGCTTTTAGAAGATTTTTCACCGATACAAAATAAGGTGTGTACCATCCTAGACCACACCGAAATTTAATATCAGACAAGCATTGGACAAACCTATTCACCATGAAATGATTCTTGACACGTCAAAAGTATAAAGCAACGTGCTTGCCCAAAAGTAGCACACTGCGGCTTAGTACAGAAATAGCAAAGTAAAACCGCAAAAAATCTCTGTAAGCGGAAAAAATACCTACCATTTTCTATCGCCACAAATCATAGCAAAAAGCTTTCAGGTCAAACGATTCTGTTAGTTGACGTCGACTGAGATCGATGTGTGTGTGTAATGCACACACCTACGTAGTTTCATGATGTGTTGACTACGAATAGGAAAACTACTGACAATTTGTAAAAGTAGCTTACTTATAAAAAACAATAAGTTGAAATGTAGAAGTTTAGAAGTATCGAAAGTTGATAAAAGTCTGACTGGGCTATTGGGCATTCTCCGTGATTTTATAGGCTGCCTGTATACTTATAAGTGATTTGTCATCCGTAGTTGAAAGTCGATAAATATAATTTTTATTTACACGAAAAATATTTCAAATACAGATATTTAAAACCTAAAACTATTTCTACCAAATATAAAAAACAACAAATTAAAACCTATCATTCTATCAAACCGCTACCAGTGGGAACTGTTCCCAAAATGCTGGCCCCATTACCACGTTGTATGGCGATGCTCACCCTTTGAGCAAAGTAGAGGCCGGAATTTTGGTCACGAGTTGCGTCTATCAGACGTGAAGATAAATCTTTGAAATTTTTTTTGGCTCCCGATCCCCACGGCCTCATTATTTCGACCCCAAAAGGCTCAAAAATGTATCCACTATCCAGTGTACCATACTTGCGCCTTTTGAGATCCTCTGCAGATTCTGCCGCCGCGCCAGCCCTAATCTGGGTTCCGGAAAGATGTGACGGCGCAAAGGTGTCAACGCAAGTCGCGTCCCACACTAAGGGCCGCCCCATCTTCCACGGAATCAAAGTCATCCCGTCCGGTCTTCTGCCATCGCCACGTACGAGGCCGGTCGAAACTTCTTTTTAGAAATTTCCATGAAGAAGTTATAAATAACAAATAGTTCAGTTCCTTTGATAATGAATTAGTTTTTTTTAACCGCTGACGCAAAAATAAGGGTTTTATAAGTTGAACGTGTCTATCTGTGTGTCTGTATGTAGCATTATAGCTGCCAAACGGATCAATCAATTTCGATATAGTTTTTTTTTTGTATAAAAGGTGTCTTGATCGTAAGTGATTCTAGCTATGATTCAAGAAAATCTGTTCAATTGTTTGAAGATTATCAGCTCTATTATCGGGGTTAAACAATAAATAAATTTATTTTGAAACTGTAGTTGGGTCTATATTTGGATTCAACTCACCTGATGGTAAGCGCCAGTGTGGCCAAGAATGGAGTACATCAATTTATAAGAAATCTATTTACTCTATGAAGATGCCTAGATTGTCTTTTTCAGGAAACAAATAGAACGCAGAGAGTTCCATTCTTAAGCAGTAACTAGCGTTCTATGGCTTCACATATAAGCCTCTAAAACTCATTACATGAGCTACTAACTTGCAACAAAAACAACCACAACCTACTTACGCGCTACCCAAAGGCAATACATTTTTAAAGCCATTTATGGCCAACGATTGACCGGTCAAAACATTGCTTAAATTTGCTAATCTAAGATACAGACTAGAATAAACTTTGTCAAGCTAATTACAGTAAACATCAAAGGGTTTTTAGAGTTGTGGTTCGGGCCTTTGTAACCCAAACTAGCCGCACATTGAGTCTAGCCACTGGAATCAAGCAAGTTGTGTTAGCAAGCGACCGCGACATGATTGCGCAAGTTTTTGCAAACGAACCGGCGGCCACGACCGCGCGCGCGAAATGAGAAAAGTTGCGACCTTGGCTTCTACTCTAATAGATTACGAGGTTTTTACTGCTGAGCTGACCTGCACTGACTGCTGCTTAGCACTCACACTACTGCGGAATAGTATCAACATCATCAGTCTATACCAGTCCACTGCTGGACATAGGCCTCTCCCAAGGCACGTCAGTCAGCTTGATCTTCGGCTTTTCTGTTTCAGCCACTACAAGCATCCTCACGTATATCATCAAGGAGTTCTACGATACGTTTTCCGATTCATGATCTTTACTCGAGAACACTTCTTCCTTCACTGTCATCAGTTCTGCGACAGATGTGACCGACCCACTGCAACTTCAGCTTGCTAATACGCTGAGCTATGCAAGTGACTTTTATAGTATGAACATGATCATTAGGAATAATATCTTCTTTTCTGCGAAAGAATCTGGAATGCAGACCACGGACCGGTAAGCGCAGTGTAGGACGTCCACCCACAAGATGGACAGACGACCTAAAAGAGACCGCAGGGAAACGCTGGATGCAGGCCGCTTCCAACCGGCCCTTTTGGAGATCGATGGGGGAGGCCTATGTCCAGCAGTGGACGTCCTACGGCTGATATGTTGATGATGATCTTCTTTTCGACGAACAGGTACTTCACATCATCAGCCAGTAAAAAATATATATCTTTAAACGCTGAAAAGTCCGCGTTTCTATAATCTACTGCTGAACAAAGGCCTCCTCTTTCCTCTTAGAGAGGGGTGTTGTCATAATCCTCACGCTTGAGGTTCGTTACCACATGTTCTACTGTTTGTTCTACCAATAGAACAAGTGATAGGCGGCCTGGGGCTTGCAGTACGTTCACTGTATACTAATAGGATGCTGCTGCATATCCTCCGATGGTTCTGGCCACAGTTTTGACATAACCGTGTCCAAACAGGTACTTACTTAATCCTGAAATATTCTGTTTTTTTATCAAACCTATCAGAATACAGAAGTACTGTGAGTTTATACTCCAATTAGCTGCTCCGCACGATGTGTGAACATTTCCTAAACCACTTGTGGGCCCTTCAGTAATCTCTATGCAAAAAATCATGTCGATCCGTTGATTTATTGCTGCGTGAAAGAGGACCAAACAAACAACAATAAATATTATATCATATCGCAATAATTATAATATTAGCAGGTATGAGGATTTTATTATAAGGATCATTTATGTTTACTGCTGAATTGACACAAACATAATAACTACTAAATACCATTACCTACTACTTACTTTGACTTTGACTAACTTTGAAAGGGTTTCGAAACTTTGTGGCATAAACATACGCCGCCATTTTCTTTTCAAAGTTTCTGCACTGCATTTTTATGATTTTCATAGTTCTCGTATGGCGATCTTTACATCCAAATATCTCGAGAACGTAACGCTTTAGGGTACCATAGTACTGAACATTTATTGTTTGTATAACTGTTCCCTACCCATATACACGACATAAATTGTGCGCGAAAACTTTTAAAAAAAAAAGGTGTCGGGTGGATATGCCAGCCTCCATACAAAAATATTCGAACCCCTTTAACAGTTTTCGAAATTATTATTACTCTCAACAGCTGCTTAGTAGCTCAACAAAGGTCTTATTACTTATACATTTCATGGGGTTGTTGAACTCTAATCCGAATGTTTGTGAAGCTGATATACGATTCCCTGAAAACTCACGAGGCCGATAAAAGTAGCACTGAATGTTTGCGCAGTCGATGAATTTAATTTAAAGTTTCGTGAGACTTATGAACGTTACTTCAAAACTTGATGAAGTAAAACACTACTCCATAAGATCATGAGGTCAATATAATACCAGAGCAAAGGTCTAAACCTAAACAAGCAAATGAAACCGTCGTCCCAAGCCACATCACAGCTACAACAGTCGTCCAAACTGCAGCAGTACAATAACTTTTCTCATTTCGCTCTCTACCAAGATGATATAACTCGAACTTTGCTCTAACCGTACCGAGTGTGGTGGTTTAGAGTTCACAAGACTTGTCAAATATGAACAAACATTTGTAAAGTGTCAGATAGCAATTATCAATTCCGTACAATATATAAAGGGTTGATAATTTTTGAAACCAAAAATAATAATAGATGGATAAAACCCATAGTAAAAGGAAGAGAATATAACAAAACTTTAACGAAAAATAATTTACGTGCAATCTGAGGTTAGGAAGTGGAAGGGGGTGAGTTTTTAAGGGTAAAAAACGGTTTATCTCGATTTCCGGAAAAAATACAAGTCCTATGAAAAAAAAGTTACAACACAAAGATGTAGGTAATAAAAATATCTACAACTTTTGTATTAACGTTTTTTTTACATAACCTCAAAATTTCCGTCAAAATATGAGATTTCTTTACTCTCAGACTTTTTTTTAAAAGTCGGTGGACTTATTGTTCTTTGAAATATCTACTTACTGATGGTATAAAAAATATACATTACTATGGTAGGTAAATGTTTTACTAAGGCTTCATCTAAATACTTGCGACGGCGGCGTGCTAGCGTCAAAGATCTACAACGAAATTAAAAATGACAATACTAATGAACTTTGCACACGGTGCGTTTTACCTGCTCAACTAGAGATGGATGCACATGACGCGTCTTGCTCTAAAACAGCATTGAAAAAAAATCTGATATGTAGATCAAATAATTGACTTAAACTCGAGACTAGGAACAAGGACATTAATAATAACAACGAATATAGGTAATATTAGTAGTACTGACAAGTTTTTTCTGTTCTTTTATTTGTTTAGATATACAATAAGCTATTTTGACAATCCTTTACAAACTTGAAGAAAAGTAATAATTAAAAACCCTTATATTTATACGCCGCAACTCACAAGGACATGATTTAAGTTTCCATTTATACGCTTATGCTACTTTGTATGTATGTTTGTGTACCCTTCGATCGAAATAAAAAGAATGGATGGGCCCAGAAGAAGCGCGTTTTTGATGATTGCAAAATGAGCGCTGACGCTCACTTCGTTTCAGTCGATCTCTAGCCGTAGGAAGTGCAACACGCGACTATTGTTACATGATAACGAAACATCTGACAAATTATGCCTTCATGTGCTTTCCCGAAGTGTAAATATACAACAAAAAAACCGCTATCTATTTTTGTAACAAATGTGATGTACACGGTTATATTTAGGTGTTGATGTCCGATGGTTTTGACTCGTTTTTACTGAGCAAGTTCTATGGTTATGGCCCGTCCATTAATTTTATTTTGGTCGAAGTGTGTAGGTACCTATAATTTTCTGACAAATTGCTGATTTCATTTGCTCTCGCCCACGTGCCCATTTCAATCGAACGTTTCCTTTGAAAACTTCTTCACCTCCTTTATCCGCGTTGTAGTCTCACATATAACCAAACTTGTACATTTTGGTGAGCAGGCCCTCGTTGGTGAAGTTATGAGCAGTGGGATTCTTGACCTTACGACGTACCGACCGCGCTGTACTTCGAAATAATCCCATTGAAGCAGAATGATGTTTGTGTTAGTGCTGTTGGAAAATTGTAAAAGATAACAACAATATTTTAAAACCAAATCTCATAAGTTATAAGAAAAATTGCTTGGCAATGTTATCACGTGGGATTAGATAATAAAAGTTGTTTGATTTAAATAAAAATTATCAACCTCCAAATAGCCGGTTGGAAGTGGCTTACATCCAGCGTTTCCCTGTTTTCTCTTTTAGGTCGTTTGTCCATCTTGTGGGTGGACGTCGTACGCTGCGCTTACCGGTCCGTAGTCTCCGTTCCAGAACCTTTCGGCTTTTTCATCTGTTCTGCGAGATACTTACAAAATCTGACAATCATAGCGTGTGTATATAGAAGAGTGAGAAAAGGCAGGCAGAATAAAAAAAATTGCTAAACTTAGGACAGTAAATGCGGCAGTCTTGCAACCCAATGCGGCAATGTGGCCAGCATTTTGGGGAACGATGCCTGCTGGCAGCGGTCTTGTTTTTCTTAAATTAAGTTTTCTCCATATTTATTTTTAGGATTTAAAACACTTCCGCTCTAAAGTTATGAATGATTATTTACGGGATATTTACCGTGGTAAGGTTGTGTAACTGCGTCGAAATATCGGCTATAATAAGCTTATTCCACAACCTTACCATAGTAAATATCCCGTAAATAATCATATAACTTTAGTGAACATCCATAATAGTTTGAAACAGGGACTTCCGCTCTATTTCTTAGAAATAAATTAGACATTTCAATCTAGCTCCGTTCCATAGAATTTTGGTGGATACCGGCCCTTATGATTCAAGACAAATAGAGCTTTTTTTACCAAGAAGTTTATGGCTTGGGTCTGCTTAAAATAATACCACAATACAAAAGGATGTTCGGAAACTGGACGCGATAACCAGAGGGCCGTACACGTAAACAAACCTATATTCCCGGCGGGAGAAAACAAACGCATTTCATCCGTACGCGCCGCCCGCCATATTGTTAACGTTCTAATTTCAAATTTCAAATTTGGAACAGGCAATTCCCGCGCGGCCGTTGAATAGTTCAGTTCCACAGATGATTAATAACTAGATATTAATCAAAGCATTATTACGAGGATTAAATTCCCAAAACGCGGCGAGGAATACGAGAAATTGTCGAATACGTTTTGAAATCTGTGTTTGCTTTTGGCAGTTTTGCTGAAATGACGCCTTCACGCTTCAGTTATGTTGAACTGTTTCATAATGCCGATAATGGATTAGTTGATATAATAATTGTACTTATACTTTACGTTGGTACTACCAAATACCCTAATCTAGTGGAAGGCCTACCTATGCTGCGTCTTCCGGTTCGTGGTCTCCACTCAAGAACCTTTCTTCCCCATCGGTTATCGGTTCTTCGAGCAATGTGGCCTGCCCATTGCCACTTCAACTTGCAAATTTTAACAGCTATGTCGGTGACTCTGGTTCTTCGGCGAATATCCACGTTTCGGATTCTATCGCGCAAAGAAACCCCGAGCATAGCTCTCTCCATTGCTCGCTGTGTGACTCTGAGTTTTTCCATAAGGCCAACAGCTAAGGACCACGTCTCAGTACCATGTGTCGTCAAAGTAATCATAATGTCACAGTGTAATTATGTATTTATGTATGTTTCTATATAAGTTCCCTATATATATATATTCGGGTAATTTTTGCACACACGGTCATCTGACATCAAACTAAGCAAAGCTTGTGATATGGCTGCCAGAGACTGATATACATACATATATATTTTTAAATACTTAAATATACATTGACTATGGACTCTAAAACGGCTAGACAAATTTAGTTTTGCCGGAACTTTCACTAACTGATAGCTCGTGTTATAAGGAGTAACTTAGGCTACTTTTATCGAGGGTATCCACGCGGGTGAAACCGTGGAGTGCAGCTAGTTACATATACAAATACATTTATTCTCAAAAACTTATAAAAGTAAACATTTATATTAGCTACTTACTATTACACTAAATACAAAATACAATTACATTTAATATTTATATTATACTTATTTATTGTTTTGTCAAGTTAAAAACTGAACATGCGAAACTTTGTGCTTCAATAATAAATTTTGTCACCACTGAGGTTTTTGGGCTGAATGGTTTTAGCGTAGTTAGTACATATTTATAGAAAACTAGCTGAATCCCGCTACTTCGTACGCGTAGAGCTCGGCCTTCGGCCTCGCTACTATAAACCTATATGCTATAAACCTCACGGAGCCCAAAACCTTTCCAACGAATGCAAAACCGTCGAAATCGGTTCGTGCGTTCTGGAGTTATAGCGTCAGGAAGGAAAACCCAACTTATTTTTATATAGTAGAGATAATATATGGGGAATTAGAGTTTGTGACCTCTCACACTAGCAGCGAGTCTTTCTTTGGGTTTCCTGCATCTATAAAAGTCATTGTAGTGGCGCTTACTATCTCTAGCAAAATTTCACTCCTGTTTTAAGTAAAAAGTCTATATCGCTAAATTACTCTCACAAATTCAATCAATCAATCAGTTATTGTGACTGATAGATGCAGTATGATTTATACAGGGTCAAAGGTAACTAACGCAAAACCTCTTAAAGCTGTACTGTAGCTGTTAAAGACTTAGGTGCATCAAGACTAACAACTTTTGTTCTACAAGTTTTCGAAATTTGCAAAAAAAAACAGCTGTTTCATATATTTGGTCGGGAGTCAATGATTTTTGTATTGAACAGCAATTATTATTTTTGCGAATTGTTAAAACTTGTAGTTCAAAACTTGTTAGTCGATACACCAAAGTTGCCCTTAAGAGGTTTAGCTTTATTTACCTGTATATTGAAGCCTCTGGATCCCGAACTAGTTTACACTGTACTTTAGAAACCAACGTCTTCCATCTATGCATGGGTTTACAAAGATACTAGACAACATAATTAAACAAAAACATAACAATATCAGTCTAAATAGTAACTACTAACTATATAAGTCTTTGACAACTATAATAATGTTAACCTTTTATGCGCTACCGACATAACAAGTTTACCAAATACAGCGTATGTAACCCTACTAATCCAGTACTTACACCTAGGGTTGTTGTTCTAATATTTTGAGTGAGCATTATTAAGGGGTCACACGTTAAGGTAAGGGTATAAACGTCCCGCGTATTTGGGGCAGCCCTAGCGACGCGCGCCCCGAATACAAATGAAAGAACCGCAGGGATGGATCAAGGACGCGTTTATTGTATGCGTTTCATCCCCAGACGTGTTATTAGATCGGTAAAGTAATATAATCATTAGGTTTATCAAACAAAGTTGAAATTAAGAGAGAAAATACGAGAAAAATTAACTTAAAGATGTTTTAGTTTTTGGTTCAATGTCATTGATGAGTATTACGCTCTAAAATACCTCTAAAGAGTCAACGCACACACTTATTTGAAATTAGCAGCGAAGTGAAATGTACTATAATAAAAAAGGAAAAGGTGTAAAAATAATGCACATTTATGATTACTGATCTTATTAAATGAAGCTTAAAACGAATAAAATTTTGATATACCTCAAATCTTATTACTTCAACTTACGAGACAAACTTATACTATACGTATCAATAAACTACTAAAACACTGTTTTAAACTAAATCGGTTGTTCACCAAAGCTATATGATTATTTACGGGAGCTCATTCCACAATCTTACCACGGTAAATATCCCGTAAACAATCATATAACTTCAATAAACTAATATTATAAATGCGAAAGTTTTCGTGTTTATTTTTAAGTGTTTCATCAAAATTTCCAATGTTTTTTAAAAAGAAACGGGCATGTTTTTATAAAAACGACCATTGTTTTAAGTTATTCAGTCCAATCTGACGGAGATATCGATATAACAGCTCACTATTTTTAACTAATCGAGAATTTCCTTAACCGACCGATATACAGAGTAAAAATATAGGTGGATGTTTTAGCACAATCTATAAATAATAAATGCAGTTTTTTTGTTACTCTTGATTATATTTCTGGGTAGAACATTAAGTTTAGAATACGCTCTTGATAAAAACTGTAGGAGCATTTTTAAACCACATTCTTCCCTGAATCCGTCCCTGAACGTAGATGCCCCAGTCATGCGTATATGTATGTAATATGACCCTAATAAATATCACTTGGTACACATATTTCTACTCACTACATTATTTATATGTATGGGTATAAAAATATAGTAGTTTTTCTTACACATAGACACCTATTCAGGTCAACCGATTCCCCTGATGATGGAATTTTATGTGCTTGGAAAGAAAATGGATGCTTGGTGACTACACCGTGATAAAAAAAGGCTCTTTTTCACAAATTTTTGTCATTACGGCTTTGTTTTATTGCAGCACTACTTTACTTATTCTTTCAAATTCGTTTTAAACTTGGTTGAAGTAAAGTTGTACCCTGAACGTAATAAGTATTTCACGGAACCTAAAATAAATAATTTACTTTAACTAAACAAAATTTAATGAATTTTAAATAATGAATTTTTAGAAAAAAAAAACAAAACATCTTCAACTTCCATGTACCAACTTAAACTAAATAAGTAGAAAATGACAGTTAAAACAGAGATTGAAAGTCCTCATATTTTGCTCAAGGGTACCACAAACCAATTTAAAACATCTGCTGTGTATATATTTTAGTTTTGTTTATTTATTTCACAAAACGCTGTATACAATTTCAATAAAATTTATATGGTACCATCTCTGAAATATGACCTAACAAACAAAAAAAGAAACATCAAAATCATTTCATAATTGGCGGAGTAACCGCGTAACAAACATACAAAAAAACATACACTCGAATTGATAACCTTATACGTATTCAGGTAGCTTCAATTCAAATCTAGTTACTATTTCAGGTGAGGCGTGTTCAACGTCTTACATCAATTATTGTCAGCTGAGCTGTTGTCCAACCATGTAATTTGAATAAGCCATACAAGGGTCAACCTCAGCCTTGTAGTTGTGAATAACAAGTTTAATTTAATTGTTAACATTTCAAGGATTATAAATATATATATAAATAAATAAATATAAACAATCCAGTTGAAATCCCTTCTTTTAAAGATATTCAATATAGATATGTTTGTTGATTTCTATATTTTTTTAGAATAAAACATCTTATTATAGAGTAGATTTACTCGCAGTTTTTCAGGATGCAATTATTAAAATAATTTAAAACATAATCCCCGAATCCCAATCTAATTCCCTTCTGCCCATTTTTCTATCGGACTGCTACAGTGCGTACGAAAAATCGACACTGCTTTATATATTCCGAAAGCTGGAAGCGCTATGATTCCACGTTTATTGTATGAACTGCTGTCTGTGAAATGCGCTGCCTTCAGGATGTTCCCCGATAGTAACAATCTGGGTGTCTTCAAATCGCGAGTGAATCGGTTTCTTCTAGGCAAGCATGCTCCACCGTAGACTGCATCATCGCTTAACTTCAGGCGAGTTGGCGGTCAAACGCAAGCCTATTACTAATTAGAATAAAAATAAAGTGTATGATTCCCATAGAAATAGAATAAGCCGTGCCTAGCTTTATGGTAGCGGGTACAACCGCAAGTCAGAGCTAGAACGATTCCATTTATCTAACTGACCATAAACATATTACCTATTTCGGCGCCATATTGAAAATAACACTCATGTACTATTAATATTTCGCTCACCCTCGTGACCCGACACCGGCGCGGCTAAATCGTTTTTTATTACGATCGTTTGGACCCTTCCTAATAAAAAAACATACGTAATTTTCGCTTTTTTGAAAGGTTTTTAAATGAGCCAATTTCCATGAAACTTATCTTTTTCCGATGGCGAACGGAAATGAGAAGAGAACTAGATTTTTGTCTCGTCTCTTGGGTTTAAAAACTCTTACTAGCTACCTTTGTACATTCTTAGATATCGACAGATACTACATACAAAGTGTAGTACAAGTATAAATTACAAAATTAAAAAAACCCTGCGATAAAAGTAAAAAGTAAAGTACTGAGTAAATTCTCGATAAAGTCACGTTTCAAACGAAAGTAAACCCAAATTCCAGGAACTACTAACTTTGCCAAACTGATTTTGATTATATTTCTATGAGACCAATTGAATAAAAAAACAAGTTGGTTCATAAATAAAGGAGTTCTAAAGTAACAAACGTTTAAAAAACACAGAATTGAGAACCTTTTTTGAATTCGGTTAAAAAGAAGGTGAAATGAGGCCGATAATGTTGATGATTGAAAAATTATTAAAGTAAAGTATATGATTATTTACGGGATATTTACCGTGGTAAGGTTGTGGAATGAGCTCCCGATATTTCGGCGCAGTTACATGCACCATGTTCACGGGAAGACTGAAGAATGCGGGTGGTTGATCGAACAGAAAAAACGATCTACCCTCTTTCTTAGTCTTTTTCTATGGTTATCACTGGAACTCGAACTCGAACAAAACACACTCACTGTGTCACTACGTATAGTATTTTGACATAACTTTAGTGAACAACTGTGATAGTTTAAAACAGTGTTTTGAAAAATTATTCTTCCAATAATAATGTAAGACAAAAAGATGTAACAGTGAATAGACTCACAAAGTGGATTCCCATTGCGAGTTAGTCACCATCCTCCACATCGTAGTTTGATATTGCATCGGATATCCAATTTGGCGTTATCCGGCGCGGCTCCGCACAGATTGGGAATTTAATCGAATGCCAATTATGATGCCTCACTGTGAGTTTCACTATCATTCGCTACAATTTAACTATCCAGTAAATAGTATTTTTCCACCGCTCACTATTTCGGGTATTGTAATAGATAGACGGACAGATATTTGATATGTTAAAAATAACAGACTTAGTGGAATTTATAACTAAATAAATAAATATTTAGGACATTTTTGCACACACGGTCACCTGACCCCAAACTAAGCAATGATTGGAATATGGCTGCCAGAGACTGATATACATACATATAAAGTTATATTATTATTTACGGGATATTTACCGTGGTAAGGTTGTGGAATAAGCTCCCGATATTTCGGCGCAGTTACATGCACCATGTTATATTGGGAGCTCATTCCACAACCTTACCACGGTAAATATCCCGTCAATTATAATCATATAACTTTAGTGCACAACCGTGATAGTTTAAAACAGTGTTTTACATACATACATATATTTCAAATATATACTTAAATAGGTATGAACACCCATATATAGAAAAACACAAATGTTCATCACATGAATGTTTGTCCTAGGTGGGGTATCGAACCCACGTCTTTGAAGCGCAGAAGACAGGTTCACTACCAACTGGACCAACAGGGCTATCAGCCAATATAAATTAAATGTTATACAACTACTATAGAAATTATTTAAATCGAGTATTAAAGTTCTGACATATAAGCGTGTAAAGTTTTTCTTTGCATTATGATTGGATGCTCTGCCTCTTTTTCCCGCAATGTGAGTGTCATTATGAAGTGTGTGTGGCCTACTCATAAGTGAAGTCATTACCCTTATATTATCATTGGCCTACTCGTAAGTATAACGCGCTCTTTGTCTAACAAGATATTAAAATCCTTAAAACTTCCATGATTTTGAACACATTTTCTTTTCGGTCATCGGTTCTATTTATAGCCAGCTTCTTTATAAAACTATAAATAATTATCGTTCGTCTACGGATTTCCTCATTTCTGATTCCATCGCGTAGAGAAACCCCGAGCATAGCCCGGGGTGCAGCTAGTAAACAAAAATGAAAGTTGTCAAAACTTGACTTAAAAGATTAAAACAGCGTTATCATTTCACAAAAGATTGAAATGTAACTGGAGATGGTGTAACTCTGTTGTAAACCAGAAATTGGCTGGCTACATCTGTAATCGGTTTATGAATAATCAATCGCCTTGCAATGCTTTAAGGGCTATTGCAGACAAATACAAAAACTCTTCTTCCCTTCATGGTTTATTTCATAAATCCCCACTGGTGGGGTTTTCTATACTAATATTATATTGAGGAAAGATTTGATTGTTTGTTTGTTTGCATTGAAATTCAATTCATATTAATTTATTTCAGGCAAGTAATTGAATAGGTTCCGAAATTACAAAACCGATTTGAAAAATTCTTTCACTGTTGGAAAGCTACACTATCCCCGGGTGACATATATAGGCTATAATCTATACCCATGCAAAGCTGGGGCGGACCGCTAGTATGAAATAAAACAAGTTTTAGGTTTCTAAGGTTGTTTTTACAAATTATCTTTAGATTTGCTGCGATATGACAACTAGGGATAAAGTTGTCGTAGTCATCATCATCATCATACATATACTTCCTTATCCCACTGCTGGGTATAGGCCTCTCTCTTGCTATGCCATCTACCTCGGTCCTTCAAATTCAAATTCAAATTCAAATTATTTATTTGTCAGAACATGGTAGGTACACATACATATAAAGTAGCATACATGGTCGTAAGAATGGAGACGTATCTCACGTCCTGTGCTAATCGAGTCCAGGTTCGACCCGCGATAGTAATAATATCGGCGACCCATCTTGCAGCTGGACGACCAACGCTCCGCTTACCTTGCCTCGGCCACTACTCTGTTAAAACGTTACCTCATCTGTCATCACTGCGCCCAGCAACGTGTCCTGTTGTCAAAGTCATCGTACACTGCATAAATCATCATCATCATCAGCCAGAAGACGTCCACAGCTGAACATAGGCCTTCCCCTTTAACCTCCACACTGAACGACAGCCTGCCTTTTGCATCCACTGGATGCCAGCTGCATAAATACTGCGTAGCAATTAGCGTAGCGATATTCGTAGTCCCGTAGACATGTGCTACGGAACTACGAAAAAAGATGTATAGCATTGCAAAATTTTACGATGCAACAAGTTATTACTACGAACTAATTTTATTCACCCACTGAGGCATCATACCATGGCTAGTGGGCCACGAAAAAATAACACTAGGGCCACCGTGTTATTGGAGGACCAAAGAGAAATAAACAAAAAAACTCCAAACAATTCATAATTTTACAAACGTTTAAAATCATTTACATTTTGTTATTTATTAAATTAAAATTATTAATACGAGTCCGAATATTCGATGTTGCGGTTTGCGTAAACATTATTTTATTAAAATTGAAAATGAAAATACAAACAACATTAATTCGAAACCGAAGAATTTAATCATTATCAAAAACTCCACTTTGGCTCTTTGTGCATACTTGTGGTTTCTGCGTGTCTGGTTTTTAGCATTGTTTCGATCTAAATCTGTATAATATAAATATAAAAATGAGACCCAATTTTTTATTATTATTTTTTTACCTTGGTCACGCCATAACTTGTGAACGACTTTACCGATTTCATTAATCTTTTTTTGTGTTTTATAATACTTTGTAGAAGGTTCTCAAGGAAAGAAAAATTAAGAAAATTGCGCAGAAAAATGTTAAATTTCAGAAAATTTTAGGACAATTTTAACTCTCTGGTGAAACCGCGGGGCACCTCTTGTTAGTTATAAAACAACTATATTAATAAATTACAAAGGTTACTAATTACATATAGGAGCGATAGTTGTTGACCGATAGTAGTGTGCCTTACAATCTAACGGCATCCGGTTCGATCCTCGGCGCTGTAGCAATGACTCATTTACTACTAATATAAATTATGTGCAGTTTGGTGGTCCATCGCTCAACAACGGTGAAGGAAAACATCGTGCGGAAACCGGTATGTCCTAGAACTTGACAATTTTCGCTATTTCAACACGTACATGTTATAAATGATTATTGAGACTTACGCGAATTATTTTATTTAAGGTGGTTCGATTCACAAATGGCGGGAAATTCAAATTTCAAACAGTTTTCTTGTCTTTGTAGCTAGGCCGGGTAATTATAGTACACGATCATGATGTTTGCGCAAATTGATTATTATTCTTTACAAAATCATGTAAAGCTATTTATCTCTAATGCACATTATTACTTACATTTGTGAATAAACAAATTTTTGCTGTTTCAAACGATTTATTCACAAATGTAAGTAATATGGTGCGTTACTGTTAAATAGTTGTACATTATAATGTAAAGAACAACCAAAAATTTGTGCAAATACTGTGTTATTTAAAAATAATTACCTGACTTGTCTACTAGGACCAAAAAACTTTAAAATTTGAAATTCCCGCCATAGAAGAATCGTACCACCTTAAGTAAAATAACCACTTTTCGCTAGATGGTACCAATTTTTACTGAAATAAAGTAATGCGCGATAAGTCCCGATAAACATTTCAAACATGTCCAAGAACCTAATGGTTCAACAAAATCTCATCATCATCATCAGCCTGTAAACGTCCACTGCTGAACAAAGGCCTCCCTCGTAGAGAGGGGTGTTGCCATAATCCCCACGCTTAGCAGGCGGCTTGGGGATCGCAGTACGTTCACCATGTACTAATAGGACACTGCTGCCCATCCTCCGGTGGTTCTGGTCGCAGTTTTAGGACATACCCGGGTCCCAACAAAATCTGTGTGTCTTCAAATCGCGAGTGAACTGGTTTCTTCTAGGCAAGCGTGTTCTATTGTAGACCGCATCATCGTTTAACATCAAGCAAGGTGACGGTTTACAAATTTAGTTTCGAAAATTTACATATCTGCCTAGCCGGGAACCAGGGACCTTCGGCTCATGAGGCAGACTTGCTACCATTGAACTAAGCTGGTCGTAAAAGCTGGCTCTAATATATTACCAAGGTTAATTAGGATGGTTTTTGGATGCGAATGATTATTCCTTTGGTAGAAACAAATTGTGTCAGGCTATGGCGTTCTTTGATATATATATTTTCTTAGTTTTAAATTAACGAACAACACTTTATTCACACAACAAAAAAACATTACTAGAAAAATAAGTTAAGAGTAACTTATAAATATGTGCAATAAAACCGCATTACGTAGGTGGTCTTATCGCTTAAATCTATTTCTTCGTGAACAATGTACATGACCAAAGTAGTAAAACAAAATGTTTTTCAAAAACGTTTCATTTTAAATTGGGTCCTCTGCTTGGCTGCGGAATCCCAAAACTTCCCGATAACAAAACGAATCTCACTGATTTATAAAAATGTTAAGGTGGTCTTTGTTCGGTCGAATTATGTAATGAAAAAAGGTTAGTTTCACATATTAAAGAGGCGAAAGGTTTCCTCAGATTTATCTACGTCGTAGATTTCAACTCGCAAAAATGGAATAGGTCCATAAAATAGGCTTCCTTTCACCTCTTTTCGCTTGTCAACACATCGGGTCCAAAATTTCATCACAAAACGTGGCACAATTCCCCCCAACTCGTAATTTTAACCTTTCAATATTTACTTCGAAAGCCTTTTATCTTCGAAGCTGGAAATAAAGCCATTACTTTATACGCAAGATCAGTCAATTCTGAACGTGTCTTAATAATATTCAACGAAACAGGGAGATTAAATTGTATGAAAATATATTTTTCTAGTCACATTTCTGGGGAAATAAACTCGACGTAATTCGGTGAGAGTGGCACATAGCACTGTTGGAAACAATAACACCGAGCGGAAGACAGTCCAATTTTGAGATTGCAACTTATTTCCTGTTTGAAATTACAAAAACAACTTTTCGCCGTGTGAAAGGGATGTGTGTTCCCTAAAGCCTAAAGCTCCCTACTCACTGGGTGGTGTTTATTTCACAAGAATCACCATGACAGGCTGTAATAATATTTGATGATTATTTTAAAATATTAAGTACCTATAGATATATTTAGATAAATTTTTAAAGATGAAAATTGAATTGATTGATAGTCGAACCGTCGAAAATATAAGATATAATTTCTACATAAATTAAATAATGCGTGGTAAGTCCCATCAATATTTAAAAATGGGGAAAGTTGAGAAAAAGAATTTTGAATCATATTTGTATGCTTAACGACAATTTTATTTTAACTGTTAATAATTTGTCAAACAGCAGGATTCGAACCCGCGCCATCGATTAAACGCTAAGAATGCACTAATTGCTAACCTACGGTTGCTTTTCTATCGACTTTTAAATATTCTGGAGCTTTCTCTGCAGCCAATAAGCATTGGTGTCCTAAAGTGTGGAAAAACTATTCAAAATTATTTTTCTTTACTGTTGTCTGATTTAAGAACGCTACAACCGTTACAAAATCAACAAATAAATCCACGCTAGTTTGATGATGGTATTCTCAGATAAGACAAACAAGACATGTTATTTATGTTATTTTATAAGATATGTTATTTTTGTTACTTTGCTAACAATATTATGTCATCGGACGAACCGAAATTGCATATTTTACTTATTTTGTGAAGACGGTTTTTTAAACTGATAACTATGACAAAATGAATCATGTAACAGCCTTTGCGGAATCAATATTAAATCATTAAATTAAGGCAGGAAAGGAACAAATAAAGAAAAAATGAAAACCTCGCCCTAATTCGGTTAAAAATAAAGCTATTTAGGAGTAGGCAGGGTAGCATGAACCCGAAAAAGCCAAGCGAAAGAACATGACAGCGCTACTAAATATGAGGCCTCACGACATCGATGCTTTTACTTCATTACCATGCAAATTACGAAATGTTGACGTCCCCTTTTTTGGCCTCGTTTCTAAATGTCGTGCTTGAAGACGCGTGTCTGACTTCAGACTGGATTTTAAACATTTTAGTGAAACATTTGAAGAAAATGTTTTGAAGGCAAAAAGATTTGCTAATGAAATTGATCCTGATTGCGTTGTAGGAGCAATTCCTTATCAAAAGACGTCGCTAGAAGAATTTTTTTCTGTCTATAAATAATAGACAAAACTAAAAATATGTTTTCTACACTATTATTATAAGTAGGTAAAGTTTGTAAGTTTGTATGTTTATTTGAAACAAAGGGTGTAAACGGGACCCTATAACTAGCCTGCGCTGTCTGTCTGTCTGTCCTACCTTTTAACGGCTGAATTTTTCGAACCGCAGGTAAACGCTGGATGTAGGCCGCTTCGAACCGGTCTTTTTGGAGATCGATGGCTGAGGCCTATGTCCAGCAGTGGATGTTTTACGGCTGAAATGATGATGATGATGTGATTTTTCGAACCGTAACAAAAAGCCAGTTGAATTTTTCCCAAAATATGTAAAGTTACGGCGGATTTTTGTAAGAAATATGTTGGAGCCAGTTGCACCCATATAAACGAAACGTCAGTTATTCGAAATCAGTTAGCCACTGTGATGCGGAGTTCGACACGTTGATCTAAATAAGAATGTTCAATCAAGGCTCACTCATAATGCCTGGCGACAGATTTTCCTTCTCATTTCCGTTCTATTTACTTCTCTTTTCTGTGACCGCACCGGTACGCTGGCGATCGTTCCGCCCGCGCTTGTGCGTTTTAATGTCACCGCTCGACCCCGCTACAAAGGCCCGCTTGCCTCCGCTATACAGCTTCACTTGTCTTTGCTTCCATGGAAACACCCACCACTATCCACATCTACACTCCGCTCCGCCTCGTTTAGCTTCGCTTTAATGGAAACGCACCGTAAAGCATGCAATATGTAATCAGAACAGGTTAATCAGCTGATTTGTTTCGTTTCAATTAATCAGCAGTTCTAGATTCACCAGCACTACTTCTGAGTATCTGCACTCGACTCCTCGGTTTTATTTCTGTACTTAGTTGAATATTTCCATACTACACACGGTCATCAATGTTACATACTAACAAAGCACATAATGTGTAGGTACTTATCTATATCTGTACTAATATTATAAAGAGGAAAGATTTGATTGTTTGTTTGTTTGCATTGAATAGGTTCCGAAACTACTGTACCGATTTGAAAAATTCTTTTACTGTTGGGAAGCTACACTATCCCCGGGTAACATAGGATATATTATTTATATTATATTATATAAATAGGGATCCTTAATTAAACTCCAATAATGTAATTCAAGGTGTAAATAAATAAGATTTACACCCGTGCGAAGTTGGGGTGCGTTGCTAGTATTCTAATAAAATTATAACATTTATTCTTAAATCATAGCATATTGGTAGAGTACTATCTAATGATTTACCTTTTTTATGTCATAGGTGGCAAACAAGCAGACCGTTTTTACCCTTTGGGTACGGAACCCTGAAAATGTGTCACCGTCGACAGGAACATATTTGAGAGTTTGTTTCTGTTTCAAGCTGTACGTGTTATTATCTTTGCTTAACATTCGATGAACTTTTGTTAACTAAATGCTATTGAAACTGTAGTTGGTATAACTTACCTAATAATACTGAGTAATTCCCGTGTAACATAAACAAAATGTTAAGTTAACCGTTCCACCCATCGGAAGTAAACATGCTGTAAAACGTTATGAATCTGTTTTTTTTAAAATGCCGTATGTGGCAAACAAGCAGGCTGGCCGCCTGATGGTAAGCAGTAACCGTCGCTTATGGTTACTTATAATACCAGAGGCATCACAAATACGTTGCCGACCCTTAAGGACTCTATTAACTCGCTTTTTGAACAACCCCATGAATCTCATGAATCTGTTTGAAATGAATAGATAAAAGGTTGTACATTTGCTGTCTAACTTGCTGTTCGTGTGTCTCAATATTTATAGTCAATCTTCGTTATTAAAAGTGCAGCACGAGGTAACCGGTGATTAATACTGCATGCGAGCTCGATGCAGTTCATGCAGCCCTGAATATACCTAATCGATTACCAATATCGACTACTGGGGCTTGATGGATATATATAATGGATGGAGATATAATAAATAGCAAATCTGAAATACTGAACGTGAATCAAAATAATTATATTTATCAATCATTGAGATTCGACATAGAGTCACAATTGTGCCAAAAAATGTTCGAACCAAAACTCGGCGCAGACTTTTTGGTTAGACAAGGTAACCACGATCCGACTTCAATGCCGCGCGATGCCAGTGCTACGATGACATAGCGTACAACTAACGTTGAACACTATGCAAGCGACATAACGTCTAAATTAGAGTAAATGTGGCATTGTGAACTATATAATTGATACAATGTATGTACAATGACGCTCGGACGTTTTTTGTCTATTTTCACTGAGAGATTGTGACTCTATAGGAATTGTATCTCGATGTTATCAATTGAACTATGTTTGCAGATTAAAATCGTGTTAGAAAGTTACGACGGTAACGGAACCCCTGAACCAACAAAAAGAAAGTTCGAAGTAGTGCTCCCGCAAGTTTCTGGTTACTTACATACATACTGGCTCCATCCCAGTATAACCCCATAGTGGATCTCGGCCTCCGACAACAAAAGATGCCACTCCTCCCAGTACTGTACGACGTCGTGCCAGTTGGCCAGCTGGACCTCACGTAGATCAGTATCCACGGCGTCAGGCCAGCGGTACTTGGGACCCCTACTAGACAACGTCCAGTTGGCCATCCCAGATACTCTCTCTTCACGGGTCGATCATCTTCCATCCACGCAACATGACCGAGCCACCACAGCATGTGTGCCTTCTCCCAAAAATAACTAAACAATAAACTGGCCAAGTGCGAGTCGGGCTCGCGCACTGAGGGTTCCGTACCACCACAAAATTCAATAACGAAATTACTATTTATAAAAATTGTCACTGACTCGCACTTGGCCATTATTTATTATTTGTTGTTACGCTTTAGAGTGTGTACTATAATCATAGCAAATTTGACGCTTGTACGTATAGCCATTTTTACATTAGAGCTAATAAAAAAATACGTTTGTTGTATGAGAGCCCCCCTTTCGTTTTAACTTTATGACTTTTTTATTTTTATTCTATATTTTTAGTTAATCCTCCGAAACATTACATAAGCTGTGAAAATTTCAGTTGGCTATGTATTACGGTTCGAAAGATATAACCGTTAAAGGCCTATTATCCGAGTCGCGTAGGCAACAAAACGCTCCTTCAGCCCCCGCCAAGGTATAGCGACGATGTATTTTGCCGCGCAAGAGTCACGACACCCGCGGGGGGAGTGCAACGACAAAAACGAACATAGGTCCGACCTCGATGACGCCTGGCGCGGTACTGAACGCGGCGCGCGCAAATTCTCGCGACCATTTTAAGCTTTTAATTTAACTAAAAAACGAAACTATTCACTATCAAAAATATACCCAAATAAAAAAGAATTTGAATAAAATTGCCTTTCAGTACATGCAATTTCCAGGTTGTTACGAGCTTTCATTAGAGCATAAAACGTAAAAAATAAACTAACTCGACTTTGTTTCAGATTAGATAACATTGGTATCAGCTTCTGGTTAATTTTAGGTTATTTAAATCTTTAATACTACTTCCATAGACATTTTAATGTGGTGCTAGTATTTTTTTATCATTGAAATACTTTTTTGATCTCGGACAGTGTCGAATGGTACAGAATCTAAGCCTGCATGAAAACAATTGGTTTGTTTGTGCAGTTACTGCTACAAACTTGTATCTACATTTCAACAAGAGACAGTTGAACAGTGACCAAGTTTAACATCCAGACAAATCCTAACACTGCACCCTGCCTGATTTATACAGATACCTACGTACCTATAGAACTTAAGGCGTTAGCACACTGGCAGTACGCGAGTGAAACGATCTCGTATATTTGCGTTTTGCACTGCAGTTCTTGTATCAATCGCATGTGTCCTATTTTTTATTGAATATCTCATTAAAAAGCTGATTATAAATAGAGACCACCAATAAGAGCAAAATTAAAATTAGTTCTAAAATCATTAAGTTATTAGTATTTTAATTTCATGCCAGACAGAGAGCGCGCTATAGCACGTGATGACGTCAAGCCGTACGCGCGCCATACAAATGTTTTATTAACACACACTTTGCTAAAAAGGGACAGAAAATCCGTTCTCTATCTCCACCAAAAAAATTAAAAGTTCATATTTCAGAGATTTATCAGCCAATTTAATTTATTTTTTCAGTATATGTAATGTATTTAGTGTTATCCTTCGCTAAGTCTGTTATTTGTAATAAATGAAACATTAGGACACATGCCTAGTAGTCTTGTAAAAAAGGGGG
The DNA here is from genome assembly GCA_914767915.1 of Agriopis aurantiaria. Classification (NCBI taxonomy): domain Eukaryota; kingdom Metazoa; phylum Arthropoda; class Insecta; order Lepidoptera; family Geometridae; genus Agriopis; species Agriopis aurantiaria. The sequence continues at coordinate 18,131,587 of OU611991.1, read as the reverse complement.
GGGGGGGGGGGGGGGGGAATTATACAGGGATATGTGGAGAAAGTTGGTCTCATAGTAAAAGTTGTTCATAATAATAAGGGTGACAGACCCCTTTCGGTTTGGTGCACGCCAGTGAGTTTGTGCACCCTTTCTGTGTAACTGAGTAAAAAAAGAGAACAAAAAATGCCTTGTGAATTAATTATTACTCTTTTTAGAAAAAGGTTTATCTTATTCTATGAAATATGTTACTGCTTTGGTTACAAAAGTTTCACACTGCGTTCTTTAAAAAAGTTCTACGGGCATTGAATAGCTTAATTGCTTGAGGTATTTGTGATGTCAATATTGCTCAATTTATTGATTGTTTATTAAAGGTTTTTAGGAACCACTATCCTGCGATGACGCACATACAATAAAGCTGAAGTGTGGTTCGCAAGAACGCACACATGGATAAAATTGCCTGTGTAGAAAAGTCCTAAGCCACGGGAGGGACACATCTCGTAGGATTTGAGGTGAGCGGTCAAAGCCTCCGATTGAATTCAGCATTTGAATCTCGGTCGGCCATTGGACATTACTATGTAAAGCCAAGTTTGAGTCTGACTTAATCTATCTACTAACATGTTCTATGTAAGATTTTGAATACATATGGAAACACACTACATAAATACATAATGTATTAATGTAGTGTGTTGCCATATGTCTTCAAAACGCAATAAGAGATATTTTTTTTCCGGAATTAGAAAGCTATGAAATACTTTCTGTAACTAATAAACACGACATTGTGCTTACCGCACACATAAACACTGGGCTAAATATTTTAATTCAGGCTCAAATAAGGAAAGCAAACTTGACGCAACATTATTTTTTGTATGAAAAATACTTTTTTTTTGTAGATAACACAAAACATAATTATAAAATACTTGCAGTGCCTCCGTGGTTTTACCCACTATCTTACATTAGCCGTTAACTTTTCGAGGATAAATATTAGTGTATGTATCAAATCAAGGTTTAAGCTATTTCTATACATTTACCGAAATGCATTTAATCATTACGGAGTTGAGTGGAAACAAACATATACATAAACTCCTTCCCAAACATTCGCATAATTATATAATATTAATGTTAAATGTGATGTGCTTAAGTGAGTGCCTTTCACACACGAATGAAATACCTTGTATTTAATGAAGAACTAGCGGTCCGCCCCGGTTTAGTTATATAGCCTATTAAAATAGCCTATATTAATCTGCTGTGATAATGGAGCATTCAAACGGTGAAATAATTTTTAAAATTGGTCCATTACTATTTGAGCCAATTCGTTACAAACATACATACAAATCTTTCCTCTTATAGTTGAAGAGGGATATTATCCAAGACGTTGCCAAAGCAAGTGGAGCCAAATTCCATCTTTTCTATTGAAACATTTAAGCCCTAACGAAAACATATCGTTTTGCCAGAAATGAAAAGGTTTTTCTTTGTAATCGGCATATTTGCTCAGGCTCCATTGAAGCGTTGGTCAGTTTCGCCAGAGTTTAGTTCATAGAGCGGGATTATCTTTGCTTGGCAAGGGCCCATGTCTGACCACGTCCAATATAGTTGGTTCACGTTATATTACATGGTTTATTTCGTTAAACCTAGTGAAACGTGTAAGTTTGGACAGGTGACATTCTGGTATTTTAAATTACTGATTTTTGAAGTGAAAACTTCTTTAGCTGCGTTGAGCGATTTTCGGTAGGGGCAAAACTTATGGGCTTGCGTCACCGACATGCTAATATAACGTATCAGTTTTCACTGATTGTTGGCTGCAATCTCCATGACTGCATTTTTTAGTCTGGCCATATAACAAGATCGAAATAAATAACATTTACAAACCCTTATAACGACGTACGCATTTCTTTTAATAAGGGTTTTCATATTTACCTACTGTGGTAAATCATAATCCAGTTCTCACTTGATATAACTTTATTCATAGTCTTATTCTTTATTCCTACTTATTACAGTTTTCAGACCAATATGCTTCCGCTACGAACGCTCAAGCCAGACTAAAATTCCTCTTTCCAACATCCTACCGCATTATCTTTTTCCTACCCCCACTATTCGCACTATTGCCGAGACTCCCGAGTCAACACGTTTCCGACCGCCATTTTAAATAAAAATACTGTTAGTCAAATTAGATACCATATGGGTTAAAACCAAGAAATCACAAAGAATCAAATGAAATAAGGTAGAAACCACACACTACTTTAAAAATAATCTAGTTAAAAAAACTGAGGGACTCATACAGCTAGCTTTCTTTCGCAAAAAACAGAAGTTATTTTAATGACAATGCCTCTTTACATCTTCCAACATGTCTTCTTACTCACTTCCTGTCCATTCCCTCTCACAAAACAGCTAAAAAAAGTTAACGTAAAAAATGAAAATCATAAAGTCTCTGTGACAGTACTGAGCCCTGCAATAAACGTGAATGTAGCACAACGTTGGGTTATCTCACTCGTAACTAACGCTCTATCTAAGAACCGGAAGGGTTCGTGGTTTTGAAATATTTCGTACTGCAGTACATTGGTATGAAAATCGTTTATTTTTTACTGCATGGCAATTTTAAAACAGAGTAAACACAGGTTCTTTGCCAAAATCCGAAAAAATAGGCCAAACACCCGTATTTTACGCACAAAGCCGGTATCAGTCGGATATCTCTCAGTGCGCTGAAAGACTGAAATTAACGAGCCAATATGGCAACATTAGAATCGTAACATTAAGGCAGTTATATTACCTCGTAAATTACTGCTCTCCTGCAAAGGGAAGGATTAGGCTCTACGTAAAAGTACAGGTACTCACTAAATTCTTAGATATATAGTAGGTACTTTTTATCTTACGAAAACAGATGAGCCTTAAACAGGGTTATTTATACTAATATTATAAAGAGGAAAGATTTGATTGATTGTTTGTTTGTTTGCATTGAATAGGCTCCGAAATTACTGAACCAATTTGAAAAATTATTTCACTGTTGGGAAGCTACACTATCCCCGGGTGACATAGGCTATAATCTATACCCGTGCGAAGCTGAGGCGGACTACTAGTTGGTAATAGTAAAAATTAATTGACAATCTCACACAGGCAGTTTTCAAACATTAATTAACAACTTTAATTTTATAACTTCTTAATAGTTTGATATTTCTTTAAAAAAATATTGTAGTTTTCCAAAAAGCAATAACTTTACGCGGTTTAAAATGAATAAGAACACAAGGCCCGGGTACTTAGAAGCTCTCTTGCACCTACAAAACAAAACTAATAAGTTTTAGTGTGCGTATAAAGGTTTGGAAAAAGTCACAGAACACGAGTTTTTATGGGTAATTAATGTGTGGAAGCTGCTTGCGAGAGTTTGTTAACTAATTACTAATAACCCTGTGTGGATGCGAGTTTCTACATAGACTCTGTGTCTATGTACAACTTAACTAATACAAAGGCCTCAAAAAAATGTGTTCGACTATACATTACAAACTCTGTGGACCAACACGCTTTTTGCAAAATTTTGGCGAAGACATTACATACCAAAAGTTTGAAGATTTTATTTTATAACTTGTCAAAGATTTTGTCCACTTGCCTGTACTTGATAGCGTAGTATATCACACTAGGTATCAATAGCGAGCGGGTGGACTGATTAATTGCACTCTGATTTTCAAGTTGTAGAGACGAATCGTTTGATTTTGTATAATTTGTCAGTTTCTACCAAATGACAAAAATGTACATGACGCGATGCGGCGCGTGGGGCACGCGTGTCCTACTCATTTGTTTATGTTCCAACAGTAGTTTGTCGTCTCTTGAATTTTTGGATGTCATGATAATTACTCACTCACATATAAATATTTGTAGTCACAGATCTACTACCTATAGATTTTCAATGAGCGTGGCTAGCTCAGTGCCTCTCGCTCATCATCGTATTTTCGCTCACTGCGCTTCTTGCAGCCCAAAATGCTACAACCAACCATTGTAAAATATCTTTTACAATTATTTCTCAGAGGAAACACGCATTTATCACATTAAATCACCAAAAAAAGGCAATAAATATAATTCAGACCCGTTTTGTTTGTCACTGATTATTACAGATTTTGACACTTGAGGTACCAAAAACAGGTCACGCCGATAAGGACAACAAATTCTATTTATGTCCTTTTCGTACTTGTGCTGAGCCATATCAAGTTGTCTCTTTCACTAAAATATATTGCCGATCTGGTTGTGTATATCTGTGTTTGTAGTCGTGTAGCTGTTGTCGAGTGTTTGCTATTTTCTTGAGAAAATTGTATTGTAAAAATGTTTTTTGTTATTAATTTGTCGTTACGGCATCACTGACTCCGGTATCCGTGGCCACGGAACACTTTCTCCTGGCCAAAGACTAGGTAATGCTACTTCATAGCCTCCTGGCGGAGTCAATGCCTCTTGTCCACTCGTTTTTTTTTTGTCAACCCTTACTACTAGAACCCTTTAGGGTATACAAAGTCTTTGCTAGAACCCTAGAACCATTTTACTAGAACAATCGTTTGAAACTGGCATAGTAAATATTCCAGTGTCAATGTCAGTGTCAGTGTGAGGTTCAGGTGTTCAGGTGTTCACTTTGAGTAGCAGATATTATTTCATCATTCAGTGTTCAAGAGAAGTTTGTCAGTGGTACTGAATATTGTAATTGGTGTAAATATTAGTGCGACAATCTCACCGTGCGAAAAAGCACGTAAAAAAGATTAAACATACAAAAATATTTTATTTTATTATATTTGTCACAGACTTAAAAATTAAATTTTAAATACGAAGTTTTTTTTGTGTGAGTGTATGTAAAGCGACATATTTCTCTATTGAATAAACTATAATAGTAAGGGTGGTCCCAATAAAAATAATAATAATGTTTAATACATTATTGTACAATTACAAATTGATTATGTAGAATAAAAAAATATACGTAAAATTCCACTAAAAGAAGTTACAGTCGAGTTAAGAACTTCCTTTGTTAAAGACTGTTGAAAATAGGACCCTCATTACTTTAGTTATACTTACAATATAATCCAGAAATGATCGTAACATAATTCGTGGTCCGTCAGTGAGTAATCAGGGGTCGCGTGCTCGCGTGCTGACGTCGCGTGTCGGCCAGTGAGCACTCAATGAGAAAACACGCGGGAATTAAGCTTCCAGATTCGAAGACAGAATTCATAGAGAATTTTCAAAGCCCTGCTGAGTTTCGTAGGATGATAACAGATAACCAGGGTTCATAGCCTGTACAAACAGTATCAATCGCACCTGGATTGTCTTTTGGAGCTTGTTAAGATTATTATTAACTATTAAAATTTGCAAATTGAAGTGGCAATGGGCAGGCCACATCGCTCGAAGAACCGATAACCGATGGGGAAGAAAAGTTCTTGAGTGGAGACCACGATCCGGAAGACGCAGCGTAGGTAGGCCTGGAACTCGATGGACTGACGACATTGTGAGAGTCGCGGGCACTCAGTGGATGCAAATGGCAGGCTGTCGTTCAGTATTAAAGTTAAAAGGGGAGGCGATGTTCAGCAGGGGACATCTTCTGGCTGATGATGATGATACGGCCATGAATTGCAAGAACCAATAATACTAGGTACTAATAGACTAAGCTTCTTAGTCTTTAGCATCGGCGCAAAGTTGCTAGTATATCGGTTTTTTTATCGGATACATTTCAGAGAGTGTGCATCAAATCTGCATGATTTAATTACCTCCTTCCTGCCTGTTTTTCTATCGGACTGCCAGACCGGCACGAAAAATCGACACCGCTTTATGCTTCATATCCTGAGAATTTGTACGAAGCGCTTTGATTCCACATTTATTGTGTGAACTGCTAGTCTGTGGAATTTGCTGCCGAATGGGTGATCCTTGATAGTTACAATCTGGGTGTCTTCAAATCACGAGTGAATCAGTTTCTTCTAGGCAAGCGTGCTCCAACGTAGACCGCATCATCGCCTTCCATTCGCATTCCATTCAAGTCTTAGTTTATACATAAGTACCTATAGGTTACTTAAGACAACAGTTAAAGCACGACAAAACAGAGGAAAACGTTTCCTATTTATCCTAGACTGTGGAATGAGCTGCCTGTGCTCTCCGATTGATCGGGGAACATTCACACGTGATTTGAAAACACACAGTTTATATTGATACAATCTAGGTATTTTCAAGTCGAGAGTGAACCGGTATCTTCTAGGTAAGCGTGCTCCATCGTAGACCGTATCATCGCTTACCATCAGGCGAGTTCGCGGCCAAGCGCAGGCCTATTTTTAATAATAAAAAAATATAGGTTCACTTACGTTTCTAAGTACTCGACGCGTGCACTGAACATAAATACAGAATACCAGAACGGACTCCGCCAATATATTAGAAGGAGACGGTAACCTTAGCGTGGATATACCTTGTGCTAGGAGAGGTTTTCAAAGTTGACAATATAAAGTAATTATTACTTTATCTAGTCTAGGAAACCCATTCCCTTAAATATTTTCGTAACATAAAAAAATAGGAGCTGAATTGAGAACTTTATCTTTTTTTGAAGTTGGTTAAAAACTAACAGCAATTAATTGAAAATCTTGGTTCCATAATTTGGCCACCTCTACAATTAATGAATTTGTGCATTGTAGATGATGTTGCTCAATAGAAATTCGATAATACCGTATGTATAAAATAAAATTTCAAAATAAATAAGAGTGTATCCCGTTTTAAGCTACGAGTGCTGTCAGGGTTGTAATTGTTGTTTAGACCAAGAACGCTTTATGAAGAGAAAGACTACAATACATAGAGACTATCAGATTATGCAGAGATACTTTGTAGAGAGGACGTGCCACAAAATAACATAATTTGTGACTTTTTTGTGACACATCGGATTTTGCATGCTATGCGAGTACGTTAGCTGTCAAAAACAATAAAGACGCCATTTTGTGCTATCAAAGTACTTCACAACATGCGCTCTTATTTATCATTCCTTGCAATAGAGAATCCTTAATTTAGAGCCAAAATTGAAGATAAAAGCACATCATAATTATTTTACAAGTTTCTGAAAACGAGATAGCACAAAAGATTTTTTGACACCTCTATGAATTACTATGATAGTATGACATTTCATTTGTCGTATCCCCGTTAATATGTCTTCAAGTAAAGACGTATTCAATGCGGTACTATTCAAATCACAAGCACGCACCACCATTAATATCCGAAGCTCAGGAGTCTGTTTAAACAAGTATAAGCTATATTGAAATACACCTTGCTGCGTATAAATTACAGTGAAATATACCCAGCGACTGAACTCTCTGGTACCAGTTACAGGAAGTAATATGGATCATTAAAACTATTAGATTTGATATTCTACGACAACATATACGTGGCATGCTCTCTAAAACTGATACCACGTATGAACAAGCGTCACAAATTACCTTATAATATAAAATAACACTCAAGACATTCTTAGACATATAAAAACAATTAATAGAATTATAGAAAATCCTCTCTCATTGGTTCATTGCTATGCTCGGCTAGCCTAAACATGGAGATAGCAAATGGGAACGCTCTGTTTCAGGCCCGCATCCCGCACTTTCCTTGAACTTTGGTGACTTTTGGTCGGAACTAAAATCACGTAATTCGGTATAATAACATATAGGTCAATATAATCTGTGGCAAAATTATCGGATGCCTTTCAACATGATGGAGTAAGGATATACGAAGGCAGTTGGCTGTTAGTGAATGTGATAAGCTGAAAGTTCGGGTGAGTGACGTTATTTTGGAGAGACCTATATGCAGCAGTGGACTGATGTGGGTTGATATCATTGAACCCATTTCTCATTGATCTCATTGTACCCATTACCTAACCTGGTTTCCTTCTTGATGCATTGTACAAATTGAGCAATGACCATCCATTTAACGAATTGAGTAACGAAGCTAAACTAATTGTACCAACTGAGCATTTACAATCCGTTGATCAAATTGGATACCTATTATACAAATTAGGAACAAACTGATGATGACTATATTGATGATTTTATATTTTGCTTCCTTTTGTGTAAGCCTAATGTGAATAATTGAGTCTTAGTAACTTTTTTCGCACTCTCAAAGTCTTAGAATAACTACTCAGAGAAGGTAGGTTTCCAAACAACGCCTTCTCAAAACGTAAGCTACAAATTCACTTTGTAGCTTACGTTTCGATTGGTATTTTAAACGATTTAAGCAAGAAAACTAATGGATTACCTGTGGAATGTCACACCATAACTCTTATGCTGCTTTTCTGATTTGTTGTAGTACGATTTCACCGCGCAAATTGTCATAGTAAAAATTTTATATTTTTTTTGGAGTCATATATGACACCATTTGAATGGCTTAAATTTTCCGAATGTACTTGGTTTCCTTGTGTAGTTATTCTAAGCTCAAAGTATTGAATAATACAAGTGAGAAAGCACGAAGTTTTAACGCCACACTTATATTATACCCACAGTGTTTTAAACTTACCTAGTGCAGATCTGTTAAATTCAATTTCCTGAAAGTCTAATGAGCCATTAACCCCGAACGATCAATAGCCGAATGTGTTTCCCAACTTGAGATTCCCAGGACATCCATTCCCAGAACATCTTGAATACCCATTTCCCTGCATTAGTACAAGTATATACTACAAGTAACAATATCCTTACAATTACGAAGAAAGTCTACTTCCTCCATTTACAAGCAGCAAACAACCCTTGAACCACACAAAACAATGCCAAGCCAATTTAATATTTGCGCAGCTTAACTTCGTGAGGGTCTGTCAATAGGGCATTCATGTTGTAACAATGGACAAGTGGGTACAGAGTGTCCCGCTCCCAAATAAACATCGATCTTGCACGGTATTTGTCTTTGAGTACGCTGCAAATAAGGTCTTGGTTAAGGGGTGGTGCACGGGCGGTGAAAACGTTCTATACTGAAAGCTGGCGCGGACAAAACGGCAGTGACCAATGGGAGCACAGATTCTGCATCGCGCAAATACGATTTCCACATACACTGGATCAATATACGATTTAACGTCAGACTTTCAGGGAACTAGCACCGAGTCATCATCTCCTGGTAGCAGAGCTTGGACATACTCTTTTGTAAAATGTATGAGCAACCGTCTTTAACCCCCGAGCAACAGCCCCTCTGAATAGTTAAATAACTATATAATACCAACTAACATTTATGTAAACCCAGTAATAAGGATTCAGTTTTTTTATATTCTATTATTATTTAAATACGTTGCATATATATATAGTTTATTCGTGCCGTCTATATCCCGACATTTCAAAAAGCAACAGTTTCAGAGTGTAACCGCTCGTCTGCAGCAGTTCAACAACTCTAAACCTCAGTACACACAGTTCTTGAGGATATTACACTAAGTTCAGTCACCCGCCCGATATACACTTGTCAGTGTTGCCGTTGTTATTTTTTTGTCTTTTGATTTTCTTTTCCCACTACGAATAATAATTTATAGCCAAGTGTTCTTCTAAGAGCCAAGTTTTAATTTCTTCTACAACATTTAGAGATTTGCGTGTACAGTTGTTGCTCTTTATATAAAAGAGCGCGTCGAAGGTTTAACAGAGGATACTTTTCATAGTCTAAGAATGCTGCATAAGTTCTCTCTGGTTTCAGTTTCCATGATAACTGCAAGTGTTCTCTGGTTTCAGAGTCCAAATTATAATACAATTATAATTTAAGTAGAATTATGTATGAGAAAATAAATACAATTGTTACGTAATAGGAAGCTACAATAAGGCACAACACTTGGTTTGTAAAAGGATGTGTGTGTATGTGATGCGTGTGCGTGGGTGTGTGTGTTTGTGTGCTTGTGTGTGTGCATATGTGCGTGAACGTACTGTATGTGCATGCGTGCTTGTGCTAACAAGTAAGTGAATTTGGTAAGAAGTTTTCTGCCTGTGTGTAGTCAAGACTATTTTGATTTCAACGTCTAAATAACGTCTGTATTGTTGCTCATCGAGCATGATTGTAAATTCCATTAAGTTACCACTGCACCACTACTGAGGTCTCTTTCTGTACAATACAAGTTCTCACGAGCAGTACAACTCAAAGTAATCTGTTTGATCTCATCTGCCTCACTCGACCAACTCAGTTCACTCAGTTGGATCAGAGTTTGATGTGTACTCAAGAATCATCCGTTTATTACTAATGGACCTCCCAAACCATTCTCGACTGAGGTTGAATTTAATGTCAGTTATCTGCACACTGTCCCGACAGAAGACGAGCTGTGGCAAATCTGGATATCGCGATAATTAAAGATAGCTGTATTTTTAGGGTTCCGTACCCACATGGTAAAAACGAGACTGTATTACTAAGCCTACGATGTCTGTCTGTATGTCTAAAAAAAGCCTGTCTCTTAGTCAAAAAGTAAAAACAAAGGAGGGTCCCCATACAATCAACGTATTTTTTTACGTATTTTTGTATTAGCTCTAATGTAAAAATAGTAAGACGTACAAGCATCAAACTTAACATGATTATAGTACGCACTCTGAAATATAACAACAAATAATGGATAATGACCAAGTGCAAGTCGATAATAAGTTTATGTTCAATACAAAGTTAGAACTGGTAATTTCGTTATTAAATTTTGTGGTGGTAAGGAACCCTTAGTGCGCGAGCCCGACTTGCACTTGGCTGGTTTATTTGAAAACGGTTTTCTTAACATAGTATAAAATAACGTCGCTTTCCGCGTCTGTCTGTCTGTATAATATCCGCTAACTCCTCCACGCGACGGATTTCACCATCAGATAGATAACTTTTCACGGTTTATAAAACTTAAACCCGTGCGAAGCCGGGGCGGGTCGCTAGTTAAAGATAATTCTAGATTTATATTTCGAACTGGTGATGTTATGGATATGAATATAAATCCAAGCATAATCAAAGCAACTTTTCCAATCTTGTAGGAAAATTTGAAATACAAAATGCAGTGTGCATTATTTGAATACTCCTAGAATATTTGTAATCCACTTAAATATGACTTGTATTGACAACATTGCAACAGCGCTGCAGCGACAGCATTCTGATGCAGTAATCTAGTAAAAGCAACACCAGGGTCGGATGGAGATTCAACGTCACGAACGTTTAACTTTTTTTAAACGGTCTTTGCTTCTTAATTAAATAATGTATAGAACAAATACAAATACAAATACAAAAACTCTTTATTAAAATACCACAAAACAAGGATAACATAAAAATTACAACAAAAATATTATCTAGGCTTTTAACAGGCGGCCTTATCGCTTAAAGCGATCTCTTCCAGGCAACCGTGCACGGAAAGGAATTATATTTAATAATGTGTGGCCTTAACTAAAAATAAAAAATAGAAAGTAAATACCTATGCAAATAACAACAAACAATCAATAGACTACAAATAAATATTACATACTAATACATACATATACATAGACTACATAATATAAACAACATACTACATACCTACCTACAACTGAACTGTTTTTGAGAGCTTTATAATATGCTAACATTATATCATCATCTTCATCATCATCATCATCATTTCAGCCATAGGGCATCCACTGCTGGAAATAAGCCTCCAGCATCGATCTCCAAAAGGGCCGGTTGGAAGCGGCCTGCATCCAGCGTTTCCCTGCGGTGTCTTTTAGGTGGTCTGTCCTACCCTGCGCTTACTGGTCCGTGGCTTCCACTCGAGAACCTTTCGGCCCCATCAGCCTTCTGTTCTGCGTGATATGTTTGTTTGATAAATTGTAATTGTAAGTCTCCTAACTCTGAGTTCTACAAAATTGAATATTATTATGACAAAGCCCTGAATAAATTCAATCAGTATTTTTTTCGCAATTTTATGTTGTATTCATGGAGTTCATAATGATGCGGGTTTCAGGTTTGTACTTACTTTGCCGGAATAAACTATTCTCAACTTTAGTGGCATAATGATTGTACTCTCAAGTACCGGAATGTAAGCAGTATAAATATTACCATAACACCGATTACACTCTCGGTTATGTTTTATTGGTCGAGAAGATCGACCGGTTTCGGAGCCATTAGAACCCCTCCATCATCTTTAGAGACAATCTCCAAGACAATCCAAATGCTTAAGCCCAATACCAGCCGGCAGCGTACCCAGCACGCTGGCAGCATTACCACGCTGAATGGCAATGCGCTGAGCCAGAAATACGCCAGAAAAAAATTGGTGCCATGATTAAACTACCATAGCACATATTCTAATAATAGTGTGTTGCAGTTAATGAAGGTAGAAACACAAACAACAATGTACTTCCACATTTGGCAAAACACGTTCGTCGATCCATCGTCCGGCCGTGCGCAGTCGTTTGTCAAACTCGTCGATCCATCTTCAGCGATCATTCGTCACTGACTGCCGGTACCATGTATCGTGCTCCGTCCGCAGTGCTGATGCTCACTGCTCGTACTTCCGAAAGGTATATTATGTGACTAATGATCTCTGTTTTACCGTCCTCAAAAAGGGAGAAGAGGTTCTCAATTAAGTTGCATTTTAGGGTTCCATACCCAAAGGGTAAAAACAGGACCCTATTATAAGGCTACGATGTCTGTCTGTCTGTCTGTCCCTCCGTCTGTCTGTCCTACATATTAATGGCTATATCTTTCGAACCGTAATAGATGGACAGTTGAAATTTTCACAGAATATGTAATGTTACGGTGGATTAACTAAAAAAAAAAAAAAAAGTCAAAAAGTAAAAACGAAAGGGCGTCCCCATACAACGAATATATTTTTCGAACGTATTTTTGTACTGCGTAGAAAATTACTTACCACAATTTTGGAAGGCGTTTTAATAACTGGTAATTCGGTTACTTAGACAACCGTTGTATTTTGTGGTGGTACGGAACACTTGGTGCACGAGCCCGACTCGCACTTGGCCGGTTTATTTATTATTTCTTTATTAATCCGCCGTAACTTTACATAATATTCTGTGAAAATTTCAACTTGCTATTACGGTGCGAAAGATACAGCCGTTAATAGGTAGGATAGACAGACAGACAGTCAGACAGACATCGTAGGCTTAGTAATAGGGTCCCGTTTTTACCCTTTGGGTACAAAACCCTAAAAAATTATTGGAAACGCTTAGACTTTTATTCCAGAAAAAAATGTGAACGAATTAAAACATTTTAGTCAAAACTCTGGAGCATTTTTTTTTATTGTATTTCTGTAACTATCTTGATAATCTGAACTGTGTCAAATCTAACGTATACGTCTGAAACAGGCAATCAGACCTGTGACGCACTGAGATAAGTACTCCATTATTCAATGCATCTCAGATTGCATAATTCAAGGATAATGTGTTGCAGGAAGGAAATGTGTCCTGACAATTCGTAAAATTTCTAAAGAAGCTAAAAGTGTATACAGGAAATACGATTTTAACGTATCTCTAATACTATGGTCAAAACAAGATAAAAACCCTTCGATCTTCAGTTTTTTCCTGACTTTTCAACTTCCCACTGGATAGGCCATCGGCTGAGAATGTGGGAAGATCGTAACGTGATCGTAAGTTGCGTAGGAAGTAAATGATTATAAAGTGAAAAGTGTATCTAGGAATGCATGAATTAAAATAAACAACTTTATTAACTAAACAAAATACAAGCTAAAACTAACACTACAAATACAGTTAGACTGCCCATAGACCGTTGAAGGTCTAAAGAGAATCCAAATGCTCAAGTCCACTACCAATTGGTAGCGTACCCAATATGCTGGCGGCATTACCATGTTGAATAGCAATGCTAATGCGTTGAGCCAGAAACACGCCAGCATGCACATGCCGAGGAAAGAAAAACCTTTTAATTAGCAACATGTTTGAACGTCTTTTGTAAAAAAAAGGACAGGAAAAAGGACAAATAGGAACACCCGATAGAAATGTTTTAAGATGATCCATTATAATTTTATGTTCAACAAATAAGTACATACATCACGAAACTCGAAACATACAAATTGAAATCTGCTCAGGAAGCTACAATGGACAATGGGCATGTGTCCTAATGTTTAATTTATTACAAATAACCGGCTTAGCGAAGAATATAACTAAATACATTACACATACTAAAAAATTAATTAAATTGGCTGATAAATGTCTGAGATAATTATGAGCGCTTAAAGTTTTAGGTGGGCATAGGGAGGGGATGCTCTATCCCTTTCTCACAAAGCGTGTGTTAGTATAGCATTTGTATGGCGCGCCTGAGGTGTGACATCACGGCTCAGTATAGAGCGCTCTCTGTCTAGCATGAAATTAAAATGCTTATATCTTACTTAGTTTTGAACTAATTTTAGTTTTGTTTTCGTTGATGTGCTCTATTTATGATCAGCTTTTTTTATGAGGTAATAAAAAACATATTATTCATCATTCCTATTGCTTATTACTATTCTGCACCATTGTACCGGCTCGAGCATTTCACGGAGGTCCACTTTCCATGTGTGTTTTCTCCACTTTGCAAAGTCGTAAGTATCCATAGTGCATTCTAGTAAATAAATTAAATGGATGATTTCGTTATACTCCCTACAGCAGCAGGTAATCTGGACAGGCTAAGCTATCTAGATTGTCATATTGATTCACGTTCCCAGAGCCACTGAGCCGCGTATAATGCGTGTCTTGATCGCATCCGATACGATACAGCATTGTGACGTGATACCTACCTAATGGATAAACAGATAAACATTTTTATTGATAATTGTGTGAATTATAAGTCAGTCAATAAAAGTACATTAAAAAATTGTTCACAATAAGTAGTAGTACATTTCAATTGCTTAGTAAATAAATTAATTACATTTCTATGCCCTTCTTGTGTAAATAAATATATTCATATTATAATTAATTAATTAAGATTGCGACCATAGTTATTGAAATGACATTTTGTCTCGCTTTAAAAAAAGTCGTCGATAGAGTAGAAGGTTCTATCAACGAGCCAATTTTTCAATTTAATTTTAAATATGTGCTCACTAGCGGTACTCGTGATATCCTTTGGCAAACAATTATACATAAGGATACATATACGTATTAAAGTTGCCACTATAGCAAGTATGAAGGTAAGCGCAGCGTTGGTCATCCAGCTGCAAGATGGGACGATGACATTACTACAATCGCAGGTCGAACCTGGACTAAATTACCACAGGGCCGAGGCAGATGGCATAGCAAGAGAGGCCTATACCCAGCAGCAGGATAAGGAAGGCTGTGGATGATGATAATGAGCAAGTAAGAAGTACCTGTACACACAGAATGAGTGTGTGTGTGAGAGAGAAAGAGGCAATTAATGAGGGAAATAGCAAAAAAGGTAGAGGTAGGTAGATAAGCATGAGTTTAATTAGTACACCCAAAAATTACTGAAACATAGCTATATATTGGCAATAAGGAAAAAGATAAAGATAATTTATTTGCACAAAACACGAGTAAATCTTATACACATTAAGAAACGCATGTACAATATGTGTTTAAATAATATTAATTACTTTGCATCATATTGTTTGTTTGTGTCATTTTGTTTGTTGTTAGCTATCATTTGCTTACCTATATTCGAATTTTTTCCATCAACCATAAACAGGAGAGCTTCATCTTTTAATGATGGTGCGCAGAACATTCCTAACTAACCAACGGAAAACTAACTCAATCCCGATTAAACTGAATAACAAAACGTATCATAATCCAATACAGACTAAATCTGTAGTTCAACTTTATCAAATCGTCCTTAATCCGATCACAAATAACGAACCGACGTAACAAAACGCAAACTTTTACCCGACTGCCTCGGAAGCGAATAATGTTTTTGAATGTATTTATATGCAAGTTATGTTATACGTAAGTTCATCTTTCTCACAAAAAAATCTGCTTTTCAAATAGCTTGACTAATTTTGAAGTGCAAGGCTTCGACCAAAATAAAATGAATGGACGGGCCATAACTGAACTTGCTCAGAAAAAACGAGGCAAAACCGTTGGACATATACTTCAACACCTAATTATAACCATGTACAGTAAATTTTTTACAAAAAATTATAGCGGTTTTTAAATGTGTATTTACACTTCGGCCTCAGAGCAAATTTTTATTTGCTCTGAGACTTCGGGATAGCACACGAATGCATAATTTTGTCATATTATGTTTCGTTGTCACGTAACAATAACACGTGTTGCACTTTCTACGGTTAGAGACCGACTAAAACGAAGTGAGCGCCGGCGATCATTTTGTAATCTTCAAAAATGCGCTTCTTCTGGGCCCATTCATTTTATTTTGGTCTAAGGTGCAAGGTGCCGTTAAGCGCAACGCCAGCTTGAGACAGTGTTCAAGTGACCATGGAATAATCCAACGCTCTTTAATTTAATACAAAGCTCTTTCTTGAAGTTGAACCTACCTAGCTCGACTGCTTATCCTAGGTAGACATACGCGTCAACAGCTTCAAGAACTAACTTTACTGGGCTTAAATAGATTTAACGACGATACGCAGAAAGGATTTGAACTGTTGAAGATCTAAATTCTGGGTAGATCTGTATGCTATAAGTAAACGTGATGCTTACTATCAGGTCAGCATTGTGCTTGTCATGTCATAAAAATACTTTTGCTATTAGTATTAATGTGGTTTATATAATCACCTAATGAAACAAACTCTCGGTTCATCACCAACATTTGTTTGCAACGAATTTAAAATTAACCGAGTTTGAAAAAGAGGGTGTAAAGTTATGTTGACATAATTCCGCTGTAACATGTAATGTTAGGGGACGACTCGAAGCACAATTACAGGGTAATTGGTCACATAACAGGGGAAATCCAATTAGGAAATGAAAGCGGGTCCGGTCGAGTATTTTTCTTGGAATTTAGAATTGGAGGGAAAACATGACTGGTAATGTAATAAATGTTAAGATTATGACGATTAGGGAAATGTGTTTTTTCTGTGGATTCATAGATGCACCGTCGGTGATTTACATGATTTTAAGTTTAAGATGTAGATTTGTATTTATTGTGATTACGATTTCTTTGAGTTGGCTTCGTAAGGGTACAATCAGGTCGTGTGGAATAATATCCATAAAACCCTCTGAAGCCCCACTAATAGCCTGCCTTGATATTTCACAAAATGCCCTGGGATCTCCAGAGGTCTCACCACTGCGCTGCAGCTTCTCCTTGTACTGCTATATGTCCCAAAAGACCTCTGCTTGCGATAACGTGGGCTACGTTGTTGACGTCACTGTCCTCGTTGAGTTTTTTAGGTGGATGGTCAGAGCCGTGGATGATGATAGTCTTACTAAAATGAGAGCTTACAAAAACATCTGAGATCGGAACATCCGATCGGTCGGAGGTGGGGGTGGGGGGGAGGCTTTGACCATCCACCTAAAAAACTCAACGAGGACAATGACGTCAACAACGTAGCCCACGTTATCGCAAGCAGAGGTTTTTTGGGACATATAGCAGTACAAGGAGAAACTGCAGCGCAGTGGTGAGACCTCTGAAGATCCCAGATACAGGCAAGGGATTCTGATGCCGAATTCAACGACCCTGGGAATAAGGCAACAAAAAAAGAAAGATGTGTCTTCGACATAAAATGTAGCCAGTTTCTAACACAATAAATAAGCTAACAGGCAATATTTTTACTGAATATGACAAGTGCCTTTATTAACTTAACTAAATATAAGCTAAATAATACTCCAAAATAGTTAGACTGCCTATAGACCAATGAAGGGCCTATGATAATCCAAATGCTAAAATCCACTACCAGTTGGCAGCATACTTCAAAAGAGTAGCAACACCATAAAGCTACTGCTAAGTCATAACCTTGTAAAGATTTGTTCTCTTGACCGGTACGCAAAGCACCACGGTAAGCGGTTTCAATGCAGCGTCAGCACTTGTGCTTCACCACTAACGTATGGTTTGACAGGACAACAGACGCGACTAGACGTTTTTCATACAAGTCAGTGTCCTATGCTGCATAACGCTTACCGCAGCGTTGTGCGTTACGATCAAGAGACCAAAGCTTAACACGTCTTTTACACACTCGCACTTCTTACTCAAGCAGTCTCCGAGACCACTAGGAATCTCTCAGACTAGCAAGAGTTTCTTAGGGTGTGTTTACATCGACGAAAACGGTATCAGAAAAACAAAATAATATTTAACTCATTTTCGACAAAATGTCCCTTACGTTAATTGATACTTCCGGTATCGATATGTTAAATTCGAGACAAGTAATATAGGTATAAACTTTGACGGCAATTACGCATTGCTAGTATTTATCGGCACATAAACCAGATTTATAATGGTCGTCCATGGAACACCCTTTTTTGTCTGCCATGACAGTGTTTGTTGGCTAATCAACATGGCGGTTTTCTTTTATAGCTCATGAATTCGCGTTACAATGCTATGGTAAATGCACCTTTACACCCTTTCTCGGTGTCAGGGGTCCTCGGCTAATGGTCTCTCGCTCTTTGTGCACTTACTGCTGCCGCTTTCAAACTTGTTTGAAGTGCGACTCGCTGGAAAACTACTGCGTTGGATACTAAATTATGAGTAATTTATTACCTAATATTATCACAGATTGTAAAGTGTATAGTGTAGCTCTTAATTACTTTTCACTAGCGACCCGCCCCGGCTTTGCACGGGTGTAATTAACGTGCGAAGCCAACTGGGTCGCTAGTTATACATCCTACTAATATTATAATTGCGAAAGTTTGTACGTATGGATGTATAGATGTATGGATGTTTGTTCCTCTTTCACGCTGCAATGGAACAAGGGATCGACCTGATTTTTTGCATGGGTATAGTTCAAGAGCCAGAGAGTGAGATATGCTCCTTTTCCTCATCATCATCACAATTTTTCATCACTACGCGGGTGAAACTACGGGGCGCAGCTAGTATAATATAAACCTTCGGTGAAAAATTATCTAACTGATGATGAAAACCGAATCAAAATCCGTTGCGAGGTTTAGGAGAAGTTAGCGGTAATACAGACAGACGCGAAAAGCGACTTTGATTTATACTATGTAGAAATTTAACACGTACTTGTTAAGCTTATTACCAAATTGCAGGCGTATATCATCATTTTGTTCGTTCACACACCAACGCCACCAGATCCTCGAATGTCTTGTCTTCTGGGTGAATTGTGAGCAAAGATTGCACATGAAGTCGTACGTTGCGGCACCGGCGTGCGTCAGCAACGTGGCGACTTGCAGTTCGGACTTGATTTCATCTGTTCCGCAAGTCATACGTACGAACACCAATTCCCCCGACCATGAATATCGAATTCATGCAACTTTCCGTACGGCATCTTGAATATTTTCGACGTAAATCCATTTAAACTGCGCCAATGTGAATGAGCAATAAAACCACCATTACAGTTAACTCAAGACTGTTTTATTATACTTGGCATGTAGGTAGATGTCGATTTGACAACCACCCCATTTATACATTACACTTTTCAGGGATTATTCCTGTCCGTCTCCCCCTCGGGGACTCTGTCTCCTCGAGGGGACAAACAGGGGAAAAAAGTTTGGTTTGTTATTTGCGAGGGGACAGATAAAACTAATTGTTTCTTGTCTGTGCCCCTGCTGTTTTCTTCATCATCATCGTCATCAGCCAGAAGACGTCCACTGCTGAACATAGGCCTCCCTCTTTAACCCCCACACTGAAGGACAGCCTGCCATCTGCAACCACTGGATGCCCGCGACTCGCACAATGTTATCGGTTCATCTAGTGGGAGGCCAACCTACGCTGCGTCTTCCGGTTCTTGGTCACCACTCAAGAACCTTTCTTCCCCATCGGTTATCGGTTCTTCAAGTGATGTGGCCTGCCCATTGCCACTTCAATTTGTAAATTTTAACAGCTATGTCGGTGACTCTGGTTCTTTGGCGAATATTTACGTTCCGGATTCTATTGCGCAAAGAAACTCCGAGCATAGCTCTCTCCATTGCCCGCTGTTTTCTTAAGGGGATGGACAGAAATAAAAAGTTCGAGCTGTGACCGGCGAGGGGATAGATCGACGGTTTTATTCTCAGTGTCGAATGTCACGGCAGCAACGGGAGTGGCCGACGGCATTGTGCGCAATAGTGTGGCGGTACACGTGGTTCACAGAACTAGGTGTGCTGCGATCTTGTCAGAGCTAGAGTTTCACATTGTTTAACTCTACATTATATGTACTGGGTACAGTGCAATATCTCATATGGAATGGATTACTAAATCATTTCCAAGTAAATACTTACCTACCTACTAAATTCAGTGGTCAGTCAAATTAGTCTGAAGAAGTTTGGAGGTTAAAATCGCGCTGGGAAGTAGGTAAAAGAAGTAAGCTTACGTATAAGTAGGTTCTGAAAACTGGACGTTTGAGAACTGAGACTTTTTGAAAATGAACGTCACGGATTTGATCCTGTGGATTACGAATAATGGCAAAACCATTATCATCGATTCAGGACATGTTGATAGCACGCGTCTCAAAAAGTTTTATTAAGGTAATAAAAACAAAATAAAAATAGCATATCAATCATAGATTTAATATAAACTCGTGGATATTCTATTAATATCATCGAAATAAAATACACATAGAGTCACAATCGTGCCAAAAATATGTCCGAACTAAAATTCGGCGCACGCTACGAATTGCGCAGACTTTTTGGTTAGGCAACGCCGCGCGATACCAGTGCTACGATGACATAGCGGACAACTAGCGGTGAACACTATGCAAGCGACAAAACGTCTAAATTGGAGTAAATGTGGCATTGTGAAGTATATAATTGATACAATGTATGTACAATGACGCTCGGACGTTTTTAGACTGTTTTCACTGAGAGATTGTGACTCCATAGGAACTGTATCTCGATGATTAATAGATATATAACATTCAGGGAAAAAATGTCCCGAGTCTTTTACATGAATTTTGAAACGTTTCAGAAATACGGATAAACGGATCCTATGTCAAAACGCAAAATCAATTTTTCTACTTGCAACAAAAAAGGCTAAATACCTACACAGCAGATTATTTTACTAGTGAGTTGAGTATGATTTCAGTCTACTTTGGATTTGGACTTGTATTAGCGTGGTCCCGATATCCATAGGTCTAAATATCTTTGGTACCACCAATAGAATCCGGTGCAAACAGGTAAATAAATAAAGGTAAAAACCGAGAGAGAAAATCTTAAGAGACTGCAAAACAACAAGTTTTTTAACAAAGTGACTCAATGTATAGTGTTACAAAGGGAACCTTGTCTTGTGACTTTGAGCCATACTACCATAGAAACTCGAATGAAAAATGCAAAAATTTTGGATGAACAGAACAAAACATTTACAAAAATATTGAAAACACCTAAAGCCCCAAAATTAAGCCAACTGCCACTTCATATTGGTAATCCGGTGGGCTATGTCGGTGACTTTCGTTCATTTACGGATTTCTGCATTTCTGACTTGATCTCGTAGAGAAACCCCGAGCATAGCCCCCTCCATAACTCGTTGTGCGACTTTGAGCTTGCTTATAAGACCCATGCTTTTGATTATGTGAACCTAATAGTTTAACAAGATAAAAGATAAACATGGCATTATATCTAGCATTACTTTAAACAGCATACTTTAAAAAAATCCTTAACAAAGTTGCGTGAAAATTTTCCCCTTAAACTAAATGAAAACATTAGTAGTAGGTCCCCGATACATCATTTTGTACGTCTCCGGTATAAAGTTACTTCCTTAACGCGACGCTCTTTGATCTCCGAGAGCTGTAATTAAATCAGCTTTGTACTAACTTTCTAGTTTTTCTCGTAGAGGTACTGTCGGGAAGTTACTTTAGAAAACGTACAATGTGGATATTATGACTATGATACTTATAAAGATAAATCCGTATGCGAGCGTATTTGTAGGCAAAATATCATCATCATCATTTCAGCCGTAGGACGTCAACTGCTGGACATAGACCTCCTCCATCGATCTCCAAGAGGGCCGGTTGGAAGCGGCCTGCATCCAGCGTTTCCCTGCGGTCTCATTTACGTCGTCTGTCCATCTCGTGGGTGGACGTCCGACGCTGCGCTTACCGGTCCGTGGTCTCCATTCGAGAACCTTTCAGCCACATCGGCCATCTTTTCTGCGTGCTATGTGCCGTGCCCATTGCCACTTCAACTTGCTAATCCGGTGGGCTATGTCGGTAACCTTCGTTCATCTACGGATCGCCTCATTTCTGAAAAATATATGGCAATATATAATTTTAACTAACTCGTATGTGTTTGAAATCGACTTCATAATACAAATAGGACAGTTACGTATATATTTTTTTGTTTGGAAGATCTCGAATATGATATAATCACTCTATCACGCACGAGTCATTATTTGCTTGTGCACGACGTAAGCCATGTCAGTCACGGGGGGATATCGTATGGCGCTTGTGATTGGAGACTCAAAATTCATTCATTCAATTCGCGCGTGATTGGCTCGCTCGAAAAAGATTATGCTGGAAATTTAGTATCTTTGGATTACGGCGGGGTAAAAGATGAACAGTCAAGTGGAAGATCTCAATGTGTGTAACATTTAAGATGACCGCTGTTAGGTAAAAAGTAGCCAACTTCGACTGGAGGGAACACATCCTCTGATTTAGTCTGTACATGCATATGGGTTGTAATAGTTTCTGAAAGTATTCTAATAAATTTGTCCAAATCCTAAATCAGCACAGATATCTAACTAGGCGGTACTACCTACCCATTATTATTTACACAAAATTTATGTGTACAAAAGGGTTATCTACGACGGGACGAGGGAAATTTATACTTCCGGTTTCAGGCGACGTCCGTGGATTCAATATCCTGGTACAAGGTCATTTTGGGGAAATAATGTTAGGATATATGTTTTTAATAACATATTATAAATGTGTATATAAATAAAGTTTTTAGGGTTCCGTAACTCAAAAGGAAAAAAACGGAACCCTTATAGGATCACTTTGTTGTCCGTCTGTCCGTCTGTCCGTCTGTCCGTCTGTCCGTCTGTCCGTCTGTCCGTCTGCCCGTCTGCCCGTCTGTCCATCTGTTCGACTGTCCGTCTGTCCGCCTGTCCCTCTGTCCGTCTGTTCGTCTGTCCGTTTGTCCGTCTGTCCGTTTGTCCGTCTGTCCGTCTGTCCGTCTGTCCGTCCGTCCGTCTGTCCGTCTGTCCGTCTGTCCGTTTGTCCGTCCGTCCGTCTGTCCGTCTGTCCGTTTGTCCGTCTGTCCGTCTGTCCGTCTGTCCGTTTGTCCGTCCGTCCGTCTGTCCGTCTGTCCGTCTGTCCGTCTGTCCGTTTGTCCGTCCGTCCGTCTGTCCGTCTGTCCGTCTGTCCGTCTGTCCGTCTGTCCGTCTGTCCGTCTGTCCGTCTGTCCGTCTGTCCGTCTGTCCGTCTGTCCGTCTGTCCGTCTGTTCGTCTGTCCGTTTGTCCGTCTGTCCGTTTGTCCGTCCGTCTGTCCGTCTGTTCGTCTGTCCGTTTGTCCGTCTGTCCGTCCGTCCGTCTGTCCGTCTGTCCGTCTGTCCGTCTGTCCGTCTGTCCGTCTGTCCGTCCGTCCGTCCGTCCGTCTGTCCGTCTGTCCGTCTGTCCGTTTGTCCGTCCGTCCGTCTGTCCGTCTGTCCGTCTGTCCGTCTGTCCGTCTGTCCGTCTGTCCGTCTGTCCGTCTGGCCGTCTGTCCGTCTGTCCGTCTGTCCGTCTGTCCGTCTGTCCGTCTGTCCGTCTGTCCGTCTGTCCGTCTGTCCGTCTGTCCGTCTGTCCGTCTGTCCGTCTGTCCGTCTGTCCGTCTGTCCGTCTGTCCGTCTGTCCGTCTGTCCGTCTGTCCGTCTGTCCGTCTGTCCGTCTGTCCGTCTGTCCGTCTGTCCGTCTGTCCGTCTGTCCGTCTGTCCGTCTGTCCGTCTGTCCGTCTGTCCGTCTGTCCGTCTTCTTCTTCTTCCGGAGCGCGAGTCTTACTCGTACTTGACCGGTTTTTTTCTGTTTGTTACATTTTCACGACTAATGCGCTGTTACAGTACTGAATCAATGTTTATTTAGTACAATCGTTGGGCAGCTAACAAACAAGTAGTGGCTTATATGCAAAAGTTGTTTATATTTGTTTTCTCGAACATTGTATCTAATGTGTGCATTATTTGAAGAACCCACTTTGATTAAAATTCGACTTTAAACTCTGTCTCGACCTTTCATATATATTTATGTAGATAGCAACCATTTTTTGTCTACTCTAATAATATTTTATGTATTTATTAATAGTTTACACAATTTTTTTGTATGCAAAGAGGTATGAAAACTTTTTTATTACAAAGAGGCGGATGCACAGAGGTTATGTTAGAAAAAAAAAAAAAAGCCTTTCCATATGGCTGGGTGTCTTGTGATTGGCTGATAGTATAAGTAAGCCATAGCCACCTGGAATGTTTCTTTTTTTGTAGTTTTGTAGTTAGGCAACGTTATTTTTTTAAACTTTTATTTATTGAGAGATACGCCAACAGTGAACATAATATTACACATTTTTAAAAAATACAAAAATGTTATACATAGTACATAGATCTGATATGAACACCTTTTATAGGCGTATACAACATTCGACAAAAAAGTGGTTAGACACTAAGACTATATAATCGAATAACATAATTATATGATATTCTTAATATTATTTGTCTCTAGTTAGAGACTTTACTATTTTGTTTTTAAAAACACAAAGAATTATTAAATACATCCAGATCACTCGAGATTCAATGAATTGTAAAAAATATCCTAAAATATTTATGTATTTATTTGTGTTTGTGTTTCGAGTATATCCACGCAATATTAGAGAGAAGTTCTATAGAAATGGGATTCCTCACAACATGGGGTTTTACAAAAGACGAGTTAACAGAGTCCTTAAGGGTCGGCAACGTATTTGTGACGCCTTTGGTGTTACAAGTATCCATAGGCGACGGTGAGTGCTTACCATCAGGCGGCCCGTCTTGTTTGCCACCTATGGCATAAAAATATATGAATTTAGAAATGTTGACGGCAACCAAGCTTTTATGAACTTGATGGCTACTCTCGGCTATGCCGCCCCCGTTTTAACGTTCAATGCTTCTATTGTTTGCGTGCTCTGCCTTTGCACGGGTATTATAAGAGTTTTAGTAAGGATCCCTATTTTTTATGAAAATATAATATATCCTATGTCACACGGGGATAGTGTAGCTTCCCAACAGTGGAAGAATTTTTCAAATCGGTTTAGTATTTTCGAAGCCTATTCAGTGCAAACAAATAAACAATGAAATATTTCTTCTTTATAATATTAGTGTATATATACTAACAACTGTTACAATAGCAATAATATATACTAATATTATTGCTATTGTAACCATTTATAAATATAATTATGTTGCAAACAAAATAATTGTGGAAAGTCTAACGAATTCATCTGCAGAACAAAACAGTGAGAAAAACAATCAAATACCTCTTAAACTTTTGGGTTTCGAACAAAATAATTAATCTTTTGTTCCATCAGAACATAACTGCCCTCAACCCAGTGATATAGGCGCTATCACTTTACTCACACTTATAAAATGGAGTTTTCGGTACTCAAATGGTAAAAACGTGACCCTATTACTAAGCCTACGCTGTCTGTCTTTATTTTTATTTTTATTATAACTAGGCTTGCGCTTTGCCGCCAACTCGCCTGATGTTAAGCGATGATGCGGCCTACGATGGAGCACGCTTGCCTAGAAGAAACCTATTCACTCTCGACTTGAAGACGCCCAGATTGTAACTATCGGGGAACACCCACTCAGGCAGCGAATTCTACAGACTAGCAGTTCGCACAATAAATGTGGAATCAAAGCGCTTCGTACGGGTTGTCGGAATATCAACCATAAAGCGGTGTCGATTCTTCGTGCCCACTCTGGCAGTCCGATAGAAAAATGGGCAGGAGGGAATCAAATCATGCAGATCTGTAGCACACTCTCCGAAATGTATCCGATGAAAAACCGATAGACTAGCAACCTTGCGCCGATGCTCAAGACTAAGAAGCTTAGTCTGAACCAGGGATTCGTTGTTGATGAGCCTCTTGGCACTTTTGTCTGGCTGTGTGTCCAACCTTTTAACGGATATATCTTTCGAACCGTAATAGATAGCCAGTTGAAATTTTCACAGAATATGTAATGTTACGGCAGATTAACTAAGAAATAATAATAAATTCAAAAAGTAATAACCAAAGGGGGTTCCCATACAAAAAACGTTTTTTTTTAAAACATATTTTTGTATTTATGCTTTAATGTAAAAACGGTAATACTTACATGCGACAAAAATGATCGAAGGCGCTTATGCGTAACGGAGATATAAAGTTGTATAATTTTTTATAAATTCCTTTTGTTCCATTGTTTTTCACAAAAATTATATTTTATTTGAGAAATATGAAGGCAAAAATGAACACTGTTGCCAGGACCTTTTTTGTTAAATACCACGTGACGTTTTTGTGACTGTTTTGGTAATATTATTGCAAAGCGCTCACACGGGTTACCTTACTTATCGACACAATAGCACAAAAAAGAGATGTCTCATATTTTCCATTTCATATCAATCCCTACATAACCCGTTTCTATAAAGAATAACGATGACGTCTTTCAATACGCTTCACAGACGTGTGTCAATCGCTTATGATAATATTTTCTCAAGCTCGCTCGGTTATTTAACTTCACATGTTTATATGTAGGTAATGAGTACATTTGTATGTATGTTTAGGTCAAATCTTGCGCTGAATTAGAACTACTTCCTCTTATCCTACTGAGTTTTTTTATGTTTTTATTTTATTTTTATAATAGACTAGCGGTCCGCCCCAGCTTCACACGGGTATAGATTAAAGCCTATGTCACCCGGGGATAGTGTAGCTTCCCAACAGTGAAAGAATTTTTAAAATCAGCCCAGTACTTTTTGAGCCAATTCGTTACAAACATACTTACATACAAATCTTTCCTCTTTATAATATAATATTATAATAAGTTAAGTAAGTACTCAATAATTATCGTCTGGTATTAAAACATGCCTCTGTGTGAAGTCCTTTTCATGAAAGAAGTCCCACGGCAAACAGCGGAACTAAATTTCCATGTTGTAGTTGTCAGGTGTTGTTACTGTGTTTGGACGCTACTGAGATTTTTATTAATTTTCCATCGTTAAAGAGTCGTGTACGATGCCAAAAGTTGTTAAAGTTCTACTCGAGAAATGATACTGATAGTGATTGATACGCGATGACAGCGCCGCGTCTGGGGGACTTCAAACATGAAAAGCACTCTAGTGCATTTCAGTGTAAAAATTAAGGTTTTACCAAGCGATTACCTTCCGATGAGAAAAGAAAAATGATAATTTTATTGCATACCTTGCCACAAGATCCGCTTTTTTACCAGCTAAGGAAGCATTTCTTTTGTTTAACTCTTTTTTTTGAGATTCGCCTCTGTCATTATAGAAAACATTTTACTGTAAAAGAGCAAAGTTTATTTTTATTGTTTCATTCAAGAGCAATGTTTATAACCTCAAATAAACCACAAATGACAGCACCAGAGAAGGTGGCGCCATCTGAGATTAATTTTGCCTGTGGCTTCTCATTGTTGTAGAACCGCTAGCGTACAACTTTATGCGAGTTCCGATCATCGTCACAACGCACCATAGCGACGGCAGAAGATTACCATGTTTTACGCTTACCATAGTATAGTTTCAGTGGTTATAAAATGTAGCGCGGTGACATGACCTATAAGTAGGGAGTATATATGTGTGGAAACAGATACTTTATCGTGACACCTGATCGGTTTTGTGGCAAACAGTGAACGATTGACAAACAATTTGATCATGACTTTTCAATCTATATCGACCATCGAAGAACCTAAATCTACTTATTAAATAAACCGCTAAGTGCGAGTTGGGCTCGCGCACTGAGGGTTCCGTACCACTACAAAGTTCAATGACGAAATTACCAGGTATAACATGGTCACGAACAGAAATTTGTCACCGACTCTCACTTGGCCATTAATTATTATTTGTAGTTATACTTTAGAGTGTGTACTGAAATCATGCCATGTTTGACGTTTGTACGTATTACCCTTTTTATATTAGAGCTAATACATAAATACGTTAAAAATTGCGTTTGTTGTACCCCCCTTTCGTTTTTAGTTTTTAACTTTTTTATAATTTTTCAGTTAGTTCGCCGTAACATTACATATTCTATGAATATTTCAAGAGGCTACCCACCGGTTCGCCTTTCAAAGTTAGGACAGACAGACAGACAGACAAACAGACGAACGGACGGACGGACAGAACAAATTTATAAAGGTTTTTTTGTCAGGCTAGGGAACCCTAAAAAGTAGGTATATACTAGATCCTTCTTACAAATGGCACTATCTCACGTACTGTCCAGATTGCCGGCTCCATGCCGCTCGTCCCACATGCACACATAATTTCCGATAGAACACCCCCAAATCGATGTCGAAGGCTTTTTTATTCGTATATCAACGTTTTCATATGTCTTGTTACGCCCCTGGGTGTCGGTTTACGGGAACGAATAAAGGTCTGGCCGCATTACGGACTGTGCGACACGACGGTTGCTTATGTTAACTATTTAATAACATTAGAAATACAAACTGCCTACAATGATTAAGTATTATAATTATATTATGTAATTCAAAACTGGATGCACAGATTGCACAGGTTAGTTTTCGTCTTAGTTTTATTATTTGAATTTAGTACTCTACTTCTGCCACAGACATTTTATTGTTTTGGTCTGCATATTTGTAGGTAATTAGTTTTTTTTTTTGATGCTTTGATATGAATATTCCATTAAATGACGTAGTTTTGAGTCATGCATTAGCAGACGCAATGTCGATTTACAGGTTTGCCCAATTTGTGGGAAAACCTGTATATAAGAGAACCAAACAAAATCTAAGTATTTTTTCTAATTTTTCGTAGAGTAAGCTCTACGATTACAACAATTTAGTTTTTTTCCAATTTATTTAATTTATTTATTGCATAATGTTCATTTTGTTCAGATCCTTGAAAAACTAAGTTTAATTTGAAGAGCATTTTTTTTTGTATAATAGAAAATTGTTCTATTCACATTATTGTTCTAGGTACAATCTATGATAATAAAAGTAATGGATACAAATTGCGCTGTCGCATTGCAAATAATTATGTTAAGTATTTAACGGTAATTTTTAATTCAATTTTGGTGTTGAATTGTTGTTCATATTCATTCTTTGTTGCGCTGTCTGGTGCTCCCATGATAAATCTTTGTTGCCACATATATTCATATCCAATATTATATTTGGGTAATTAGTATATCTAAAATGTTGTGTTCCTACACACTACCTCGTTGATGATGAAACTTTGTAAAGAGAGTAGAAGTTTGACAAACTGCTATGCAGTTTGGCAGAGTTGTGTTTTAATAACATGCATGTTATTCAATAAGATAAATAATAAAAAAAATAATAAAAAGTCGTGTCCTAACGTATCGAGAGTCCTAGTGTGAATTGACCTTCACGAAGACGACTTATTTTAGGTGATATATGAACGCCGGGTTTTTTCTTGTTTAGGGAGTTACGGTGGCATTCGTGTGAGTTGAAAATAGAGAAGGAATGTAGTTGGTTTCGGATTTCGTGCGTATTTTTTTTTCACAGAAGTTTCCTTATTTCGGCAAGTGTAGATAAGTCTAAGTGGCCAATTTCAAACTCACTCAAAATTAATACCTACCGTCGAATGACAAATGCCATCACTTAAATTTCTGGAACGGAGATGAGGTCATCGCTCGTCACATCAGCCACATACATAATTCATCAGACGATTGCCCAAATTATCTCTATGCCAGTTTCCAATCGCCTAATTTGTATGAACGGTGATAGAAAATTTGATTGTAGATTTTAATTAAACAATGTGTAATTAGACGTAATGAGTTTCAGTAGAATTGGTTTTATTAGTAATGCAAACAGAAATTGCTGATTGGGTTGTTGGGAGGAGATAACTGATTTTAGAATGGACATTTTGTTTGATTGCTGGTGTTACGATTTTAAATTAGAAACTATATTATGTCGTATTAGTTGAGCAGTTTTTTTTAAAATAAATAATCGGCTTGCGCTTGACCGCCAACTCGCTTGATGTTAAGCGATGATGCGCTCTACTACGGTGGAGCACGCTTGCCTAGAGGAAACCGATTCACTCGTGATTTAAAGACACCCAGATTTTAACCATCGGGGAACACCCATTCAGGCAGTGCATTCCACAGACTAGCAGTTTGCACAATAAAAGTGGAATCAAAGCGCTTCAATTATAGTACGCATTTCACAATATAACAACAAATATTAAATAATGGCCAAGTGCGAGTCGGTGACAAGGTTTTGTTAATTACCAAGTTATAACTGGTAATTGCGTTATTGAATTTTATGGTGGTACGGAACACTCAGTGCGCGAGCCTGACTCGTACTTGGCCGGTTTATTAATCCTGGACACAAGCTACATTTAAATTAATACATATAATCCGTTCGGTTAGTACTTAGCTTGTTAAATGGTACGAAACAAACACAGTTTCATTCATTATTATAAATATTTAATTATAGTATCATTTCAGTTAGATGATTGAATCAGGTGTCACTTTGCGGAGATCCACGTTTTATTTGTATACTAGCGGTCCGCCCCAGCTTCGCACGGGTATAGATTATAGCCTATGTCACCCGGGGATAGTGTAGCTTCCCAACAGTAAAAGAATTTTTCAAATCGGTTCAGTAGTTTCGGATTCTATTCAATGCAAACAAACAAACAAACAAACAAACAAACAATCAAATCTTTCCTCTTTATAATATTAGTATAGACTAGCTGACCTGACAGACGTTGCCCTGTCTTAGAACTGTCAAACACGCAAAGTCAAAATTAAAAATCTTATTGATTTTACACCTTGGGTTACATTATTGGAGTTTTAGCAAGGATCCCTATTTTTTTATTTAATTTAATATAGCCTATTTTACCCGGGGATAGTATAGCTTCCCACCAGTTAAAGAATTTTTCAAATTGGTTCAGTAGTTTCTGAGCCTATTCAATGAAAACAAACAAACAAACAAACAAAAGGCAGACTGTCGTTCAGTGTGGAGGTTAAAGGGGGAGGCCTATGTGAATGATGAATTTTCCGCTAGGAATGGGTACACAATCTTGTACTCAAAGCGACGTAGAAGCGGAATTACACTAGAGATTCGTCATCTTCTCTTCTCTATCTCTTCTCTTCTCTATATCTTCTTCTCTTCTTCTCTACATAATATAAATTAAAGTCACTTTCCGCATCAGTTTGTATGGCCGCTAACTCCTCCTAAACCACGCAACAGATTTTGATACAGTTTTCACCATCAGTTAGATAATTTTTCACGGAAGCTTTATATATATAACAAGCGACCCGCCCCGGCTTCGCACATAAATTACACCCGTGCGAAGCCGGGCGGGTGGCTCGCTAGTATACAAATAAAACACACACATACATACACGGAAAATCGGGAACCTATGTAAGCAGACTAATGATAATGATGAATCTCTTTACAGTTATTTGAGTAGAGTATAGTGGTCTTAGATCTTAATTTATTTTAAAATACTACTTTTACTATTAATTACTTATATTGATAATTTTCTTCATAGGCAGGTATTTTGAATATCTTAGTAAAAACTGCAGTTTTTTCCTCTATTAGCTGATAAAACTCGTGACAGCAACTTTATTTAAACTACCCACAGCACCTATTTTATTTACAACAAAAGATTTCCCGGACAAAAGTCCCAACGTCAAAGGAGAATGCGATAATACCTTTGCCTCGCACAAATAAAACTTGTCCAGTGCGAGCAGAGAGAGTACGCTGGAGGGTTCTGTGACCAGTCACAATAATATTGTTATTTTATTATAGAACCGTTTTATTATACTTCGTTCATATTTTTTAAATAAAATTACGTGTTCCAGATTGAAGGGCAAAGTATCCTGTGAAATTACTAATACCAATTACCAATATTTCGTGGTGACAAGTGCAATGCAGTGGCGTGAAGGATTTTGCAACCAAGTTTCTGGGCGGCACTGCAACTGTTATAGGCAGGCGTGGCGCTTACCACCAGGCGAGCGACCTGCTAGTCTCGTCACTCATGTTCCAAATTGACCCCAAACTCGCGCGGGTGAAGCCGCGGGCCGTAGCTAGTAGAACATAAGGAAAGCAATTTTAAGTTTTTGTTTGGTTTATTGACTAATAACCACCTCTTTACTGACAGAACGTTTCAATCCTACCATTAAAATGCTTGCATGCTTGCTTTTATGCTTTTTTAGAGGTCCATTTACAGATCATAACTTAAAAAATAAAGTCTCTAAAATATTTTTACAAATATAGAAAAGAGCAATTCGCTCCGCTATTGATAAGTGCCACGATCGCCCATAGCAGTGCAGTAACTATCAGACTGCCCACAAAGCACTCATATCGTCGCCCTGAATAAATTTATTCTCTGATTACCATAAAGATGTCCACACTCTACTGCTTTGGCAGTTCAATAACTGGCAAAGGACGTGGTAATTTCCGAGGCAGACTCTGCAAAAGAGTCGTTCCACAAACCTTTCAATTTTCCCGCTCGGAACTCCAAAACCCCCGCCTCGAGCGGCCGCAATCGGAAACTAGACTCCCTAGTTACAAAACTAGTAAAACTTCAAAAACCGTACCCGAGTATAATGAACACTGCTGCGGGCAACACTGCATAATAAATAAGGTAAACACAAAGCGAAATCATAATAAGTACTGACTTATAAATAGAAATGGAAGAGAAAGAGCGAGTTTTCGTAAGATGGCTTAGCTTTCCGCTTTTTCTGCTCCCCACGTATGACGCTCGGCAAATAGTCGTTTTAAATGCCTACTTAGAGATAGGCAGACCAAAATAAACTTTTACAATGCTTGAGGCGTACCGTAGACCAACTAGGTGGTCATAAAAAGTATTTTAGTGTAAATATTACCCTAATCCTCATTATTTGTCAATATGTTTTAATTTACTCGGTGTATACAGGTGATAGTGTTATAGTAATTTTTAAACTTTCGCAATTTGCACACATGTTTTAAATGTTTATCGGAACTTATCACGTATTATTTAATTTAGGTAAAAATATGTACCTTTCGCTCGACGTTTCGACCATGTTACACTGGCCGTGGTCACGGGCTGACTGAACACTGCAGGTGAGTCCGGTGAGAAGAGCGGGTGTTTTGTTCTTCTACCCTCACTTGATATTGAAAAATCGCAGGGTTGTCACTACGACAACACTGACTGTATCGGTAAATGTCCTAGTACCTACACCGCGGTTTGTACTTTTGCTTACTATGGGATTCCACGACGCCGCTAATTTAAATCCGTCTTCCCGGTTGAAATTGCGATGTTTGCAAATTACAAGCGCTTCACGAACCATTCTTGAAAAATAATGTCATTCAGTGGAAAGGACCTTCGGATCGTGGAGCTCGATCCAGTGACCAGTGTTATAGGCTTTAGATAATTGCGTGACTACAGAGGATTATAGTTTATATTTTAAGCGATACATTAGGTCACCTAAGTAAATGGTCATAATATGGGAGATTTACAAAAAAAGGCATAACATATGATAACTATTAATTTTCCGCTGAACGAATATGGCACCATAGTGTCCATAGACATGTACTTCAGGAATAAGCATATAACACCATTACCCAGTATGTAGCACACTGGTAGCACCGTAGCACTGTAGCAACTTCGGTCGAATTATCACCACAACACCAGGGCCCCGATTCTACAAAATTTTCTTTAAATTGTAATTGTTGCGATTTTAATTGTGAAATAACTGCCTCGAAATTGACAGTTTTAAATATTTTTTTATAGTAGAAAAATACAGCCACCTAATATTATAACTTAGTGACGAAACGACTTAGAGACGAAATTGTGAGTCGCTGTCTAGTGGATGCAATAGGCAGGCTGTCGTTCAGTGTGGAGGTTAAAGGGGGAGGCCTATGTTCAGCAGTGGACGTCTTCTGGCTGATGATGATGAAAATCTCAAATTAGGCCCAACCTAAAAATCATTCACATGCAAAATAGAATAAGTGCAAATTTTGCTCAACAAAGATGTATGCAAGCCAAGCTTCCGAGTTCTCGGTGTCCCACTTCGAGAATAAGCTTCTTGACTCGCATTCAATGCTTCAGGCTTGTTTACAGTGTGCTATGTCGAGGTGTATACTGTATAGGTACGTAGCACGATATTTGCTCCCCTACTTTTGTTAGATGAATAGAAAATGGACTGGAAAACGAAGCTCGGATTTTTGAATAGGGCACTATAGTTTGGAGGTTGTGATGACGAAATACACTTTTAAGGAAGTGTACTTTTATGGTGACTTTTAAGTCTTTTTAGGGTTCTGTACCCAGAGGGTAAAGTAAAAACCCTGGACCATGGACCCTATAACTAAGCCTAAATTGTCTGTCTGTCCGTCTGTCTGTCCCGGCTGTATCTTTTGAACCGTAATAGATGAACAGTTGAAATTACACATTCACAGAATAAGTAACGTTACGGGGGATTAACTAACAAATAATAAAAAAAGTTAAAAAGTAAAAACGAAAGGGGCCCATATACAATAAACGTATGTTTGTATTAGCTCTAATGTAAAAACGGTAATACTTAAAAGCGTCTAACTTGGCATATTTATAGTACACGCTCTAAAATATAACAAATACCGCAGTATATATAGGGTACTGCGTGACCCTTCCGGACCTCGCAGTACAGCGCTGAGCGTACCCCTATTGCCAAACATTGTATCTTCTTATGTTTCTTATAGTATATGTCCATTGTTTTTGTTTTTTGGCAATAAATATATTTTACTCTTATTCTTATTCTTAAATAATAAAAAACCTGACAAGTACGAGTAGGAATCGCGCTCTGTGGGTTCCGTTAGATGGAACCCACAGAGAGCGAGTCCAAGCTTACATAAGCGAGCTTACATAAGTATGCTAATTTCAGCTCAATCGGTTGTAGCTGCAGCTTCAACCGATTGAGCTGAAATTTGCATGATGCATGCCTGAATGGGTGTTCCCCGATAGTTATAATCTGGGTGTCTTCAAATCACGAGTGAATCGGTTTCTTCTTGGCAAGCGTGCTCTAACATAGACCGCATCATCGTTTAACATCAGGCGAAGATGGTGGTCAAACGACAGCCCATTTTTTTTTTTAAAGAGCTCGCGGGCGCAGCCGCGGCATAGCGGGCCAGTTTATGTTCGCATTGGCCGCCTGGCGTTTGCGCGGGTGTAACGCGCGAATCAATTTAGATAGCCCGTTGGTCCAGTTGGTAGTGAACCTGCATTCTGCGCTTGGGGGCGTGGGTTCGATTCCCACCTAGGACAAACATTTATGTGTTGAACATTGGTGTTTGTTCTATATCTGGTTGTTAATATCTATTTAAGTATAAATTTAAAACTATATGTATGACTAGATCAGACTCTGGCAGCAATATCACAAGCTTTGCTTAGTTTAGGGTCAGATGACCGTGTGTGCAAAACTTTCCCGAATATTTATTTATTTAATCGTGCTTTTTAGCACTAGTCTCTATACGTTTGATATGGCCGCGCGCGCATCGCGGGCTAGCCCGCTACTTCCACTGCACGTGCGTTTTGTACGTGAACACTTGTTATAATTATGTTTGATATTTCGCGAGCGAGTTGAGTGAGCACGCGCTTAGCTAGTGGACAGTGGCTTGAAATGGTTGGTGTAAATACGAATGTCTCTGCTTGACATTTCCCCTGACACACTGCCGTGCAATGATGATATAACCACTTGACCCTTCCTCATTCTTTACCCCGCCGTAAGCCAAAGGTTCTAAATTCTCAACCTAAACTATTTCGAACGGGCCAATCCTAGACGAAGACGAAAGTCTTCGACCAGTGTGTGTTACCAGTGATGACATACGGCACTGAAACGGGGTCTCTCACTATGGGCCTCATAAGCAAGCTCAAAGTCGCACAACGAGCTATGGGGAGGGCTATGCTCGGGGTTTATCTACGAGATCGAATCTGAAATAAAGAGATCCTTAGACGAACGAAAGTCACTGACATAGCCCACCGGATTAGCAAGTTGAAATGGCAGTGGGCAGGGCACATAGCACGCAGAACAGATGGTCGATGGGGCCGAAAGGTTCTAGAATGGAGACCACGGACCGGTAAGCGCACCCACAAGATGGACAGACGACCTAAAAGAGACCGCAGGGAAGCGCTGGATGCAGGCCGCTTCCAACTGGCCCTTTTGGAGATCGATGGGGGAGGCCTATGTCCAGCAGTAAACGTCCTACGGTTGAAATTATGATGACGATAATGATGAATGCTAGGCGCAAATTAAATTAATGACTTTTGAGTCTCCAATAACAAGCTGCCCCCCGCGACCACCGTGGCTTCATTTTGCAAAAGAGAATTTTTACTACATGCGCGATCAAGTGCTGCCATGGCATGAATTGCCTGGGCCCTCACCATTTTGGGCGTTGCATACAAAATAACCTACTCATATTGTGGATATTTAGATTTGAATAAAACTACAATGTTTGGAAGTATAAGTTATAATAAAAGTTCATATATTTAAATTACAGCATAGAATTTAGGTACACATGATTAGCACAGTGTTTGAAGTACATTCACAATGTGAGCATTATTTTCAAAACATTTAATATTGTAACTTACTCCAGTATTTCTTTGCGATGATTTGTTAGTATATAAATGAGAATATGAGAGATTTGTACCGAATATACCTCAATTCTTCCCCTTTATTGAAGTACATTCCATACAGAAAAATGGAAATGACTCGTTACAATATTTAAATTTATAATTTACCTCACTTCTATTAATTGAAGTCTTTATTAGATATAAGTTCCGTCAGAGCATTTAAACTTGGTACTAAAGTTTGTGCGCATTGCATAAACATTACGATTGGTCGAAGCACAGTGCAATGAACACACACACACTCGTAAACTTGTGTAAATTTCCCCGATTTACACATAGTTACCTTAAAAAGAACCTGACATTAGTGAAGAAATCACAAACTATTCTATACTCGCAACGTTCTCTCTCGTAGAAGTTCCTAAAGAAAAGCTAAGAAATTCGCTCCTTATAATGTAATGACTTAAAGTTAATAGTCTTATAGTTATAGAAAGCAGCGTCGAAGCTTCCCTCCTCTTCACATCCCGTCGTATTTCGAAACTCAGATCACTCCCTCAAGAGGAGATGGTCCCCGTAAATAAACTTTAGTTCTACATTGCTTAACCGTAAGCTAACTCTAAGGCAGGAAATCACAAAATCTAGCATTCACTTAGTTAACACTAAAAGAAGGTCGAAATTAAAATTAACATTAGACTTATCTAATAAGTAATCGACTTCCAAACTATAGAACTATAAAACTGCCAAAAAGCGAATTTTCTAACGCTAAAAAAGCTAAAATTCTATAATCTAGACCTTACATAGTAAAATATTATTGAACTGTGCTCTACATCTAAATTGTGACGTAAATATCTGATTTGTGAACGTGATATTATAATCTAATTTATAATAACTTGTAACTGCTTTATCTCTAGTCATTTTTTAAAGCCTATTGCCGAAAAATATACGAGGTTTAAGTGTATGTGTCTCGATTTATAGGCACTTTATAAGTGGCTAAATATTTTAATGACAGGTTAATTTTGTAGTGCTTGAATATTACCGCTAAAAAATATGTTTATGAATATAAGCCTAAAGTTGAACGACTGGTAAATATATATCACAAATTCTGTAAACGTTGGACTGAATATACAAAACGTCTTGTTTATTTGCGACGAATGTGTTCTCCGATTAGTTGTCTTCGAACTTACGTTGTTCCATCATTTCACAAGTTTTGTTATAGATAAAATTTCGTTCCCTAATTTTGTTATATCGTCTTTGGTTTAGTTATCTGGAGCCCGTATTTCGACTGTCACAGATGTGGGTCCAGGGGTGGTTGGAGAGCGTAATGTCGCTGACCGCAGCGAAGTCGCCGAGTGGGCACTGGCTCGCGACCCTCGCCGAGATCCTGAAACGCGACAAAAATGTATCTTTTACATATAAACATAGAAAGTATATTCTATAACATAGCAAAAGCATGCTGAATCTCGTAGCATGTTGTATTACCTGGGAGACATGCTATTTACCTGTTCTATCTAGCCATGTTCTTAAGTTTGTCAAGCTCAGTCTATAGGCTATAATGCTCGAAGCCATCCAAATCATATAATTTTTCCATTTCATTCATAAACTGATTTGGAGATATTATTTTCAAGCAATTTATTTTGTTTGATGTCATGCTTTGTTGTAACTTGGCCAACATTATTTTCTCTCTATATAGCACACATTATGATTTGCTTTGTATTCTATCATTCCATAGACGTTTTTATTACAGAAATGGCTGATAAGGCTATAGTTTCATTTAGTACAGATTTTACATCACTTTAATACATTTTTTTTAAAGTCTACACTAATCATAGATATAACAGTTGTGTATCGAATGTGAAATCTAGAACTTAATTCAAAACCGTATATCACTAAATTATGTTACATATTTCTAAATCTACAAACATCTACAGTACCTATGTCATTACCACTAATCTCTGTACTAAAGAGTCTACTGAAACCTCCATGCGCGTATATTTAAAAGCATCAACTGTGTAGTGTCCTAATGAGCAAATATAAAGCAAAATCCAAATGAAATGTAAACCTGAGGGCTTGCGGTGTAGCTGATGGCTTTGGTGATGACGTGCTGCTGATACATGAAATCATTATGAACGTTAGCATTGTCTCAATTAGAACACCCATTGGAAACAGATGACTTCATTGGTTCACATCTGAAGCTCAGAACATGGAGAGTTATTGATCATTAGCTGACCACCTCTCGCAGGCAGCTTCCATACATAATACTGGCACATTGTTTCATGACTCTTTACAAAACTTATTAAATTTACAAAAAAAATATAAAAAAATGTCTATTGAGTAAAATTATAATTGCCAGTGATGACATATGGCAGTGAAACGTGATCTCTCACTATGGACCTCATAAGCAAGCTCAAAGCTCTACGAGACCGAATTAGAAATGCGGAGATCCGTAGACGAACGAAAATTACAGACATAGCCCAGTGGATTAGCAAGTTGAAGTGGCAATGGGCAGGGCAAATAGCACGCAGAACAGATGGCCGATGGGGTCAAAAGGTTCTCGAATGGAGACCATGGACCAGTACACCCAGCTTAGGAAGTCCACCTACAAGATGGACAGACGATCTAAAAGAGACCGCAGGGAAACTCTGGATGCAAGCCGCTTCCAACCCGGCCCTTTTGGAGATCGATGGGAGAGGCCTATGTCCCACAGTAGACGTCCTACGGCTGAAATGATGATGAATGATCATGGAGTAAATTCTTATTGTACTTGAAGCGGAATTACACTAGAAATTCCTCAGAAAAAAACAGTTTTAAAGACGGACTTCCGCAAAATCAACCAAAAATATACATTTCATTTTTATGAGAGACTAAAGTTTTTGATTTTGTTGGTGCTAGCTTCGCTTGCTAAGCTTCGACGGAGCCCGCGTTTCTTCTCGTCTGAAACCTCATAGAATTATTGAATAAGCTACTAAAACACTGTTTTAAACTATCACGGTTGTTCATTACAGTTAAATGATTACTAACGGGATATTTTACACAGACCTTTACTTGCATGCCACCTGGCATGCAAATAAAGGTCACGCCGTTATCCCTTCATCTTAATTTATAAGGTCGGTGGAATCAAGCCATAGAAGAAACTTATTAATTTCAGTAACTTAAATAATATCATGGCATCTTTTAACTTCGTAACATA
This sequence comes from Agriopis aurantiaria, assembly GCA_914767915.1. Classification (NCBI taxonomy): domain Eukaryota; kingdom Metazoa; phylum Arthropoda; class Insecta; order Lepidoptera; family Geometridae; genus Agriopis; species Agriopis aurantiaria. Next base: position 18,091,823 of record OU611991.1, on the reverse strand, counting down.
ACCACTTGTGTAGTTCTGCTGACTACAGTAACCACGCATAGATGGCTCTGGACAGCGCTGGACACTACAGTTACCAACCCGTCGCGCACGGTGGTCAAATCACCTTATCCTGTTTTATCTTGAACAACTACGCATATGAAACTATTTCTATCCTATTCTACTTGAACTAAGGTACAAATTTTGATAGAGCAATCCTGCCAGAATTCAAGGTCTATGTTTTTTTTTTATCGGCCCTACGAATGTGACAGTCTGTGCTCCGACTGCTTCAGTGTCAGAGAGCCGTGAGGGGCCAAATGCAAGAGGATGATAAAAATAAAACAACTAAATTTTTTTTTTTTTTAAGTAGGTAAGGAAGAAACTGATAAAACCGAAGGTGGAACAACAGCCGACTTTTTTGCCATGTTTATAATAAGTTACTGTTAAAATAGGTAAAATTCTTGATAAATTCCTGCTGGAGCAGGAAAAATTTATACCGCTTTATGGATGATATTCTGAAAACCCGTACAAAGCGCATTGATTTCACTTTTATTGTTCTTACTGCTAGTTTGTGGAATGCGCTGCCTGGATGGGTGTTCCCCGATAGTTACAATCTGGGTGTCATCACGAGTGAATCGATTTCTTCTAGCCAAGCTTGCTCCAACGTAGACCACATCATCGCTTATTATCAAGCTCGTTGCTAGCTAAACGAAAGAGTATTATTAAATATAAAAAAAAACTATTAAGACCATATTAAATTTACTCCTCTTATGAAAATTTCGCAATGTATATGAGTTCCCCTAAGGACAAAATTCCTTTTCAGCATCCCGGGGTGTACAAAATTAAATGCAGCTGCGGTAGCTTATACATGGGTCAGACAAAGCGATTTGTTTTATGCTGCATCAAGGAACACATTATAGGGCAGTAAAAACAATGAAAGACACAAATCTGCCATAGCTGAGCATCTGCTAGACGTGGGTCCTAACCACTGGATTTAATTTCATAACCCTAAAATCCTGGCCACAAAGCGCCACTACATACACAGACTAGTGAGGGAAACTATTGAGATCGCTAGCACAGTGACCTGAAGTAGGTCTTGTCCTTCGACACAAAAGTACACCATCGGTCCTGGAGACGACTTGGAGCTCGTGCAAGTCCAACTTCAGATTCAGACATCTTCCCAGCGAAAGATGGACCGGCCACGGGTCTGCCTTGACATTGTGATTGTCCAGTTGTCCTGTCCACTAGACCTGTGCAGTTGTCTCTGGGCTTTTGTCTCTCCCATGATATTTGGTTTAGCGATAAGCTCTTCAATGTCCACGTTTTGTCGACATTTATAGCTCTAATTCAATTATTTTTGTATTTGTATGGAAGAAAAATAAGACGATATAAAAGCCATGAAACAAAAATTGTTAAATATTATGTAGTTAAACTGCCTGTGAGAAATTGACAATGATTTATCAATTACCCTCTATTTAATTACGATTTAAAATTTAGCAATATA